>CM054127.1:95935444-97135444 GCA_028751855.1 Ambrosia trifida
CATTGGATGTTATCAAATGGATTAAGGAAATGGAGACAGTCATGACGACCAGTAACTGTTCCACTTCTCAAAGTATTAGGTATGCTGTGAGTTCTTTTCAAGATGATGCTGTTACATGGTGGAATATGCAAGTTCGAATGCTGGGAAGTAGTGTGGCATATGGTATTTCGTGGAATGAACTGAAGAAGATGATACTGAAGGAATATTGTCCCCACAGTGATATACGAAAGATTGAAGCCGAGTTGTGGGCACTTACTATGGAAGGAGCAGAGGTAAAGGCTTACTCAACAAGATTCAGAGAGTTGGCTAGTTTGGTCCCAAGATTGTTTACATCAGAGATTTCTGTTGTTGAGCACTATACGAGGAGTCTGGTACCTCAAATCAGGGAAATGGTAATGTCTCTTAGACCGACCACCCTACAAAGTGCTACGTCTTTAGAAAATTCCTTAACTGATGGTGCGATCAGAATGGGAATGTTGGTTGTTGAGGGTAAGGCTGGGGAAAAGCCAACTAAGGTGGCCGAAAGGAGTATGGAAACAGAAGTACGACTGTTGAGTAAAAAGAGAAAAAGGTTCGAAGGTCTAGGTAGGTGGTATAGGAGAAAAAGGAACAAGATCTGCAAGACAGGAAAGTGGAAGGTTGTGAAACCTTGTAAAAGATGTGGTCGATACTGGCATGTAGCCCCAAGGTGCAGAGCAAGCGTTCCAGTTAAGATTGACAGGAGTCTAACCAACCAAGGTTTCTTTTAGTGTGGTATGATTGGACATTTCAACAGGGAATTCCCGGAGCTCTATGGGATTGATGCAAGGAAAGGAGTAATGGAGGAGAGCATGGGCGCAGTTTCCCAGGATCCTATGATGATGGCTAGTACGTTCCTCGTTAATAACTAACCTACACCTATTTTAATTGAGACCAGAATTGTTATGAGTTTTGATTTGAAAGGATTTGATGTGTGATAGGTTTTCTATAGAATTAGCTGATGGTATATTAGTGGAAATTCGTGAGGTAATTAGAAATGATAATTGTATAACCGGTAGTCTAAGAGCTTAGTATAGTCTTTTACTATAGAACCTATGAGTTCATTTTAGTGATAAGATTGGATTGGTTATCCAAGTCTTGCAAGGAACCAAATTGGAATCCAGTTCATGTTTCAAAATTTGGTTATAGAATTTAGGTTGCCCATAGAGGAAGTTGTTGAAATTAATTAGTTAAAGAGGACACATAAGTTCCAACGGGAAGGTTACGCAGTGTTATAACTAGTGTCATTAAAGATAGGAATAAGGAGTAAGGGATAGAAATAAAGGATGGCCCGAAATAAGTCCAAAGGAATTACCCGGTTAGTCGCCTTCAAGGCAATTGGGATTTCGAATGGATCTTGTACTTGGAGCCGCATGGTTGCTAAATTCCTTTAGAAATTTACACCCTTAGAAGTACCAGAAAGTTTGCGAGCTGTTTGCAAGAAGGACCAGATAGAAGTTTAGCGGAGATAAGATGTATCTTCAATGAGTTTGAATAAGGAGTACCATAATTTTTATTTAGAAAGAGAACGGAAAATTTTATTTTCTTAGGATACGTATTGATTTCAGGAAATTGAACAAACATGCTAATGGGTATCGATACCCCCTACCAAAGAATGGTGATTTGTTGATCGGCTATAAAGGCCTAGTTTTATTCAGAAATTGACTTTAGATCTAGTAGTTGTTTGCTGAAGAGTTCAATAGAAGGTATTCCAAAGATTGCGTTCTAAAATGCAAGTAAGGATGATAGGTGTTCTAAAGATGCCATTTGAATTAAAAGGGGCACTGGCAATGTTTAAGCATCTTATGGGTAGGAATAGTAAAACTTCAGTTAGACGAGATCGTTTTTGTGTTCAAAGGACTATATATTTAATTGTTCATGAACTAAGGAGGATCGTGAGAGACATTCGAAGGCTGTTGCGTGCTAATGCGATTGATTATGAAGGGAGTTGATACGCTTATCTTGTGATAAAAGAGTTCTCCCATGTTAATAGTTATCACTCCAGTATTAACGCTGCACCGTTAGAAGTCTTGAAGGGTTAGAATGTTATTCGCCACTTTGTGGCTGGAATTGAGTGGTAAACATTTGATTAGTCCAGTGATAGTCTAGAGAGTTGTAGACAAGGAGCATTAGAATAAGAGTAGATTTGAGTAACTAGCAATGGATAGAAGAATTTCTCGAAGCAGATAGAAGTCTATGGATTCCAAGATTGGAAACAAGTTATCTTGGAAGTTCGCCATGGGAAGGCGATATTAGATTGGTAAGTGAGAAAAACATACCATCGGGAGTTCATGATATGTTATACGTTGGTGAGATGAAGAAAGATTCGTGTAATGAGATATTGTGATAACTCAAGGAAAATTCATGTACGAGGATGAATTTCATTATGGTAAGAAACTCGTAGAAGTTGCGGTCCGGAAGGTCCAGATATAACCTGTACAGTATAATGACTATTAACATAATATCGGAGACTGTGTATCAGATTCAATTAGTGATAATTAGAGCCTTTAGAAAGTATTAGCAGAGTACGAATTTTTTTAAAGATTTATTGGGAATCTTAGGAATTTTCGTATCGCTTAGTGATAAATTACCCGGATTAAGCATTGGAAACTACCCGGTTAGCTTTAGAAGATCTAGTTTTGACCCGTAAGGCTTGGTTGAGCATGAAATAATATTTTATGGATGGAAATATTATTAGAACTATAAGAGGTTATAATTAGTGGTTTTTAAATCGTCTAAGTCTATTTAGTTGCGCGATTTAGAGTTGAAATACGAAACTGAGACCCGGAACGGTAGGGAAACCTATAATAAAACTAAATTAGTTAAAAACGGATGTTTTTAATTAGGGAATACTATGAGTGGCCAAATGTGTAAAAACCTTAGATTATTTAATATATATGGGGTTTTTATAAATTGTGGGAGGGGTGTATTATGTTATAGGATTTTATAAATATATATATATATATATATATAATACCCTGTTTTGGTAAAAAATTACATACTAGAAATAATTTTGTTTTCCAAATTAGTTAAAGTGAGTTAGAGTGCTAAATATGTAGAAGATAGTAAAAACTTAGTGTTATTTTTAAAATCACAATTTATAATGGCAAATTGATAATAATATGACAACTATGCTTAGGATGACAAAGAATGTGTTTAGGATGGACAGTTATATCCTGAGGATGTAACTGTCTGATAGAATAGTGAAATAAGCGAGGATAGGTGATAGTTAATCTAATGCAACAAAAGAACAACACTCGATGTACGAGGAAAGCCCTTGATCACTTGATGATTGTCGGCACAAAACCCCGGGAGGAGTCTAGGTCCCTACCTTGTTTGTTAATATTAAAATGGTAAAAAAGTATTACAACTTTGGAAGTATGATGAACAAACTAAGATTACAATGATTGTATAGTGTTGTGTGTGTGTGTGTGTGAGTAGAGAGAGTATCAAGTGTCAACTAGATGGTATCAAGTGTTCGATAATGTGTAGATGTCCATTTTTTTCATCATACCCCTATATATAGTTTACATGATAATAATTAGAAGATCCCATAATATCTGTTGTCTTCAATGATCTTGTGGACTGTTTCAGGTGGATGTTGAGGATGTTTCAATTGAAATGGACGTTGGATGTCGGTTTCCACCTTTTTCGCTCATCATTTATCACCTTTTGCGGTTACACTTTGACTCGTCTTTAAGCTTATACGCATATCCTTAAATCTATTGACTTGGTAAGACTTTATAGCCGTTGGAGAGGAGTTACAAGTCTTACTCATTCATTGATTGTACGTGCAAAAATATTAAGACAAGATAATTCGTTAGTCTATCCTCAGGATGCACATATGTCAGAATGATGCTACATCCTGAAGTCTGCTTAGTCCTTTATCATCCTGAGGATGTCATATAGAATATTCAAGGTAAATCCATCCTGAGGATTTCACCACGAACAATTGTCACCAAAAAAATGTTACCGTTAATATGTTTAACGGTTATAATATTTTTAATGTCTCAAGCTTATCTATGAAAATGATTGGACGCGTGTCATGATGGATAACGGCTAGTTTTTAGGCTGATATTTCGTGATGACCGTTACACCTCATCACTTTCTTCTACCTACATCTAGGCCTTAGTTTTCTCCTTTATAATCACCCACGATTACCTGAGAAGGTAATTCAAATCTTCTTCTCCCTGTTCTCGTTAATTTCTTGAAAACATTTACGATAATATTCTGAAGACGGGCAAGAAATCAACTAGATCTACTGGCAGTGTTGGAATCTCAAAGGATTTCACATCTCAAAACCTCCTAAGTAATCCAGAACAAGAAATATGTTCCTTTACTGATAGGGACATACAAATTCTGAAGGACTCAGGGGCCTTTCCTAGTTCAGCAGAATTTCGTCCCTATGACTTGGGTGCACAATCTGATTATGCATCCTCAGTATGGGTCTGCTTTCTATACCTACCCTTTCTTCTTGGCCTAAAGTATCCATTCCCCCCTTTCATCAAAGAATTCTTTGATGTCACTGGGATGGCATATGCCCAAGCCATGCCTTTTATTTGGAGGATCTTAATGGTCTGTAATTAGATCATTGAGAACCATGGTATTAATCTTCAGATTGGTGACCTGTCTTATGTTTATAAGCTGAAAACTCGAGGTTCTAGCCGCTATGTTCTTCAACTTATACATAAGGATCTTCCATTCCTGTTCAATGTTATCAGATCAGATAGATCCTGGAAGTCTAAGTTTTTCTTTGTAAAGAGGGATTCCATTCCTTTTGGGGATGATATTCCCATGTCTTAGTTTAAAAGTGGTAAAAATCATAAAATTTATTTTTTATAGACAAAAAGGTTTTCATAGTTATATTTTGAAGATGTCACTAATTTTTATAAAACTTTTTTGTGAGAGTTACTTCATTTACTAAGCTTGCCCCCCACCCCTTTGATTGATTCTTTCATCAGGTGTAAAGCTATTTTAGATTTTTTTGATAGAGTTAGAACCTTTGAAGAAGAAGAATGCCATTCCACAAGCCAAGCCACAGAAATGTCTGGTAAGTCTCACCTGTTACATCCTGAAGATGTTTATGTCCTGTTTTTGTGTACCTGTCTAATTCTGTGTTTCTTTTTCTCTTTTCAGCAAAGAAACTTGCCTTCTTCGACCTTGATGACCTTGACAGTCAGGATGTCAAGGCAATTGTGGTCACTTCTCCATCCAGCTCTAGGATAAAAAGCCCTCATCATTCTGTTCCTAAGTCCAAGGTCCCTGCTGCTTCCAAGAAAAGGAAGACTGCTATTGTCACACCCCGCCAAGGCGGAAACACGAGGTGCGACTTCGAAAGATTTCCAAGCACAAATGGTCACACGAGCATTAATTAAAACAAAGAGGGAACTTTCATTAAACAACCAAATCCGTTCAACATTAGTTAATTGTTTAATACTAAAACCATTGTATGTAAATGTCTAAAATTATTATGACAACACAACGGTCTAAAAGAAGGTATCCCACATATGCTCGCACGCGACCCCTGCAAGTTCCATTGCCCATGCTAATTTCCTGAAAAACATGCATGTAAAATATATAGGTCAACACAAAGTTGGTGAGTTCACGGGTTTTCTATATGATGGACATGTAATCCAAAACCGACCAGATCATTGCCTAGCTAGGGAAATAATCAATATGTGATCTGACATGAGCCCATAACCAAACCTTGACATGTTGTGACTCGCCCATTGTACACTAAAGACAATGAATAATGTGAAATAAAAGCACTCTTTTGATATTTGTCATCCGGTCAGAGCGACTGACCAAGAGTGGGGGTGTCAACCCAATAGATCTATCCCGGTGTTTCATGGCTAAGTCCATAGCTAACGGTCATGGTGAAATGTATGACACGAGGGCTTAATGGATCCTGAACCGTATGTCTCATGTTCACATAATAGTCATGTATTGTAACTGAAAACTGTAAGCATGTTTTTCCCCCGGAAAAATGTAAAAACTGTAAAAAGGGGCCGTGAATACACACTTGGTGTCTGGATGCTAGACAGAAATGAATCTGATGCGGTGTGTCTAGTCTAGGAATCCTAAAATGCATATAAAAGCAACTTAGGTCTATGTTTGGTTCTAACTACCATGCATTTGTTCACCCGACTATAACACCTATGGACCAGGGGCTTCTGTACCACTGTCCACGTGTGTCACACACTGTACGTGTCAATAATTGTTCGTTTTGTTGTTCTTGTGACTATGTTTATTCTATTTTTTTTTTTTGGAAAAACATATGTTGTGACTTACTTAGTGTTACCATGTGGCTTTTATGTCACATTTTTGTAAGCCTAGGGTAAAATATGGACATATTTTACTTCAATATTGTGTAAAATTAACATATTTTGGCACCTTGTTTTCGAATGTACATATTTTTAAGTGTTTAACATAGGTTTCTAGGAAAACCATTGTGTCAAACTGGTTAACACGTTTTTTTGTTACTCTTAACACATGTTTTCAAAACATAACTTAGTGTTTGTTACAAAATTAAATGATTTTGGCTTAGCTTTGGGCCGATCTTAACCCCATACACTCACGCATACATTCAAATGCATGTGTGGGGGTACGTAAATGTCCATATACGAGTTCTATCATGCGTGTATTCGTATATATATGTGTGATCGAGTATGTATTAGCTAAAACATCAAGCTCTTATCATAAAACTTAAGTATTTTAGTTAATTTAACTTGAAGAACTCATGGTTATAGCGTGCGAAGGTGTGTGTACTCGGGTGACCATTACATGTAATCGAATGGTGTTAATAAGAAGGAAATGAGTTCGGTGGATATACCTTGGTGTATAGCCGATTATAATAAGCAAACTCCTCACAACTAAGATCCTAGGAGCTAGAATGTGGCTTGGAACTCTCTAATGTTGGTGTAAAGCGATTGGATCAAGCTCTTTGGGGGCTTGATGCTTCGGCCGAGGGGTTACAAGGAAGGGATGTGTGGTTTTTAAGTGTTAGTGTATCATAAGATGTTGTGGTGTGGCAAAATAGCTTCCATGGCCTCCTTTATATAGCCGAGAGAGAGAGAGAGAGAGAGAGAGAGAGAGAGAGAGAGAGAGAAGGACCTTGGGTGATTGGCTCACAAATATGGTAAGTCAAAGCCTATCTTTCATGGAGTGCTAAAGGTGAATGGTGATGTTGGTGAAGCAAGTTGACTTGGGGTTTTTGTTGGGTTGTGTGGGGGTGGCTTCGGCCGAAATGCATGGGGAAGGGCCAAGAATGTTTTGGTAAGGTTGACCATGTAGGAAGGCTCATGTGTTTTATGTTTTTCCTTCTTAGTGCAAGTGTTTGTCTTGGAAACAAGTGTATCTTGTCTTGGGAATGTCTTGGCTGAAAATTTGGAAGGATAGGAGTATTTATGGAGAGTCAAATGTTATGGGGATTGCTTGTGGAAAAAGGTGTGTTCCATGTTAGTGTATAGTCTAGGTTTTAGTGTTTACTAGATAGATATGGTGACTAGGAAATGAGTATACATTTGTGTGTATCTATGCGATTGTATATGTGTGTGTATAGGTAGTTTTTGTCACTTCCTCACTCCATGGTTGTGTATATATGTTGTCGTGTATGTATATGTATATATGCGTGTGATGTGTGTGTAGGTCGGATGTATGTATGTATGTATGTATGTATGTATGTATGTATGTATGTATGCATGTATGTGTGGGTATGGAGAGTTGTTCATTCCCAATGTATTCTCATGTGTGTAAATTGACTTCCACATGTTGTTTTAGATGGTTTTAGAAAGTCAATTTGTGTAAGAAATAGCTATTGTGTGTCCCTCATTCTACTTTGGTGTTTTCATAGGGAATTATTGTATGGAACATGAAAAATCTTGGTGAGGTATGTGTATGTGTGCTCGTGAATATACATACACATATATAATTTGGTTCTTGTTACATATTAACTTGTCTATGGTTGTATATAACTGGTCCAACCATCCTGAAGATATACATGAATACGTGCGCTCCAGGCGGGGTTGGTAACCCAATGTGAAAGGTGAAAACCTTTAAACCTTAGGAAGGTGTCAGACACCTTAACGTAGGAGAGGGTGGCCAACCCTTTAGTCTTCGAAGCTGTATCTTCAGGATAGTCCTGAAAAATTTTCAAGATGGACTATTTCTAGACCATGTTTAGTTGTAATATCGATGAAATAATTGAAATAAAATGAAGAGGAATACCTGTATATGGAGATGATTTATCAGTAATCCAAACCATGGTTTCTCTTCCAAAGAGATCAGTCACATGAGTCTTCACACATGATAGTATTTTAAGTGAATTGCATTCCAAGATCTTGGTAATATTTCGCCTTCCATGGTCGAGAGCCAATATGCTCTATTTCCAGCCTCAGAATCGATCAAGTAGGGTCCTTCCCATGGTCGAGAGCCACTTTGTTCACCCGACTGTAACACCTATGGACTAGGGGCTTCTGTACCACTATCCATGTGTGTCACACACTATGCGTGTCAATAATTGTTCGTTTTGTTGTTCCTGTGACTATGTTTATTCTATTTTTTTTGGCTAAACATATGTTATTACTTACTTAGTGTTACCGTGTGGCTTTTATGTCACAGTTTTGTAAGCCTAGGGTAAAATATGGACATATTTGACTACAATACTGTGTAAAATTAACATATTTTGGCACCTTGTTTTCAAATGTACCTATTTTTAAGTGTTTAACATAGGTTTCTAGGAAAACCATTATGTTAAAGTGGTTAAGACATGCTTTTGTTGCTCTTAACACATGATTTCAAAATTTAACTTAGTGTATGTTACAAAACTAAATGATTTTGGCTTAGCTTTGGGCCGGTCTTGACCCCATACACTCACGCATACACTTCTTGGTTACAAAACTAAATGGTTCTTCTACGAAATGGAGCTATTTGTTGATGTGGATTTCCTCTGGAGGAATAACCAATAACTCATCAGCAAGACACTTCTTGATATTCGAAACATGAAACGTGTCGTGAACGCCACTGAGTTCCTGTGGTAACTTGAGTTTGTATGCAACTGGTCCAATTCGTGCAAGGATCTCAAATGGACCTATGTATCTGGGATTGAGCTTCCCACATTTTCCAAACCTGGGAACTCTATTCCATGGAGATACTTTGAGCAAAACTCTGTCACCAACCTGAAACTCTAAGGGTTTACGCCTCTGATCCGCATAACTCTTCTGTCTATCTCTGGTAGCTTTCAATTTGTCCCTGATCTGGAAGACCTTGTCAGTTGTCTCCTGAATGAGCTCGGGACCTGTCAGGTGCTTGTCTCCTACCTCAGCCCAACATACGGGTGATCGACTCTTGTGTCCATGCAACGCCTCGAAAGGAGCAACTTTGATACTGGTAAGATAACTGTTATTGTAGGAAAATTCAACCAACGGTAGATGTGTATCCCAATTTTCCCTAAAATCTATTACACACGCTCTGAGCATGTCCTCTAGTGTCTGGATGGTCCTCTCGCTTTGCCCATCTGTCTATGGATGGTAAGCGGTGCTCAAGTCTAACTTGGAACCAAGAGCTCTTGCAACGTCTGCCAAAACCTCGAAGTGAAACGGCTATCTCGATCAAAGATTATGGAAGTAGTCACAGCATGCGTTGACACAATCTCATTGATATATAACCTGGATAATTTCTCTGTTTTGTCTGTTTCCTTGATCGGCAGGAAATGCGTAGACTTTGTTAAATGATCGACAATTACCAAAATCGTATCATGACTACGAGATGTCTTTGGCAACTTAGTGACGAAGTCCATAGAGATTTGCTCCCATTTCCAAATGGGAATCTCTGGCTGGTGAAGCATTCCTGATGGCTTATGGTACTCTGCCTTGACCTTTGAACACGTTAAGCAACGTCTGACATAAGCGACAATACAACCCTTGATGTTAGGCCACCAATAGAACTGCTTGAGGTCCTTATACATCTTATCTACACGAGGGTGTATCGAGTACTTGGGCTTATGCGCTTCATCTAGGACCAAATCACGCAATCCTCCATACAGTGGAACCCATATTGTGTTTGAGAAATATTTTGTTCCATCAGGTTTTGTCTCTAACTGATTAACCTGATTATACAGGGCTTCTTGCCCATTGTTACTATCCTTAAAAGCCTCTTGCTGAGCCTAGCGAATGCGAGAAGTGAGATCCTTATGAATGGTCATGCCTAGCGCACGAACATGCAATGTCTTATATGTATGTATGTATGTATGTATGTATGTATGTATGTATGTATGTATGTATGTATGTATGTATGTATGTATGTATGGATGTATGTGTGGGTAAGGAGAGTTGTTCATTCCCAATGTATTCTCATGTGTGTAAATTGACTTTCACATGTTGTTTTAGATGGTTTTAGAAAGTCAATTTGTGTAAGAAATAGCTATTGTGTGTCCCTCATTCTACTTTGGTGTTTTCATAGGGAATTGTAGTATGGAACATGAAAAATCTTGGTGAGGTGTGTGTATGTGTGCTCATGAATATACATACACATATATAATTTGGTTCTTGTTACATATTAACTTGTCTATGGTTGTACATATGTATTTGTATTAGAATTAATACCCTTCTACACAAGTTAATTTGAGTTTAATTGTCTTTGTTGGACAATGCATATGGATAGTTCATGTAGATGGATATTGTTTGATTTTGTCCTTGTCGGTGTAACAAGTGGGAAATTCTATTCAATTGCATGGATTTCCTATAGTCTAGCAAGACATATCTAACTAACTGAGGCCTTGTACTAACTAGTGTGTCTACTGTTAGACCGCATGCCTCGGGATTATCTCGTTGGAACCCTGTATGATCCAACTATGACAAAATAGATGACATGGAATGCTATGCACAATGTATTCACGTGTAGCTAAATGTACGGATATGACCAGTGTTGTGCCTTTTAGATAGACTTAGAGTCTTTTTCCTTTTCCAAGAAAGGATTAAAAACTTTTGATTATAACCTGTGAAAAAGGTAAACTTAGTTGTCATACTGGTGATAAAGCCTTTTATAAACTGGGGTCATCCCCATAATGACAGATGATCTTTAGGAATAACTGGCGACAAGGCCCAATGTAGCATTTTGAGGATAGCTGGCGTCAAGGCAAAGTAATACTGGCGTCTAGGCCACTGGCGACTAGGCCAATACGAGAAAGGGACATTGAAAAATGTCTAAACCTTAGGGATTCAATGCATATTCCAAAAATGATGAAATTGTTAGTCATTTTTACATGAACTGGTCCCACCATCCTGAAGATATACATGAATACGTGCGCTCCAGGGGGGGTTGCTAACCCAATGTGAAAGGTGAAAACCTTTAAACCTTAGGAAGGTGTCAGAAACCTTAACGTAGGAGAGGGTGGCCAACCCTTTAGTCTTCGAAGCTGCATCTTCAGGATAGTCCTGAAAAATTCTCAAGATGGACTATTTCTAGACCATGTTTAGTTGTAATATTGATGAAATAATTGAAATAAAATGAAGAGGAATACCTGTATATGGAGATGATTTATTAGTAATCCAAACCATGGTTTCTCTTCCAAAGAGATCATTCACATGAGTCTTCACACATGATAGTAATTTAAGTGAATTGCATTCCAAGATCTTGGTAGTATTTCGCCTTCCATGGTTGAGAGCCAATATGCTCCTTTTCCAGCCTCAGAATCGATCAAGTAGGGTCCTTCCTATGGTCGAGAGCCAATTTGTTCACCCGACTATAACACCTATGGACTAGGAAAATGATAATATAAACACACGGGGCTTTTAAAGGCGCGACCTATACGAAATTCCTAACATAGGAAAATGACCCCGTTAACCTTGTTAGCTAAACATGGTAAAGACCCATTGTAAGAGATTAACTTATTTAGTGGGTTTAACCAAATCCACTTGTGTGAAACTTGAAGGACCAAATGTGTCATTAAGCCATAGTTGACTTATGAACTTGATAAAGGAAAAAGGGAGTATCGATTTTTCATCAGGAAAATCATCCATACAAACACACACCTAAGATAAACTCTATGATCAAGCTAAATCAAGATGAAATCAAGGGGCTTTTGTGTGCATTAGCCCTAAAACGAATCATCCAAGCATAATACACACCAAGGTAACATTTTATTTGGCTAATTTTGTTGGTATGTTCATGCTTGGTTATGATGAAAATCTGGGGTTTTGTAAAAACGTGGGATTTTAAGTTGTTGAAGATTTCTCTAGCTTAGGGGAGCCACGATCATGCTTAGTTTGGGTATAAATCATTTTTACGAGTTAAATTGATCATGCTCATAAGGATTATGTTAGTATGCAAAATTTGGGTTTTAACCTCTAGGTTGAAACCCTCTATGTTTAATGATTTAGTTGACTCTTAGGAGTTGTTATAATAAGGAATTTAGACTAAAGAGCCTAAACAACATGATATGATGATGATTGATAAATGGGTGTGTTTTAGCTAAACTTAAACCCATGAGAATCAATTGAATTTGGTGGGTGCACACCAAGTATTTGATGAAACGTCTCAATAGTCTTGTTTGCAAATTGAGGTGATAACTTGATTTGGGTAATCATGGAATTACCCGCATATAAAATGTGAAACACATATTTAAAAGATGGATCACACCACACATGAAATATATAGCCCAATGATAATTGGGAAAGTGATATGATGGTGTGAATAAACTCATGAGATGTGTTAGTTATTGAATATGATGACTAACTTAACTAATCTTATGAGTATAGTGAATGTTGATCTTGTCAAGCTAGGTGCAATATTGGAAGGAATGGATCAACAAGCAAAACGGGTCAAGCGGATACAAGCTTAAAGTGCATGGAAATGAGAGTGAATACAATGTAAGTATTTCTTACGCCCTAAGATTTAACAACACTGTGTAAAACGCTATTAAAATTAGGCTGAAACGTTGCTCAAAAGTGCCGCCAAACATTGCTGAAACGCTGCATAAAAGTGCAGCCGAACACTGTTGAAAACTGCACAAAAGTGCAGCGAAAAGTTACTGAAACGCGGCTAAAACGCAGCTAGAAATGCAGTGAACAAGCTGCAGAAAATGCAGTGAACAAGCTGCTGAAAATGTTGCAGAAAACTGCAGCGTAATGGTTGCGAAATGCTGCTGAAAACGCAAGAAAAACTGCAGCGAAAATGCAGCTAAAAGCTGTAGAAAACGTTGCTGAAATGCAGCAAAAATGCTGCTGAAAACGCAGGAAAATGCTGCAGAAAAACTGCAACGAAAATGCTGCAGAAAACTGCAGCAAAATGCCACTAAATGCTGTTAAAAGTGTAGCGAAAATGCTGTTGAAATGCAGCAAAATGCTAAAGAAAACTACAACGAAAATGTTGTTAACAGTACGACGAAATGTTGTAGAGTTATATCATATTGATTGAGACATTGACATAATAAGGAAAGACCCGAGCTCATACACTATAATTGGTCAAATTGAGTAAACAAAATAAAACGGAATAAATCTTATTTGGCGGAAAACCTTAAGATATAAGGTTTGGATGCCTTAAGAACAAGTTTAGAACAGGTCAAATCAACCAAACGGTTCATTGGGGCAAATGGGGAAGTCATTACCATTTGAATCCGGAATTTAATGTTGCCTTGTCTAGATGTTCCTCTACAGGTAAGCATAAAGGCAAAGGGCAGGCGTTGTCCTAGCATATTAAGTGGAATTTGCAAGGTACTTGTACTCAGTCATAACTTTGTCCCGTCGGGTATTTATCATGATATAAGAAGGCATGAATTAAAGGCTTAAGGTCTCCTAATGGGTCAAGTAGTGCCTTAGGATAATAAATCGCTAAACTGGTGGAGAAACTAAGCATGTGAAACCGGATGCGAAATTTGGGTTTCTATATAATAAGAAAACATTCTCATATGTATGTTTTGAGAATTTGCTTAATTATTCTCGAATCTCATTAAACGGGTTAATGGGACCTATTTCTCTAAAGTGCACACATGAAAGTTATAAGTATTTTGAAGTCATGGTTTGACTTGGCCTAATATGGGTGGAAAATTTGTAAAAATTTCATAAACTCATACTGCTTATTCTTCGTTAAACCTAAATACCAACAATAATCACTTCCACTAATCTAAATGCAATATTATCAATCTCACTAACCATTTCTTGTGAAATGGTGTTAGGTAAATATGCGATGGAAGTTCTGGAGCAAGGATCAAGTCGTGAGAAGAACCGAACACACCCGAGGACTCATCAAGCTTCCGCATCAGAATTCAAGAGACTCCCGTTGCAACGCAAAAAAAAAATCTTAATATATGAGTTTAGAAAAAAAATGTATTGATTACAACGGTGTAAGTTTTTCTTAAATATCAAAGCTTTAATCCTGAGCGGTTTTTAGAGGCTATAACTCGTAAGATTAAGCAATAATCGCATATTTACGGGTTAGGGTCTTACAAGTGGTATCAGAGCCATTGGTTTGAGGGATCCGAGTGTCGGGAAGGATACTTGGACTCAAACTGTGCGCTCAAAGTGTCGAAGGGTGTTCGGTTCAAGCTTGATCATCAATCCGGTAAGAAATTCATTCTCAAAATGTAAGAATCTAGTCGAAAACGATTTATATCATGGTTGAACATGAGTCAATCAGGAACGAACTGAGGGAATAGTGTACTAAACACTAACGCCCAGGAACACACCAATTACACAGTCATGGTGAGCTAAGACTCAGCTGGACTGGAAATTGGGAAACTGAGACGCCTCACTTAGATGATGCGATGGATTGAGTGCAACAAGCACTTAGAAACTCGAAAACACGAAATTCCAACTACACGGTCAGAGTGAACCGGAAGTTGGGGGAATTCTAGCTGTATCACTGCGGTGATACAATAAAAAGGTACAATGATTACCTAAGACGCGAATGCTTGCCAATTTCACGGTCATGGTGGGTCATGGCTCAGCCGAACCGAGAATTGGAAGATGTGATTGTATGGTTAAGACTGTACGTTCGGTTAAAAACACAAATAGCTTAATAACGCGTGTATACGAAAATGCATTAGACAAACAAACAAGAATGTTTTTTTTAAACAAAATGCATGACCAGAAATTGTTCACCCGGAGAGTATCGTGGAGATTGTGATAAGATCTCCGTGTCATGTGTGGATTGCTTACTCTGGCCAGGTAAGTGTTAAACACATGGTGCGGTGGGCTTCTCGTGATCTACACGCCTGCTTTTCACGTGACAAGGACCGGGTCAGGAAAAAAAGGCATATGAACCTCTTCAAAAATATGTATAAAGATATATATAAAACTTGTGAGATTCTGCCAAACATTTAAGAGGCCTCGTAGACCGGGTATGTGAAACCAATGCATAAACGACCCGTGGCGCCGTAGAGCCAAAGGTATTACCACAGCGGTTACACGGACCAAGATAAGACTTGAACCTTAATCAAAGGTTAAGTCATAATCCAAAGTGAACCTTTATAGAAGGTTGAATTCGTGAATAGACTTGAACCTTAATCAAAGGTTAAGTCATAACTAAACTCGAACCTTTATAGAAGGTTGAATTCGTGAATAAACTCGAACCTTAATCAAAGGTTGTCATAACTAAACTCGAACCTTTATAGAAGGTTGAATTCGTAAATAGACTTGAACATCAATCAAAGGTTGAGTCATAACCACATTCGGACCTCAATTGAGAATAATCCGTAAAAAGGACTTGAACACAAATCAAAGGTTAAGTCATAAACGCACTCAAACCTTAATCAAGGGTAAAACATAAGTGGACTTGAACATCCAAGGTTAAGTCATTAATGCATTCGAACCATAAACGGAGGTGAATTCCTAAATAGAATGAACCCTAATCAAGTGTTAAGTCACAAACCAATCTGAAGGGTAAGCTTTTAACGAGTATAAACCACAATCGAGGCCTAAATCATATTCCAATATGAACCCTGTAATGAGGAAAACAAAAGCCAAGATTCAGGCTAAGCTCAAGGTAAAGTCATAATTAAACTTCAATCATATTAAATTCGTGAAAGCCTACTGGCTAATGTGAACTATGCGTCACACAAATCGTAATGAACTCGTGAAACCTACGAGTAATTGTGATCTAAGAATCACACAAAATCATAACGATCCGTGAAAGCTCACGGGAAACCAGGGACTACGTGTCTCACTAAACGGGAATGCAAACGAGAATGGAACCCCACGGGGCAAGCGTGAAAAATGATTCACAAAAAAAAAAACATGGTTCTAGACCGTGAAACGACGTTATATAAAAGAAGAAATTAAACGCTAAATCAAAACAGGAGCTCGTATGAGACCCTGGATTACCGGAGGTGCATCCGCACCAGAGGAACAATCCTAGCCTCGAGCAAGAATCGTGTCAGAGTAAACAATGATTGATGTGGCTTCAGGAAGGCATGTCAAAAATGAACAAAGCGAGATAAACCTCATGGGCCTTAGCACATGATGGATGAATGGACAATCAAAGGTCTAAAATATATAGATGGCCGTGAATCGCAGAAATAAAGGCAATGCCTTTGTAATAAGCCAAACGCGATCCACTGGATTACTATGCATACAAATACTAAAGAAAGAAAACATAAGTAAATAGACTTGTGTGAATAAACATGGTAATGTGACACCACGAAACACAGACGAGCAAGGACTCTTGTGAGAAACGCTGAATTGATGTAAAGGTCAATAGGTCCTGAAGGACATAAATAAACAGAAATAGGTCATAGTCCAGGAACAGACCCTATAAGGGTGGACCCTTAAAGGAATTGCCTTAGAACCAAAGTGTTCCGAGGCATTAAATAAAAACATAATCCGAAAGGGGATTTGAAGACGGGGTGTTATATATGCAATAATACCTAGATAAATACAAGAGTCGGAAGACTCGAGTTAAATCTCAAATAAGATGCATGCGAGAGCTAGAAATGTAAATTCAAAAGGCTAGATAAGAAAGGGCCATGGACCCTATGCTAGTTATATCGATAGGATAAAAATCCTAAAAGCCCGGCACATCAGGGCAAGTAGATAGTTGGTGAGCAATCGCCTAGAATTAGTTTCGACTAAGAGTTGAAACTCACACACTAAAATTCAGATAAAATGATACCAATGCGCGTTAAAGCATACATGAGACAGGCTAAATGCTATCTAAGGATTATATGGAGGATTCCATGGAACATTCTAACTCTGAATGAGTAATACAAAATACTAGCCTATGTGAGGGCCTCTGAACTAGGACATAAGCAAATGTTAAACGGAAGTTTGACTTTTAAAAAGTCCAACAAACTAACTCATAAATTTTGGCAAACGATGTGTAGAAACACATCAGAAGTCGTGTATGTGCGTGAAAGGATCGATAACAAACAAAGATTGATCAAACAAGTTAGTTTCAGGTGCGGAAACCCTAAAACTATCACAAAATAATAATCAAACAGATTCAAACACACAGATCATCATTTTCAAACGATTTCATTAATAAAACACTTGTTTACACGTTGAATTATGAATACAATCAAGGTTTAAACGGAAAACAAGTTTAACAATAACTAGAGAGAGTTTTCAGAAAGAGGAGGGAATAATAATCATCAAAGTTACATTCAAAAATGAACTTGACCTATTTATAGGCCTGCACATTCGCCCAAACTGTTCATGCGAATGTGCAGGTTCGCCCACATCAACTGGTCGAACCAAGCTCTTCTATAATCTAATCTTCATTCGCCCAAAACATTCTTCCTTCGCACCTTTTAATCTTCCTTCGCACCTTCTAGTTTGTTCCTTCGCACCTTCGATATCTACAAAACAAAATGTGTTTTACAATCCAAAGCTTTAGTCGCACTTTTGCATCTACAAACTCCCCCTCGACTATTGCTTGGATTGTGTTCGTCGTTCTTCATCCATCCTTTTGTTCCACATTCTGATATGTCTTTGAATCATTTGTTCTCTTGTCAACACCGGTTCCTGAAATTGTTTTTGTTTCTTCGTTTTCAGCTCTGGCACCTTTTGCTTCTCCACATACTTTCCCAACTTCTCATCATAATCACATCCAGCATTGATATTAAACGCAAAGCACAGAAATACCACACGTTGATACTTTCCTGCTTGCTCAGCATCTTTTGCATCTGAATAGATCGGATTATAGAATAGCATGATGATATCCTCATGTGAACAGTTTATCAACCACATGGGATCAAAGATATGCACTTTCTTGTAATTCGACTCTCCATCCTTCAACACGGTCACGGCCTCTGCAATTTTCCAATCATAATACCACCAGATGAAGTCTTTTGCAAAGTGTTGCGGAATAGGCATCAAAGGAATCTTTTTCAACACTTGTGGTGGTTTGTATTTCAATGTCACTTTGGGCGTACCAGTTATCAAATCAATATCCTTCTTATGAACGATTCGCTTTGGATATTGTGGTGTAAACAAGTCCCACTTAGTTCGGCTTTCTCGAGTCATCTTCTCAGCAAAATAAGTAATCTGACTATTTGACGCTCCCGTTAAACGGTGACGACAAATGTCTCTGATTGCCCAATAAGGAAGGGTCTTCAAGTGATGAAACTTCTCGAAATACAGAATCCCTTTCTCCCATTTTACTGCGAAGCATCTCAACTCTTTAACAAACTTCCAAGCCAATGCACGACCTTTGAAAATCTTATTATGAAGTTTGTAAAAGCTGCCTTGAATGTCAGGTTTCGGACGATTATTTTCCTTTTCCTACAATTTCTTCAACAACTCTTTTAAGCTTTCTGATTGCTCGAACCGTGGCTTGTTATGTCCTTTAAGGATTTCATCTTCAAAGACTTTGCTCTTATCTTTTGCAAGCTTCTCGGCATGGTTTAGCAGTTCGTCTGAGAAAGAAAATCCACAATCTTGATCTGTCCTGAAATATTGTGGATACTCTTCGCTCGTTATATCTTCCATTTCGACTTCCTCGAATGCAGGAACATCACGATCATCCGAATGATTTCCAGCTTCTTTCTCAGGAATCTTAGGAATAAAGTTATCTGCAAGTAATTCTTCCAACGTCTTGCCCACTTGCTTTGCTAAACCTTCAAGAATTTCTTTCGAAATAGCCGTAGAAACTTCCCCTTCCTCAAGATCAGGGTCATCATACTCCAATTCAAATAGTTTATTGTTAGATTCAAATATTTCTGGGAACCTACTAGTCATGTCGATCGTCCAGACCCGATCAGTGAGCATCTGGCGATACTTGTTCTTATCTTCTTCAGACAATGACTGTAATCTCTCGTTCCAGAAAATATCTTCATCGTCAACATTCTCACCAGGAGCTTTAGAGCTCGATTCACCGCCCTTATCTGAGTCACGTTTCTCATAAGTGAACTTATCAACATCATCATCATCGTCATCACTACTATCATCAAATGCAGAGCCGTCTCCATCACTCGATCCATCATCCGATCCTCCATCATCCTTATCATCCTTTTTCTTCGTCTTTGTATCGTTACCAGCATCTTCATCTAGTTCATCATCTTCCTCTTCATCAGACAGTTCGTAATCAACTAGCTCTTCTTCTCTTTCTTTTTCCACTTCACCAGCTTGAAGTTGAGGAGCTTGAGAGTACAAGTTCTTTATCAGATCATCCATATGCTTGTTACTCTTTTTCAGCTGTTTGTTCTCCTTCTTCAAGACTATGATCCTTCTGGTGTTACGTTGTTCATGTTTCAGCAACTTCTTGTTTTCTCTCTTCAATTTCTTGATTGTCTTCTTCAAGGTCTCATTATCATCTGCCGATGTGACTACGACTTCTAACATCTTCTTATCATTGGACTTTAACTGCTCGATCTCCGTTTGTTGTTTGGTAATCAAATTCATCAACTCAGAAAATCTCTGATTCACAGCAGTCATGATGTCACTGTCCATCGATACTTTTGTCTTCTTTGGTGGTTCAACAGCTTCATGCAGTTTACCTTTTCTGATTTTCTTCAGCACATTATCCAATGCTTCATTCACATCATCCATTGGAATTTCTTCAGTTTGTGGTGTGCTAGATGTTGTTGCAGTCTTCTGTTTCTTTTGAACTGGTGCGGTAACCGGTGATTTAGAACTTGTAGCTGATGGCAGTTTCTTTCCAGCTATCAATGATTCTATCTCTTTCTTCCTCTTTATACTTGGCTTCTCCTGTTTCTTCTTCTCTTTTCTAACAGCTTGCACAGGAGAACCAACCAACGTCTCTTCAGCATTAAAACCCAAATCTTCTATATCAACGGGAATAGGACTTTTGTTCCCTTGATCTTCTTCTCTTTGACTAGCAGACGCACCAGCCTCAGTGGCCTTGGGCAAGGTGGTCTCTACAGTTTCAACATCAGAATTCCATTGTTCTTCCTCTATCGTCTCTTCTGAATCAATGGAAGCTTCATCAACAATGTGTAAACCCTTTTTCGCCATACTCTTATTCCTTCTCTGAGTATTTTTCTTCTTCTCTGGTTCAGAAACCTCAATCCTTATCTCTGGTTTCTTTGTCTTACCACTCTTAGCGCCTACATTCACAGCTTGTCTCTTGCGCTTAGCGTCAGGATCAACATGATGTAAAGGATTATCAGCATCAGAATCACTGTTCACATTCCTTACAAGCCCCTCACCTGGATCTTTATAATCCACCCTAGCTAGGTGTCCAAACAAACGTCTAACAGGAGGACGTTCTTCAACAGACAAACCTTTATAAGCTTTCATCCTAGCTAGTGTATTCAGAGACATGTGTTCCTGAACAACAATGTGTTTAGCATCTCTCTTCAGCTCTTTGTACTTGTGATCAAATATCATTTGAA
Source organism: Ambrosia trifida (assembly GCA_028751855.1). Lineage (NCBI taxonomy): Eukaryota > Viridiplantae > Streptophyta > Magnoliopsida > Asterales > Asteraceae > Ambrosia > Ambrosia trifida. The sequence continues at coordinate 95,956,248 of CM054127.1, forward strand.
GAAAACGAGGATATAATAGAAACTTCAGGTTCCTCGTTCCATTCACGGGCTCCAGTAAGTGAGACATCAGCATGCCAGAGATATTGAACGGTTTGTTCAATACTAAAGCAACCATCATCGAACTGATGCTCTTCCTCATCAAATCATAACCACCTGCTGCAGATCCGAAGACGTGGATCAAAACATGTGCCAGATATTTGAACTGTGGGCACAGTTTTCCTTTATGCAACGAACCATCAGTGATAGGTCCGTTGTACTTCATCCTGAGAAAGCACTTTCTTTGATCCATGAATGTAAACTCCTTTGGATCTTTCGGATCATCATCCAGATTCAGTGCTTCTCTTAAATCTTCTTCGCACACAATCACTCGTTGTCCCTAAATTTTGCTCGTCAAGAAAGATTCGCACTTCCAGAAATCTAGTTTAGCATTAGACCAGAATTCCTGTATCATATCTCGGTAGATCACTGTCGGCGTAGCAATGGCATCTATTACTCTGCTTCGTTTCAAAAACTCAATGATACCGACAAATTCTGTGTGCTTCTTCACATCGCCAAGATATGCGCAACAGTTGTGCGCATTCTCAAAATCAAGCTGTTTAGCGGGCTGTGATGAGGATCCTGCTTGTTCCGTCGTCTTCTGCTGTTCAGACATTGTTAGATCTGCAAAACAAACAAAAACACAAGTTAACAATCGACAAAATATCAAAATTGAAAATTTTTGGTCAAAAACTTCCTTCTTCGCCCAAACGAGGGTACGAAGGTGTCTTTGTAAAGGTACGAATGAGAATTAAATGATACGAATGTGTTAATTTTGATAAAAAGTTTCATTCGCCCATCTTATTCTCTTTCGCCCAATTCATGTTCTTCCTTCGCCCATTCGAACTGGTCGAAGGAAGCAGTTCATAATTTTGAAAAATCAATTTTGAATTCTAGTCATTCTGAACATGTCCATTTGATTGTATTAAGGCCTAATAGTGCCGATAATCATTTCTAAACCAACAGTTTTAACAATTATTGATTGTGTTTGTGTTTTCACCCAAAAACTAGGGTTTAAACAACGATTGAACAATCTGCCATGTTTTAAACTATGATTTTGGTTATTTCTCCCCCTAAAACACACACACAATCAACCCTAGGCATCAATTTGTATTATTATGTTGATTTTGAACATTTTTTAGACAGTTAGGGCTTGGATAGAAAAACAGGGATTAGATCTTGAAATCCTTGTTGTTTACTTGTAAAAATGATAGCAAACTGATCAGTGTTAATGTACGAACACAATAGAATGAGTTTAAATGAACGAGCAATAAGGTGAGGTTACGATTAAAAATCTGAAAAAAAATATGAATGAGGTTCGAATGAGAAGAGGGGTATATATAGGCCTGTCCCTTCGCCCGTTTTGATCATACGAAGGAGAAACTTTTCTCTCCTTCGACCCTATTGAAAGGGTTCGAATGAGATAAAAGGGTTCAAATGAGATAATTATCATGAACACTCTCCTTCGCCCATCAAAGTATACGAATGAACAAAGAAAAATCCCACATTCGACCAAACGAATGGGCGAATGAGAATTGGGATTTTTGAAAATTTTCCAAATCTCAAAAACTGTGAGCGTTGGATTTTATCTAAAACAGGATTATATGATCATACAAGTCACAAATCTAGGTGCGAAAACCCTAGATCTGAACAAATTGATAAGATACAAATCACGACACAATCAAGATCATTTTCAATCTCATTTTCATAGATTAACTTCAATCAATAAGCATTTACAACTGTTTATGTTAATCTAGAATCACAAAGACAATCTCTCAAAAACACTCCTAAACCTGAACTGAACCTGGACACAAATGATAACTCTCTTACATAATCAAAAACTCAAAATCTATATATAGGCACTGCACATTCGCCCCTTACAGACGGTCGAATGTGAGGTTTTTCCACATTCGCCCACTGCAAGTGGTCGAATGTGTCTTCTATTGCATGACCAATCTTCCTTCGTCCACTTCAGTTCTACCTTCGCCCCTTTCAGACTACCTTCGCCCATCCTGATCTACATTCGCCCAGTCAGAACTACCTTCGGCTATCTACTAACACATGTTAATCAAGTATATCCAATCCTTAGTCGCAAAATGTATCAACAAAAACGAGTCCCGGTTCAATTATTTTCCAACTTTTAAGCATTCAACATTCATATTTTCACATTTTAAAAGTTACAAAGCTCAAATGGTGTATCCAGGTTTAGAAAATCGACACCCACCATCAGTTATCAAAAATAAGATGAAAATGAAAAATCTTTTTGGCTTTTCTAAAGTTTATGCTAAAACACACCTAAAATCTTTTTGAGTTTTGTAATTTTTGACGAGAAAATAAAATGCAGAAATGTAAATGAAAAACTGTAAATATTTTTGTGATTTCCGGTAAAGAGATCATATCAGTTTTGAGAAATCTGATCACACCGTTGATCTTATTGAAATTATTATCATTAAAGACAATGTGTGATCTGGCAACTGCTGATATTGTGATCCACATAAACTCACATGCAGACTTTTGTGCAGTGATTTATACTGATACTGATATTTATAGTATAAACGCAATTGTCTGTGGTTCCCACACACACGACATACTCCCGTATCAAGAAGTAAATGCACAAAGGCTCATTGTAAAGCGTGATTATGCTTTCGTCGTCTGTAATTGTACAAGATATAATGCATAGAGGTATACAGGTCAGCAAATTAATGCAGCAAAGTAACATATGCACTATACCAGGTTGAGGACTGATATTAATCATGATTTGCATCAATGATCAATACGATGTAATAGATAATCTTTGATTATCATATAACATGGAAAGTTCCTCAATTCGGTAACTTTAGGATTTGGCATATAGCTCTTTTATAAAGACACCCTGTCTGATCTAGGTCCGTAATGAGTTACAGCAGAAGATCAGAGAGGCTATCCCCAGACAACTAATAACATAACGACCCTAAACCTCCGAGTTTTGTACAAATACCCTATCAAACAAAATTATGGTACTAAGACCATATGCCCATGAGGAGTTCATCCACACAACAAATCGTTTGATATGTATGTATCAGGCACGCAGTAATAGGTCTACGAAGCCTATCAGCACATCGCACAGACTCAGACACACGCCCTATATAGCATTACATTATTTAGAATGTGCCAGATCCCCACTGATGTACTATCATTTCCCTTTATACTCCAGGAAATCATTTTAGAAATTTCTGATTTTTATAGATTTTCGAATTTACTGTTCCCAAGGATAAGCTGGAGCATTTCAAATATGTGACTGCCCAGATATCGTTTGTTCACAGAAATCTGAGGGCATAAATCTAAGGGAAGAAGATATAGCAGTCAGCAAAGAAATTTTTCAATTTTTATGGATTTTTAAATTTTTCAATGTTTTTGGATTTTCGAAATTTTTCTGAAAAGCAGTAAAAATTTAATCTAAAAAGTGATAGACTGAGGTGGTGATCAGTTCTGTTTTTCTTTAATACCATTAGCTTTTAAAAGATAATCAAATCTGGATTTGTCAAAAGCTTTGGTAAAAAGATCTGCGCGTTGGTAATCAGTGTGGATTTTGACCATATCGATCAACTCTTTAGCAAACACTTTGTATGTGCGTGAAAGGATCGATAACAAACAATGATTGATCAAACAAGTTAGTTTCAGGTGCGGAAACCCTAAAACTATCACAAAATAATAGTCAAACAGATTCAAACACACAGATCATCATTTTCAAACGATTTCATTAATAAAACACTTGTTTACACGTTGAATTATGAATACAATCAAGGTTTAAACGGAAAACAAGTTTAACAATAACTAGAGAGAGTTTTCAGAAAGAGGAGGGAATAATAATCATCAAAGTTACATTAAAAAATGAACTTGACCTATTTATAGGCCTGCACATTCGCCCAAACTGTTCATGCGAATGTGCAGGTTCGCCCACATCCACTGGTCGAACCAAGCTCTTCTATAATCTAATCTTCTTTCGCCCAAAACATTCTTCCTTCGCACCTTTTAATCCTCCTTCGCACCTTCTAGTTTGTTCCTTCGCACCTTCGATATCTACAAAACAAAATGTGTTTTACAATCCAAAGCTTTAGTCGCACTTTTGCATCTACAAGTCGTAGTCATTGGATTGAATGACTGACTAAAGCATGTGACTTATGAAACTTAAGTCTACGTGTAACCAAAAACCCTGATAAATTAACTATTCACAGAATTAGTAATTAGATAGTAACAAAACGAATGATAAACCGTTAATAGTCTAGTGATAGCTGAGCAGTCACTAGAAGGTTCAAACGGGTCAAGTGAAGTCGTCACCACTGGGAACCAGAGGAATGCATAAATATAACTAAGAATAGTGACAGGTGAAACACTATTAAAAAGGACACGCGTTGTCTATGACAAGGAAAACGGGAGATATGGAAAGGACTTGATGCTTTCCGGTAAAACCCTGGCATTATAAGAGGCCTTTCTGTCGAAATCAAACAGAAATTAAAACCACGTTGAGTGTGGGTGAAGGTCTTCGGGAAGCCGTATGATAACCAAACCCAATATGTGCCTTAGTGCATACAAATGATTCTAAGCAGAGTAAATAATTAAATGTATAGCCTAGGCCTTCGGGGACTTAGGGGTTCCAAACAAGCAAAGTAGTCAAATCGATGACTCTTGGACAAACCATGACACCAATGGGTGCTTAAACTAAAATAATCTCTGATAAAGATAAACGAATATGTATACATAAGCTTAGAGGCGTAATCAAATTCCATTAAAATAACCCTCGTCGAGGAGGAATAAAACTTAAGGTTAACCATGAGGCGCGACCCATGGGAATACATTTATATATATCTGGTTTCGAGGACGAAACCCTCTTTAAGGGAGGTGGAAAATGATAATATAAACACACGGGGCTTTTAAAGGCGCGACCTATACGAAATTCCTAACATAGGAAAATGACCCCGTTAACCTTGTTAGCTAAACATGGTAAAGACCCAATGTAAGAGATTAACTTATTTAGTGGGTTTAACCAAATCCACTTATGTGAAACTTGAAGGACCAAATGTGTCATTAAGCCATAGTTGACTTATGAACTTGATAAAGGAAAAAGGGAGTATCGATTTTTCATCAGGAAAATCATCCATACACACACCTAAGAGAAACTCTATGATCAAGCTAAATCAAGATGAAATCAAGGGGCTTTTGTGTGCAGTAGCCCTAAAACGAATCATCCAAGCATAATACACACCAAGGTAACATTTTATTTGGCTAATTTTGTTGGTATGTTCATGCTTTGTTATGATGAAAATTTAGGGTTTTGTAAAAACGTGGGATTTTAAGTTGTTGAAGGTTTCTCTAGCTTAGGGGAGCCACAATCATGCTTAGTTTGGGTATGAATCATTTTTACGTGTTAAATTGATCATGCTCATAAGGATTATGTTAGTATGCAAAATTTGGGTTTTAACCTCTAGGTTGAAACCCTCTATGTTTAATGATTTAGTTGACTCTTAGGAGTTGTTATAATGAGGAATTTAGACTAAAGAGCCTAAACAACATGATATGATGATGATTGATAAACGGGTGTGTTTTAGCTAAACTTAAACCCATGAAAATCAACTGAATTTGGTGGGTGCACACCAAGTATTTGATGAAACGTCTCAATAGTCTTGTTTGCAAATTGAGGTGATAACTTGATTTGGGTAATCATAGAATTACCCGCATATAAAATGTGAAACACATATTTAAAAGATGGATCACACCACACATGAAATATATAGCCCAATGATAATTGGGAAAGTGATATGATGGTGTGAATAAACTCATGAGATGTGTTAGTTATTGAATATGATGACTAACTTCACTAATCTTATGAGTATAGTGAATGTTGATCTTGTCAAGCTAGGTGCAATATTGGAAGGAATTGATCAACTAGCAAAACGAGTCAAGCGGATACAAGCTTAAAGTGCAAGGAAATGAGAATGAATACAATGTATGTATTTCTTACGCCCTAAGATTTAACAACCCTGTGTAAAACGCTATTAAAACTAGGCTGAAACGTTGCTCAAAGGTGCAGCAAAACAATGCTGAAACGCTGCATAAAAGTGCAGCCGAACACTGTTGAAAACTGCACAAAAGTGCAGCGAAAAGTTGCTGAAACGCGACTAAAACGTAGCTAGAAATGCAGGGAACAAGCTGCAGAAAATGCAGCTAAAAGCTGCAGAAAATGCTGCTGAAATGCAGCGAAAATGCTGCTGAAAACGCAGCAAAATGCTGCAGAAAAACTGCAACGAAAATGCTGTAGAAAACTGCAGCAAAATGCCACTTAATGTTGTTAAAAGTGTAGCAAAAATGCTGTTGAAATGCAGCAAAATGCTGAAGAAAACTACAACGAAAATGTTGTTAAAAGTACGACGAAATGTTGTAGAGTTATATCATATTGATTGAGACATTGACATAATAAGGAAAGACCCTAGCTCATAAACTATAATTGGTCGAATTGAGTAAACAAAATAAAACGGAATAAATCTTATTTGGCGGAAAACCTTAAGATATAAGGTTTGGATGCCTTAAGAACAAGTTTAGAACGGGTCAAATCAACCAAACGGTTCATTGGGGCAAATGGGGAAGTCATTAACATTTGAATCCGGAATTTAATGTTGCCTTGTCGAGATGTTCCTCTACAGGTAAGCATAAAGGCAAAGGGCACGCGTTGTCCTAGCATATTAAGTGGAATTTGCAAGGTACTTGTACTCAGTCATAACTTTGACCTGTCAGGTATTTATTATGATATAAGAAGGCATAAATTAAAGGCTTAAGGTCTCCTAATGGGTCAAGTAGTGCCTTCGGATAATAAATCGCTAAACTGGTGGAGAAACTAAGCATGTGAAACCGGATGTGAAATCTGGGTTTCTATATAATAAAAAAACATTCTCATATGTATGTTTTGAGAATTTGCTTAATTATTCTCGAATCTCATTAAACGGGTTAATGGGACCTATTTCTCTAACGTGCACACATGAAAGTTATAAGTATTTTGAAGTCATGGTTTGACTTGGCCTAATATGGGCGGAAAATTTGTAAAAATTTCATAAACTCATACTGCTTATTCTTTGTTAAACCCAAATACCAACGATAAACACTTCCACTAATCTAAATGCAATATTATCAATCTCACTAACCATTTCTTGTGAAATGGTGTTAGGTAAATATGTGATGGAAGTTCTGGAGCAAGGATCAAGTCGTGAGAAGAACCGAACACACCCACGCACTCATCAAGCTTCCGCATCAGAATTCAAGAGACTCCTGTTGCAACGCAAAAAAAAAATCTTAATATATGAGTTTAGAAAAAAATGTATTGATTACAACGGTGTAAGTTTTTCTTAAATATCAAAGCTTTAATCGGGAGTGGTTTTTAGTTAAGTCTATAACTCGTAAGATTAAGCAATAATCGCATATTTACGGGTTAGGGTCTTACACTAGGGGCTTCTGTACCACTATCCATGTGTGTCACACACTATACGTGTCAATAATTGTTCGTTTTGTTGTTCTTGTGACTATGTTTATTCTATTTTTTTTTTTTTTGGCAAAACATATGTTATGACTTACTTAGTGTTACCGTGTGGCTTTTATGTCACAGTTTTGTAAGCCTAGGGTAAAATATGGACATATTTAACATATTTTGGCACCTTGTTTTCGAATGTACATATTTTAAAGTGTGTAACATAGGTTTCTAGGAAAACCATTGTGTTAAAGTGGTTAACACATGCTTTTGTTGCTCTTAACACATGTTTTCAAAACTTAACTTAGTGTATGTTACAAAACTAAATGATTTTGGCTTAGCTTTGGGCCGGTCTTGACCCCATACACTCACGCATACACTTCTTGGTTACAAAACTAAGTGGTTCTTCTACGAACTGGAGCTATTTTTTGATGTGGATTTCCTCTGGAAGAATAACCAATGACTCATCAGCAAGACACTTCTTGAGATTCGAAACATGAAACGTGTCGTGAACGCCACTGAGTTCTTGTGGTAACTTGAGTTTGTATGCAACTGGTCCAATTCGTGCAAGGATCTCAAATGGACCTATGTATCTGGGATTGAGCTTCCCACGTTTTCAAAACCTGGGAACTCTATTCCATGGAGATACTTTGAGCAAAACTCTGTCACCAACCTGAGACTCTAAGGGTTTACGCCTCTGATCCGCATAACTCTTCTGTCTGTCTCTGGTAGCTTTCAATTTGTCCCTGATCTGGAAGACCTTGTTAGTTGTCTCCTGAATGAGTTCGGGACCTGTCAGGTGCTTGTCTCCTACCTCAGCCCAACACACGGGTGATCGACACTTGTGTCCATGCAACGCCTCGAAAGGAGCAGCTTTGATACTGGTATGATAACTGTTATTGTAGGAAAATTCAACCAACGGTAGATGTGTATCCCAATTTTCCCCAAAATCTATTACACACGCTCTGAACATGTCCTCTAGTGTCTGGATGGTCCTCTCGCTTTGCCCATCAGTCTATGGATGGTAAGCGGTGCTCAAGTCTAACCTGGAACCAAGAGCTCTTGCAACGTCTGCCAAAACCTCGAAGTGAAATGGCTATCTCGATCAAAGATTATGGAAGTAGTCACACCATGCGTTGACACAATCTCATTGATATATAACATGGATAATTTCTCTGTTTTGTCTGTTTCCTTGATCGGCAGGAAATGCGTAGACTTTGTTAAATGATCGACAATTACCAAAATCGTATCATGACTACGAGATGTCTTTGGCAACTTAGTGACAAAGTCCATAGAGATTTGCTCCCATTTCCAAACGGGAATCTCTGGCTGGTGAAGCATTCCTGATGGCTTATGGTACTCTACCTTGACCTTTGAACACGTTAAGCAACGTCTGACATAAGCCGCAATACAACCCTTGATGTTAGGCCACCAATAGAACTGCTTGAGGTCCTTATACATCTTATCTGCATGAGGGTGTATCGAGTACTTGGGCTTATGCGCTTCATCTAGGACCAAATCACGCAATCCTCCATACAATGGAACCCATATTCTATTTGAGAAATATTTTGTTCCATCAGGTTTTGTCTCTAATTGATTAACCTGATTATACAGAGCTTCTTCCCCGTTGTTACTATCCTTAAAAGCCTCTTGCTGAGCCTGGCGAATGCGAGCAGTGAGATCGTTATGAATGGTAATGCCTAGCGCACGAACACGCAATGTCTTGGCACATTCTTTTCAGCTTAGTGCGTCTGCCACGACATTTTCCTTCCCTGGATGGTACTTAATCTCACAGTCGTAGTCATTGAGTAGCTTAGCCCATCGTCTTTAACGCATGTTCAAATCCTTGTGGTCAAAGATATGCTGTAAGATCTTATGGTCAGTAAAGACTGTGCACTTAGTCCCATAGAGGTAATGTCTCCAAATCTTGAGCGCGAACACTACTGCACCCAATTCTAGATCATGGGTTGTGTAGTTCCGTTCATTCACTTTGATATGTCGAGAGGCATAGGCTATAACCTTGTTTCTCTGCATTAAGACACAACCGAGACCTTGGTGAGACGCATCGCAGTAAACTAGGAAGTCCTCTGTTCCCTCTGGCAGTGAGAGAATCGGTGCACTACATAACTTGAGCTTCAAGAGCTGAAAAGCGGATTCGTGTGGATCTCCCCATTCGAATTTCTTGTCTTTCTGGGTCAAGACTGTCAGGGATTGGACTATCTTAGAAAAATTCTCGATGAATCGTCGATAGTAGCCAGCTACCCTATAAATTGTCGAACTTCCGTCGGGGTACTATGTCTAGGCTAGTCTTTGATTCACTCTACTTTGGCTGGATCAACATGTATACCCTTCTAGTTTACCACGTGACCGAGGAAATGAACCTCACGAATCCAAAATTCGCACTTGGACAACTTGGCATACAGTTTCTCCTCCTTGAGTAGATTCAGAATCACTCTCAAATGTTGCTCATGTTCTTCTCGAGTTCATGAGTAAATCAGAATGTCATCAATGAATACGATCATGAACTTGTCGAGGTAAGGCTTGCACAATCTGTTCATCAGATCCATGAACACTGTTGGTGCGTTGGTCATCCCGAATGGCATAACCAGAAACTCGAAATGGCCATACCGCGTCATGAAAGCAGTCCTGGGTATGTCCCCTTTGTGAATATGTAACTGGTGATAGCCTGATCTTAGATCAATCTTCGAGTAGAATCTGGAGCCTTGCAGCTGGTCGAACAGATCATCTATGCGGGGAAGAGGGTATTCTTCACCGTGAGCTTGTTCAACTCTCTGTAGTCGATACACATGCGAAACGATCCATCCTTTTTCTTGACAAAAATAACTAGAGCTCCCAAGGGTGACGAACTCGGTCGAATGAATCCTTTGTCGAGCAACTCTTGAAGTTTGTCAGACAACTCTTGCATATCAGACGGAGCTAAATGGTAAGGCGAATGTGCTACGGGAGCAGCTTCGGGAATGAGATCAATGCGAAACTCGACTTGCCTAAGGGGTGGCAATCCTGGCAGATCTTCGGGAAAGACTTCTGGGAAATCTCTCACGATAGGGATGTCTTCGATCTTAATCACCTCTGGCTTCTTCTCACGCACAAGTGCTAAGAAAGCAGATTGACCTTTTCATAAGTACTTTTGTGCCTTCATACTAGACACTAATCGCCACGGGGTCTTCCTACGCTCCCCTGTATGGATAAGACCTCTCCACTAGGCAATGGGATTCGAACCACCTTTGCGAAACAGATGACTTCTGCACGGTTCTTCGATAACCAGTCCATGCCAACGACGATGTCGAAACTTCCCAATTCGATTGGCAGAAGATCTATACTAAACTCATGATCTCCTAACTTTAACGCACAATTCCTAACTACTTCCTCAGACCTAATTGTCTTACCATTGGCCAATTCTATGGAGAAATGTTCATGCAACTTATGTGACTCTAATCTGAGGGCCCGTTTAAAGTCAGTTGACATGAAACTTAGATCGGCACCGGTATCAAATAGTACAAAAGCAGTGTGGTTGTTTACAAGGAACGTACCCGTGACTACGTTAGGATCCTCGCCTGCGTCATCAGTTCCCATGACAAATGCCCTGCCACGAGCTTGGCCTTTCAACTTGGGGCAGTCCTTCTTGAAATGGTTAGTGGCTCCACACTCGAAGCATCCTGGCTTACCGTCAGAGTTCATAACTGCTTTGGCCCGGCACTGCACTGTGGGATGTCCCACCCGCTTGCACTTCTCGCATTTGATGCCGTCGCACGTCCCCGCATGGTGATACTTGCACTTGTTGCAGAGTGGGTGGGCCCATTGTACGGCTTGCAAGTTTCAGTAGCGGTGGCAACAATAGGTTTGACGGTTTTGGGCTTGTTGCTGGGATTACCCTCTGCACCTCTTCCTTTCTTGAAGTGAGACCACTTACGCTTGTTTCCAGAGCCTTCACCCTTGTTAGATTCCTTTTGGTTCAGGGATCCCATGCGTACTGCATTGTCAATAAGGCTGTGAGCAAGGGTGACTGCATCAGGATGGAAGCTGGAGTAGCAGTGGTAACCATGCTACGGATCATAGGTGAAAGTCCCTAGATGTACCTCTCTACCCGTTTATACTCAGGGGTAACCATGTGTGGTACTAGACGAGAAAGCTCATGAAATCGGGTGGTATAAGCAGAGATATCCGCCCCGTTCATGGTCAAATTACAGAACTCGGTCTCCAACTTCTGTAGTTCGCTCTGTGGGCAATACTTGTCCATCAGCATCGACTTCAACTCAGTCCACGAGAGATAATAGGCAGATTCGTGACCTAACGTCTGCTCTTGCAGGTTCCACCATGTCAGCGCCTCGTCTTGGAAGGTACATGTGACGTACTTGATCTTCTGGTCCTCCGAACATCCACTAATGTCGAGCACAAATTCCGTTTTCTCAATCCATTGGACAATACCAATCGCTCCTTCTGACCCACGAAAGTTCCAGGGCTTGCATGCAATGAAAGTCTTGTAGGAACACCCACGTATGGGATTTTCTGCTTCCACAGCGTCAGAAAGATTGGATTGTCAACGAAAGGATTGGTATAGGAAAACGATCGAGACAAGGAAAGAATAGGAAAAAGCTTTATCATTCTCACGGTCATGGGTCCTGCGTTGGCTTGCAGCGCCCGAACCGCCACTGGAATCGGCGCGGTTCACCTCATGTTGCGCAATAGCCTCTGCGATTACCCTGGCTAGATCTGCTGAGGTGGTCGGAAAAGCATCTTCCTCAGAAGACGAACGAGTAGCCCTTTTGGGAGGCATGTTTCTTCTAATGCACATGATTAAAATAAATGAGACACATATCACTGTATAATATTGTCAACATATGCACCAAGCAACCAACTAACCAGTCATCACAAACAACAAGCACAAGAACATAGCACATCACAACAACCGAGTAGGAAACCAAAATACTAAATCTCTAATTAGTAGTTAACCATACCAATTTATTTTCATACCATACAATATAACAATACAGGAGTATCACAACAAGTCAACAACTACTAAGTCAAATACAACACATAACGTCCTAAGGAGACGAGGGTGGGAAAGCAACGGACAAAGCTGCAACGGCGGCTATCATCCTGGCCTCGAGGTCATCAACTCTCACCTCTAACTGGGCAACACGCTCCTCGGCTACAACGCGTCCCTGATCCGCCTCGTATACGCGAGTACCCAACTCTGCTAGTCGATAGAGAAGAGGATCCCAGGTATGACCCGTCAAATAGAGATCATCCTCAATCTCCTGAACTCTCGCTCGCAGCACCTCAATCTCAGTGTCGTGACATCAAACCACGTCCCGCACAGAGTAAAGGTCGTGATGCACAGGAGCTGGCTCAAAGCCGGTGGGTAACGGAGTGCTAGATCGAGGCTGAGATGGACCACCAGTCTCAAAAGTAGAGGGAGCCTGGTCATCGCTGTCCTCATCAGAGTAGGCCAAGAATCCATTCATGGTTGGCATGTAAGTCCTCTTCCGAGCCTAAGATCACCGGAGACGTTTCCTACTGGGTGGCTCGGGGTCCTCTAGAGCTGGAGGCTGGGGATTGGTTGGTGCTGGAGGCTTAGGGTGAACATGGGCAGGAGCCTCAACTGGAGCGACAGGAGCCGGTGAAGGGAGTACCCATTTCCTAGGGGTATACATCAGACGAGTTCCACCTGGACGTAGGCGATAAGGTCGAAAAGACGACGCTCGGGGCTCTGGCTACGGTAAGGGTGCATCCTCCTCCTGTGCCTCGCCAGCAGGCATATCCTCCTCATCGTCGGAGATGGTGTGATCGATCTGCATGTGGTCGTCCTCGGGGTCAGAGTCGCTAGAGTCGGGTTCGTAACCTTGCTGAACACCGTCGGCTGGAGGGCTATCTGGTATAATCTCTTCCTCAGAATCCGAGAGAATGATAGGGTCGTCTTGGTGTGCCATGATCCTGGAAATCAATGAACACACGTGCGTGTCAGTAATAGTGTGGTGTACTTAGTGTAACTACTAACATGCAATGTACATAACTGGCATGGAACTTGCGTAGCGCGTAGGGATAGGAGTTGTGTTTCTTTCTTTGGAAAACATTTCGAAATCAATTTTTGTTTAGATTATAGTTTGACTCAAAAGAACCTTAGTTCGCTATAACCTCGTGCTCTGATACCAATCTGTCACACCCCGCCAAGGCGGAAATGTGAGGTGCGACTTCGAAAGATTTCCAAGCACAAAAGGTCACATGGGCATTAATTAAAACAAAGCGGGAACTTTCATAAAACAACCAAATCCGTTCAACATTAGTTAATTGTTTAATACTAAAACCATTGTATGTAAATGTCTAAAATTATTATGACAACACAACGATCCAAAAGAAGGTATCCCACAAATGCTCGCACGCGACCCCTGCAAGTTCCATTGTCCATGCTAATTTCCTAAAAAACATGCATGTAAAATATATAGGTCAGCACAAAGTTGGTGAGTTCATGGGTTTTCTATATGATGGACATGTAATTCAAAACCGATCAGATCATTGCCTAGCTAGGGCAATAATCAATATGTGATCTGACATGAGCCCATAACCAAACCTTGGCATGTTATGCCTCACCCATTGTACACTAAAGACAATGAATAATAAGAAATACAAGCACTCTTTTGATATATGTCATCCGGTCACAGCGACTGACCAAGAGTGGGGGTGTCAACCCAATAGATCTATCCCGGTATTTCATGGCTAAGTCCATAGCTAATGGTCATGGTGAAATGTATGACACGAGGGCTTAATGGATCATGAACCGTAATGTCTCATGTTCACATAATAGTCATGTATTGTAACTGAAAACTGTAAGCATGTTTTTCCCCCAGAAAAATGTAAAAACTGTAAAATGGCCGTGAATACTCACTTGGTGTCTGGATGCTAGACTGAACTTAATCTGATGCGGTGTGTCTGGTCTAGGAACCCTAAAATGCATTTAAAAGCAACTTAGGTCTATGTTTGGTTCTAACTACCATGCATTTGTTCACCCGACTGTAACACCTATGGAGTAGGGGCTTTTGTACTACTATCCACGTGTGTCATACATTGTACGTGTCAATAATTGTTCGTTTTGTTGTTCTTGTGACTATGTTTATTCTATTTTTTTTTTTGACAAAACATATGTTGTGACTTACTTAGTGTTACCGTGTGGCTTTTATGTCACAGTTTTGTAAGCCTAGTGTAAAATATGGACATATTTTACTACAATATTGTGTAAAATTAACATATTTTGGCACCTTGTTTTTGAATGTACATATTTTTAAGTGTTTAACATAGGTTTCTATGAAAACCATTATGTTAAAGTGGTTAACACATGTTTATGTTGCTCTTAACACATGTTTTCAAAACATAATTTAGTGTATGTTACAAAACTACATGATTTTAGCTTAGCTTTGGGCCGGTCTTGACCCTATACACCCATGCATACATTCAAATGTATGTGTGGGGGTACGTAAATGTCCATATACGAGTTCTAACATGCGTGTATTCGTATATATATGTGTGATCGAGTATGTATTAGCTAAAACATCAAACTCTTAACATAAAACTTAAGTATTTTAGTTAATTTAAGTTGAAGAACTCATGGTTATAGTGTGCGAAGGTGTGTGTACTCGGGTGACCATTACATGTAATCGAATGATATTAATAAGAAGGAAATGAGTTCGGTTTATATACCTTGGTGTATAGCCGAGTATATACAAGAAAAATAAGCAAACTCCTCACAACTAAGCTCCTAGGTGCTAGAATGTGGCTGGGAACTCCCTAATGTTGGTGTAAAGAGATCGGATCAACCTCTTTGGCTTGATGCTTCGGCCGAGGGGTTACAAGGAAGGGATGTGTGGTTTTTAAGTGTTAGTGTATCGTAAGATGTTGTGGTGTGGCAAAATAGCTTCCATGGCCTCCTTTATATAGCCGAGAGAGAGAGAGAGAGAGAGAGAGAGAGAGAGGGGGGGGGGGGAGGACCTTGGGTGATTGGTTCACAAATATGGTAAGTCAAAGCCTATCCTTCATGGAGTGCTAAAGGTGAATGGTGATGTTGGTGAAACAAGTTGACTTGGGGTTTTTGTTGGGTTGTGTGGGGGTTGCTTAGGCCGAAATGCATAGGGAAGGGCCAAGCATGTTTTGGTAAGGTTGACCATGTAGGAAGGCTCATGTGTTTTATGTTTTTCCTTGTTAGTGCAAGTGTTTGTCTTGGAAACAAGTGTATCTTGTCTTGGGAATGTCTTGGCCGAGAATTTGGAAGGATATGAGTATTTATGGAGAGCCAAATGTTATGGGGATTGCTTGTGGAAAAGGTGTGTTCCATTATAGTGTATAGTCTAGGTTTATGTGATACCCCGCAAGTTTTAGGTTTTTACTACAACTAAACTCTAGTTACTCGCACTTACAATCCTTTGCATTCTACTTAACTAGGGTTAACTAGATAAGACACATGTACACACACATGATGTATATGTACCTATGGATTATCATTTAATGAACGTATGATACCTATGAAACAAAATACATGTTAATGTCGTCATCAAGAGGCATAGAACTTAACTAACTCTTACCATTGTGAGACCGAATGAGATTCATATATCGAAGGGTACTGGAAACTATTTAATGGACACAAATGTACAATCACAATACTATTAACACAAATAGGCTGATTAATTAACATAATATGTTAAGTCTTGGATCATAGAAAAGCTATTTGTCATGGAACTTCACAAAACATACTCACACATGTATATATACACACGACACCTCACATATATCACCATGTATACATGCTCACTCGGCTACCTATACAAGTATGCACATACCTAGTCTATCTTACAACTCATGACACCTTACCCCTCTACCTTTTACTTCGGCCGAAGCTTCAGAAGGCAACAAGAAGACCATGACACACCTATGACTTTTACCAAAGTGACAATGAGTAGTAACTAGGACCCTGGAGCTGGTCAAAGAGATCATCAATACGAGGGAGAGGATAACAATTCTTGATGGTCACTTTATTCAACTCGCGATAATCGACACACATGCGAAGGCTTCCATCCTTCTTTTTCACAAACAAAATAGGAGCTCCCCACGGGGAAGAACTTAGTCGAATGAAACCTTTTTTCAATAGTTCATGCAACTGGCTAGACAACTCTTGCATCTCGGGAGGTGCAAGATGATAAGGGGCTCGGGCAATAGGGGCTGCACCAGGTGTAAGATCAATACCAAACTCGACCTGACGATGAGGAGGAAGACCAGGCAAGTCATCAGGAAATACATCAGGAAAGTCACGAACCACAGGGATATCCTCGATCTTCTTCTCACCATCAGACGAAACAGAAACAAGTTCTAGAATGGTTGAATAACCCCACCGAAGATATTTAAGGGCTTTCATACTGGAAATGATACTCAGCGGAGCACCGCTCTTGTCGCCATGAACCGAAAGAGTCTCTCCATCAGGGAGTGGGATCCGAATGACCTTATCAAAGCAAACGGTTTCCGCGCGATATAACGATAACCAATCCATGCCCACAACTACATCGAAACTACCCAAAGACACTGGCATAAGGTCAATAGGGAAAGACAAACTCGACAGTTCCAAGCGACATTCCCGAAGAATATGTGTCGCTTCGATTTTCTTACCATCAGCCAATTCTATCAAGTACTTAGCCTCTAAAGGTATGAGTAATATATCTAGCAATCGACTAACCTCCATCTCTCTACTATTTAATTTGTGACCGTTACCCACCCTTCCCCGTAACCCTAACGGCTACTTTTTTTTAAAGAAAAAGATCATTTTACAAACTATAAAACCAAAACAATCTTTCCCATTTTTTATACCATTTTCACTATATCAACTCCACACATTATCTCATATTTTTATAAAAAAACACTCTTTTTAAAAAAAATCATGGACCCTTTCAACAATTTCAATCCAAACATCCCGAATACAACGACGGGTTACTACGCGCCGGTAGTTGACCCGTCTATTTCGAGTCAAGTACCACCTTTCGCGGCCCTCCAACAAACCCGGAATGCCTTCGCCCAATTCAATCCCGTTCATTATACGCAAATGTGTAAATACGGACTATGATTACGAATCCATTATTTTAGGGGGGATGGGGCGCAACCAGAAAGGGTCACGGGTAACCCACTACCAGCATGGTAACACCGCCGCCACCAGTGCTGGTAGGGGTCCCGTGAACCAAATACGAGTTCTTCTTACCGTGCTGGTTCTAGAGGAGAGGGAGAAGGGGGGGGGGGGGGAATGTATTATTAAAAAAATGAGTGATGTATGTGAGTTCTAGATAAGAGAGACTGAGTGTGTGAAAGGTATTATTAATATTATTTTTACTATGTGTGTGAAAATATTTTTTTTTAAACGGCTAATTTCTCCCTCGTTAAATACATTATTTTCTTTTTGCCTCTTTATGAGGCTTGAACTCTCAACCTTTCCTTTAAAACTCCAACACCTTTACCACCACACCATAATGGGTGGAGCAAATGCATCTCATACTACTACAACACCAAACCCATTTGTGTGTGAAAATAATTAATTATTGAGTAAAGAACGAGTTGAGTGCCGCCTCTAAAAAACTGTTACAGTGATGTAAATCAGTGAAGTGACATAGCAATGCAGGAATAATATAAATCTGTGAACTGAAAAAAAAAATCTAAGAGCATCCCTTTCCTTAGATTTGCTAGGTTTGAAGAAAAACAATTCAGTTCTAATCGAATACTGAATTCTTTATTTCTCGGGATACCAACCTGGTTCAAATATTCGAAGATTAAAATTACGAAAACTCAATTTGGGTAGTGAACTCGTTTAACAAGCAAAAAAACAAGGTTTTCTTTATTTATTAATTTAAGTAAATATTTAGTAAGTTGGATTAATTGGCTGTCCAATCCATTTGATACATCACAATGTGTTTTTCATGAAAACAATATTTTTTTGTCACCTTTTATAAAGTTTTTTTTTTTTTTTTTTTTTTTTTTTTTTTTTTTTTTTTTATCGGCGAACAACTGTGTGGCAACCACCTTTGCGGGGCGCCGTGCCCAAGAATCGACTACTCGACCTCCAGCAGCCCCCGCCTTCTCCCGATGCGCGGAAACCAGAGCTCCACCCGCCCGAAGGCACGGCAGTGTTATAGAACTCGTTAAAACCTCGCCGCCCGTCAGATTCGAACCGGCGCCACCCGTATTCGATCTTCACCCGGATACCAAACCATAATGTTGGAAGTGAGAATTGAACCCTTGATCACCTAAGTGAACATAAGGCCTCTCCATCACTCCACCACTATGGATGGATACCTTTTATAAAGTTACTTCGATTATCTATCTATCATTAACGTATGTTCTGATTTCTGAGACACAAATCCATCCTTGTGTCATAATGTGACAAAAATCCTTGTCACAAATAATTTATGGACTTTACTTTTCCGAATAAATTATTTTTTTCCTCATGGCTGGCTTTGAGATGAAAAATGTAATTGGTTATAGCGATAAGCAAATAGTATCTTGATACCGAATTTTTTTTTATTACCGAATCGGTTCTCACTTTTTTCCTTTCCTTTTTTTGGTACGCTACCGGTTCGATATGATACCGGCAAATATCAATTTTTACATGTAAATACAGTTACCATAGCATCCATACCGGTACCGTTACACTTAGTCTAACCAATTTTGTTATACTAAATATAGCCAAGTAACACTCACACCGAGTATTTTTAAGATAATGATTTTAGATGATAATCTAAAAAAAAAAGAAAAAGAAAAAACTTATGTAAATGTAAAAATCATTGAATCCATGGACCATATATGAATGCTAACATTTAACTAAGGCTAATTGGTATGGGGCCCGTCCCATGGACCGTCTTGGTCAGGGCCGTCTCCGAGAATGCTAATAAAACTTTGACCTTGAGCGGAAAAAAAAAAATTGGGCCCAAAGTTTTATATAGAGGAATGAATTTAAAAAAAATTGGTATGATGCTAGAGCCAAGACTTGAACTTAGGACCTCTACATTAAATATACATTGTTTTCCAACTCCACTAACAAGACTTTTATTTCTAAAAGACAAATATATATCATAAATATAGAATATCATATATATGTGTATATTTTTTTAAAAAGTTCGGGCCCATTTGTGGGTCGGGCCCTGAGCCGGTGACCACCAGGCCCATGCTCATGGTCGGCCCTGGTCTTGGCCTGTCCGGAACCCCAACACCGCCACCTTGCAGCGTCTTCATCCTGTTCGTCCTCGCGAGAACGTTATGAACGGGCCACCTCCATCTCTCTCCTATTTAATTTGTGACTGTTACCCACCCTTCCCCGTAACCCTAACAACTACTTTTTTTTTTTTTTTTTTTTTTTTTTTTTTAAAGAAAAAGATTATTTTACAAACTATAAAACCAAACCAATCTTTCCCATTTTTTTATACCATTTTCACTATATCAACTCCACACATTATCTCATATTTTTATAAAAAAACACACTCTTTAAAAAAAATCATGGACCCTTTCAACAATTTCAACCCAAACAACCGAATACAACGACGGGTTACTACGCGCCAGTAGTTGACCCGCCTATTTCGAGTCAAGTACCACCTTTCGCGGCCCTCTAACAAACCCGGAATGCTTTCGCCCAATTCAATCCTGTTCAATATATGCAAATGTGTAAATACGGACTATGATTACGAATCCATAATTTTAGGGGGGATGGGGCGCAACCAGAAAGGGTCACGGGTACCCCACTACCAGCATGGTAACACCGCCGCCACCAGTGCTGGTAGGGGTCACGTGAATCAAATACGGGTTCTTCTTACTGTTCTGGTTCTAGAGGAGAGAGAGAGTGGGAAATGTATTATTAAAAAAATGAGTCATGTAGGTGAGTTCTAGAAGAGAGAGATAGAGTGTGTGAAAGGTATTATTAATATTATTATTACTATGTGTGTGAATATAATTTTTTTTAAACGGCTAATTTCTCCCTCGTTAAATACACTATTTTTTTTTGCCTCTTTATGAGGCTTGAACTCTCAACATTTGCTTTAAAACCCCAACACCTTTACCACCACACCATAATGGGTGGGGCAAATGCATCTCATACCACTACAACACCAAACCCATTTGTGTGTGAAAATAATTAATTATTAAGTAAAGAACCAGTGAAGTGTCGCCTCTAAAAAACTGTTACAGTGATGTAAATTAGTGAAGTGACATGGCAATGCAGGATTAGTGTAGAAAAAAAATCTAAGAGCACCCCTCCCTTAGATTTGCTAAGTTTCAAGAAAAACAATTCAATTCTAATCGAAAACTGAATTGTTTATTTCTCGGGATACCAACCTGGTTCAAATATTCGAAGATTAAAATTACGAAAAACTCAAATTTGGGTAGTGAACTCGTTTAACAAGCAAAAAATAAGGTTTTTTTTTTTTTTTTTAACGACAAATTTTTATTACACCTTTATTCCACCTCACCTTGCATTTGCAAAGATTTGAACCCATAACCTTACATTTGTAAAGGGGACACATTTGTAAGAGCGAAGTCGAGGATGAGACGTTGGCTAAGGCGTGGCTTGCTACGTAAAAATGTACCATTGCTGGTAATATTTTTTTATGTTACAAATTTGTTTTACCAATATATTTATATATATATATATATAATGTTACTAATATATAATTTTTGATTAAATGTAGGTACAAACCAATCCAGCAACGGTTTTTGAATAAAAGCGATTAAGCATTTCCACAACTACATGCAACAAGCGTCGTATCGAAATAACGATTCGGTCAGCTCGAAATGGAGAAAAATTAATGGCGTTTGTACCAAATTTAATGGTTATTATAACACCATAAAAGTGAACCCACCAAGTGGGTGGAATGAACAAAATATTTTTGAGGAGGCGATGTGGAAGTATAAAGCCGAGCCTAAAAAGGTTTTGCCACACGTGCGGGCTTGATCGATTTTGAAAACAAATCGAAAGTTGGCGACGGTCCGAATTGAGGTTCAAAGAGCGAAACGTACTAAAACTTCCGAGGAACGAAGTTACAGCGCGAGAGGAGCGGGTGGGTCGAGCCGTACGGTTCACATTGATATAAACGAGGAGGCATAGTTTGAGGACCTACTGCTTGAGGATGAGCTAGCCACGTCCCATAGGTAGTTATTTTTTTTTTTAAATTGTTACTTATTAAATATTTTTTAAAATTTTTAGTTACTAATTATTTTTTAGCTAAAATAGGTCGCGACCAAGCAAAAAAAGCTAGCGGCGGCTTAAAAATAGCAGCATCAAGTAGCGGGAGCGGGAACGATTCTAGGCTAGACGGTATACATGCCCAAATGGAAACGTTCAACAAAGCACAAGCCGATAATATACGGGTCAAGAGCGAGAAGATCAAGTTGATAGAAGAAAATAAAGCACTCGAGGAATTCAGGATTTTGTCGATCGACATTTCGACTTTGCCCGAAGAAAATCGTGAAGTTTTTGCAGAATTGAAAAAAAAAACATACATAAAAACTATGTTTGGTTTATTAAAATTTTATGAACTATTGTATTTTTATGTTTATGTTTGTTTTGTATTGTAACTTTTTTTTATTACTTTTAGTATCTAATTTAATTTTATATTAATTATTTATTAATTTGAAATAGAGTTAAAAAACATAAAGTTAAAAGAAATAAATAATTAATAATAAATAAGGGAGAGTTGTCCTCATACTCTTGGTTAGTCCTAAAATGAGGACAAACCACTTATGTTTATGTGGCGTCTATGTGGCATAGAGGACAACCCAAATGGATTGACCCCATACCCACTAGTCTAAGAATGGAATTAATTTTAATTGTGATCGATAGATCAAAATTTAATTTATACCAAACAACAGGGTCAAGCTATTTTACACAGTGTAACAAAAATGAGACACAAAATATAACACAGTGTTGAAAAATATAACATAATGCTGAAGAAAAAAAGACAAAATGAATTGAAAAAATGACACAATGATGAAAATAAGAAAATGACACAATGCTACATAAAAGACACAATGATATAATGTAAATTCTAAAAACTACAAACTAAAACCCCAAAAAACGAAGACCTAAAAACTAACATCATAAGGTTCGATGAGACAGTTACAATGCCGCTTGAATGAGTTCAACCGGAGTCCATTTGATACCCTTCCTACGATTTCCTATTTTTTCTTTTAACTGTTTATTTGATCATAACCCCCAAACAACAAGGATCAAAAGTGTGACTTACTCATAAAGTAAACTAGGATTCTATTATCCCGTGCTTCGCGGCGGTAGCTCCTGTTGCATTGAGGGTTTGGTGGACGTTAAAGATCGTGCGTCGCTGTTGGAGCTCCTGTTGCGTGGAGGGTTTCGTGGACATAAAAGATAATATTAAGTGACTGTTATTCTCGCGTGGGCTTCAAAAAAATACTCGCGGCTAAAAGCTAAAAGTTTGGTGGTCAAATTGGATGAAATTAAACTAAATAAGTTAGTAAGAAAGTTAGTGATCAAAGTTTGTTAGTCAAATTGAAAAGAAAGTAAAGATACTGTAAAAGTCTCTTTACTTTCATATATACTATAATAGTAATTATAATTACGGATTCATACTTTTAGAGCTGATTGGTTTCAAAATTAATAAAAAAAAAATAATCAATTCGTAGCTTAGTTTGATTTGAATTCTTTTATGTTGATTGATTTAGGAAATCTCAAATTTGGCTAAAGATTGGGTTTAAGAAGAAAAGAACATGGGTCGTGTTTTAGTCTCAAACATTTGGGGAGGCGGTACTCTACTGGTTCTTTACTCAATAATTAATTATTTTCACACACAAATGGGTTTGGTGTTGTAGTGGTATGAGATGCATTTGCTCCACCCATTATGGTGTGGTGGTAAAGGTGTTGGGTTTTAAAGTAAAGGTTGGGAGTTCAAGCCTCATAAAGAGGCAAAAAAAAAGTGTATTTAACGAGGGAGAAATTAGCCGTTTAAAAAAAATTATATTCACACACATAGTAATAATAATATTAATAATACCTTTCACACACTCTATCTCTCTTCTAGAACTCGCCTACATGACTCAAATTTGGCTAGTGGGTGTGGAGACTAAACCAAGGTTTTGTCTCAAAGCCACTAGGATGTCACATATGATTAGTTTAGTCTCAAACATTTTGTGATTTGAGAGAGGTGTGGAGACTAAACCACATCCAGTCAAAGCTCAATTTCACAAAAAAAAAAAAAAAAAAAAAAAGAGCTCCCATTGGAGCGTCCTTTTTGTCTCCTGGGGGACGGGGGAACGTGGCGGGAGTAACACAAAAGGAGGGGGGCGGTGTGCTTGTCTCGGACAAGAGAAAAAAATGCAAGGACCGGGCTTCTTTGGTCTCCGTACCAGGTCGCCTAAGGTAAGGACGTGTGCTGTTTTAGGAAATGTGGTGGGTCCCGATTTGAATACACCATTTAGTTGTTTCTTCTTCCACAATTTAAACGGTGATATATTATATATATATATATATATATATATATATATATATATATATAATATATCACCGTTTAAATTGTGGAAGAAGAAACAACTAAAAGTAGTCATAATCTTTGAATTTTAATTGTTTGGATTATGCACATGTGAATTGCTGCTAAAGTAGTTGTATCTTTTATTTTTTTTAATTTCTAATTTATTCAAGGTTTTGTTTCAATGTTTAATACTTTAAGTTTAATATAAATTTCATTATATTTAACAATAGAAAAAGTATAATGAGGTGAAAACACAACTATTGGTAATAACGTTGGTAAGGTTGAAGTGAAAACAAGTGTTTTTAGTGCATTTATGAAAATCTGATGTGACAGTCACACTCACTGATCATGTTTGTAGATGTATTTAACACCTTGCATTAGTAAGGGTCTTAACATGTTTATAACATTAAATATTTATAAAATTAAATATTTTAATGATTGGCCTGTCTAATCCACTTTAAACATCACAATTAGTCTTTCATCACAAATAATAATCCTTTGCCACCCTTTTCAAAGTCCCTACAGTAAAAAAATGTATTTTCTAATAGAAAAGTTGGAATAATCCTAAAGCTAATTAATGTGATTTATGGGGTGTATGGGCATAAAGTGATGTGTTATAATCACGACAGGAGATGGAGAATTCTCATCTAAGCGCAAAAAAAAAAAAAAAAAAAAAAAAAAAAAAAAAAAAAACTGTGCGGTGGTGAGTGAGAGAATGGTGCAGCGGTTTTATTTATATATTCATCATTTTTTTTAAAATCCAACAACCAACTACAACTATCCATAATCAAACAATCAACTACAACCATCCACCTCAACCTCAACTTTGCCCTCACATATGTAGAAAACTCCACTCCACCTACGTCACGTCGGCTTCCACGCCACATAGGGAGTGATATTGGTGGCGTGCAGGGGGCTTCACATCCACCCTCGCATGCCCCATACCGTGTAGTCTAACTTTGATCTATTTGTCAACATTAATCTTAACTTACGAAATTCGAACTTTCAAACTATTTTTTTTTCATCAAGTTCTTTTTTAGTTGGGGTCTAACCCAGTTAGTTTTTGATAACTTGGACGATGATGTGAACTCCCAACCCCACCTAACCTAATCCCCGCCCCCTCTCTCTATCAATCTTTCTCTCTCTATGGAACTCAATGTTTAATACTCTAAGGTTAATTTGAATTTCATTATTTTAACTATATAAAAGGTTTGATGACATGGAAACACAACTATTGGTAAAAACATTGTTAGGGTTCGAGTGAAAATAAGTGTTTTTAGTGCATTTAAGAAAATCTGATATGGCAGCTGACTGGGTATGTTTGTAGGTGCATTTAGCACCTTGAATTAGGGATGGTCTTAACATGTTTATAACATTAAATATTTATAAAATTAAATATTTCTGTGATTGGCCTGTCTAATCCACTTTATACATCACAATTAGTCTTTAGTCACAAACAGTAATCCTTTGCCACCTTTTTCAAAGTTCCTACAATAAAAATTGTATTTTCTAATAGGAAAGTTGGATTAATCCTAAGGCTAATTAATGTGATTATGGGTGAAGGGGCATAGAGTGACGCGTGACAATCACGTTAGCAGACAGAGAGATCACCTCTAAGAGCAAAAAAAAAAACACTGTGTGGTGGTAAGTGAGAGAATGATGTGGCGGTTTTATTTATATATTTATCATTTTTTAAATCTAACAACCAGCTACAACCATCCATAATCAAACAACCAACCACAACCATCCACCTCACCCTCAACTTTGCCCTCACATCTGTAGAAAACTCCATTTCACCGACGTCATGTCGGCTTCCGCGCCACATAGGGAGTGATGTTGGTGGCATGTAGAGGCTTCACATTCACCCTCCCATGCCCCACACCGTGTAGTCTAAATTCGATCCATTTGTCAACATTAATCTTAACTTACGAAATTCGAACTTTTAAACTATTTTTTTTTCATCAAGTTCTTTTTTAACTGAAGTCGAACCCAATTAGTTTTTGATAACATGGGCGATGATGTGAACTCCCAACCCGCCCTTACCCAACCCCCGCATATCTCAATGTTTCTCTCTTTGTCGAATTCAATGTTTAATACTTTAGGTTTAATTATTTGAATTTCATTATATTTAACTATATAAAGGGTATGATGATGTGGAAACACAACTATTGGTAAAAACGTTAGTAGGGTTGGTGTGAAAATAAGTCTTTTTAGTGCATTTATGAAAATCTGGTGTAGCGGCTGACTGGATATGATTGTAGGTATATTTAGCACCTTGTATTAGTGATGATCTTAACATGTTTATAACGTTAAATATTTATAAAATTAAATATTTTAGTGATTGGCCTGTCTAATCCACTTTAAACATCACAATTAGTCTTTCATCACAAACAAAATCCTTTGCCACCTTTTTCAAAGTTCCTGCAATACAAATTGCTTTTTCTAATAGGAAAGTTGGGGCTAAGTAATGTGATTATGGGGTTAAGGGGCATGGAGTGATGTGTGAAAATCACGTCAGTTGATGGAAATTCTCCTCTAAGCGCAAAAAAAAAAAAAAAAAAAAAACACTGCGCGGTGGTGAGTGAGAGAATGGTATGGTGGTTTTATTTATATATTTATTATTTTTTTAAATCGAACAACCAACTACAACCATCCATAATCAAACAACCAACCACAACCATCCACCTCACTCTCCAATTATCCTTCACCTCTGTAGAAAACTCCACTCCACCTACGTCACGTTGGCTTCCATGCGACATAGGGAGTGATGTTGGTAGCATGTAGGGGCTTCACATCCACCCTCCCATGCCCCATACCGTGTAGTCTAACTTCGATCCAATTGTCAACAGTAATATTAACTTACGAAATTCGAACTTTCAAACATTTTTTTTTCATCAAGTTCTTTTTTAACTGAGGTCTAACCCTGTTAGTTTTTAATAACATGGACGATGATGTGAACTCCCAACCCAGCCTTACCTAACCCCCGCTCCCCCCTTTCTCTCTCTATCAATCTTTCTCACTCTTTGGAATTCAATGTTTATTACTTTAAGTTTAATTTGAATTTCATTATATTTAACTATATAAAAGGTATAATGACGTGGAAAAACCACTATTGGTAAAAACGTTGGTAGGGTTGGAATGAAAATAAGTGTTTATAGTGCATTTAAGAAAATATGATGCGGCA
This sequence comes from Ambrosia trifida, assembly GCA_028751855.1. Taxonomy (NCBI): domain Eukaryota; kingdom Viridiplantae; phylum Streptophyta; class Magnoliopsida; order Asterales; family Asteraceae; genus Ambrosia; species Ambrosia trifida. The sequence continues at coordinate 95,983,483 of CM054127.1, forward strand.
GCTGACTGAGCTTGTTTGTAGGTGCATTTAGCAACATGAATTAGTGATGGCCTTAACATGGTTATAACGTTAAATATTTATAAAATTAAATATTTCAGTGATTAGTGATTGGCCTGTCTAATCCACTTTATACATCACAATTAGTCTTTCATCACAAACAATAATCCTTTGCCACCTTTTTCAAAGTTCCTACAATAAAATTTGTATTTTTTTTAATAGGAAAGTTAGATTAATCCTAAGGATATTTAATGTGATTATGGGGTGAAGGGCATAGATTGATGTGTGGCAATCACGGCAGCAAATGGAAAATTCCCCTCTAAGCGCAAAAAAAAAAACATTGTGCAGTGGTGAGTGAGAGAATCGTGTGACAGTTTTATTTATATATTTATCATTTTTTAAATCCAACAACCAACTAAAACCATCCATAATCAAACAATCAACAACAACCACCCACCTCACCCTCAATTTTGCCCTCACATCTAGAAAACTCCACTCCACCTGCGTCATGTTGGCTTCCATGCCACATAGGGTGTGATGTTGGTGGAGTGCAGGGGCTTCACATCCACACTCCCATGTGTGACAACCGGCGAAAATCCATATATTACCTGTACAGTATAATGACTATTAAGATAATATCGGAGACTGTGTATCAGATTCAATTAGTGATAATTAGAGCCTTTAGAAAGATATTAGCAGAGCACGAATGTTTTTAAAGATTTATTGGGAATCTTAGTAATTTTTGTATCGCTTAGTGATAAATTACCCAGATTGAGCATTGAAAACTACCCGGTTAGATTTAGAAGGTCTAATTTTGACTCGTAAGGTTTGGTTGAGAATGAAATAATATTTTATGGATGGAAATATTATTAGAACTAGTAGAGGTTATAATTAGTGGTTTTTAAATCGTCTAAGTCTATTTAGTTGCGTGGTTTAGAGTTGAAACGCGAAACTGAGACCCGGTACGGTAGGGAAACCTCTAATATAACAAAATTAGTTAAAAACGGATGTTTTTAATTAGGGAATACTATGAGTGGCCAAATGTGTAAAAACCTTAGATTATTTGATATATATGGGTTTTTATAAATTGTGGGCGGGGTGTATTATGTTATAGGATTTAGAAGCAAAATCTTTCAAGAATCCAAAGATTCTAGAGAAAGAAACCCTTATTTTCAAGAGTTTTTAGAGGTAAATTTCTTGAATAAAAGCTTAATAAAGATTCTTATATTTTCTGTTTTGTTTATGTTTTCACCAAACAACAAAATATTTTGAAATGGTTTTAATACAACAAACAATGGGGATTAGAAAAATGGAAAATGGTTATGTAAATATGTTTGTATATAAACCGTGTGTATATATGTGTGTGTGTGTGGAATAGATTGTTTTGTTTAATAGATGATTATATATGCTTAGATCTTTTGATTTTCATGACATGCAAGAGGGTTTTCTAAAAGACCTTGAATTTGAATTAAAATGAAGTTTTGATGTTCTTGATGATTTAAATAAATGGTATAGGGATGAGTCTAGTAGAAAGTAGCTTGTTTGATTTTAGGGTTCATGTACATGCAATGATTTATGTTGAGTTTTGAGTAATATTACACTTATTTCCAGATCTGATTGTGATAAGTTTTTAAGAGTTTGCAAAAGCTTGATATAGTTAAATTTTGTGGTTAGTTTTGAACAACAAATTAGACTTGTTTCATGGTTAATATGTGTATTCTAAGGTCTAAATTGAGCTTATAGGATATTCATAGGTTAACATGAGGCAGTAGAAGTTTGCTTGATGTGGAAATTGCTTGAATGTGTTTTATTGTGTTGATATGACAGTGATTGAGTAGTGTATTATGATGGATTGATTGTGACAAATTGTGTGATGTTTAGCATGAAATGAGCTATGGATGCATGTGTAAGAAAGGACCTAAGGAATGGGTGGTTTTATGTTGTATGTATGCATGCAAAATCTAAAATTTAACCAATCGTCAAAGTCACCATTGGGTCAATTGGGTAAAGGGTAATAAAAATGTGAATCTTTTGATAATCTAAGTTGAGAATGTTTGGTGAATGACTTGCTTAGACTTAGAGTGAATGCTAAATGGCCTTATAAATGTTTAGGGCATAGTTAGGTAAAAGAGTGTGACTTGGATTGGAAGATTTTGTGATTTGCTGCATTGAGGTGAGTTTCACGGCCCGTTTTCTTTTAAATGTTTTTGAACGTTTTTACAATCGGGGGATTAACATGTTTGTATGACGAGTTAGACTAGAATTGTAGAACGCATGATGGGCTTAGGTCGGTGCCTCGGTGGGTACGTTAGACGTGACACCTGTCCCTTCAAGAGGACGCTTTCCCTGCACTTCTTAATCATTAACTCTTAGTTAGAGCCGTAGTTATGTTAGTAGATCTATTGGGTTGACACCCCCTTTCCTACTTATAGACAAGGTCTCCTTGGGAAGAACATAATCTTCAAAACTTTCCTCTTGGAGAGGTCACTCCGGGAAGAAAGTTATGGTTTGATTAGGAGCCTTTTGATACATCATACTTGTTGGACCTAGCTAGTCTACTTGGTTCTCTTTTAGTAATACTTGTCATACATTTTCGTTAAACTTGAAAGTTTGTTTATTACTTTTAAACCTGTGAACTCGCCAACATTTTGTTGATGTTTTTAAGCATGTTTTTCGGGTACTGATGCGTAGGGATTTAGAGAGTGGGTTTAGCAGGCACTTCGATGGACATGATGTTGGGACCTTAAAACAATGAAATCTATGCTTTTAATTTAAATAAATTGTAAAACAATGATCATGTACTTTCGCTTCACCTTGGCTATGACATGTTTTTAAACTTTCTTAGATCGGAAACTTAAATGTGTTGGGCTAGAGGGTGGTTGCAAAAATTCCATCCGTATTCACAAGTAATTTGCTAAATTTTGTGGTAACAACTTCTGTTACCTCATGACTTGCTTTCCGCTGTGCGCTGTCGGGATGTGACAGAAGTTGGTATCAGAGCGATGGTTATAGACGATTAAAAGCTTTTGGTCTATACTATAACCACGAACGCTCTCAAAAACCTTGTAGATGTCTAGGACTTAGTATGCATCATGTGAAGTACCTTATGTGTGGTAGAATTCTAAATACATATGTAGTTGTATATAGTTATATGACTAGTAGGCGTTGATGACGTCACTAGGATGATGTCTTCATAGTTACCTTAAGGATTTCATTCCCTTTTGGACATGTTACCTCTATTCTTGCCTTTGTATTTTAGCTATGTTGGTACAAGAAAGGATTATAGCCCAGATGTAGCATTCGTACCACCCTAAACAAGTAGTATACAGTACACATAGAGTACTTTAGAAATAGTGTATAAGAATAGCTATATTCTTAAGATGTACTCTTAAACGTGCTTGTGTGATTAAGTATATTATGCTATATGATTATATATTTATTAACTACGGAAACTGCTTGTCACAGATCATGGCTTCGTCGAGCACCCGTTTCTCCAGTACCGAGAAAGAGTCACCATGGGCACCACACGATTCTGAAGCAGTACCAGTAGCTCCAGAGAATAATGACCTAAATGTGCCTGGAGTAGGCTGGTTAGTAGAGCGAGACAATGAGGTTGTCGTAGCACCGGCAGTGGTTGAACCTGAGGTTGTTGTACCTGCTAGTGTAGAGCCATTAGTCACACCTGTTTTTGATCCTAAGCCTGACGAGATAGCACCCCTTACGGACAAGGCTACCCACAAGAGACCATTGGACACCGAGGATCAGTCAGCTCCTAAGAGAAAGAAGCATAGAGCAGAGGCTAGGCATTGGGGTTGGTTGCCACAACAGTTGAATGAGTGGGCTGAGATAGAGGGCATACCTCGTGCCTATGAGCAGGGTGGGTCCTCATCTACTGCTCATATTCCTACATTGATATATGAGCCAATAACGCGTACTGTAGTTGTAACATTTCGCGTTTAAAAATTTTACGTTACGTAAAATCGGGATAAAACGACAAGTTCTATTAATATTGTTTACATTTAATTATTTTGTAGCGTTTTAAACCCTAATACTATGATAATTATTCATAATAAAGGTTTATAATAATAATAATAATAATAATTTTCAGGTTTTTATAATATATATATATATATATATGTATAAGAGTTAATCTAGTTAACCAAAACAAACCAAGACAAACCCACCCCTTCTTTAATTTCGGCCCAAACATCTGAGCCCAGCCCACACCTCTTGTCCGGCCCAACCCCCCCTTATTCTGTTAAAAAAAATAATTAAACGCTGGGGCCGGGATTCGAACCCGAGCCCTCAGCCGGGTCACTACCTAAAGACACCCAACCAGCAGGTCTACAAGGCATTTGTGTCAATCCCCCTGTCCATTTTAAATATATGATGTGTTGTTATGGTGACAGTTGACCCAGAAAAGTCAACTGTGTCAACGGGATCCATAATCATCTCAATTTCCACGCGTTTTTGATCCAAAAATGGTATGGGTTCGAGATTTCCGGTCCATTACAGGTCAAAAACACGATTAATCAGCATTAACTCGTACCTATTCTTCCATTTTTACGCGTGCACATTCAAGTCAAGGTCAACCATTCCAATTATACGATCCAGACATCATAGCTATAAATTGAACGTTGCTGGACCATCTCAACTCGCCAATACATCTCTCTCTACCTCTATTTCTTCATAATTATACACTGTTCTTGTAATACGATCGCATCTTGACTATTTGGTTTGACCGTCCAATCGTAATCATAACGGCTTTGGTGAGACTTGACACATTTGGGCAACACCATTATTCAATTTTTCAAACAGATATAACATTTTGCTAAGGTGAGTTTTACATAGCCCCTTTTCTATATATCACCATTTTTGGGGTGAAACATGTTACAACATTATTTATGCAATTCAATCATCAATGTGTCTATGTGTATTTCTATGTTGCATTATGTCTTGAACATGACTAGGGTAAGCACAATTCTAGCATAAACATTCATCAACCGACGGTATACATTGATAGATCTATTGGACTGACAATCCCACCCGGATACGTGCCTCCTACAAAGGTAGCGTGGGTGTTTGTTACTGCAATATAAACGAGTGAACCATGAGCGTATGGGATGTACCACAATACAACAGTCACAATGGTTGATTATGCACTCGATTTACTTCTAGTATGTTTTTACATATGGACTACATTGCCATGACACATGAATTGCACAACAATTTTATTCGATTATCAAAACCTATGTAATTCTCACAAACTTTTGTTGACCCAAAATATTTTCAACTTAACATGTTTCAGGTTCTACTTGCTTGAAGATTTGAATTAATGCTTGAAGACGTGTGCATAGTTTTATTCAATTTGATGTACGAATTCTTGTAGACCAATTGTATGTAATTTATCTAAATCATATAATAAAATTTATTATTTACCATGAGCTACTGAACAATCATCAATACGTGACATCCCGATGTTTCCGCCATCGGTTGGGGTGTTACAGAATACGTGACATCCCGATGTTTCCGCCATCGGTTGGGGTGTTACAGTAGTTACTTTGGCGGCACACGGGGGTCATATAAATATCAGGATTACTACACTTCAGGGGAAGTATGTTAGAGTGGATATGAGGACGGATTCATTACAGCATCGGGTAGATGGATCGGAGTATAGGTTGGATGGTTTGAATGATATGTTTGAGTGGATTCGAGACCGTGTAAAGACGTTGGATGTTCAGGTTGGCCCCGTGGATGATAAGATGGATATTTTGGATGGTAGGATTGATACTTTTGAGGACGATTCAATGATTCATAGTGATGCTCGCGATTAGATGCGCTACCGTATTGGAGGAGGTTTATGATTTGTTGGTTATACAGGGAGATTTGCTGAAAACGAAGAAGAAGATTGATGAGCAAGACAAAAAATTGGAGGAGGTTGAGGAAGGTATGGTTGGATTGGAGTAGCGTTTGATGGTTGCTGAAGAGAGATATAGTGCGGCTACGGCACTGGCTACGGTAGTATTGATGTTGTATGCGCTTAGGATCGTCAAATCTACAAAGAGATTGATCAAACAAGTTTGATTCAGGTGCGGAATCCCTGAATCAATCACAATAATGATAATCAAACAATAAAAACACAGAAATCATCTTTCAAAGGTTTTTCTCATTCATAAACAACTCAAATTAAAAGTATTAATAATGTTTACAATCAGATATAACGTGAAAATAAGTTGACACAAACACTAGGGAGAGACACAAAACAGGAGGGAATAAAATGACCAACAACTTACTTTCAAAAATTGCTTAACCTATTTATAGGCCTGCACATTCGCCCATATTGCTTGGTCGAATGTGCAGGTTCGCCCAAACACTTCGTGCGAACCAAGCATTACATAACATAAAATCTACATTCGCACTCCTTGTCTCTCCTTCGTATATCTTCTCTCCTTCGCACCCACCAAAACCTTCATTCGCCCATAGATTAACTCCTTCGCCCATTCAACAATCACCAAAACATATGTTTATTGTAATCCAAAGCATTAGTCGCACAATAATGCATCTACAAACTCCCCCTCGACTATTGCTTGGATTGTTTAAGCCTTCGTTCTTCATCCATTCTACTTGCTTGAAGATTTGAATTAATGCTTGAAGACGTGTGCATAGTTTTATTCAATTTGATGTACGAATTCTTGTAGAACAATTGTATGTAATTTATCTAAATCATATAATAAAATTTATTATTTACCATGAGCTACTAAACAATCATCAATACGTGACATCCCGATGTTTCCGCCATCGGTTGGGGTGTTACAGAATACGTGACATCCCGATGTTTCCGCCATCGGTTGGGGTATTACAGATTGGTATCAGAGCCATGGTTATAGGGAATTAGGTTATTAGAAAAATAATCTAGTCTATAACCATAGGATTAAACCAATACTTGCTTCTTTTACTTGCTATACTCTATCTCCCTCCTACTTCTTATCCCTACTTTCATCCTTACAAGAAGGTTGCTTTCCATCACTGGGTCTACTCTTAGACTAATAGGACAAAATCCTCAGGTTTAACCTAAACCACCTTGAGATCTCGTCGAAGTTCTAGATTTTAATAACGAACACGTGCAATCTGGAAGGGGGAACGCCTGTATTCTGAGTTTTCTGTCTAGGCTGGCATTGCGCATATATCCCAATCAGACGAGGGACCCGGATGCCTACCTGGGAATTCTCGGGATGAGTGTTCAATTATAGGCTAAAGCATGTCTTCATATGTTATTAGAATCTAGAATCTTTGATAAGTCAACGTTTTTGTTTATTCGTTTTAATGAATAAATGACTACATTCCTTATATAATCTCATTCATTTCACTGTGTCTCTTACAGATCATGCCTCCACGTCGCAGTGCTCGTCTTAACAGTGGTGACAATCATGATGAAGGAAGTAGCAATCACAACCACAACCACGATACTAACCACCACCACAACAACAACAACAATGGAGTTGATGCTCAACTGGCTGCAATCATTTCTCAACAAATGGCACAGCAAATCGCAACTCTGGTTCCCAACTTACTAGCTCAAGTCATCCAGTTGAACGGCAACGGGAACGGCAACGGCAACGGGAATGGAAATGGAAACCACAACGGGAATGGGAATGGTCTTCCAGCATGTACCCTTAAACACTTTAATTCTTATAATCCCCCAAAGTTTAGTGGTGAAGAAGGAGCTACGGGACTCCTGCAATGGTTTGAGGGTATTGAGAATACCTTCATCAACAGTGAATGCCCCGACAACTTTAAATTCCGTTATGCCATGAGTGTTCCTCACAAACGAGCACTCACTTGGTGGAATGAAGAAAAACGCACTCGCGGAGCTGAAGCTGCACTAGCCTTAACTTGGGATCAAGCTAAAGACATTATGAAGGCAGAGTTCTGTCCTCGTAATGCATGTATGTGTTCCATCAGTAGTTAAAAACTATTGAAATTACAAGATCACCATTACCACCACCACATTTACAACACCACCATCTAAACCCAAAAAAACCACCACTTAAACCACATAAAACCAAAATCTAAAAAAAAAAAAAAAAAAAAAAGATTTACAAAACAACCACCATAAAACCACCACCATCACTTGGCACCCAAGATTGCATCCCTTGCCTTTTGTTTTGATTCCATGTTCTTCAGGATGCATGTATGTGTTCTGCTAAGTGACTGACAGACAAGATTCAGCTTATTCAGGATAATCTTCTCAAGGCTAGAAGTCGTCAGAAGAGTTATGCTGATAAACGCCGTAAACCCTTGGAATTTCAAGTTGGGGACCTTGTACTACTTAAGGTGTCCCCTTGGAAAGGAGTAATTCGTTTCGGTAGAAAGGGAAAACTAGCTCCTCGATACGTAGGCCCCTTCAAAATTCTTGGCAGAGTTGGAAAAGTGGCTTACAAACTTGAACTTCCACCTGAGCTAAGCAATGTCCATCCGACCTTCCATGTTTCGAATCTCAAGAAATGCTTAGCGGATGAGAACCTTCATGTTCCTCTTGAGGATGTGCAAATTGATGAAAGCATGCACATTATCGAGAAACCCGTCGAGATTGTTGATACTGGAGTCAAGAAACTCAAGCGCAGTCGCATTCCGATCGTTAAGGTTCGTTGGGAATCTAAACGAGGCCCAGAGTTCACTTGGGAACGCAAAGACCAGATGAAGTCGAAGTATCCACATCTTTTTCCACCAGACTCTCCAACTCCAACTTCGGGACGAAGTTCCTAAAAGTAGGGGAGACTGTAACATTTCACATTTAAACTTGTACGTTACACCATCGACATTAATAAAACGTCAAGTTTCGTTATTCTAGTGTGCATTAATTATTTTTGTCGCGTTTGTGGAACCCTAATACTATATATATTATAATTATTATATGTTATAACCTTGAATAATATCAAAAAAATTATATGTCTTGGCCGGGAATCGAACCCGCGCCAAGACCGGGTCACACACACACACAAGCTTAACCAACTGGGCTGGCAACCAACACTGATTGAATCCCGGCACTAATTATATTTATACGCGTTTTAAACCTTCCAGCTTGACTTTGGAAAGTCAACTGGGTGAACGCGTTTACTAATCAATCAAGATTAACTCTTGATTGATCTAATTTTGGCAAACTATTGTGATTATCGGCCCTGTGTGACTCGATTACACGCCAATTACCAACCAATTGACCACCAATTAATAATTATACGCGTTTGGACTTCAATGCTTGGTCAAACCTGCCAATTGAATCAACGAGACACCCACACTATAAATTGATCATTCCCTAGGCTTAACAACTCGCTCACATCTCTCTCTTAACCTCCAATTGTTCTGAAACACCTCTGTTGATTTCAATTTTGAACGCTGTTTGACTTTGGTCTTTGACCAGACAATTATCTACGAATCATCACTGTAAGTTGATGTTTTTATATGGGTTTTGATCACCGGCGTTCACTCATCAAAAGCCCTAACATCTATTGGGCCAATGATGAGTGAATCGCATTATTGCAGAAGTTAGGGTTCGTGTGAACGAATTTGGGGATAAACTGGAATTGCCTTTGTGTATTTATTTAATGTTAAACGGGTTTCATCACAACCACTGGCCTAGGCCAAGTGGTTGTGACCAAGGCTTGCAACATCAGTCACCCGGGTTCGAGTCCCGGCTCTGACTCTCTTTTCTTTTCTTTTCTGTTTTTAAAAACAACAAAACATTTTATATATTTATTTCATTTAAAACTTATAAATTCATTTTTAAATATTAAAACTATTTTATAAATTCTAAAAAAAATTATATTTATTAAATCTGAGTTAAAAGTTTTATTCACAATTTTTATTTTTCAAAAATTCATTTATTTAATATTTATAATAATTAAATCAATTTTATACTATTATATTTATAAAAATCCATTAAAATATCAAAACAACCTTATTAAATTCTACAAAAATTATCCCATGTTTATACAATGTTAAACTTTACTGAAATAATTTTTAATTCAGTAAAATCATTTATTTTATATTTTTAATCAATTTTTGTTAGATTTAATCATAATTAAATCATAATAAATTCAATTTTCATTATTTTTGCACCAAAATTTTATACTATTTATTTTTTGATATTTAGAACTGGAATATGATTTTTAAGATAATAATTCTTTAATTTTAGTATTTTTGAATATTAAAGTTAAATATTGGCAATTTGTAATATATAGATTTAAAAATCTATTTTAAATAAAATAATTTTATAAAAATTATTTTTATACTCCAAACACTTTAATGTGTACATTCAAAATTCAAATTTTATAAAAAGACTTTCTTTTATTAATTATCAAATTTTCCCTTTATTTATTTAACATTTTATTTTAAATTCAACGATTGGTTATCCCCAAATCGAAACCCTAGGATATACTTATAAACTAGTTAGACTTAGACTTATTTGTTGCCTTATACATAGGGTAACACTTGGAAAACTATTGGGCTACATTTATACTATATCTCAATACCAAAAACTATACCAAGGTGAGTTTACGTAATCCTGTTTATGCGATTCTTTATACTTGCAACAATTTTAAGCAATTCGACATATATGTCTAGTAGTAAACTTTATTGCCTCATGTATTAGTCAACAGTATCAACGAGTTTCAACGAGTTTCAACATTTACATAATCATTAGCTATGGCCAAGCCGGCGATACTCAATAATAGATCTATTGGATTGACAACCCCACCCGGATACGTGTACCTCCTACATAGGTCACGTGGGTGATTGTTATCGTTCAACATATTACTAAGGTGAACCGTAGATGACGGGATGGACCTAAACTAGTCGGAGGTTTGATTATGTCAACATATTATACTATGCATGTAGACTTAAATTTACGATAGACGTACGAATTGCTAGACTTTTATACTTAAACTATATGCTTAACATGGATTATGTATTCTCACCAACTTCTAGTTGACCCCCCCATTTTTACAACTCAACAGGTGATAATGATGCTTGAAGATTAGAGTACTTATGAAGAAAATAAGGAGTCTATGCATGCTTGATTCTTGTGTGATGTATTAGATTTCCACATTCAAACTCTTATGTATTTCAATTTTTGGATATTTACAATTTAATATTTATTTCAATTAAAATTTGGTTTACCATGTGCTACTGTATACTCATCAATACGTGACACCTCGATGTTTCCGCCATCGGTTGGGGTGTTACAGATTGGTATCAGAGCCTTGGTTATAGGGAATTAGGTTATTAGAAATAATCTAGACTATAACCTTAGGGACTTAAACAGTACTTGCTTCTCCTACTTGTAACCCTAATTGCTTCCCTAATCCTATCCTTATCCTATGCCTTATATAACCCTAAACCTACATGTGACTACTCTTATTCGTCTGCTGCAATCCTGATCCACCATTAGATTAATAGGACAAAATCCTCAGGTTTAACCTGAACCCCCTTGAGATCTCGTCGATGTTCTAGATTTTAATAACGAACACGTGCAATCTGGAAGGGTGAACGCCTGTATTCTGAGTCTTCTGTCTAGGCTGGCATTGCGCATATATCCCAATCAGACGAGGGACCCGGATGCCTACCTGGGAATTCTCGGGATGAGTGTTCACTTATAGGCTAAAGCATGTCTTCATATGTTATTAGAATTTAGAATCTTTGGTAAGTCAACGTTTTCGTTTATTCGTTTTAATTAATGAATAAATGATTACATTCCTTATATAAACTCTCATTCATTTCATTGTGTCTATTACAGATCATGCCTCCTCGTCGCAGCACTCGCAACAGCAATGGTGAGAACCACGAAGAAGGTGGTGACAACCACAACCATGACCAAGTTCCTAACCACAACAACAATGGGGTCGATGCTCAACTGGCTGCGATCATTTCTCAACAAATGGCGCAGCAAATTGCAACTCTGGTTCCCAATTTACTCGCTCAGGTCATCCAATTGAACGGCAACGGGAATGGTCACAACAACGGGAACGGGAACGGCAATGGCAATGGAAATGGACCCCAAGCCTGCACCCTTAAGCATTTCAACTCTTGTAACCCTCCAAAGTTTAGTGGTGAAGAAGGAGCTACTGGACTCCTCCAATGGTTTGAGGGTATTGAGAATACCTTCATCAACAGTGAGTGCCCCAACAACTTTAAGGTTCGTTACGCCATGAGTGTTCTCCATAAACGAGCACTCACTTGGTGGAATGAAGAAAAGCGTACTCGTGGGGCCGAAGTTGCTCTTGCTATGACATGGGACCAAGTCAAGGAGGTCATGAAGGAAGAGTTTTGTCCTCGCAATGAAGTTAAGAAGCTTGAGGATGAGTTCCACACCTTAGCTGAAGATAGTGGGGAAAACCTTGCCTACAACACCCGCTTTCATGAGCTTAACTTATTGTTGCCTCACAAAGTTACTCCTCTGCCGGTAGCCATCGAGAAGTACATCGGTGGTCTGCCCATGCATATCCAGGACACCGTTTGGGGTAGAAATCCTGCAACCTTGGAAGAGGCCAAACGTCTAGCGGCCACTCTTACTGATAATCACGTGAAGAACGGTACTCTCTTCCGCAAGGGCACTAAGAAGACGGTTGCTAAAGACACTCCACAGCCTGCAATTGAAGTCAAGCGTGAGACCTCAAGCAACAAAAAGCGCAAGGCTAGAAACTATATGGTTGCTGCTACTCCACCTGCTACCCAAAATCCAGCCAAGAAACCCTATGGTGGAACACACCCTCTTTGCAACACCTGCCAGTTCCATCATCTTCCTGGTAGACCATGCCGCCAGTGTAATAACTGTAAACGGTATGGACACTACACCAATGCCTGTCAAGCCCCTGCTGCCCAAAACAACCAAAACAACCAAAACAACCCTGCCAGAAACAACCCTGCTCCCAACCAACAAAACAACAGGCCTACTCGTGGTCAATGCTACGAGTGTGGCAGCCCTGATCACTACATCAACAACTGCCCTAATCGTAACCAGAACCAAAACCGAAACCAAAACCAAAACCAGAACCGCAACCAGAACCAAGGTGCTCGAGGTCGCGCCTACAATCTCAACGCTAATCAGGCTCGTGACAACAACGAAGTGGTGAATGGTATGTTCCTCATTAATAACCACTATGCATCCATATTATTTGATTCGGGAGCTGATAAGTCATTTGTGTCATTGAAGTTTGAACCTTTACTTAACTTACCCCACACTAATCTTGAGGAACCTTTAGTGGTAGAGGTAGCTAACGGGAAGTCTATTTCGATCGACTCTATTATTCGTAACTGCTTGTTGAACCTCGACGATCATACCTTCTCTATCGATCTCATTCCCATGCATCTTGGTAGTTTTGATGTTATAGTAGGCATGGACTGGTTGTCAACTCATCGTGCCGAAATTCTGTGCTTCGAGAAAGTCATACGCATTCCTCTCGAATCTGGTGAGATTTTGAAGATCTATGGTGAGAAACCCTGTGGCGAGCTTAAGCTTATGTCTTGTACTACTGCCCAAAAGTACTTACGAAAGGGGTATACAGCCTTCTTAGCTAATGTGATAGAGAAGAAGGACAAAGGCAAAAGTATCCAAGACATTCCTATTATTCGAGACTATCCTGAAGTTTTCCCAGAGGATTTACCTGGTTTGCCTCCTGCTCGACAAGTGGAATTTCGTATTGATCTTGTTCCTGGTGCTAATCCTGTCGCTAAAGCTCCTTATCGTCTTGCACCCTCTGAGATGCAAGAACTTGCCAGTCAATTACAGGAACTTTCTGATAAAGGGTTCATTCGCCCTAGTTCTTCTCCATGGGGAGCCCCTGTCTTATTCGTTAAAAAGAAGGATGGTTCTCTTAGGATGTGTATTGACTACCGTGAACTCAACAAACTCACCATCAAGAATCGTTATCCGCTTCCTAGGATTGACGATCTCTTCGATCAACTTCAAGGAGCAACCCACTTCTCGAAGATTGATCTCCGTTCTGGCTATCATCAGCTTAGAGTCCACGATGAAGATATTCCCAAGACAGCTTTTCGCACACGCTATGGTCACTATGAATTCATGGTTATGCCTTTTGGGTTGACCAATGCTGCCGCAGTATTTATGGATTTGATGAATCGGGTTTGTAGACCCTATCTCGACAAATTCGTGATCGTTTTCATCGATGATATTTTGATTTACTCTAAATCAAAATCCGATCACGAGCAACATCTTCACTCCATCTTGAGCCTCCTAAAGAAAGAGCAACTGTACGCCAAGTTCTCGAAATGTGAATTTTGGCTTAAGGAAGTTCAATTTTTGGGACACGTCATTGATATGAACGGAATTCATGTTGATCCCGCAAAGATCGAAGCTGTGAAAAATTGGAGTGTTCCTAAAACTCCAACCGAAGTCCGTTCTTTCCTTGGTTTGGCTGGTTATTATCGTCGATTCATCGCCAATTTCTCCAAGATCGCTGTTCCTCTCACTACCGTAACCCACAAGGGTAAACCCTATGAGTGGGGACCTAAGCAAGTGGAAGCATTCGAAACTCTTAAGCTGAAACTCTGTGAAGCTCCTATCTTGTCTCTACCTGATGGTAATGATGATTTCGTGGTCTACTGTGATGCATCGAACCAAGGTCTTGGTTGTGTTCTCATGCAACGAGGAAAGGTTATTGCTTATGCGTCCCGACAACTCAAGACTCACGAAAAGAATTATACCACCCATGATCTTGAATTGGGCGCTGTTGTCTTTGCACTCAAGATTTGGAGACATTATCTTTATGGGACAAAATGTGTGGTGTTCACAGACCACAAAAGTCTCCAACATGTCTTCGATCAAAAGAATCTTAATATGAGGCAACGACGTTGGGTTGAGTTACTTAACGACTATGATTGCGAAATTCGCTACCATCCTGGCAAGGCGAATGTTGTTGCTGACGCACTTAGTCGTAAAGAGCGTGTCAAACTCCAATGTGCGAGAGTTCGTACTGATCTTCAGGATCGCATTCTCCAGGCTCAACACACATCAGTCACCCAAGGTAGCATGTACGATGAAATGTCTTGTGGTGCTGAAACTCAACTTGAAACCAAACCCGATGGTCTTCTTTATTTCCTTAATCGACTGTGGATTCCCGACCGTGATGATCTTCGTACTTTTCTCATGAACGAGGCTCATAAGTCTCGTTATTCTATTCATCCTGGAGCTGACAAGATGTACCAAGATCTTCGTTATTCTTATTGGTGGCCTGGTATGAAGAAAGATATTGCTCTTTTCGTTGCCAAATGCCTCACTTGTTCCAAGGTCAAGGCTGAACACCAAAGACCATCTGGTATGCTTGAACAACCAGAGATTCCTGTCTGGAAATGGGAGAGCATAGCTATGGATTTCATCACCAAACTCCCTCGTACACCCAAAGGTTTTGACAGTATTTGGGTAATCGTCGATCGTTTGACCAAGTCAGCTCACTTCCTACCTATTCGTGAGAAGTATTCTGTGGAAAGGTTGGCAAGGATGTACGTAAGTGAAATCGTATGTCGTCACGGTATACCTTTGGACATTATTTCTGATCGCGATGGTCGTTTCACCTCTCACTTTTGGGAGTCTCTACAAGATGTTTTGGGTACCAAGTTGAACCTGAGTACTGCTTATCACCCTCAAACAGATGGTCAGACTGAACGGACCATCCAAACACTTGAGGATATGCTCAGGGCATGTATCATCGATTTTGGTGGCGCATGGGATTCTCATCTTCCTTTGGTTGAGTTTTCATACAACAACAGTTATCACGCCAGCATTAACATGGCTCCTTTCGAAGCACTCTATGGTCGGAAATGTCGTTCACCTGTCTGTTGGACTGAGGTTGGTGAAGCTCGTATTACTGGACCCGAACTAATCCAGGAAACCACAGACAAGATTTAGCTTATTCAGGATAATCTTCTCAAGGCTATAAGTCGTCAGAAGAGTTATGCTGATAAACGCCGTAAACCCTTGGAATTTCAAGTTGGGGACCTTGTACTACTTAAGGTGTCCCCTTGGAAAGGAGTAATTCGTTTCGGTAGAAAGGGAAAACTAGCTCCTCGATACGTAGGCCCCTTCAAAATTCTTGACAGAGTTGGAAAAGTGGCTTACAAACTTGAACTTCCACCTGAGCTAAGCAATGTCCATCCGACCTTCCATGTTTCGAATCTCAAGAAATGCTTAGCGGATGAGAACCTTCATGTTCCTCTTGAGGATGTGCAAATTGATGAAAGCATGCACATTATCGAGAAACCCGTCGAGATTGTTGATACTGGAGTCAAGAAACTCAAGCGCAGTCGCATTCCGATCGTTAAGGTTCGTTGGGAATCTAAACGAGGCCCAGAGTTCACTTGGGAACGCAAAGACCAGATGAAGTCGAAGTATCCACATCTTTTTCCACCAGACTCTCCAACTCCAACTTCGGGACGAAGTTCCTAAAAGTAGGGGAGACTGTAACATTTCACATTTAAACTTGTACGTTACACCATCGACATTAATAAAACGTCAAGTTTCGTTATTCTAGTGTGCATTAATTATTTTTGTCGCGTTTGTGGAACCCTAATACTATATATATTATAATTATTATATGTTATAACCTTGAATAATATCAAAAAAATTATATGTCTTGGCCGGGAATCGAACCCGCGCCAAGATCGGGTCACACACACACACAAGCTTAACCAACTGGGCTGGCAACCAACACTGATTGAATCCCGGCACTAATTATATTTATACGCGTTTTAAACCTTCCAGCTTGACTTTGGAAAGTCAACTGGGTGAACGCGTTTACTAATCATTCAAGATTAACTCTTGATTGATCTAATTTTGGCAAACTATTGTGATTATCGGCCCTGTGTGACTCGATTACACGCCAATTACCAACCAATTGACCACCAATTAATAATTATACGCGTTTGGACTTCAATGCTTGGTCAAACCTGCCAATTGAATCAATGAGACACCCACACTATAAATTGATCATTCCCTAGGCTTAACAACTCGCTCACATCTCTCTCTTAACCTCCAATTGTTCTGAAACACCTCTGTTGATTTCAATTTTGAACGCTGTTTGACTTTGGTCTTTGACCAGACAATTATCTACGAATCATCACTGTAAGTTGATGTTTTTATATGGGTTTTGATCACCGGCGTTCACTCATCAAAAGCCCTAACATCTATTGGGCCAATGATGAGTGAATCGCATTATTGCAGAAGTTAGGGTTCGTGTGAACGAATTTGGGGATAAACTGGAATTGCCTTTGTGTATTTATTTAATGTTAAACGGGTTTCATCACAACCACTGGCCTAGGCCAAGTGGTTGTGACCAAGGCTTGCAACATCAGTCACCCGGGTTCGAGTCCCGGCTCTGACTCTCTTTTCTTTTCTTTTCTGTTTTTAAAAACAACAAAACATTTTATATATTTATTTCATTTAAAACTTATAAATTCATTTTTAAATATTAAAACTATTTTATAAATTCTAAAAAAAATTATATTTATTAAATCTGAGTTAAAAGTTTTATTCACAATTTTTATTTTTCAAAAATTCATTTATTTAATATTTATAATAATTAAATCAATTTTATACTATTATATTTATAAAAATCCATTAAAATATCAAAACAACCTTATTAAATTCTACAAAAATTATCCCATGTTTATACAATGTTAAACTGTACTGAAATAATTTTTAATTCAGTAAAATCATTTATTTTATATTTTTAATCAATTTTTGTTAGATTTAATCATAATTAAATCATAATAAATTCAATTTTCATTATTTTTGCACCAAAATTTTATACTATTTATTTTTAGATATTTAGAACTGGAATATGATTTTTAAGATAATAATACTTTAATTTTAGTATTTTTGAATATTAAAGTTAAATATTGGCAATTTGTAATAAATAGATTTAAAAATCTATTTTAAATAAAATAATTTTATAAAAATTATTTTTATACTCCAAACACTTTAATGTGTACATTCAAAATTCAAATTTTATAAAAAGACTTTCTTTTATTAATTATCAAATTTTCCCTTTATTTATTTAATATTTTATTTTAAATTTAACGATTGGTTATCCCCAAATCGAAACCCTAGGATATACTTATAAACTAGTTAGACTTAGATTTATTTGTTGCCTTATACATAGGGTAACACTTGGCAAACTATTGGGCTACATTTATACTATATCTCAATACCAAAAACTATACCAAGGTGAGTTTACGTAATCCTGTTTATGCGATTCTTTATACTTGCAACAATTTTAAGCAATTCGACATATATGTCTAGTAGTAAACTTTATTGCCTCATGTATTAGTCAACAGTTTCAACGAGTTTCAACGAGTTTCAACATTTACATAATCATTAGCTATGGCCAAGCCGGCGATACTCAATAATAGATCTATTGGATTGACAACCCCACCCGGATACGTGTACCTCCTACATAGTTCACGTGGGTGATTGTTATCGTTCAACATATTACTAAGGTGAACCGTAGATGACGGGATGGACCTAAACTAGTCGGAGGTTTGATTATGTCAACATATTATACTATGCATGTAGACTTAAATTTACGATAGACGTACGAATTGCTAGACTTTTATACTTAAACTATATGCTTAACATGGATTATGTATTCTCACCAACTTCTAGTTGACCCCCCCATTTTTACAACTCAACAGGTGATAATGATGCTTGAAGATTAGAGTACTTATGAAGAAAATAAGGAGTCTATGCATGCTTGATTCTTGTGTGATGTATTAGATTTCCACATTCAAACTCTTATGTATTTCAATTTTTGGATATTTACAATTTAATATTTATTTCAATTAAAATTTGGTTTACCATGTGCTACTGTATACTCATCAATACGTGACACGTCGATGTTTCCGCCATCGGTTGGGGTGTTACACTACTTTGGAGGAAGCAAAGCGTTTGGCTGCCACCCTAACAGATAACCATGTGAAGGCAGGAACCCTGACTCGTAAAGGGGAAAAAATAAAGGATACTCCCCAACCTGCCGTTGAAATCAAAACCGAGGCCTCAACCAACGGGAAGTGTAAGGTCAAGAATTTTGCAATAGACACCACTGCCCCACCCAACAAGAAACAATACCACGGGAAGCTACCTAAGTGTGACACCTGCCAGTATCACCATCAAACTCAAGTTCCCTGACGACAGTGCACCAATTGTCAAAGGTATGGGCATCTTGCAGATGCTTGTCGAATCCCTGCTACAAACGCTCTTGATGCTCCAAATAACCCCGCTTGAAACCCTCCAGCTACTTAACAGCAAACTCTACCATTTGAATGATGTCTATTTTCTCTTTAATTCTATGTATTGACACTTTTTGATTCAAGTAATAAATTCAAGTATTGTCATAACATCTGAGTGCATGCTTGTTTGAATGTGAACTAACTACTATATCTATAATCATACTTGCTTACTTGTACAACAATTAGTTGACTACCAAACAACCTACTTAACGATTGGTAGAGGTCATCATGTCTTTCCAACGGCCGGGAGAGGCCCTACCACCTGCTCAACGACTGGTGGAGACTATCGAACCTGCTCAACAATCGGTAAAGTCATAAAAGGACGCAAAACCCTAATGTAAGGTAAATTGGTAATTACGGTCCGGAACGTAATCATGAATTTACAGGTACGTTAAGGTAGTGAGAAATTTTATCAAGGTTTTCGGTAGTCGACCAATTGTAAACCTGGTGTTCTCCTTTTAACTTCGGGACGAAGTTCCTAAAAGTAGGGGTGACTGTAACATTTCGCGTTTAAAAATTTTACGTTACGTAAAATCGGGATAAAACGACAAGTTCTATTAATATTGTTTACATTTAATTATTTTTTAGCGTTTTAAACCCTAATACTATGATAATTATTCATAATAAAGGTTTATAATAATAATAATAATAATAATCATTTTCAGGTTTTTATAAAATATATATATATATATATATATATATATATATATGTATAAGAGTTAATCTAGTTAACCAAAACAAACCAAGCCAAACCCACCCCTTCTTTAATTTCGGCCCAAACATCTGAGCCCAGCCCACACCTCTTGTCCGGCCCAACCCCCCCTTATTCTGTTAAAAAAAAATAATTAAACGCTGGGGCCGGGATTCGAACCCGAGCCCTCAGCCGGGTCACTACCTAAAGACACCTAACCAGCTGGTCTACAAGGCATTTGTGTCAATCCCCCTGTCCATTTTAAATATATGATGTGTTGTTATGGTGATAGTTGACCCAGAAAAGTCAACTGTGTCAACGGGATCCATAATCATCTCAATTTCCACGCGTTTTTGATCCAAAATTGGTATGGGTTCGAGATTTCCGGTCCATTACAGGTCAAAAACACGATTAATCAGCATTAACTCGTACATATTCTTCCATTTTTACGCGTGCACATTCAAGTCGAGGTCAACCATTCCAATTATACGATCCAGACATCATAGCTATAAATTGAACGTTGCTGGACCATCTCAACTCGCCAATACATCTCTCTCTACCTCTATTTCTTCATAATTATACACTGTTCTTGATAATACGATCGCATCTTGACTATTTGGTTTGACCGTCCAATCGTAATCATAACGGCTTTGGTGATACTTGACACATTTGGGCAACACCATTATTCAATTTTTCAAACAGATATAACATTTTGCTAAGGTGAGTTTTACATAGCCCCTTTTCTATTTATCACCATTTTTGGGGTGAAACATGTTACAACATTATTTATGCAATTCAATCATCAATGTGTCTATGTGTATTTCTATGTTGCATTATGTCTTGAACATGTCAAGGGTAAGCACAATTCTAGCATAAACATTCATCAACCAACGGTATACATTGATAGATCTATTGGACTGACAATCCCACCCGGATACGTGCCTCCTACAAAGGTAGCGTGGGTGTTTGTTACTGCAATAGAAACGAGTGAACCATGAGCGTTTGGGATGTACCACAATACAACAGTCACAATGGTTGATTATGCACTCGATTTACTTCTAGTATGTTTTTACATATGGACTACATTGCCATGACACATGAATTGCACAACAATTTTATTCGATTATCAAAACCTATGTAATTCTCACCAACTTTTGTTGACCCAAAATATTTTCAACTTAACATGTTTCAGGTTCTACTGGCTTGAAGATTTGAATTAATGCTTGAAGACGTGTGCATAGTTTTATTCAATTTGATGTACGAATTCTTGTAGAACAATTTTATGTAACTTATCTAAATCATATAATAAAATTTATTATTCACCATGAGCTACTGAACAATCATCAATACGTGACATCCCGATGTTTCCGCCATCGGTTGGGGTGTTACAGAATACGTGACATCCCGATGTTTCCGCCATCGGTTGGGGTGTTACAGTAGTTACATTGGCGGCACATGGGGGTCATATAGATATCAGGATTACTACACTTCAGGGGAAGTATGTTAGAGTGGATATGAGGACGGATTCATTACAGCATCGGGTAGATTGATTGGAGTATAGGTTGGATGGTTTGAATGATATGTTTGAGTGGATTCGAGACCGTGTAAAGACGTTGGATGTTCAGGTTGGCCCCGTGGATGATAAGATGGATATTTTGGATGGTAGGATTGATACTTTTGAGGAGGATTCAATGATTCATAGTGATGCTCGCGATTAGATGCGCTACCGTATTGGAAGAGGTTTATGATTTGTTGGTTATACAGGGAGATTTGCTGAAAACGAAGAAGAAGATTGATGAGCAAGACAAAAAATTGGAGGAGGTTGAGGAAGGTATGGTTGGATTGGAGTAGCGTTGATGGTTGCTGAAGAGAGATATAGTGCGGCTACGTCACTGGCTACGGTAGTATTGATGTTGTATGCGCTTAGGATCGTCAAATCTACAAAGAGATTGATCAAACAAGTTTGATTCAGGTGCGGAATCCCTGAATCAATCACAATAATGATAATCAAACAATAAAAACACAGAAATCATCTTTCAAAGGTTTTTCTCATTCATAAACAACTCAAATTAAACGTATTAATAATGTTTACAATCAGATATAACGTGAAAATAAGTTGACACAAACACTAGGGAGAGACACAAAACAGGAGGGAATAAAATGACCAACAACTTACTTTCAAAAATTGCTTAACCTATTTATAGGCCTGCACATTCGCCCATATTGCTTGGTCGAATGTGCAGGTTCGCCCAAACACTTCGTGCGAACCAAACATTACATAACATAAAATCTACATTCGCGCTCCTTGTCTCTCCTTCGTATATCTTCTCTCCTTCGCACCCACCAAAACCTTCATTCGCCCATAGATTAACTCCTTCGCCCGTTCGACAATCACCAAAACATATGTTTATTGTAATCCAAAGCATTAGTCGCACAATAATGCATCTACAAACTCCCCCTCGACTATTGCTTGGATTGTTTAAGCCTTCGTTCTTCATCCATTCTACTTGCTTGAAGATTTGAATTAATGCTTGAAGACGTGTGCATAGTTTTATTCAATTTGATGTACGAATTCTTGTAGAACAATTGTATGTAATTTATCTAAATCATATAATAAAATTTATTATTTATCATGAGCTACTGAACAATCATCAATCCGTGACATCCCGATGTTTCCGCCATTGGTTGGGGTGTTACAGAATACGTGACATCCCGATGTTTCCGCCATCGGTTGGGGTGTTACAGATTGGTATCAAAGCCATGGTTATAGGGAATTAGGTTATTAGAAAAATAATCTAGTCTATAACCATAGGATTAAACCAATACTTGCTTCTTTTACTTGCTATACCCTATCTCCCTCCTACTTCTTATCCCTACTTTCATCCTTACAAGAAGGTTGCTTTCCATCACTGGGTCTACTCTTAGACTAATAGGACAAAATCCTCAGGTTTAACCTGAACCACCTTGAGATCTCGTCGAAGTTCTAGATTTTAATAACGAACACGTGTAATCTGGAAGGGGGAACGCCTGTATTCTGAGTTTTCTGTCTAGGCTGGCATTGCGCATATATCCCAATCAGACGAGGGACCCGGATGCCTACCTGGGAATTCTCGGGATGAGTGTTCACTTATAGGTTAAAGCATGTCTTCATATGTTATTAGAATCTAGAATCTTTGATAAGTCAACGTTTTCGTTTATTCGTTTTAATGAATAAATGACTACATTCCTTATATAATCTCATTCATTTCACTGTGTCTCTTACAGATCATGCCTCCACGTCGCAGTGCTCGTCTTAACAGTGGTGACAATCATGATGAAGGAAGTAGCAATCACAACCACAACCACGATACTAACCACCACCACAACAACAACAACAATGGAGTTGATGCTCAACTGGCTGCAATCATTTCTCAACAAATGGCACAGCAAATCGCAACTCTGGTTCCCAACTTACTAGCTCAAGTCATCCAGTTGAACGGCAACGGGAACGGCAACGGCAACGGGAATGGAAATGGAAACCACAACGGGAATGGGAATGGTCTTCCAGCCTGTACCCTTAAACACTTTAATTCTTATAATCCCCCAAAGTTTAGTGGTGAAGAAGGAGCTACGGGACTCCTGCAATGGTTTGAGGGTATTGAGAATACCTTCATCAACAGTGAATGCCCCGACAACTTTAAAGTCCGTTATGCCATGAGTGTTCTTCACAAACGAGCACTCACTTGGTGGAATGAAGAAAAACGCACTCGCGGAGCTGAAGCTGCACTAGCCTTAACTTGGGATCAAGCTAAAGACATTATGAAGGCAGAGTTCTGTCCTCGTAATGAAATTAAGAAGCTGGAAGATGAATTTCATGATCTTGCTCAAGACAGTGGGGAAAACCTTGCTTACAACACTCGTTTTCACGAACTTAGCTTACTGCTACCCCACAAAGTCACCCCTTTGCCCATTGCGATCGAAAAATACATTGGTGGTTTACCAATGCAGATTCAAGACACGGTGTGGGGAAGGAACCCTGCTACTTTGGAGGAAGCAAAGTGTTTGGCTGCCACCCTAACAGATAACCATGTGAAGGCAGGAACCCTGACTCGTAAAGGGGAAAAGATAAAGGATACTCCCCAACCTGCCGTTGAAATCAAAACCGAGGCCTCAACCAACGGGAAGTGTAAGGTCAAGAATTTTGCAATAGACACCACTGCCCCACCCAACAAGAAACAATACCACGGGAAGCTACCTAAGTGTGACACCTGCCAGTATCACCATCCAACTCAAGTTCCCTGACGACAGTGCACCAATTGTCAAAGGTATGGGCATCTTGCAGATGCTTGTCGAATCCCTGCTACAAACGCTCTTGATGCTCCAAATAACCCCGCTTGAAACCCTCCAGCTACTTAACAGCAAACTCTACCATTTGAATGATGTCTATTTTCTCTTTAATTCTATGTATTGACACTTTTTGATTCAAGTAATAAATTCAAGTATTGTCATAACATCTGAGTGCATGCTTGTTTGAATGTGAACTAACTACTATATCTATAATCATACTTGCTTACTTGTACAACAATTAGTTGACTACCAAACAACCTACTTAACGATTGGTAGAGGTCATCATGTCTTTCCAACGGTCGGGAGAGGCCCTACCACCTGCTCAACGACTGGTGGAGACTATCGAACCTGCTCAACAATCGGTAAAGTCATAAAAGGACGCAAAACCCTAATGTAAGGTAAATTGGTAATTACGGTCCGGAACGTAATCATGAATTTACAGGTACGTTAAGGTAGTGAGAAGTTTTATCAAGGTTTTCGGTAGTCGACCAATTGTAAACCTGGTGTTCTCCTTTTAACTTCGGGACGAAGTTCCTAAAAGTAGGGGTGACTGTAACATTTCGCGTTTAAAAATTTTACGTTACGTAAAATCGGGATAAAACGACAAGTTCTATTAATATTGTTTACATTTAATTATTTTTTAGCGTTTTAAACCCTAATACTATGATAATTATTCATAATAAAGGTTTATAATAATAATAATAATAATAATCATTTTCAGGTTTTTATAAAATATAAATATATATATATATATATATATATGTATAAGAGTTAATCTAGTTAACCAAAACAAACCAAGCCAAACCCACCCCTTCTTTAATTTCGGCCCAAACATCTGAGCCCAGCCCACACCTCTTGTCCGGCCCAACCCCCCCTTATTCTGTTAAAAAAAAATAATTAAACGCTGGGGCCGGGATTCGAACCCGAGCCCTCAGCCGGGTCACTACCTAAAGACACCCAACCAGCTGGTCTATAAGGCATTTGTGTCAATCCCCCTGTCCATTTTAAATATATGATGTGTTGTTATGGTGATAGTTGACCCAGAAAAGTCAACTGTGTCAACGGGATCCATAATCATCTCAATTTCCACGCGTTTTTGATCCAAAATTGGTATGGGTTCGAGATTTCCGGTCCATTACAGGTCAAAAACACGATTAATCAGCATTAACTCGTACATATTCTTCCATTTTTACGCGTGCACATTCAAGTCGAGGTCAACCATTCCAATTATACGATCCAGACATCATAGCTATAAATTGAACGTTGCTGGACCATCTCAACTCGCCAATACATCTCTCTCTACCTCTATTTCTTCATAATTATACACTGTTCTTGATAATACGATCGCATCTTGACTATTTGGTTTGACCGTCCAATCGTAATCATAACGGCTTTGGTGATACTTGACACATTTGGGCAACACCATTATTCAATTTTTCAAACAGATATAACATTTTGCTAAGGTGAGTTTTACATAGCCCCTTTTCTATTTATCACCATTTTTGGGGTGAAACATGTTACAACATTATTTATGCAATTCAATCATCAATGTGTCTATGTGTATTTCTATGTTGCATTATGTCTTGAACATGTCAAGGGTAAGCACAATTCTAGCATAAACATTCATCAACCAACGGTATACATTGATAGATCTATTGGACTGACAATCCCACCCGGATACGTGCCTCCTACAAAGGTAGCGTGGGTGTTTGTTACTGCAATAGAAACGAGTGAACCATGAGCGTTTGGGATGTACCACAATACAACAGTCACAATGGTTGATTATGCACTCGATTTACTTCTAGTATGTTTTTACATATGGACTACATTGCCATGACACATGAATTGCACAACAATTTTATTCGATTATCAAAACCTATGTAATTCTCACCAACTTTTGTTGACCCAAAATATTTTCAACTTAACATGTTTCAGGTTCTACTGGCTTGAAGATTTGAATTAATGCTTGAAGACGTGTGCATAGTTTTATTCAATTTGATGTACGAATTCTTGTAGAACAATTTTATGTAACTTATCTAAATCATATAATAAAATTTATTATTCACCATGAGCTACTGAACAATCATCAATACGTGACATCCCGATGTTTCCGCCATCGGTTGGGGTGTTACAGAATACGTGACATCCCGATGTTTCCGCCATCGGTTGGGGTGTTACAGTAGTTACATTGGCGGCACATGGGGGTCATATAGATATCAGGATTACTACACTTCAGGGGAAGTATGTTAGAGTGGATATGAGGACGGATTCATTACAGCATCGGGTAGATTGATTGGAGTATAGGTTGGATGGTTTAAATGATATGTTTGAGTGGATTCGAGACCGTGTAAAGACGTTGGATGTTCAGGTTGGCCCCGTGGATGATAAGATGGATTTTTGGATGGTAGGATTGATACTTTTGAGGAGGATTCAATGATTCATAGTGATGCTCGCGATTAGATGCGCTACCGTATTGGAAGAGGTTTATGATTTGTTGGTTATACAGGGAGATTTGCTGAAAACGAAGAAGAAGATTGATGAGCAAGACAAAAAATTGGAGGAGGTTGAGGAAGGTATGGTTGGATTGGAGTAGCGTTGATGGTTGCTGAAGAGAGATATAGTGCGGCTACGTCACTGGCTACGGTAGTATTGATGTTGTATGCGCTTAGGATCGTCAAATCTACAAAGAGATTGATCAAACAAGTTTGATTCAGGTGCGGAATCCCTGAATCAATCACAATAATGATAATCAAACAATAAAAACACAGAAATCATCTTTCAAAGGTTTTTCTCATTCATAAACAACTCAAATTAAACGTATTAATAATGTTTACAATCAGATATAACGTGAAAATAAGTTGACACAAACACTAGGGAGAGACACAAAACAGGAGGGAATAAAATGACCAACAACTTACTTTCAAAAATTGCTTAACCTATTTATAGGCCTGCACATTCGCCCATATTGCTTGGTCGAATGTGCAGGTTCGCCCAAACACTTCGTGCGAACCAAACATTACATAACATAAAATCTACATTCGCGCTCCTTGTCTCTCCTTCGTATATCTTCTCTCCTTCGCACCCACCAAAACCTTCATTCGCCCATAGATTAACTCCTTCGCCCGTTCGACAATCACCAAAACATATGTTTATTGTAATCCAAAGCATTAGTCGCACAATAATGCATCTACAAACTCCCCCTCGACTATTGCTTGGATTGTTTAAGCCTTCGTTCTTCATCCATTCTACTTGCTTGAAGATTTGAATTAATGCTTGAAGACGTGTGCATAGTTTTATTCAATTTGATGTACGAATTCTTGTAGAACAATTGTATGTAATTTATCTAAATCATATAATAAAATTTATTATTTACCATGAGCTACTGAACAATCATCAATCCGTGACATCCCGATGTTTCCGCCATTGGTTGGGGTGTTACAGAATACGTGACATCCCGATGTTTCCGCCATCGGTTGGGGTGTTACAGATTGGTATCAGAGCCATGGTTATAGGGAATTAGGTTATTAGAAAAATAATCTAGTCTATAACCATAGGATTAAACCAATACTTGCTTCTTTTACTTGCTATACCCTATCTCCCTCCTACTTCTTATCCCTACTTTCATCCTTACAAGAAGGTTGCTTTCCATCACTGGGTCTACTCTTAGACTAATAGGACAAAATCCTCAGGTTTAACCTGAACCACCTTGAGATCTCGTCGAAGTTCTAGATTTTAATAACGAACACGTGTAATCTGGAAGGGGGAACGCCTGTATTCTGAGTTTTCTGTCTAGGCTGGCATTGCGCATATATCCCAATCAGACGAGGGACCCGGATGCCTACCTGGGAATTCTCGGGATGAGTGTTCACTTATAGGTTAAAGCATGTCTTCATATGTTATTAGAATCTAGAATCTTTGATAAGTCAACGTTTTCGTTTATTCGTTTTAATGAATAAATGACTACATTCCTTATATAATCTCATTCATTTCACTGTGTCTCTTACAGATCATGCCTCCACGTCGCAGTGCTCGTCTTAACAGTGGTGACAATCATGATGAAGGAAGTAGCAATCACAACCACAACCACGATACTAACCACCACCACCACAACAACAACAATGGAGTTGATGCTCAACTGGCTGCAATCATTTCTCAACAAATGGCACAGCAAATCGCAACTCTGGTTCCCAACTTACTAGCTCAAGTCATCCAGTTGAACGGCAACGGGAACGGCAACGGCAACGGGAATGGAAATGGAAACCACAACGGGAATGGGAATGGTCTTCCAGCCTGTACCCTTAAACACTTTAATTCTTATAATCCCCCAAAGTTTAGTGGTGAAGAAGGAGCTACGGGACTCCTGCAATGGTTTGAGGGTATTGAGAATACCTTCATCAACAGTGAATGCCCCGACAACTTTAAAGTCCGTTATGCCATGAGTGTTCTTCACAAACGAGCACTCACTTGGTGGAATGAAGAAAAAC
Organism: Ambrosia trifida; assembly: GCA_028751855.1. Classification (NCBI taxonomy): domain Eukaryota; kingdom Viridiplantae; phylum Streptophyta; class Magnoliopsida; order Asterales; family Asteraceae; genus Ambrosia; species Ambrosia trifida. The sequence continues at coordinate 96,012,277 of CM054127.1, forward strand.
GCACTCGCGGAGCTGAAGCTGCACTAGCCTTAACTTGGGATCAAGCTAAAGACATTATGAAGGCAGAGTTCTGTCCTCGTAATGAAATTAAGAAGCTGGAAGATGAATTTCATGATCTTGCTCAAGACAGTGGGGAAAACCTTGCTTACAACACTCGTTTTCACGAACTTAGCTTACTGCTACCCCACAAAGTCACCCCTTTGCCCATTGCGATCGAAAAATACATTGGTGGTTTACCGATGCAGATTCAAGACACGGTGTGGGGAAGGAACCCTGCTACTTTGGAGGAAGCAAAGCGTTTGGCTGCCACCCTAACAGATAACCATGTGAAGGCAGGAACCCTGACTCGTAAAGGGGAAAAGATAAAGGATACTCCCCAACCTGCCGTTGAAATCAAAACCGAGGCCTCAACCAACGGGAAGTGTAAGGTCAAGAATTTTGCAATAGACACCACTGCCCCAGCCAACAAGAAACAATACCACGGGAAGCTACCTAAGTGTGACACCTGCCAGTATCACCATCCAACTCAAGTTCCCTGACGACAGTGCACCAATTGTCAAAGGTATGGGCATCTTGCAGATGCTTGTCGAATCCCTGCTACAAACGCTCTTGATGCTCCAAATAACCCCGCTTGAAACCCTCCAGCTACTTAACAGCAAACTCTACCATTTGAATGATGTCTATTTTCTCTTTAATTCTATGTATTGACACTTTTTGATTCAAGTAATAAATTCAAGTATTGTCATAACATCTGAGTGCATGCTTGTTTGAATGTGAACTAACTACTATATCTATAATCATACTTGCTTACTTGTACAACAATTAGTTGACTACCAAACAACCTACTTAACGATTGGTAGAGGTCATCATGTCTTTCCAACGGTCGGGAGAGGCCCTACCACCTGCTCAACGACTGGTGGAGACTATCGAACCTGCTCAACAATCGGTAAAGTCATAAAAGGACGCAAAACCCTAATGTAAGGTAAATTGGTAATTACGGTCCGGAACGTAATCATGAATTTACAGGTACGTTAAGGTAGTGAGAAATTTTATCAAGGTTTTCGGTAGTCGACCAATTGTAAACCTGGTGTTCTCCTTTTAACTTCGGGACGAAGTTCCTAAAAGTAGGGGTGACTGTAACATTTCGCGTTTAAAAATTTTACGTTACGTAAAATCGGGATAAAACGACAAGTTCTATTAATATTGTTTACATTTAATTATTTTTTAGCGTTTTAAACCCTAATACTATGATAATTATTCATAATAAAGGTTTATAATAATAATAATAATAATAATCATTTTCAGGTTTTTATAAAATATATATATATATATATATATATATATATATATATATATATATATATGTATAAGAGTTAATCTAGTTAACCAAAACAAACCAAGCCAAACCCACCCCTTCTTTAATTTCGGCCCAAACATCTGAGCCCAGCCCACACCTCTTGTCCGGCCCAACCCCCCCTTATTCTGTTAAAAAAAAATAATTAAACGCTGGGGCCGGGATTCGAACCCGAGCCCTCAGCCGGGTCACTACCTAAAGACACCCAACCAGCTGGTCTACAAGGCATTTGTGTCAATCCCCCTGTCCATTTTAAATATATGATGTGTTGTTATGGTGATAGTTGACCCAGAAAAGTCAACTGTGTCAACGGGATCCATAATCATCTCAATTTCCACGCGTTTTTGATCCAAAATTGGTATGGGTTCGAGATTTCCGGTCCATTACAGGTCAAAAACACGATTAATCAGCATTAACTCGTACATATTCTTCCATTTTTACGCGTGCACATTCAAGTCGAGGTCAACCATTCCAATTATACGATCCAGACATCATAGCTATAAATTGAACGTTGCTGGACCATCTCAACTCGCCAATACATCTCTCTCTACCTCTATTTCTTCATAATTATACACTGTTCTTGATAATACGATCGCATCTTGACTATTTGGTTTGACCGTCCAATCGTAATCATAACGGCTTTGGTGATACTTGACACATTTGGGCAACACCATTATTCAATTTTTCAAACAGATATAACATTTTGCTAAGGTGAGTTTTACATAGCCCCTTTTCTATTTATCACCATTTTTGGGGTGAAACATGTTACAACATTATTTATGCAATTCAATCATCAATGTGTCTATGTGTATTTCTATGTTGCATTATGTCTTGAACATGTCAAGGGTAAGCACAATTCTAGCATAAACATTCATCAACCAACGGTATACATTGATAGATCTATTGGACTGACAATCCCACCCAGATACGTGCCTCCTACAAAGGTAGCGTGGGTGTTTGTTACTGCAATAGAAACGAGTGAACCATGAGCGTTTGGGATGTACCACAATACAACAGTCACAATGGTTGATTATGCACTCGATTTACTTCTAGTATGTTTTTACATATGGACTACATTGCCATGACACATGAATTGCACAACAATTTTATTCGATTATCAAAACCTATGTAATTCTCACCAACTTTTGTTGACCCAAAATATTTTCAACTTAACATGTTTCAGGTTCTACTGGCTTGAAGATTTGAATTAATGCTTGAAGACGTGTGCATAGTTTTATTCAATTTGATGTACGAATTCTTGTAGAACAATTGTATGTAATTTATCTAAATCATATAATAAAATTTATTATTTACCATGAGCTACTGAACAATCATCAATCCGTGACATCCCGATGTTTCCGCCATTGGTTGGGGTGTTACAGAATACGTGACATCCCGATGTTTCCGCCATCGGTTGGGGTGTTACAGATTGGTATCAGAGCCATGGTTATAGGGAATTAGGTTATTAGAAAAATAATCTAGTCTATAACCATAGGATTAAACCAATACTTGCTTCTTTTACTTGCTATACCCTATCTCCCTCCTACTTCTTATCCCTACTTTCATCCTTACAAGAAGGTTGCTTTCCATCACTGGGTCTACTCTTAGACTAATAGGACAAAATCCTCAGGTTTAACCTGAACCACCTTGAGATCTCGTCGAAGTTCTAGATTTTAATAACGAACACGTGTAATCTGGAAGGGGGAACGCCTGTATTCTGAGTTTTCTGTCTAGGCTGGCATTGCGCATATATCCCAATCAGACGAGGGACCCGGATGCCTACCTGGGAATTCTCGGGATGAGTGTTCACTTATAGGTTAAAGCATGTCTTCATATGTTATTAGAATCTAGAATCTTTGATAAGTCAACGTTTTCGTTTATTCGTTTTAATGAATAAATGACTACATTCCTTATATAATCTCATTCATTTCACTGTGTCTCTTACAGATCATGCCTCCACGTCGCAGTGCTCGTCTTAACAGTGGTGACAATCATGATGAAGGAAGTAGCAATCACAACCACAACCACGATACTAACCACCACCACAACAACAACAACAATGGAGTTGATGCTCAACTGGCTGCAATCATTTCTCAACAAATGGCACAGCAAATCGCAACTCTGGTTCCCAACTTACTAGCTCAAGTCATCCAGTTGAACGGCAACGGGAACGGCAACGGCAACGGGAATGGAAATGGAAACCACAACGGGAATGGGAATGGTCTTCCAGCCTGTACCCTTAAACACTTTAATTCTTATAATCCCCCAAAGTTTAGTGGTGAAGAAGGAGCTACGGGACTCCTGCAATGGTTTGAGGGTATTGAGAATACCTTCATCAACAGTGAATGCCCCGACAACTTTAAAGTCCGTTATGCCATGAGTGTTCTTCACAAACGAGCACTCACTTGGTGGAATGAAGAAAAACGCACTCGCGGAGCTGAAGCTGCACTAGCCTTAACTTGGGATCAAGCTAAAGACATTATGAAGGCAGAGTTCTGTCCTCGTAATGAAATTAAGAAGCTGGAAGATGAATTTCATGATCTTGCTCAAGACAGTGGGGAAAACCTTGCTTACAACACTCGTTTTCACGAACTTAGCTTACTGCTACCCCACAAAGTCACCCCTTTGCCCATTGCGATCGAAAAATACATTGGTGGTTTACCGATGCAGATTCAAGACACGGTGTGGGGAAGGAACCCTGCTACTTTGGAGGAAGCAAAGCGTTTGGCTGCCACCCTAACAGATAACCATGTGAAGGCAGGAACCCTGACTCGTAAAGGGGAAAAGATAAAGGATACTCCCCAACCTGCCGTTGAAATCAAAACCGAGGCCTCAACCAACGGGAAGTGTAAGGTCAAGAATTTTGCAATAGACACCACTGCCCCAGCCAACAAGAAACAATACCACGGGAAGCTACCTAAGTGTGACACCTGCCAGTATCACCATCCAACTCAAGTTCCCTGACGACAGTGCACCAATTGTCAAAGGTATGGGCATCTTGCAGATGCTTGTCGAATCCCTGCTACAAACGCTCTTGATGCTCCAAATAACCCCGCTTGAAACCCTCCAGCTACTTAACAGCAAACTCTACCATTTGAATGATGTCTATTTTCTCTTTAATTCTATGTATTGACACTTTTTGATTCAAGTAATAAATTCAAGTATTGTCATAACATCTGAGTGCATGCTTGTTTGAATGTGAACTAACTACTATATCTATAATCATACTTGCTTACTTGTACAACAATTAGTTGACTACCAAACAACCTACTTAACGATTGGTAGAGGTCATCATGTCTTTCCAACGGTCGGGAGAGGCCCTACCACCTGCTCAACGACTGGTGGAGACTATCGAACCTGCTCAACAATCGGTAAAGTCATAAAAGGACGCAAAACCCTAATGTAAGGTAAATTGGTAATTACGGTCCAGAACGTAATCATGAATTTACAGGTACGTTAAGGTAGTGAGAAATTTTATCAAGGTTTTCGGTAGTCGACCAATTGTAAACCTGGTGTTCTCCTTTTAACTTCGGGACGAAGTTCCTAAAAGTAGGGGTGACTGTAACATTTCGCGTTTAAAAATTTTACGTTACGTAAAATCGGGATAAAACGACAAGTTCTATTAATATTGTTTACATTTAATTATTTTTTAGCGTTTTAAACCCTAATACTATGATAATTATTCATAATAAAGGTTTATAAAAATAATAATAATAATAATAATCATTTTCAGGTTTTTATAAAATATATATATATATATATATATATATGTATGTATAAGAGTTAATCTAGTTAACCAAAACAAACCAAGCCAAACCCACCCCTTCTTTAATTTCGGCCCAAACATCTGAGCCCAGCCCACACCTCTTGTCCGGCCCAACCCCCCCTTATTCTGTTAAAAAAAAATAATTAAACGCTGGGGCCGGGATTCGAACCCGAGCCCTCAGCCGGGTCACTACCTAAAGACACCCAACCAGCTGGTCTACAAGGCATTTGTGTCAATCCCCCTGTCCATTTTAAATATATGATGTGTTGTTATGGTGATAGTTGACCCAGAAAAGTCAACTGTGTCAACGGGATCCATAATCATCTCAATTTCCACGCGTTTTTGATCCAAAATTGGTATGGGTTCGAGATTTCCGGTCCATTACAGGTCAAAAACACGATTAATCAGCATTAACTCGTACATATTCTTCCATTTTTACGCGTGCACATTCAAGTTGAGGTCAACCATTCCAATTATACGATCCAGACATCATAGCTATAAATTGAACGTTGCTGGACCATCTCAACTCGCCAATACATCTCTCTCTACCTCTATTTCTTCATAATTATACACTGTTCTTGATAATACGATCGCATCTTGACTATTTGGTTTGACCGTCCAATCGTAATCATAACGGCTTTGGTGATACTTGACACATTTGGGCAACACCATTATTCAATTTTTCAAACAGATATAACATTTTGCTAAGGTGAGTTTTACATAGCTCCTTTTCTATTTATCACCATTTTTGGGGTGAAACATGTTACAACATTATTTATGCAATTCAATCATCAATGTGTCTATGTGTATTTCTATGTTGCATTATGTCTTGAACATGTCAAGGGTAAGCACAATTCTAGCATAAACATTCATCAACCAACGGTATACATTGATAGATCTATTGGACTGACAATCCCACCTAGATACGTGCCTCCTACAAAGGTAGCGTGGGTGTTTGTTACTGCAATAGAAACGAGTGAACCATGAGCGTTTGGGATGTACCACAATACAACAGTCACAATGGTTGATTATGCACTCGATTTACTTCTAGTATGTTTTTACATATGGACTACATTGCCATGACACATGAATTGCACAACAATTTTATTCGATTATCAAAACCTATGTAATTCTCACCAACTTTTGTTGACCCAAAATATTTTCAACTTAACATGTTTCAGGTTCTACTGGCTTGAAGATTTGAATTAATGCTTGAAGACGTGTGCATAGTTTTATTCAATTTGATGTACGAATTCTTGTAGAACAATTGTATGTAATTTATCTAAATCATATAATAAAATTTATTATTCACCATGAGCTACTGAACAATCATCAATACGTGACATCCCGATGTTTCCGCCATGGGTTGGGGTGTTACAGAATACGTGACTTCCCGATGTTTCCGCCATCGGTTGGGGTGTTACAGTAGTTACATTGGCGGCACATGGGGGTCATATAGATATCAGGATTACTACACTTCAGGGGAAGTATGTTAGAGTGGATATGAGGAAGGATTCATTACAACATCGGGTAGATTGATTGGAGTATAGGTTGGATGGTTTGAATGATATGTTTGAGTGGATTCGAGACCGTGTAAAGACGTTGGATGTTCAGGTTGGCCCCGTGGATGATAAGATGGATATTTTGGATGGTAGGATTGATACTTTTGAGGAGGATTCAATGATTCATAGTGATGCTCGCGATTAGATGCGCTACCGTATTGGAAGAGGTTTATGATTTGTTGGTTATACAGGGAGATTTGCTGAAAACGAAGAAGAAGATTGATGAGCAAGACAAAAAATTGGAGGAGGTTGAGGAAGGTATGGTTGGATTGGAGTAGCGTTTGATGGTTGCTGAAGAGAGATATAGTGCGGCTACGTCACTGGCTACGGTAGTATTGATGTTGTATGCGCTTAGGATCGTCAAATCTACAAAGAGATTGATCAAACAAGTTTGATTCAGGTGCGGAATCCCTGAATCAATCACAATAATGATAATCAAACAATAAAAACACAGAAATCATCTTTCAAAGGTTTTTCTCATTCATAAACAACTCAAATTAAACGTATTAATAATGTTTACAATCAGATATAACGTGAAAATAAGTTGACACAAACACTAGGGAGAGACACAAAACAGGAGGGAATAAAATGACCAACAACTTACTTTCAAAAATTGCTTAACCTATTTATAGGCCTGCACATTCGCCCATATTGCTTGGTCGAATGTGCAGGTTCGCCCAAGCACTTCGTGCGAACCAAACATTACATAACATAAAATCTACATTCGCACTCCTTGTCTCTCCTTCGTATATCTTCTCTCCTTCGCACCCACCAAAACCTTCATTCGCCCATAGATTAACTCCTTCGCCCGTTCGACAATCACCAAAACATATGTTTATTGTAATCCAAAGCATTAGTCGCACAATAATGCATCTACAAACTCCCCCTCGACTATTGCTTGGATTGTTTAAGCCTTCGTTCTTCATCCATTCTACTTGCTTGAAGATTTGAATTAATGCTTGAAGACGTGTGCATAGTTTTATTCAATTTGATGTACGAATTCTTGTAGAACAATTGTATGTAATTTATCTAAATCATATAATAAAATTTATTATTTACCATGAGCTACTGAACAATCATCAATCCGTGACATCCCGATGTTTCCGCCATTGGTTGGGGTGTTACAGAATACGTGACATCCCGATGTTTCCGCCATCGGTTGGGGTGTTACAGATTGGTATCAGAGCCATGGTTATAGGGAATTAGGTTATTAGAAAAATAATCTAGTCTATAACCATAGGATTAAACCAATACTTGCTTCTTTTACTTGCTATACCCTATCTCCCTCCTACTTCTTATCCCTACTTTCATCCTTACAAGAAGGTTGCTTTCCATCACTGGGTCTACTCTTAGACTAATAGGACAAAATCCTCAGGTTTAACCTGAACCACCTTGAGATCTCGTCGAAGTTCTAGATTTTAATAACGAACACGTGTAATCTGGAAGGGGGAACGCCTGTATTCTGAGTTTTCTGTCTAGGCTGGCATTGCGCATATATCCCAATCAGACGAGGGACCCGGATGCCTACCTGGGAATTCTCGGGATGAGTGTTCACTTATAGGTTAAAGCATGTCTTCATATGTTATTAGAATCTAGAATCTTTGATAAGTCAACGTTTTCGTTTATTCGTTTTAATGAATAAATGACTACATTCCTTATATAATCTCATTCATTTCACTGTGTCTCTTACAGATCATGCCTCCACGTCGCAGTGCTCGTCTTAACAGTGGTGACAATCATGATGAAGGAAGTAGCAATCACAACCACAACCACGATACTAACCACCACAACAACAACAACAACAACAACAACAATGGAGTTGATGCTCAACTGGCTGCAATCATTTCTCAACAAATGGCACAGCAAATCGCAACTCTGGTTCCCAACTTACTAGCTCAAGTCATCCAGTTGAACGGCAACGGGAATGGCAACGGCAACGGGAATGGAAATGGAAACCACAACGGGAATGGGAATGGTCTTCCAGCCTGTACCCTTAAACACTTTAATTCTTATAATCCCCCAAAGTTTAGTGGTGAAGAAGGAGCTACGGGACTCCTGCAATGGTTTGAGGGTATTGAGAATACCTTCATCAACAGTGAATGCCCCGACAACTTTAAAGTCTGTTATGCCATGAGTGTTCTTCACAAACGAGCACTCACTTGGTGGAATGAAGAAAAACGCACTCGCGGAGCTGAAGCTGCACTAGCCTTAACTTGGGATCAAGCTAAAGACATTATGAAGGCAGAGTTCTGTCCTCGTAATGAAATTAAGAAGCTGGAAGATGAATTTCATGATCTTGCTCAAGACAGTGGGGAAAACCTTGCTTACAACACTCGTTTTCACGAACTTAGCTTACTGCTACCCCACAAAGTCACCCCTTTGCCCATTGCGATCGAAAAATACATTGGTGGTTTACCGATGCAGATTCAAGACACGGTGTGGGGAAGGAACCCTGCTACTTTGGAGGAAGCAAAGCGTTTGGCTGCCACCCTAACAGATAACCATGTGAAGGCAGGAACCCTGACTCGTAAAGGGGAAAAGATAAAGGATACTCCCCAACCTGCCGTTGAAATCAAAACCGAGGCCTCAACCAACGGGAAGTGTAAGGTCAAGAATTTTGCAATAGACACCACTGCCCCACCCAACAAGAAACAATACCACGGGAAGCTACCTAAGTGTGACACCTGCCAGTATCACCATCCAACTCAAGTTCCCTGACGACAGTGCACCAATTGTCAAAGGTATGGGCATCTTGCAGATGCTTGTCGAATCCCTGCTACAAACGCTCTTGATGCTCCAAATAACCCCGCTTGAAACCCTCCAGCTACTTAACAGCAAACTCTACCATTTGAATGATGTCTATTTTCTCTTTAATTCTATGTATTGACACTTTTTGATTCAAGTAATAAATTCAAGTATTGTCATAACATCTGAGTGCATGCTTGTTTGAATGTGAACTAACTACTATATCTATAATCATACTTGCTTACTTGTACAACAATTAGTTGACTACCAAACAACCTACTTAACGATTGGTAGAGGTCATCATGTCTTTCCAACGGTCGGGAGAGGCCCTACCACCTGCTCAACGACTGGTGGAGACTATCGAACCTGCTCAACAATCGGTAAAGTCATAAAAGGACGCAAAACCCTAATGTAAGGTAAATTGGAAATTACGGTCCGGAACGTAATCATGAATTTACAGGTACGTTAAGGTAGTGAGAAATTTTATCAAGGTTTTCGGTAGTCGACCAATTGTAAACCTGGTGTTCTCCTTTTAACTTCGGGACGAAGTTCCTAAAAGTAGGGGTGACTGTAACATTTCGCGTTTAAAAATTTTACGTTACGTAAAATCGGGATAAAACGACAAGTTCTATTAATATTGTTTACATTTAATTATTTTTTAGCGTTTTAAACCCTAATACTATGATTATTATTCATAATAAAGGTTTATAATAATAATAATAATAATAATAATAATAATAATAATAATAATAATAATAATCATTTTCAGGTTTTTATAAAATATATATATATATATATATATATATGTATGTATAAGAGTTAATCTAGTTAACCAAAACAAACCAAGCCAAACCCACCCCTTCTTTAATTTCGGCCCAAACATCTGAGCCCAGCCCACACCTCTTGTCCGGCCCAACCCCCCCTTATTCTGTTAAAAAAAAATAATTAAACGCTGGGGCCGGGATTCGAACCCGAGCCCTCAGCCGGGTCACTACCTAAAGACACCCAACCAGCTGGTCTACAAGGCATTTGTGTCAATCCCCCTGTCCATTTTAAATATATGATGTGTTGTTATGGTGATAGTTGACCCAGAAAAGTCAACTGTGTCAACGGGATCCATAATCATCTCAATTTCCACGCGTTTTTGATCCAAAATTGGTATGGGTTCGAGATTTCCGGTCCATTACAGGTCAAAAACACGATTAATCAGCATTAACTCGTACATATTCTTCCATTTTTACGCGTGCACATTCAAGTCGAGGTCAACCATTCCAATTATACGATCCAGATATCATAGCTATAAATTGAACGTGGCTGGACCATCTCAACTCGCCAATACATCTCTCTCTACCTCTATTTCTTCATAATAATACACTGTTCTTGATAATACGATCGCATCTTGACTATTTGGTTTGACCGTCCAATCGTAATCATAACGGCTTTGGTGATACTTGACACATTTGGGCAACACCATTATTCAATTTTTCAAACAGATATAACATTTTGCTAAGGTGAGTTTTACATAGCCCCTTTTCTATTTATCACCATTTTTGGGGTGAAACATGTTACAACATTATTTATGCAATTCAATCATCAATTTGTCTATGTGTATTTCTATGTTGCATTATGTCTTGAACATGTCAAGGGTAAGCACAATTCTAGCATAAACATTCATCAACCAATGGTATACATTGATAGATCTATTGGACTGACAATCCCACCCAGATACGTGCCTCCTACAAAGGTAGCGTGGGTGTTTGTTACTGCAATAGAAACGAGTGAACCATGAGCGTTTGGGATGTACCACAATACAACAGTCACAATGGTTGATTATGCACTCGATTTACTTCTAGTATGTTTTTACATATGGACTACATTGCCATGACACATGAATTGCACAACAATTTTATTCGATTATCAAAACCTTTGTAATTCTCACCAACTTTTGTTGACCCAAAATATTTTCAACTTAACATGTTTCAGGTTCTACTTGCTTGAAGATTTGAATTAATGCTTGAAGACGTGTGCATAGTTTTATTCAATTTGATGTACGAATTCTTGTAGAACAATTGTATGTAATTTATCTAAATCATATAATAAAATTTATTATTTACCATGAGCTACTGAACAATCATCAGTACGTGACATCCCGATGTTTCCGCCATCGGTTGGGGTGTTACAGTAGTTACTTTGGCGGCACATGGGGGTCATATAGATATCAGGATTACTACACTTCAGGGGAAGTATGTTAGAGTGGATATGAGGACGGATTCATTACAGCATCGGGTAGATTGATTGGAGTGTAGGTTGGATGGTTTGAATGATATGTTTGAGTGGATTCGAGACCGTGTAAAGACGTTGGATGTTCAGGTTGGCCCCGTGGATGATAAGATGGATATTTTGGATGGTAGGATTGATACTTTTGAGGAGGATTCAATGATTCATAGTGATGCTCGCGATTAGATGCGCTACCGTATTGGAAGAGGTTTATGATTTGTTGGTTATACAGGGAGATTTGCTGAAAACGAAGAAGAAGATTGATGAGCAAGACAAAAAATTGGAGGAGGTTGAGGAAGGTATGGTTGGATTGGAGTAGCGTTTGATGGTTGCTGAAGAGAGATATAGTACGGCTACGGCACTGGCTACGGTAGTATTGATGTTGTATGCCCTTAGGATCGTCAAATCTACAAAGAGATTGATCAAACAAGTTTGATTCAGGTGCGGAATCTCTGAATCAATCACAATAATGATAATCAAACAATAAAAACACAGAAATCATCTTTCAAAGGTTTTTCTCATTCATAAACAACTCAAATTAAACGTATTAATAATGTTTACAATCAGATATAACGTGAAAATAAGTTGACACAAACACTAGGGAGAGACACAAAACAGGAGGGAATAAAATGACCAACAACTTACTTTCAAAAATTGCTTAACCTATTTATAGGGCTGCACATTCGCCCATATTGCTTGGTCGAATGTGCAGGTTCGCCCAAACACTTCGTGCGGACCAAGCATTACATAACATAAAATCTACATTCGCACTCCTTGTCTCTCCTTCGTATATCTTCTCTCCTTCGCACCCACCAAAACCTTCATTCGCCCATAGATTAACTCCTTCGCCCGTTCGACAATCACCATAACATATGTTTATTGTAATCCAATGCATTAGTCGCACAATAATGCATCTACAAACTCCCCCTCGACTATTGCTTGGATTGTTTAAGCCTTCGTTCTTCATCCATTCTCTTGTTCATCAGCTTTATACGTAATAGTTTCTTCTCTTCCAATGTCATCACCTTCTCAAATACTTGCTTCGGCTTTTTCTTCTTTGCTTCAGGAACATCTTGAGCTTTAACAAACTTGCCAAGCTTCTTATCATAGTCTCATCCAGCATTGATATCCTGAGCAAAGCACAGAAATACCACACGCTGGTATTTACTTGCTTGTTCAGGATCCTTCGCATCGCTGAAAATGGGATTGTAATACAACATAATGATGTCCTCATGTGAACAATTCACCAACCACATGGGATCAAATATGTGTATCTTTTTGAAATTCTTGTCTCCATCTTTCAACACTATCACAGCGTCTGCAATCTTCCAATTATAGTACCACCAGATAAAGTCTTTTGCATAATGTTGAGGAATCTGCAAAATGGAATATGCCTCAACACTTTTGGTGGTTTGTACTTTAGAGTCACCTTGGGCAAACCGGTAATATCATCAATGGTTTTCTCGTGAACAATCCGCTTTGGATACTGAGGTTCAAAAAGATTCCACTTCGTCCTGCTTTCTCTCGCCATCTTATCAGCAAAGTAGGCAATCTGATCATTTGACGTTCCAGTTAACTTGTGACGACAAATGTCAAGAATAGCCCAGTATGGGAGAGTCTTCAAATCATGAAATCTATCAAAGTAGAGTATCCCCTTCTCCCACTTCACTGCAACACACTTCAACTGCTTTATAAACTTCCAACCCAACGCTTTTCCTTTAAACATTTCGTTGTGGAATTTATAAAAGCTACCCTGAATCTATTCTTTCGGACGGTTGGCCTCTTTCTCTTTTAATTTCCTCAGTAACTCTTTCAAGCTATCAGATTGTTTGATATGCGGTTTATCATGCCCTTTGAACACTTCATCAACAAACTTATCACTCTTCTCTTTTACAAGTCTCTCGGCTTCATTCAACAAATCATCAGTGAAAGCAGTAAATCCAGAATCCTTATCTGTCTTAAAATATTCTGGATACTCTTCACTGGTGACATCTTCAACTTCAATATCCTCGAACACAGGTACGTCACGATCATCAGAATGATTTCCAGCTTCCTTTTCAGGTAGATCAGGAATCTGGTTATCAGCCAATAGTTCTTCTAACGTTTTTCCAACCTGCTTCGCTAAACCTTCAAAAATCTCTTTTGTCATCGCCGCCGAAACTTCACCATCTTCCAAATCTGGATCATTATACTCTTATTCAAGCACCCTGTCACAAGATTCAAAGAACTCAGAAAATATGCTGGTCATGTCAATCGTCCAGACTTGATCAGTCAGCATCTGGCGATACATCTGTTTATCATCTTCAGACATAGACTTCAGCTTTTCATTCCTGAAGATCGTATCATCATCCACTGATCCTCCAGGAGCTTTAGAACTAGATTCTCCTCCTTTTCCAGATTCTCTTTTCTCATACTTATATTTGTCTGTATCATCATCATCATTATCATCATCATCATCAAATGCAGAGCTGCTATCATCTCCAGAACCATCATTCGAACCATCATCATCTCCATCATCCTTCTTCTTTTAGGAGTCTTTCCGAGAGTATAAATCTTTAATCAGATTATCCATGTTTTTATTACTCTCTTTTAGCTTCTTATTCTCTCCCTTCTAAGCTATAATCCTCCTGGTGTTCCTTTGCTCATGTTTTAACAATTTCTTATTATCCTTCTGCAACCGTTTAATCTTCTCTTTCAATTCCTCATTATTCTCATGTGATGTAACCACTACATCCAACATCTTTGAGTCATTCTTCCTTAGTTGGTCAATCTCTGTCTGCTGCTTGTTTATGATATTCATCATCTCATCAAGTTTTCGGTTAACAGTGTTCATCACATCACTATCCACTGTAACCTTTCGAGTGGAAACTTCAGCAACCTCAGGCAGTTTACCCTTCTTCATCTTCTTCGGTACATTATCTAATGCTTCATTAAAAGCGTCAACAGGTATATCAGCTCCCTGTTCAGTACTGGAAGTTGTTGTGGTTTTCTGCTTCTTTGAGGCTGGAGCAGCAACTGGTGATTTCGAGCTTGAAGCAGGTGGCAACTTCTTTCCTGCTATCAACGATTCAATCTCTCTAGCTCTTTTCTCTGCGGGCTTTACCACCTTTTCTTTCTTTTTGAATTGGGGCTTCTTTGGTTTCTCCCCCTGAACTGGTGAACTAGGAAAGTCTCCTGCTCCCAAACCTGAACCCTCATCCTCTTCATCCAAGTGAATAGGGCTATTCATTCTCTGTTCCTCCATAGATCTATTCAGACTGGCAGACTCACCAGCCATAGTGGCCTTGGGCGTGGTAGTCTTTACCGTCTCAGTATCTGAATCCCAATGTTCATCCTCCTACGTCTCTTCAGAATCGACTGACGCCTCATCAACAAGATGTAACCCTTTCTTAGCCACAGTCTTATGTCTTCTCGATACTTTCTTCTTCTTTGCAGGCTTAGTATCAGGAACAACTTCAATCCTGATTTCTTTCTCTTTCCCTTTCCCACTCTTAGCTCCTACATTCACAACCTGTCACTTTCGCTTTGCATCTGGATCAACAGGATGTAATGGATTGTCTTCGTCTGATGCACTATCAGCATGCCTTACTTCACCTTTACCTGGATCCTCATAGCCAATCCTCGCCAAATGTCCAAATAAACGTCTAACAGGTGGACGTTCATTCACTGACAAGCCTTTATAAGCCTTAATTCTTGCCAGTGTATTGATGAACATATGTTCTTGAACTATAATCTGCTTTGGATCCCCCTTCAACTCTTTATACTTGTGATAAAAAATCATCTGAAGGAATCGAGAATACAACAAAAACTTCAAATTCCTTGTACCTCTGACAGGTTCCAACAGATGTTCCATAAGCATCCCTGATACATTGAACGGTTTGTTCAATATCAGTGCAACCATCATTGAGCTAATACTCTTTCTCATCAGATCATAACCTCCAGCAGCTGAACCGAATACATGGATCATAACATGCGCCAAATACTTGAATTGCGGACAAAGCTTTCCCTTGTGTAACGAACCATCAGTAATCGGTCCGTTATATTTCATCCTTAGGAAGCATTTTCTCTGTTCAGTAAAACTAAGCTCTTTGGGATCAGTCTTTTCATCTTGAAGCTTCAAAGCCTCCCTGATATCATTCTCTGAAACGATAACCAATTTTCCTTGTATCTTGCTCACCAGAGATGATTCACACTCCCAGAAATCCATTTTAGCTTCCGTCCAAAACTCTTGTATCATGTCTCGGTAGATAATAGCAGGTGTAACAATTGCATCTATCACCCGACTTCTCTTCAAAAAAGGAATAATCTCTGTGAACTCAGTATGCTTCTTTACATCCCCAAGATATGCACAACAGTTATGCGCATTCTCGAATGGCAACAGTTCTTCATTTCCTTTCTCAGCAGCTTGTGCAGATGATCCAGCTTGTTCAGTAGGTTTTTCCTGTTCAGAGATGGTTTAAACTGCAAAATAAAACAAGTAAACACATTAAAAATCGACAAAATAATCAAAGTTTGAAAATTTGGTAATTAAACTCTTCATTCGCCCAAACGGAGGTGTGAATGAGAATATCTGGTGGTACAAATGTGAATTTTATAGATGCGAATGTAAAAAGGTTTTGAAAAGTGTTTCATTCGCCCATTTTTGTTCATTCGCTCAGACAAAACCTACTCCTTCGCCCAATTTTACACATTCGACCGTTTGAAAGGGGCGAAGGGACAGTTCTTCAATTCAAATTTTCAATTTTGAACATCAGTGGATTTCAACTTGTTATTTTGATACATTTGGAACCTAAAACATTCGAATAACATTTCCAAACAATCAATTTTATTAAACAATCATTATTTCAATGTTTTCTTATCAAAACTAGGGTTCGAATGAACAGAATGATCAATTGATCAATCTGATGAATTAGAAACCTTAGTTTTAATATTATCTCCCCCTAAAACATTGATATAATGAATCCTAATCAAAAATAGAAACAATTATCATGTTTTAATCATAGTTTAAGGACAGTTAGGGTTTGAACTGAAATGCATCGATGAATCCTTCAATACTTGATGTTAACCTGTAAAAATGATTGGAAAATGATGAGAATCAACATATGAAAACAATGGAAAGGTCTAAAAGGCACGAGCAACAAGTGGACTTTAAATCAGAATTTTTGAAAAATTTTTGTAAGGGTTCGAATGAGCAGATAAGTATATATATAGACTTCTCATTCGCCCGTTTACCTCGGTCGAATGTGAAGCTTATGTCTCCTTCGCCCCTAATGAAAGGTACGAATGAGACATAAGGGTTCGAAAGAGAAAACAACTAAAGAATTCTCACATTCGCCTAAAATGAAACGTACGAAAGAAAAAGAAATTCCTCCTTCGACCCAATCGAATGGGCGAAAGTGAATCAGGAATTTTGAAAATTTTACCAAATCTCAAAATCGAGTCCCATTCAAAATATTTTCCAACTTTTAAACATCCGACGATCATATTTTTGAGTTTTGTAATTTTTGACGAGAAAATAAAATGCAGAAATGTAAAGAGAAAACAGTAAATGTTTTGTGATTTCCGGTAAAGGGATCATATCAGTTATTGAGAAATCTGATCACACCGTTGATCTTTTGATTATTATCATTAAAGACAATGTGTGATCTGGCAACTGCTGATATTGTGATCCACATAAACTCACATGTAGACTTTTGTGTAGTGCTTTAAACTGATACTATTATGTATAGTATAAACATAATTGTCTGTGGTTCCCACGCACACGACATACTCCCGTATCAAGAAGTAAATGCACAAAGACTCATTGTAAAGCGTGATTATGCTTTCGTCGTCTGTAATTTACAAGGTATAATGCACAGAGGTATACAGGTCAGCAAATTAATGCAGCAAAGTAACATGTGCACTTTACCAGGTTGAGGACTGATATTAATCATGATTTGCATCAGTGATTAATACGATGTAATAGATAATCTTTGATCATCATAAAACATGGAAAGTTCCTCAATTCGGTAACTTTAGGATTTGGCATAAAGCTCTTTTATAAAGACACCCTATCTGATCTAGGTCTGTAATGACTTACAACAGAAGATCAGAGAGGCTATCCCCAGACAACTAATAACATAACGACCCTAAACCTCCGAGTTTTGTACAAATACCCTATCAAACGAAATTACGGTACTAAGACCATATGCCAATGAGGAGTTCATCCACACAACAATTCGTTTGATATGTATGTATCAGCTACGCAGTATTAGGTCTACGAAGCCTATCAGCACATCGCACAGACTCAGACACACGCCCTATATAGCAGTAAATTTCTTTAGAATGTGTCAGATCCCCACTGATGTACTATCATTTCCCCTTTTTCTCCAGGAAATCATTTTTGGTTTTTCTGATTTTTTATAAATTTTTGAATTTACTGTTCCCAAGGATAAGCTGGAGCATTTCAAATATGTGACTGCCCAGATATCGTTTGTTCACAGAAATCTGACGACATTAATCTAAGGGAAGAAGATATAGCAGCCAGCAAAGAAATTTTCTAATTTTTATGGATTTTGAAATTTTTCAATGTTTTTGGATTTTTGAAATATTTCTGAAAAACATTAAAAATTAAACTAAAAAACGATAAACTGAGGTGGTGATCAGTCTTGTTTTTCTTTAATACCATTAGCTTTCAAAAGATATTCAAATCTCGTTTTATCAAAAGCTTTGGTAAAAAGGTCTGCGCGTTGGTAATGATTGTGGATTTTTAACATATCGATCAACTCTTTAGCATAACAATCACGGATAAAATGGTATTTAATCCGGATATGTTTAGCCTTTGAGTGATTTACTAAGTCTTTTGTTAATGCGATTGCGGCTTCATTATCACAGTAAATAGGGGTTTTAAGAAATTGCAAACCGTAGTCCACCATCTGTTGTTGGATCCAAAGAACCTGTGAGCAGCAGCTCGATGCTGAAACGTATTCTGCTTCACATGTGGATAATGCAACTGCGGTCTGTTTCTTGCATTGCCAGGTCACGAGCCTGCTCCCCATAAACTGGCATCCAGCCGTTGTGGATTTGCTGTCTTTGTCACAGCCACCCCAATCTGCATCACTAAAAGCGATTAGGTCAAAATTATCATCATTAGGGTACCATAGTCCTCTCGACGGACAACCCTTCAAATATCTAAGGATACGTTTGACAGCTGTAAGATGACTCTGTTTCGGCTTCGATTGATAACGTGCACAGAGACATGTGGCAAACATTATATCAGGTCTGGAGGCAGTGAGATACATCAGAGATCCAACGATTGCTCTGTATGTAAATGGATCAGTTAGCTCCCCCTTAGCGTCAACTCCAATCCCGTGATTAGGTTGTATTAGGGTGTCCATCGGCTTTGAATCATCCATCTGGAATCGGCTCAAGACTTCAGAAACATATTTCGTCTGGTGAATAAAGATCCCCGTTGGTCTTTGTTCCACCTGTAAGCCTAGGAAAAACTGCATCTCTCCCATTGCGCTCATCTCGAACTTTTCTTGCATAACACGTTCAAATTCTCTACACAGAAGTTCGTTAGTAGACCCAAATATAATATCGTCAACATAAATCTGGACTAGAAGCAAGTCATCGCCTGTTCGTTTAGTGAACAGTGTGCAGTCTACCAAACCTCGCTTGAATCCTTTTGAGAGAAGATATGTGCTCAGCTCCTCATACCATTGCCTTGGAGCTTGGTGCAACCCGTAGAGAGCTTTGTTCAGTACGTAGACCTTATCCCGGTGAATAGGGTCTTCAAAGCCTGGTGGTTGACCTACATATACTTTCTCCTTGACCACACCGTAAAGAAATTCGCTCTTGACATCCATTTGATACACCTTAAATTTCTTGTATGATGCAAACGTCAGAAACATTCGGATTGCCTCTAAGAGTGCAACTGGTGCATAGATCTCGTTGTAATCGATTCTTTCAACCTGATGAAATCCTTATACAACCAAACGAGCTTTGTTCCTTACGATTACTCCTCTATCATCCTTTTTGCACTTAAACACCCACTTCGTTCCAATTTTCTTTCTTCCTGGGGGCAGATCTGTCAGTGTCCAGACGCCAAGTTTTTGAAACTGCAACAACTCCTCTTGCATTGCTTCTACCCAAGCGTCGTCCAAAAGAGCATCCTTGTAAGTTCGCGGCTCCACCTGCGAAACAAAACAAGCAAAAGACCAGTCATTCTGAAAACCAGATTTTTGTATTTTGGCTTATAAAGCAAGATTGCCAAGGTTTTCTGGTGAGTTCGCATTCCTCAATTGTCCTCTTGTCATCACACTGCTACCAGGATCACCAATAACTTGCTCGATCGGGTGAATTCGATGTATCCGAGATTCCGGATAATCGGGTACTTGGACTCCCGTTTGAGTAGTTAAGTTCTCTGCTGAAACCAGATCATTACCCACATTCGATGTTGAAGCACCATTTGTAGTTGGGTTCACTGGTGGTGTCACTGTAGCATGATCTAAGATAGCTTCGCTTGTAACATCATCGTCATCTTCTGATTCTGATGAATTCAACGTTGTGGAAGCTTCTTGAAATACTTCTTCTTCAACGACAGGAACATTGGTATCATTAGAAGCTGCTTGAGGATTCACGGTAATCGGACGCACTAACGGTGAAGTCACTGCATTTTCGACCTCGTAATATAAACGTAGTACAGCCTCTTCAACCAAGCTATCTAGATTGAATGATTCAAAGAAATCTTTGTAATCAAACATCCAGTCTGGACCGCTTCCCTGTAAGTTCTGAGTGTACTGTTGCACTTCAACGTTAGCCCACTCTTCGACCTGACGAGTTCTTTTGTTGAATACCCGTTTGAGCGGGGTTGCGTATCCAACAAAGTATCCTTCCTCAGCCTTCGGTGCGAACTTCTCAGATGGATTAAGCATAGTACAAGGAGCTCCAAACGGTTCTAGATACTCCAAATTCGGCTTGCGACGATTCAACAGCTCATAAGAAGTTTTGCCAAACTTCTTCACCGTTAAAACGCGATTGAGAGTATAACAAGCCGCGTAAATTGCTTCGTTCCAGAACATTACTGGAAGATTGGAGTCCGCAAGCATTGTCCTCGCCGTTTCAATTAGAGTCCTGTTTTTACGTTCTGCGACACCGTTCTGTTGTGGGGTATACGGAGCACTATATTCATGATGAATTCCTTTGTTTTCACAAAGATCGTCCATCCGTGCATTTTTAAACTCTGTCCCATTGTCACTCCTAATCCTCTTGATCTTGAGACCATAGATATTTTCCAGACGAGTGAAGAGAACTTTCAAGTTGTCAAATGTGTCGCTCTTCCTGTGTAAGCACATCACCCATGAAAATCGTGAATAATCATCAGTCACCACAAGACAGTATAACTCCCCAGCATGACTCTTACGCTTGACCGGTCCAAATAGATCCATGTGCAAACGTTCAAGTGGCAGTTCAACGGAATTAACTTTCTTTGGTCTATGGGATTGTTTGTGCTGCTTTCCCTTTTTACAACTCACACACTTGTCATTTAGGTGAAAATGTTTGACGTTTACGCCTGTGACAAGTTCATTCTTCACCAATTGATTCATCTTTCTGAGGTGAATGTGTCCCATCCTCCTGTGCCACATAATGGATTCTTTTTCTGTAGCCTTGGAGAGGAAACACGTGACTTGGCCTTGGGTGGTCATTGCCTTTGACATATTGAGAATGTACAAATTGTTCACTCTCGGCGCCTTTAGCATCACCCACTCTTTCGCTAATTCAAATCCCGGCTTGAGTATGTAGCAAGATTTGTCGTCAAAGTACATAGAAAATTGCTTGTCGCATATCTGACTGACACTCAACAAATTGTAATCTATCTGCTTCACATAAGAAATTCTTTCGAAGCTCACGATCCCATTACTCACACTACCCTCCATGGTAATATAGCCTCCTTTGTTCCCGGCAAACGCTACATAGCCTCCATTGATATTTCGAATATCGAACAGTATCGAAAGATCCCCAGTCATATGGCCAGAAGCTCCACTGTCAACAATCCAAAGACTGCTAACAGGGCCAGCTGAAGCTCCCTGCACATATCAAGTAGAAAAGTTAGATTTTTTCGGGGGACCCAAGCCTGTTTGGTCTTGGGTCTTTGAACTGATTGTTTCAAAGAGTCATTTGTTTCACAAACATCTTGGGTTTTATCAACCTCTTTGTTTTCACACAAAAATTTTTCTTTCTCAGATTTCACATTTTGTGAAGTTGAAGCACCCTCAGAACCCTTTGATGACCAAGATTGTTCAGTCCGTTTCAAGATCTGGATCTGAGATTTTGAGGTCTCAGCCGGTTTCTTTACTTCTTCCTTGAACGATACCTTCTTGCTTACCTTCTCTGATTTAACAGAGACAGGTCCAATTGCTGGTTTGACATTAGGTTTAGCATGAACCTTTTTGTTTTCAGTAATTGCGTTCACCAATGGTTTCTTCAATGGTTTCTTAGTGGCTATCCGGCTGCGTCTATCATAAGTCATCGGATGATTTTCCCTCCTTTTGAAACAGTTGTTTTGGTTATAAAAAGGTGCTTGTTGAGGGAAAAACCGTCTTTGTGGATAACTGTGATTATCAACCGGACAATCATATCTATGCTTCATCTCCACCTCGTGCCTCTTGTATCGTACATATGGGCAGTTGCCAAGTAAATGCCCCCTTTCCCCGCACTTAAAACACGCACGGTACTCTTCATAGTTTTCCTTGATGTTCGACTTAGAATAACTAGCAATGGGATATTGATCAACCATACACTGTCTTCTTAAACTCTCAGGAGCTAGGTCCTTTGAGTAAGCCGGCTCAATAAAACTATTTGACTTGTTTGTTGGTTTAACAATTTGTGTGACATTGACCTTTGGGTCCTTAGAATTATCCGAATGAATTTTCTTTAAAATAGCTGGAGGAATATCATTGGTTCGTTCATGTTTCGGAAACCAAATGCTACTTTCCTGCCAGATCTTTTCAATTTTAGAATAATTTGCAAATTGAATCGGATATTCTTCATCAGACATAATCTTATCGGAGCCTTGCATCTGATAGAAAACTTTCACAGGTTTATCACACGATTCATTTTTCTCATCATTTGTTTTTTCAACTTTCTTTTCAACAGAGTTAACAACATTCTTAACCACTTTCTTTTCAGCATTCTTAACAACAGACTTCTCAACTTTCTTATCAACGTTCTGTAACACCCCGCCCCTCTCATCACCAATATTGTCCACTTTGCCCATCCAGAGTTCACGGATTTGTTTTTGGTTGCCCAAGTGGAGACTTCCCAGGAGGTCACCCATCCTGAAATTTCTCCCACCTGAGCACGCTTAACTGTGGAGTTCTCCTCTCATCCACTAACATTAAGCCCCAAAACGCGTTGGTGATTTAAGAGGCAAGACATTACTTATGAACCAAGGATCTCTCCTGGCCACGGTCAATGTGGGATTTTCCTGGGGGTGTCACATTCACCCCCTGTTAGAGTCTCATCGTCCCTGATGAGGTGTGTTCCTGGGGTGTCACATTCACCCCCTGTTAGAGTCTCATCGTCCCTGATGAGGTGTGCACCCACCATCCCGAACGGCACAGGAGTGGCTCTGATACCATCTGTAACACCCCGCCCCTCTCATCACCAATATTGTCCGCTTTGCCCATCCAGAGCTCACGGATTTGTTTTTGGTTGCCCAAGTGGAGACTTCCCAGGAGGTCACCCATCCTGAAATTTCTCCCACCTGAGCACGCTTAACTGTGGAGTTCTCCTCTCATCCACTAACATTAAGCCCCAAAACGCGTTGGTGATTTAAGAGGCAAGACATTACTTATGAACCAAGGATCTCTCCTGGCCACGGCCAATGTGGGATTTTCCTGGGGTGTCACATTTACCCCCTGTTAGAGTCTCATCGTCCCTGATGAGGTGTGTTCCTGGGGTGTCACACATTCTTTGCTGATTGATTCTTTCTGTGAGCGTTAGCCATGGGATGGACAATCTGAGATGGTGAAACCGGTTCAGTAGTGATGTTGTGATTTTCATCAGGAATATCACACACTATTTCAACAACCGACTCAGACTGTTCATCCTCTTCATCAGAATCATCAGCAGCAACCACACCTTCATTGTTTCCCAGAACAGGTCTAACATCAGAATACGGGTCTCCGACACTGGATGTGTTGGACTCGTTATCTGATGTAGAGTCAAATTTGACTAAACTCTCCGGTGTTATCGCATGCAAGTTATGGTTTTTGAACAACACCGGAGATGGGACAGCTTTGTAGTTTGCACTACTGGGCTGTGAAGGTTCTTCTATGATGTGGTCAACTACATAAGCAATGTGCTTATAGCTTTCAAGCTTTTTGTTTACTTTCTCGGCAAAGCGCTTGATGGTGGCCATTTCCAATTTTGTGTTTTCTAAATCATTTATATAATTGTTTATGGCCATTTGCTTTAATGACAAAGTCTTTTTCAATTCAGAAATATCTTTCTTATACCCATCAAGTACTTTGTTAAACTCTTTAGATTCTTTCTGATACAATTGACAATTGATTTTTGCACTCTCAAGTTGAACCTTGAGTTGCTTATTTTCATCTGTCAATTTATCACAAATTTTGCAATTCTTAACACAAGTTGAATTGGAATTAACAGTAGATTCGGTACTTACCTGCTTAGGAGGTTCTGTCATTGCCATTAGAGCAAATTGAGCTTCCTTCCCAGCGAAAAACTTGGAGTAGTCAATTCTGGTGCAAGCATCATCCACCATGCATGACTTCATAGTCATCAAGAAATCAGCTTCAGCAAGCAACTGGTCAATGTCGTCATCCAGTGAATTAACACTAGATTCAGAGTCAGAATCACTCTCCTCATCAGAATAAGTGGAATCAAACTGTTTTGGAATATTAGCAACAGTATCCATAACCATTCCAGTCTTCTTCTCAGCACAATCAACATCAACATTCATCTCATCATTCACCTCTTCAATCTTCAACTCACTCAACTTCTAAGACACAGTCTCTTCTTCAACCTCCACCGGTTCATCTAAGTTCATCTTCTGTGCCACACAAGCCACGTTACCAGCTGTAATTTCTTCCACACCCAACTGCATACCGGTCCGATCGAAACCCTCATCCTTCTGTATCACCAAAGCTTGATTTGGGTTTACATTTTCAGTTTGGGTTGTGTGTTTGGTGTAGATATGGGAATGATTGTTCGGTTTGAGTTATGTTGTGTTTGGTTTTGGTTTTGTGATGTGGATTGTCTAGCATTGTTATTTTGTTGGTTTTTCTGGCGGTTTTGATAGTTGTTGTGAGGTTGAATGCTTGAAATGTTGTTGGAACTTTGGTATGGTACTTGGTTTTGGTTTTGAGTTTGACGGTTTTGGTATGTAGAGTTGAATGGATTTCGATTACCTTGTTGTGCTGGCTGTGTGCACTCTCTTTTAAAATGACCTTTTTCACCACAGTTGAAACAAGTTACTTTGGCTTTGTTGAAGCCATAAGTGGTGTTAGGAGAAGTTGAAAGATCCGTTCTCCTGGTCTTCTGAATAAAGTCAGTGGCTCTTCTCATGATGCTTGCAAAAGCCCACTGTATACCCATCAATTCCATCTCTTCCTTGTCGATCTGTGCATAGTCCTCATTGGTCAAATTGTTGTTCCCAATTTGACTAGCAACCAGACCATTGTATGATGCTACCATCGCTGAAACTAATGCTACATGTTGTTGAGCAATCTCGACAGTAACATTGTTCAGATTTGAAGTCTCCAACACAATCGGGCTTTGGTTCGGTTGGCTTTGGTTAAGTTGAATTTGATTCATTTGAGGATTGTAAGGTTGTTGTTGTTGAGGTTGGCTAGCAGAGTAACACGCTGCTTGTTGCATAGGTGAAAATGGTGGGATATAGGAAGTTGTTGTAGGATATGATGGTGAGGTATATGAAGATGTTTGAGCAAGGTAGTTGATTGGTTGTTTGGGTGGTTCAACGATGTTAGAGACACATGCGATGTGTGGAGCAACATTGGTAGTAGAACTGGAAGTAGTATGAGAAGAAGATGTACCACCAAGATAATGTTCTGGATTCTGAGGAATTTGAGCCCTCTTTGCTTTCCTCTTCTCCTCCATCTCTTTGTTCTCCAGTTTCTGTATAAACTCATTGATCGTCCAATACTGGTACGCATCCTTCTCTTTCAACACTTCAATATGCTGGTTCCAATACGGTGGCAACGCATCGGCAAACTTGTCCACCAGTTCAGACATAGGTATGCAAATCTCGTAGCTTGACAGCACTGTGAGTAAGTGGCAATAACTCAGAACCAACTCTTTCAAAGTCTCGTTACCCATGTAACTAAAATTCTCAAACTCTTTGTAAAGCTCCTCCATCCTTAGCTTCCTAGTCTTCTCATTCCCATCATGTCTGTTTCTCAACATGTCCCACAGCTGCTTAGAAGTTGTGCAAGAACCAAACTGATGCAGCAAATCTGTGTTGATAGCTTGGGACAATTGAGAAAACGCCTTTTTCTCAATAGCAAACCTTTTCTTCTCATCGTCTGCTAGATTCTCCAAAGGAATAGGCTCTCCCGTGTTCTCCAAGATTGGAGCAACATAGCCTTTCGCAATCATTTGCCATGCCTCAGTTCCCTCTAAACCCATACCCTCCAAATGGATCTTGAATTTAGTCTTCCACGTGTTGTAGTCGACCATCTCCATCAGCTTAGGTGGTCGGTTTCCACTTCCAGATGACAAGTCTTGAATAAGCGTTGATATAGCATTGGTCGTCTGTGTGTGAACCGCTGCTGTGCTGCTACTCCCCAATAGTCGCCAAACGGTTGCGGTTGTGGTTGCGCAACATGTTGAGGAATAGAACTAGTCATAGCCATATAGTTGATAGGTTGTGATGGTTGACTAGACTTTTGGGCAGCAACCGACCAAGGATCCATGGTTGTCTGCTGTTGTGGTGTCGTGTTGGGTCGTGGTGTAGTCGGAAAGTTCCACATCTTTATCTGAAAATGTTTAAACACGAAATGATTAGAAAAGTTTAAAACACTTTTCTCCTTCGTATGAATCGAATGGTCGAATGAGAGAAAAAGTTCTCCTTCGACCGATTTCAAAGATACGAATGAAAGATAGAACAAACACAAATCTCTTTCGACCGTTTAATCCTCTTTCGACCGTTTGAATTTCTCCTTCAACCGTTCGAATGGTCGAATGAAACAGGTATGGTCGAATGAACACCAATACACTAACAAACTCTAGGTTCGACCACCTAAAACACCACCTTCGACCAAATATCCTTTGGTTCGACCGTTTAACACACACGTTCGCCCATATCTCCCTAGGTTCGACCATGCACTTTCAAAAACGGTTATTCTTTGAAAATCACTTGATTTTGATCAAATTTTTCAAAAGTTGAAAGAATTTGATGATATTAATCAGGTTTTGATTCGGATTTGATTTGGAACAAGTTTATCAAAGAGAATTATGCATTTTATCCATGAAAACAAGCTCGAATCAATCAATATATCACCAATTCAATGTTATCAATGAAAACAGAAAGTTTTTGATCAAAATAGGGTCCAAATCTGCTGTAAAATTATCAAATTGTGGTTGTTTGTTCCATAATGGCTCTGATACCACTTTGTATGCGCTTAGGATCGTCAAATCTACAAAGAGATTGATCAAACAAGTTTGATTCAGGTGCGGAATCCCTGAATCAATCACAATAATGATAATCAAACAATCAAAACACAGAAATCATCTTTCAAAGGTTTTTCTCATTCATAAGCAACTCAAATTACACGTATTAATAATGTTTACAATCAGATATAACGTGAAAATAAGTTGACAAAAACACTATGGAGAGACACAAAACCGGAGGGGATTATATGAGGAAGAAAATAGATTTGAGTTGCGAAAATTTTGAGATTTAAATCTTGTGATTTAAATGAGAGGGAGATGATATAAATGGAAATGAAACACAAAGATTGTAGATATTTAACCACGAATACACGAAAATGTTGGCTTATCAAACTGATCAGATCTAAGTCCAAGGAATTTGCTCTAATAATCTAGAAGTACGTTAGGGTTGTAGCAAATAAGTGAAAGAGAGTAGGCAAGACTACGTTAGGCCAAGAATAAGGATGAGGATAGAGATAGAGATAAGGATAAGATACCAAATAGGGTTACAAGTAATAGAAGCAAGTACTGGTTTAAATCCTATGGTTATAGACTAGATTATTTTTCTAATAACCTAATTCCCTATAACCATGGCTCTAATACCAATCTGTAACACCCCAACCGATGGCGGAAACATCGGGATGTCACGTATTGATGATTGTTCAGTAGCTCATGGTAAATAATAAATTTCAATATTTGATTTAATTACATTACATACAATTGTTCTACAAAAATTTGTACATCAAAATGAATAATACTAAATACACATCTTCAAGCATTAACTTTAATCTTCAAGCAAGCTATAACCTGAAACATGTTAAGTTTGAAAATATTTTGGGTCAACAAAAGTTGGTGAGAATTACATAGGTTTTGATAATCGAATAAAGTTTGTGCAATTCAAGTGTCATGGCAAGTCTAGTCCATATGTGAGAACATACTAGAAGTAAATCGAGTGCATAATCAACCCTTGTGACTGTTATATTGTGGTCCATCCCATACGCTCATGGTTCACTCGATTATGTTATGCGATAACAATCACCCACGCTACCTATGTAGGAGGCACGTATCCGGGTGGGATTGTCAGTCCAATAGATCTATCATTGTATACCGTCGGCTGATCAATGTTAATGATTATGCTAGAATATTGTGCTTACCCTAGTCATGTTTAAGACATAATGCAACATAGAAAAACACATAGACACTTTATGATTGAATTGCATATAGAATGTTGTAACATGTTTCACCCAAAAAATGGTGATAAATAGAAAATGGGCTATGTAAAACTCACCTGAAATTCACTGTGTAAGTAGTAGCAACAAGTATGAACTTGGATAAACTGAACTCTTGTATCCTATTACAAATAAATGATGCCTTAAATTCTATTGCAAATACGCTTGTTTCGTTTCTTGGTTTTAAAAATAGTTGATTCAACTACCTAGACTCGTATTGTAAATAATACGTGTCTCAATGTGTATAACTTAACGAACCGATAGGATTTGGTTTTGATTTCTTGAAAGTATGTGCGTATGTATAGTTATATGTATAATGTTCAGATTCACCGCTTGAAACTAGTTAGAAAGGAATATTTAAGATATTGAAAAAAAAATAATATGTACAACTTGATTCGTGTTTTAGTTTGTTTGAACACCGGACAAAAATGTATTATGTTTATTTATGTATGCTTTATATCATGCCAAAATAAAGTTTGAATAGCGTTTATTTGAAAAACATAGCTTCTTTTATACAAAATAATATATTTTGACCAGGGTTGTGGTTATGGAACGTTTCTGTCCTATCACCCCAGTACGTTTTCAGGAGCCGAAGGTCCATTGGATGTTATCAAATGGATCAAGGAAATGGAGACAGTCATGACGACGAGTAACTGTTCCACTCCTCAGAGTATTAGGTATGCTGTGAGTTCTTTTCGAGATGATGTTGTTGCATGGTGGAATATGCAAGTTCGAATGTTGGGAAGTAGTGTGGCATATGGTATTTCGTGGAATGAACTGAAAAAGATGATACTGAAGGAATATTGTCACCATAGTGATATACGAAAGATGGAAGCCGAGTTGTGGGCACTTACTATGGAAGGAGCAGAGGTAAAGGCTTACTCAACAAGATTCAGAGAGTTGGCTAGTTTGGTCCCAAGATTGTTTACATTAGGGATTGCTATTGTTGAGCATTGTACGAGGAGTTTGGCACCTCAAATCAGGGAAATGGTAATGTCTCTTAGACCGACCACCGTACAAAGTGCTACGTCTTTAGAAAATTCCTTAACTGATGGTGCGATCAGAATGGGAATGTTGGTTGTTGAGGGTAAGGCTGGGGAAAAGCCAACTAAGGTGGCTGAATGGAGTATGGAAACAGAAGTACGACTGTTGAGTAAAAAGAGAAAAAGGTTCGATGGTCTAGGTAGGTGGTATAGGAGAAAAAGGAACAAGATCTGCAAGACAGGAAAGTGGAAGGTTGTGAAACCTTGTAAAAGATGTGGTCGATACGGGCATGTAGCCCCAAGGTGCAGAGCAAGCGCTCCAGTTAAGATTGACAGGGGTCTAACCAACCAAGGTTGCTTTTAGTGTGGTATGTTTGGACATTTCAACAGGGAATGCCTGGAGCTCTATGGGATTGATGCAAGGAAAGGAGTAATGGAGGAGAGCATGGGCGCAGTTTCCCAAGATCCTATGATGATGGCTGGTACGTTCCTCGTTAATAACTAACCTACACCTATTTTAATTGAGACCAGAATTGTTATGAGTTTTAATTTGAAAGGATTTGATATGTGATAGGTTTTCTATAGAATTAGCTGATGGTATATTAGTGGAAATTCGTGAGGTAATTAGAAATGATAATTGTATAACCGGTAGTCTAAGAGATTAGTATAGTCTTTTACTATAGAACCTATGAGTTCATTTTAGTGATAAGAATGGATTGGTTATCTAAGTCTTGCAAGGAAACAAATTGGAATCCAGTTCATGTTTCAAAATTTGGTTATAGAATTTAGGTTGTCCATAGAGGAAGTTGTTGAAATTAATTAGTTAAAGAGGACACATAAGTTCCCGTGGGAAGGTTACGCAGTGTTTTAACTAGTGTCATTAAACATAGGAATAAGGAGTATGGGATAGAAATAAAGGATGGCCCGAAATAAGTCCAAAGGAATTACCCGGTTAGTCGCCTTCAAGGCAGTTGGGATTTCGAATGGATCTTGTACTTGGAGTCGCATAGTTGCTAGATTCCTTTAGAAATTTACACCCTTAGAAGTACCAGAAAGTTTGCGAGCTGTTTGCAAGAAGGACCAGATAGAAGTTTAGCGGAGATAAGATGTATCTTCAATGAGTTTGAATAAGGAGTACCATAATTTTTGTTTAGAAAGAGAACGGAAAATTTTATTTTCTTAGGATACGTATTGATTTCCGGAAATTGAACAAACATGCTAATGGGTATCGATACCCCCTACCAAATAATGGTGATTTGTTGATCGGCTATAAAGGCCTAGTTTTATTCAGAAATTGACTTTAGATCT
The DNA here is from genome assembly GCA_028751855.1 of Ambrosia trifida. NCBI lineage: Eukaryota > Viridiplantae > Streptophyta > Magnoliopsida > Asterales > Asteraceae > Ambrosia > Ambrosia trifida. Next base: position 96,043,176 of record CM054127.1, read on the forward strand.
GGTAGTTGTTTGCTGAAGAGTTCAATAGAAGGTATTCCAAAGATTGCGTTCTAAAATGCAAGTAAGGATGATAGGTGTTCTAGAGATGTCGTTTGAATTAAAAGGGGCACTGGCAATGTTTAAGCATCTTATGGGTAGGAATAGTAAAACTTCAGTTGGACGGGATCGTTTTTGTGTTCAAAGGACTATATATTTAATTATACATGAACTAAGGAGGATCGTGAGAGACATTCGAAGGCTGTTGTGTGCTAATGCGATTGATTTTGAAGGGAGTTGATATGCTCATCTTGTGATAGAAGAGTTCTCCCATGATAATAGTTATCACTCCAGTATCAACGCTGCACCGTTTGAAGTCTTGAAGGGTTAGAATGTTATTCGCCACTTTGTGGCTAGAATTGAGTGGTAAACATTGGATTAGTCCAGTGATAGGCTAGAGAGTTGTAGACAAGGAGCATTAGAATAAGAGTAGATTTGAGTAACTGGCATTGGATAGAAGAATTTCGCGAAGCAGACAGAAGTCTATGGATTCCAAGATCGGAAACAAGTTATCTTGGAAGTTCGCCATGGGAAGACGATATTAGATTGGTAAGTGAGAAAAACAGACCATCGGGAGTTCATGATATGTTTTACGTTGGTGAGATGAAGAAAGGTTCATGTAATGAGATATTGTGATAACTCAAGGAAAATTCATGTACGAGGATGAATTTCATTATGGTAAGAAACCCGTAGAAGTTGCGGCCCGGAAGGTCCAGATATTACCTCTACAGTATAATGACTATTAACATAATATCGGAGACTGTGTATCAGATTAAATTAGTGATAATTAGAGCTTTTAGAAAGTATTAGCAGAGTACGAATGTTTTTAAAGATTTATTGGGAATCTTAGGAATTTTCATATCGCTTAGTGATAAATTACCCGGATTGAGCATTGGAAACTACCCGGTTAGCTTTAGAAGATCTAGCTTTGACCCGTAAGGTTTGGTTGAGCATGAAATAATATTTTATGGATGGAAATATTATTAGAACTATAAGAGGTTATAATTATTGGTTTTTAAATCGTCTAAGTCTATTTAGTTGCGCAGTTTAGAGTTGAAATACGAAACTGAGACCCGGTACGGTAGGGAAACCTATAATAAAACTAAATTAGTTAAAAACGGATGTTTTTAATTAGGGAATACTATGAGTGGCAAAATGTGTAAAAACCTTAGATTATTTAATATATAGGGGTTTTTATAAATTAAGGGAGGGGTGTATTATGTTATAGGATTTTATAAAATATATATATATATATATATATATATATATATAATACCCTGTTTTGGTAAAAAATTATATACTAGAAATAATTTTGTTTTCCAAATTAGTTAAAGTGAGGTAGAGTGCTGAATATGTAGAAGATAGTAAACACTTAGTGTTATTTTTAAAATCACAATTTATAATGGAAAATTGATAATAATATGACAACTATGCTTAGGATGGTAAAGAATGTGTTTAGGATGGACAGTTATATCCTGAGGATGTAACTGTCTGATAGAATAGTGAAATAAGCGAGGATAGGTGATAGTTAATCTAATGCAACAAAAGAACAACACTCGATGTACGAGGAAAGCCCTTGATCACTTGATGATTGTCGGCACAAAACCTCGGTAGGAGTCTAGGTCCCTACCTTGTTTGTTAAGATTAAAATGGTAAAAAAGTGTTACAACTTTGGAAGTATGATGAACAAACTAAGATTACAATGATTGTATAGTGTTGTGTGTGTGTGTGAGTAGAGAGAGTATCAGGTGTCAACTAGATGGTATCAAGTGTTCGATAATGTGTAGGTGTTCATTTTTTTTCATCATACCCCTATATATAGTTTACATGATAATAATTAGAAGATCCCATAATATCCGTTGTCTTCAATGATCTTGTGGACTGTTTCAGTTGGATGTTGAGGATGTTTCAGCTGAAATGGACGTTGGATGTCGGTTTCCACCTTTTTCGCTCATCATTTATCACCTTTTGCGGTCACAGTTTGACTCGTCTTTAAGCTTATACGCGTATCCTTAAATCTATTGACTTGGTAAGACTTTATAGCCGTTGGAGAGGAGTTACAAGTCTTACTCATTCATTGATTGTACGTGCAAAAATATTAAGACAAGATAATTCGTTAGTCTATCCTCAGGATGCACATATGTCAGAATGATGTTACATCCTAAAGTCTGCTTAGTCCTTTATCATCCTGAGGATGTCATATAGAATATTCAAGGTAAATCCATCCTGAGGATTTCACCACGAACAGTTGTCCCCAATAATATGTTACCGTTAATATCTTTAACGGTTATAATATTTTTAATGTCTCAAGCTTATCTCTGAAATTGATTGGACGCGTGTCATGATGGATAACAGCTAGTTTTTAGGCTGATATTTCGTGATGACCGTTACACCTCATCACTTTCTTCTACCTACATCTAGGCCTTCATTTTCTCCTTTATAATCACCCACGATTACCTGAGAAAGTAATTCAAATATTCTTTTCCCTATTCTCTTTAATTTCTTCAAAACATTTACGATAATATTCTGAAGATGGACAAGAAATTAACTAGATCTACTGGCAGTGTTGGAATCCCAAAGGATTTCACATCTCAAAACCTGCTAAGTAATCCAGAACAAGAAATCTGTTCCTTTACTGATAGGGACATACAAATTCTGAAGGACTCAGGGGCCTTTCCCAGTTCAGCAGAATATCCTCCCTATGACTTGGGTGCACAATCTGATTATGCATCCTCAGCATGGGTCTGCTTTCTATACCTACCCTTTCTTCTTGGACTAAAGTTTCCATTCCCCCTTTCATCAAAGAATTCTTTGATGTGACTGGGATGGCATATGCCCAAGCCATGCCTGAAATTTGGAGGATCTTAATGGTCTGTAATAAGATCATTGAGAACCATGGTATCAATCTTCAGATTGGTGACCTGTCTTATGCTTATAAGCTGAAAACTCGAGGTTCTAGCCGCTATGTTCTTCAACTTATACATATGGATCTTCCATTCCTGTTCAATGTTATCAGATCAGATAGATCCTGGAAGTCTAAGTTTTTCTTTGTAAAGAGGGATTCCATTCCTTTTGGGGATGATATTCCCACGTCTTAGTTTAAAAGTGGTAAAAATCATAAAGTTTATTTTTTATAGACAAAAAGGTTTTCATAGTTATATCTTGAAGATGTCACTAATTTTTATAATACTTTTTTGTGATAGTTACTTCATTTACTAAGCTTGCTCCCCCTTTGATTGATTCTTTCATCAGGTGTAAAGCTGTTTTAGATTTGTCTGAGAGAGTTAGAACCTTTGAAGCGGAAGAAAGCCATTCCACCAGCCAAGCCACAGAAATGTCTGGTAAGTCTCACCTGTTACATCCTGAAGATGTTCATGTCCTGTTTTTGTGTACCTGTCTAATTCTGTGTTTCTTTTTCTCTTTTCATCAAAGAAACCTGCCTTCTTCGATCTTGATGACATTGATAGTCAGGATGTCAAGGCAATTGTGGTCACTTCTCCATCCAGCTTTAGGATAAAAAGCCCTCATCCTTCTGTTCCTAAGTCCAAGGTCCCTGCTACTTCCAAGAAAAGGAAGACTGCTATTGCCACACCCCGCCAAGGCGGAAACACGAGGTGTGACTTCGAAAGATTTCCAAGCACAAATGGTCACACGAGCATTAATTAAAACAAAAAGGGAACTTTTGTTAATTGTTTACTACTAAAACCATTGTATGTAAATGTCTAAAATTATTATGACAACACAACAATCTAAAAGAAGGTATCCCACAAATGCTCGCACGCGACCCCTGTAAGTTCCATTGTCCATGCTAATTTCCTGAAAAACATGCATGTAAAATATATAGGTCAACACAAAGTTGGTGAGTTCACGGGTTTTCTATATGATGGACATGTAATCCAAAACCGACCAGATCATTGCCTAGCTGGGGCAATGATCAATATGTGATCTGACATGAGCCCATAACCAAACCTTGACATGTTGTGACTCGCCCATTGTACACTAAAGACAATGAATAATGTGAAATACAAGCACTCTTTTGATATCTGTCATCCGGTCAGAGCGACTGACCAAGAGTGGGGGTGTCAACCCAATAGATCTATCCCGGTGTTTCATGGCTAAGTCCATAGCTAATGGCCATGGTGAAATGTATGACACGAGGGCTTAATGGATCCTGAACCGTAATGTCTCATGTTCACATAATAGTCATGTATTGTAACTGAAAACTGTAAGCATGTTTTTCCCACGGAAAAATGTAAAAACTGTAAAAAGGGCTGTGAATACTCACTTGGTGTCTGGATGCTAGACTGCAATGAATCTCATGCGGTGTGTCTAGTCTAGGAACCCTAAAATGCATATTAAAGCAACTTAGGTCTGTGTTTGGTTCTAACTACCATGCATTTGTTCACCTGACTATAACACCTATGGACTAGGGGCTTCTGTACCATTATCCACGTGTGTCACACACTGTACGTGTCAATAATTGTTTGTTTTGTTGTTCTTGTGACTATGTTTATTCTATTTTTTTTTTTTGGAAAAACATATGTTGTGACTTACTTAGTGTTACCGTGTGGCTTTTATGTCACAGTTTTGTAAGCCTAGGGTAAAATATGGACATATTTTACTTCAATATTATGTAAAATTAACATATTTTGGCACATTGTTTTTGAATGTACGTATTTTTAAGTGTTTAACACTGGTTTCTAGGAAAACCATTGTGTTAAAGTGGTTAAAACATGTTTTTGTTACTCTTAACACATGTTTTCAAAACATAACTTAGTGTATGTTACAAAATTAAATGATTTTGGCTTAGCTTTGGGCCGGTTTTAACCACATACACTCACACATACATTCAAATGCATGTGTGGGGGTACGTAAATGTCCATATACGAGTTCTATCATGCGTGTATTCGTATATATATGTGTGATCGAGTGTGTATTAGCTAAAACATCAAACTGTTAACATAAAACTTAAGTATTTTAGTTAACTTAACTTGAACAACTCATGGTTATAGTGTGCGAAGGTGTGTTTACTCGGGTGACCATTACATGTAATCAAATGATGTTAATAAGAAGGAAATGAGTTCGGTTGACATACCTTGGTGTATAGCCGAGTATATATACAAAAAATAAGCAATCTCCTCATAACTAAGATCCTAGGTGCTAGAATGTGGCTTGGAACTCCCTAATGTTGGTGTAAAGCGATTGGATCAAGCTCTTTGGGGGCTTGATGCTTTGCCCGAGGGGTTACAAGGAAGGGATGTGTGGTTTTTAAGTGTTAGTGTATCATAAGATGTTGTGGTGTGGCAAAATAGCTTCCATGGCCTCCTTTATATAGCCGAGAGAGAGAGAGAGAGAGAGAGAGAGAGAGAGAGAGAGAGAGAGAGAGAGAGAGGGAAGGACCTTGGGTGATTGGCTCACAAATATGGTAAGTCAAAGGCTATCTTTCATGGAGTGCTAAAGGTGAATGGTGATGTTGGTGAAGCAAGTTGACTTGGGGTTTTTGTTGGGTTGTGTGGGGGTGGCTTCGGCCGAAATGCATGGGGAATGGCCAAGCATCTTTTGGTAAGGTTGACCATGTAGGAAGGCTCATGTGTTTTATGTTTTTCCTTCTCAGTGTAAGTGTTTGTCTTGGAAACAAGTGTATCTTGTCTTGGGAATGTCTTGGTCGAAAATTTGGAAGGATAGGAGTATTTATGGAGAGTCAAATGTTATGGGGATTGCTTTTGGAAAAAGGTGTGTTCAATGTTAGTGTCTAGTCTAGGTTTTAGTGTTTTCTAGATAGATATGGTGACTAGGAAATGAGTATACATTTGTGTGTATGTATGCGATTGTATATGTGTGTGTATAGGTAGTTTTTGTCACTTCCTCACTCCATGGTTGTGTATATATGTAGTCGTGTATATATATATGTATATATGCGTGTGATGTGCGTGTAGGCCGTATGTATGTATGTATGTATGTATGTATGTATGTATGTATGTATGTATGTATGTATGTATGTATGTATGTATGTATGTATGTATGTATGTATGTATGTATGTATATATGTATGTATGTGTGTGTGTGTGGGTATGGAGAGTTGTTCATTCCCAATGTATTCTCATGTGTGTAAATTGACTTCCACATGTTGTTTTAGATGGTTTTAGAAAATCAATTTGTGTAAGAAATAGCTATTGTGTGTCCCTCATTCTACTTTGGTGTTTTCATAGGGAATTGTAGTATGGAACATGAAAAATCTTGGTGAGGTGTGTGTATGTGTGCTCGTGAATATACATACACATATATAATTTGGTTCTTGTTACATATTAACTTGTCTATGGTTGTACATATGTATTTGTATTAGAATTAATACCCTTCTACACAAGTTAATTTGAGTTTAATTGTCTTTGTTTGACAATGCATATGGATAGTTCATGTAGATGGACATTGTTTGATTTTGTCCTTGTCGGTGTAACAGGTGGGAAATCCTATTCAATTACATGGATTTCCTATAGTCTAGCAAGACATATCTAACTAACCGAGGCCTTGTACTAACTAGTGTGTCTACTGTTAGACCGCATGCCTCGGGATTATCTCGTTGGAACCCTGTATGATCCAAGTATGACAAAACATATGACATGGAATGCTTTGAACAATGTATTCACATGTAGCTAAATGAACGGATATGACCAGTGTTGTGCCTTTCAGATAAACTTAGAGTCTTTTTCCTTTTCCAAGAAAGGATTAAAAACTTTTGATTATAACCTGTGAAAAAGGTAAACTTAGTTGTCATACTGGCGATAAAGCCTTATATAAACTGCGGTCATGCCCATAATGATAGATGATCTTTAGGAATAACTGGCGACAAGGCCCAATGTAGCATTTTGAGGATAGCTGGCATCAAGGCAAAGTATTACTGGCGTCTAGGCCACTGGCGACTAGGCCAATACGAGAAAGGGACATTGAAAAATGTCTAAACCTTAGGGATTCAATGCATATTCCAAAAATGATGAAATTGTTAGTCACTTTTACATGAACTGGTCCCACCATCCTGAAGGTATACATGAATACGTGCGCTCCAGGCGGGCTTGCTAACCCAATGTGAAAGGTGAAAACCTTTAAACCTTAGGAAGGTGTCAGACACCTTAACGTAGGAGAGGGTGGCCAACCCTTTAGTCTTCGAAGCTGCATCTTCAGGATAGTCCGGAAAAATTCTCAAGATGGACTATTTCTAGACCATGTTTAGTTGTAATATTGATGAAATAATTGAAATAAAATGAAGAGGAATACCTGTATATGGAGATGATTTATCAGTAATCCAAACCATGGTTTCTCTTCCAAAGAGATCAGTCACATGAGTCTTCACACATGACAGTATTTTAAGTGAATTGCATTCCAAGATCTTGGTAGTATTTCGCTTTCCATGGTCGAGAGTCAATATGCTCCTTTTCCAGCCTCAGAATCGATCAAGTAGGGTCCTTCCCATGGTCGAGAGCCAATTTGTTCACCCGACTGTAACACCTATGGACTAGGGGCTTCTGTACCACTATCCATGTGTGTCACACACTATACGTGTCAATAATTGTTCGTTTTGTCGTTCTTGTGACTATGTTTATTCTATTTTTGTTGGCAAAACATATGTTATGACTTACTTAGTGTTACCGTGTGGCTTTTATGTCACAGTTTTGTAAGCCTAGGGTAAAATATGGACATATTTGACTACAATATTGTGTAAAATTAACATATTTTGGCACCTTGTTTTCGAATGTACATATTTTTAAGTGTTTAATATAGGTTTCTAGGAAAACCATTGTGTTAAAGTGATTAACACATGCTTTTGTTGCTCTTAACACATGTTTTCAAAACTTAACTTAGTGTATGTTACAAAACTAAATGATTTTGGCTTAGCTTTGGGCCGGTCTTGACCCCATACACTCACGTATACACTTCTTGGTTGCAAAACTAAATGGTTCTTCTAAGAAATGGAGCTATTTGTTGATGTGGATTTCCTCTGGAGGAATAACCAATGACTCATCAGCAAGACACATCTTGAGATTCGAAACATGAAACGTGTCGTGAACGCCAGTGAGTTCCCGTGGTATCTTGAGTTTGTACGCAACTGGTCCAATTCGTGCAAGGGTCTCAAATGGACCTATGTATCTGGGATTGAGCTTCCCACGTTTTCCAAACCTGGGAACTCTATTCCATGGAGATACTTTGAGCAAAAATCTGTCACCAACCTGAAACTCTAATGGTTTACGCCTCTGATCTGCATAACACTTCTGTCTGTCTCTGGTAGCTTTCAATTTGTCCCTGATCTGGAAGACCTTGTCAGTTGTCTCCTGAATGAGTTCGGGACCTGTCAGGTGCTTGTCTCCTACCTCAGCCCAACACACGGGTGATCGACACTTGTGTCCATGCAACGCCTCGAAAGGAGCAACTTTGATACTGGTATGATAATTGTTATTATAGGAAAATTCGACCAACGGTAGATGTGTATCCCAATTTTCCCCAAAATCAATTACACACGCTCTGAGCATGTCCTCTAGTGTCTGGATGGTCCTCTCGCTTTGCCCATCTGTCTATGGATGGTAAGTGGTGCTCAAGTCTAACCTAGAACCAAGAGCTCTTGCAACGTCTGCCAAAACCTCGAAGTGAAACGGCTATCTCGATCAAAGATTATGGAAGTAGTCACACCATGCGTTGACACAATCTCATTGATATATAACCTGGATAATTTCTCTGTTTTGTCTGTTTCCTTGATCGACAAGAAATGCGTAGACTTTGTTAAATGATCGACAATTACCAAAATCGTATCATGACTACGAAATGTCTTTGGAAACATAGTGACGAAGTCCATAGAGATTTGCTCCGATTTCCAAACGGGAATCTCTGGCTGGTGAAGCATTCCTGATGGCTTATGGTACTCTGCCTTGACCTTTGAACACGTTAAGCAACGTCTGACATAAGCCACATTACAACCCTTGATGTTAGGCCACTAATAGAACTGCTTGAGGTCCTTATACATCTTATCTGCACGAGGGTGTATCGAGTACCTAGGCTTATGCGCTTCATCTAGGACCAAATCACGCACTCCTCCATACAGTGGAACCCATATTCTGTTTGAGAAATATTTTGTTCCATCAGGTTTTGTCTCTAACTGATTAACCTGATTATACAGAGCTTCTTGCTCGTTGTTACTATCCTTAAAAGCCTCTTGATGAGCCTGGCGAATGCGAGTAGTGAGATCGTTATGAATGGTAATGCCTAGCGCACGAACATGCAATGTCTTGGCACATTCTTTTCAGCTTAGTGCGTCTGCCACGACATTTTCCTTCCCTGGATGGTACTTAATCTCACAGTCGTAATCATTGAGTATCTTAACCCATCGTCTTTAACGCATGTTCAGATCCTTCTGGTCAACGATATGCTATTAGATCATATGGTCAGTAAAGACTGTGCACTTAGTCTCAAAGAGGTAATGTCTCCAAATCTTGAGCGCGAACACTACTGCACCCAATTCTAGATCATGGGTTGTGTAGTTCCGTTCATTCACTTTGATTTGTCGAGAGGCATAGGCTATAACCTTGTTTCTCTGCATTAAGACACAACCGAGACCTTGGTGAGACGCATCGCAGTAAACTACGAAGTCCTCTGTTCCCTCTGGAAGTGAGAGAATCGGTGCACTACATAACTTGAGTTTCAAGAGCTGAAAAGCGGATTCTTGTGGATCTCCCCATTCGAATTTCTTGTCTTTCTGGGTCAAGACTGTCAGGGACTGGGCTATCTTAGAAAAATTCTCAATGAATCTTCGATAGTAGCCAGCTAACCCTAGAAATTGTCGAACTTCCGTCGGGGTACTAGGTCTAGGCTAGTCTTTGATCGACTCTACCTTGGCTGGATCAACATGTATACCCTTCTCGTTTACCACGTGACCGAGGAAATGAACCTCACGAATCCAAAATTCGCACTTGGACAACTTGGCATACAGTTTCTCCTCCTTAAGTAGATTCAGAATCACTCTCAAATGTTGCTCATGTTCTTCTCGAGTTCGTGAGTAAATCAGAATGTCATTAATGAATACGATCATGAACTTGTCGAGGTAAGGCTTGCACAACCTGTTCATCAGATCCATGAACACTGCTGGTGCGTTGGTCAACCCGAATGGCATAACCAGAAACACGAAATGGATATACCGCGTCATGAAAGCAGTCCTGGGTATGTCCCCTTTGTGAATACGTAACTGGTGATAGCCTGATCTTAGATCAATCTTCGAGTAGAAACTGGAGCCTTGCAGCTGGTCGAACAGATCATCTATGCAGGGAAGAGGGTAATGATTCTTCACCGTGAGCTTGTTCAACTCTCTGTAGTCGATACACATGCGAAACGATCCATCCTTTTTCTTGACAAAAATAACTGGAGCTCCCCAGGGTGACGAACTCGGTCGAATGAATCCTTTGTCGGGCAACTCTTGAAGTTTGTCAGAAAACTCTTGCATATCAGACGGAGCTAAACGGTATGGCGAACATGCTACGGGAGCAGCTTCGGGAATGAGATCAATGCGGAACTCAACTTGCCTCAGGGGTGGAAATCCTGGCAGATCTTCGACAGGGATGTCTTCGATCTTGATCACCTCTGGCTTCTTCTCACGCACAAGTGCTAAGAAAGCAGAATGACCTTTTCCTAAGTACTTCTGTGCCTTCATGCTAGACACTAATCGCAACGGGGTCTTCCTACGCTCCCCCTGTATGGATAAGACTTCTCCACTAGGCAATGGGATTCGAACCACCTTTGCAAAATAGATGAGTTTTGCACGATTCTTCGATAACCAGTCCATGCCAACAACGATGTCGAAACTTCCCAATTCGATTGGCAGAAGATCTATACTAAACTCATGATCTCCTAACTTTAACGCACAATTCCTAACTACTTCCTCAGACCTAATTGTCTTACCATTGGCCATTTCTATGGAGAAATGTTCATGCAACTTATGTGACTCTAATCCGAGGGCCCATTTAAAGTAAGTAACCCTGCTGAACACCGTCGGCTGGAGGGTTATCTCGTATAATCTCCTCAGAATCCTAGAGAATGATAGGGTCGTCTTGGTGTGCTATGATCCTGGAAATCAATGAACACACGTGTGTGTCAGTAATAGTGTGGTGTACTTTGTGTAACTACTAACGTGCAATGTACATAACTGGCATGGAACTTGAGTAGCGCGTAGGGATAGGCGTTGTGTTTCTTTTTTGGAAAACATTTCGAAATCAATTTTTGTTTAGATTATAGTTTGACTCAAAAGAACCTTAGTTCGCTATAACCTCGTGCTCTGATACCAATCTGTCACACCCCGCCAAGGCAGAAACGCGAGGTGCGACTTCGAAAGATTTCCAAGCACAAAAGGTCACACGGGCATTAATTAAAACAAAGCGGGAACTTTCATAAAACAACCAAATCTGTTCAACATTAGTTAATTGTTTAATAATAAAACCATTGTATGTAAATGTCTAAAATTATTATGACAACACAACGATCCAAAAGTAGGTATCCCACAAATGCTCACACGCGACCCCTGCAAGTTCCATTGTCCATGCTAATTTCCTGAAAAACATGCATGTAAAATATATAGGTCAACACAATGTTGGTGAGTTCATGGGTTTTCTATATGATGGACATGTAATTCAAAACCGACCAGATCATTGCCTAGCTGGGGCAATAATCAATATGTGATCTGACATGTTCCCATAACCAAACCTTGACATGTTATGCCTCGCCCATTGTACACTAAAGAAAATGAATAATGTGAAATACAAGCACTCTTTTGATATCTGTCATCCGGTCAGAGCGACTGACCAAGAGTGGTGGTGTCAACCCAATAGATCTATCCTGGTATTTCATGGCTAAGTCCATAGCTAATGGTCATGGTGAAATGTATAACACGAGGGCTTAATGGATCCTGAATCATAATGTCTCATGTTCACATAATAGTCATGTATTGTAGATGAAAACTGTAAGCATGTTTTCCCCCCCAGAAAAATGTAAAAACTGGAAAAGGGCCGTGAATACTCACTTGGTGTCTGGATGCTAGACTGAACTTAATCTGATGCGATGTGTCTGGTCTAGGAACCCTAAAATGCATTTAAAAGCAACTTAAGTCTATGTTTGGTTCTAACTACCATGCATTTGTTCACCCGACTGTAACACCTATGGACTAGGGGCTTCTGTACTACTATCCACATGTGTCATACACTGTACGTGTCAATAATTGTTCGTTTTGTTGTTCTTGTGACTATGTTTATTCTATTTTTTTTGACAAAACATATATTGTGACTTACTTAGTGTTACCGTGTGTCTTTTATGTCACAGTTTTGTAAGCCTAGTGCAAAGTATGGACATATTTTACTACAATATTGTGTAAAAGAAACATATTTTGGCACCTTGTTTTCGAATGTACATATTTTTATGTGTTTAACATAGGTTTCTATGAAAACCATTATGTTAAAGTTGTTAACACATGTTTATGTTGCTCTTAACACATGTTTTCAAAACATAATTTAGTGTATGTTACAAAACTAAATGATTTTGGCTTAGCTTTGGGCCGGTCTTGACCCCATACACCCACGCATACATTCAAATGTATGTGTGGGGGTACGTAAATGTCCATATACGCGTTCCATCATGCGTGTATTTGTATATATATGTGTGTCGAGTATGTATTAGCTAAAACATCAAACTCTTAACATAAAACTTATGTATTTTAGTTAGTTTAACTTGAAGAACTCATGGTTATAGTGTGCGAAGGTGTGTGTACTCGGCTGACCATTACATGTAATCGAATTATGTTAATAAGAAGGAAACGAGTTTGATTGATATACCTTGGTGTATAGCCGAGTATATACAAGAAAAATAAGAAAACTCCTCACAACTAAGCTCCTAGGTGCTAGAATGTGGATGGGAACTCCCTAATGTTGGTGTAAAGAGATCGGATCAAGCTCTTTGTGGGCTTGATGCTTTGGCCGAGGGGTTACAAGGAAGGGATGTGTGGTTTTTAAGTGTTAGTGTATCGTAAGATGTTGTGGTGTGGCAAAATAGCTTCCATGGCCTCCTTTATATAGCCGAGAGAGAGAGAGAGAGAGAGAGAGAGAGAGAGAGAGAGAGAGAGAGAGAGGGAAGGACCTTGGGTGATTGGTTCACAAATATGGTAAGTCAAAGCCTATCCTTCATGGAGTGCTAAAGGTGAATGGTGATGTTTGTGAAATAAGTTGACTTGGGGTTTTTGTTGGGTTGTGTGGGGGTCTCTTTAGCCGAAAGGCATGGGGAAGGGCCAAGCATGTTTTGGTAAGGTTGACCATGTTGGAAGGCTCATGGGTTTTATGTTTTTCCTTCTTAGTGCAAGTGTTTGTCTTGGAAACATGTGTATCTTGTCTTGGGAATGTCTTGGCCGAGAATTTGGAAGGATAGGAATATTTATGGAGAGCCAAATGATATGGGGATTGCTTGTGGAAAAAGGTGTGTTTCATGTTAGTGTATAGTCTAGGTTTATGTGATATCCCACAAGTTTTAGGTTCTTACTACAACTAAACTCTAGTTACTCGCACTTACAATCCTTTGCATTCTACTTAACTAGGGTTAACTAGATAAGACACACGTACACATACGTGATGTATATGTACCTATGGATTATCATTTAATGAAGGTATGATACCTATAAAACAAAATACATGTTAATGTCGTCATCAAGAGGCATAGAACTTAACTAACTCTTACCTTTGTGAGACCGAATGAGATTCCTATACCGAAGAGTACTAGAAACTATTTAATGGACACAAATGTACAATCACAATACTATTAACACAAATAGGCCGATTAATTAACATAATATGTTAAGTCTTGGATCATATCAAAGCTATTTTTCATGGAACTTCACAAAACATACTCACACATGTATATATACACACGAAACCTCACATATATCACCATGTATACATGCTCACTCGGCTACCTATACAAGTATGCACATACCTAGTCTATCTTACAACTCATAACACCTTACCCCTCTACCTTTTACTTCGGCCGAAGCTTCAGAAGGAAACAAGAAGACCATGACACACCTATGACTTTTACCAAAGTGACAATGAGTAGTAACTAGGACCCTGGAGCTGGTCAAAGAGATCATCAATACGAGGGAGAGGATAACGATTCTTGATGATCACTTTATTCAACTCGCGATAATCGACACACATGCGAAGGCTTCCATCCTTCTTTTTCACAAACAAAATAAAGAGCTCCCCACGGGGAAGAACTAAGTCGAATGAAACCCTTTTCCAATAGTTCATGCAACTGGCTAGACAACTCTTGCATCTCGGGAGGTGCAAGATGATAAGGGGCTCGGGTAATAGGGGCTACACCAGGTGTAAGATCAATACCAAACTCGACCTGACGATGAGGAGGAAGACCAGGCAAGTAATCAGGAAACACATCAGGAAAGTCACGAACCACAGGGATATCCTTGATCTTCATCTCACCATCAGACGAAACAGAAACAAGTGCTAGAATGGCTGAATAACCCTTCCGAAGATACTTAAGGGCTTTCATACTGGAAATGATACTCAGCGGAGCACCGCTCTTCTCGCCATGAACCGAAAGAGTCTCTCCATCAGGGAGTGGGATCTGAATGACCTTATCAAAGCAAACGGTTTCCACGCGATATAACGATATCCAATCCATGTCCACAACGACATCGAAATTACCCAGAGACACTAGCATAAGGTCAATAGGGAAAGACAAACCCGACAGTTCCAAGCGACATTCCTGAAGAATATGTGTCGCTTCGATTTTCTTACCATCAGCCAATTCTATCAAGTACTTAGCCTCTAAAGGTGTGGGTACTATATCTAGCAATCGACTAATCTCCACAGATATGAAACTCTTGTCGGCACCGGAATCGAACAAAACAGAAACAGAGCGATCATTGAGAAGAAACGTACCGGTAACTGTGTCATGATCTTGCTTGGCTTCTGCGGAACCAATGACGAAAGCACGCGCATTCCTGCCGCCGCCTCCATTATTTTCATTACCGTTTCCGTTCTTCGCATTTTCGCCCTGTTTCAACTTGGGATAATCACGCTTTAAATGTCCCGAATCACCACAGTGATAGCATCCCTACTTTCCTGGGGTCCCCTGAGCAGCTGGAGCAGGAACAGCAGTACGAGCCTAAGAGGGCTGAAGTGTTGCTCTACAATCCTTAGCAAGATGCCCCAACTACTGGCATCGATGACAATGAGCTCGGTCACAATTCCCAGAATGATGGAATCCACACTTGTTGCACTTAGGGTGCTTCCCAACATACCCACTCGGCCTCTGCCCTAAAGATTACCTAGATGCATCAAACTTCTTCACCTGCTGAGACGGTGCTGGCACAGAACTCTTCCCCACACTATCCCAATTCCTCTTGTTACCATCAGAACCCTTTGTGGTAGTACCCCCCTAGGAGGCAAAACACCCTCTGCCACCTTCAAGTTTACGCAGGACCCTCAATTGTTGCAATAGCATACTTAACTCGGTCCCCAGCGAGACAGTTACACATCAGAAACACAGACTCAACCTTCTCCAACCATCGAAGCAGTCCCACCGCTCCCTTAGTTCCAGCAAAGTTATGGGGCTGATAGTCCTGAAACATCTTGTAAGTGCACTGAGGTGGAGGTGGATTGACAACAACACCACCCATAAGGTTATGTCTAGCCTGGAATGCAACCAACTAGCCAAGGCCACATTCACTTGCTACTGCAACAAGTTGTTCAGTTCTTCTTGTGTCATGTTAATGTTACCACGACCATCGCCACCACCACGGCCACCAGCATGACCACCTCGACGTCCACCACGAGCGCCAATGATAATCTGACAAACAGAAGCGAGAGATTCAGATTCACCGCTAGTGTCAACCACTAGGGGTCACAAGAGTAAAACCTAGGTCCAATCCAGGACTATTCATCCAAACCTAGAGTCCACTGGGATTCTCATGCATTTCAGTTTATGATTTCTGTGCACCCGAAATGATAAACTGCTCTACATGGTCCTCCAAGTATTCTCCTAATTTGAACTGAAGTCATCGAATACTATCACCTAGTAACGTGCTATATCAAGCATAAGTGCAAGAGAACATGTGTAAGCGAGTGCGTCTATTGGAGCATAGAGAGGAGATGTCCGAATCCTGGACAGATCTCAAGAGTACGTGAAATCCACTCCAATACACAACATTGCTGTGCAAGGTTCGACTAGTCAGTTCCTTCGTCTTCAAATCCCGAAGAGGAAGATAAGAGTAGGCAAAACCCAAGTAAGCATAGATGATGTAACACATAAGTATGATGATGATATAAAGACACCCACACAAAGTTAGTACGTATCCCACTAAAACGACTCAAGTGTGTGTGACTCGGCTATAGACCAGACTCTACATGCAGTGCTAGTTCACTATAACCATTGGCTCTGATACCAATCTGTCACATCCTCAAATTCCACATGCGGGGTTTTACCGCGAGGCACGTGAAAAATCAGGATCCAAGTCAATGGTCACAATAAACAACAACTATATGAAAGATACGTAGATTCAACATAAACTTTAATATCTCAAAACTGTAGCGGAAGCGAATTCAAGTACAACTCATGTAACAAAAGAAGTTCAAATGAATATTTCAAAAACATGAACTAAGCCCTAGACGCCATGCAGACCCGTGCGCCTAGTCCGTGTGTTGCTACCTTAGCGACCTGAGAAAAACACGCCAAAAGGTGTCAACATATAATGCTGGTGAGTTCACAAGTTTTTATAAAATGTTACCAAGTGTTACCAAATGTTACCAAGTTCAAAACCTGTCAATAGTATGTCAATGTGAAAGCCAAAGTACGCTAGCTAGGCGTATGTTTTGCTACTACTACGATTGGAAAACCATTGCTGGACGCGATTAGCAAGTTTAGCATGTGTTTAAGCCGCCCGAATAGTGTTTAGCAAGTTCAGCATAGTTCGAGACAATATGCACCCGTCCGACCTCCAGTCAACGAGTGGCGCAGGTCGTGCCCAATAGATCTATCCACATTTCCCCCGTTGTGCAGCCCCACACATTCATGGTTTCCCCCGGGACTTCCAAAGATCGTATAGCAACTCAAAAGTAACCCGTAGTATGACATACGTTCAAAATATAAGTTTAGCACGTGTTTTCTCCCTCAAAAGCAAAACCAATAAAAGTGGGGCCATGACACTCACCTTAGGTTGCGTTCTTCAATGAAAGAATAAAAGCTAATCCCTTGATAATCCCAACTACCGAAGATCTATCATAAAAGTTCACATAAGTGTTTTGACTAATAACCAAAAGGTTATCTAGTTCCCGATTGTCCAGATCGTGACCAAGTATGTTTGAAAATGTGTTTGACTCCTCTACTGACACATTAGACTGACCCAACATCTCGTTTGTGACCCATTACATAAATTAATTAAGTACACATAAATTACACATATGGTTCAAGCATAAAACACTTAGTTTGCATAAAAAATCGCACATACTTAGCTGTAAGGTCGAATCAGTGTTTTTCGAGGCTCATTCGACCCCAAGAAGCCTTGGTTCGACCTCCACAAGATTCCTTCGAGCCATATACAAGTTCATTCAACCTAACATATGTTCCGTCAACCATAACATGTGTTAATTCGACCTAAATCATGTTCGTTCGACCAAAACAAGTCTGGGTCGACCTACAATATTCTGGTTCAACCCCCAGACCCTCTCCTTCAACCCCACGAATGGTCGGATGGGGTTTGGTTCGACCCAGTCTGTAGAATTTATTCTAAAACACATCAAATCGCATCAAAACTATTCGAAAACATCACGAAACATCATGAAACACAGCAGTCAAGTATGAATAACATATCCCCACAAACCCCACTAATTTTACTCCAAAATCAATCCGTTTTAACACTTACCCAAAATGGAAAAATTATGGAAACGTCACATCATGCATGAAAACTTTACCCAATTTGGAAACTTTTCGAAATACTTTAATAATCTTCTCAAAATGCTCAGTTTGTTATGTTCATAAAAACCCCCCCAATTGTTTTATTAATAATAACAACATGTATTCAAACCCTAGATTCAACAAAATCCCCAAAATAGACATAATAACATCATCTATCCAATTGTAACTTAAAACAATCATAAACCAACACCAATTGTAGCCCTAGATCATGTTTCTATCATTCATACAACATTAAATCATTAAACAATACATAACATCACATAAAGCACAACTAACACATGTTTATTGATATGAAAACTCATGTATAATGATAGAGTTTTGTTTAGAAAGATGTTTGAAAGGTTTTTAATCATAAAACCAGCCTTAGAACAGATCTGGACATTTGGGGTTAAATGAAAACGAATCAAAATGCTTTAAAAAGGGTATTAGATCAAGAACACACCTTATATCATTGATTAGATGATGTTTGTAGGTTAGATTATGAAAAACGAGAGCAAAAACTCCTTCCCCTGTGACTAAAGTCAAGAGAGAGCGTTTGGAGGCAACTAGGGTTTGTAAAATGATGAAAAATGACAAAGTGTGGTATTTATACCCATGCTTCATTCGACCTCATGCATGGGTCGAATGAGAGTAGTCAAGGTCGAATGAACTTTTCAGGTGACTCACAAGCCTGGTTCGACCCCCCTTAAGGTCGAACCAGTTCCATGTTTTCCAGATTTTCCAGTTTTGTTGTTTAAACGCGCTTTAGCGCATCCTAACACATGAATATGTAATCCTAACATATGTTAAACATATAGAATCATGTATAATCATGTTAAACCTTTGAAACACGTATTTTCATATTATATCACATGTATCTATCAATCCACGTATAACACTTAGTTCAACTTATGCAATTTCACCAACAACGGGACTCAAGACTAGTGTGTACTCAAAACGACTCTCAATGATCCTCCAGATCATTGAACCCTGGAAAATCCTGACCTGGCCTGACCTGACTCAACTGACCTAGTTAAGTATGTTTATAAAAGTTTTTCGCTAAGGTAGACTCATGTTTTACCAAAATGTTTAAGCTGAACATGCCGGGTGTCACATCATCTCCCCGTTGAAAGAATTTCCGTCCCGAAAATTGCACGAATCCAAAAAGGAAAGAGATCAAAAGAAGGAAACGAAAAGAAAATTTACCGGTTGTTACATCATCCGTACGTTGAAAGGAATCTCGCCCCGAGAATCATTCAGCTTCAGCGGTGACATGCCTAGATTCAAACGCACGCTTCAGAAAAAGATGAGGATACTTAGATTTCATCTGATCCTTCCGTTCCCACGTGAACTCCGGTCCACGATTTGAGTTCCAACGAACCTTAACGATGCAGATTTTAAGTTGGATTCAATTATCTATCTATCTATATCTATATCTATACTACACTATAAAGGAAGAGGCATGGGCAAATATGTCTAATTTGGCCAAAGTTAAGATGATATACAAAGGGTTTCTTTACAATTTTTTAAATTTTACCACTTTTCTTCCTTAAATGCCCATGGGGTAACATTATTTCATTAAATTATCAAAAATTCACAATCAAGTTATCCTTCATTATTTTTGTATCTACATTGAATTATTACATCTTCCTATGGGGTAACTTTATTTCATTAAATTATAAAAAAATTACAATCAAGTTATTCTACATTATTTTTGTATCTACCTTTGTGATACACCCTTGTTTATACTCTCAACCCACTTGAAAAATGCTTAGTTCATAATAATTGTATCTACATGTCTTAAGATCAATTATATGTAAATTAATGAGAAGCTCACGGAATTTGTAGGTTACTATACAGAAGTCCGGTTGAGTTCACATCTTTTTTCGCTACAATAAACTTGCTTTTACTCCTAACCCTATGATTTAAATATGTTAGTATGAGTTGTTTGTTCTAGCACTTGAAACATGACTCCAAATGATGGCAAACAAAGCAAACAAAATGTTAGTGATGTTGATGCTTTTGATTCTCTCATTATCTATAAGGTCCCTCAATTTTTAGGTAGTTAAACAGAAAGCAACATAATTTTTTATCCTTATGATAGTGTTGGCTAAAACAGTAAAACGTACCTATATGCTTTAGGTTATGAGTTTTGAATGTAATTTATTTTTTTAATTTGATTTATTAACACTGTTATATTTAGAGGTTACATTTACGAGTAGTATTTTACGGTTTTACCCAAATGGGTTCAAAAGGGAATAACTTGCTCAAATTTCTCATAACATATACATATTTTTACCCAAATGTATATTTTAATACTCCAAAAAGAAATATTATTAATGGTAATATTATGTGTTTGTTTACAATCATATAATCTAACTTATTTAGCAATGCATTTGAAGTACACTTTGGTGATCTTCTTTTTGCCCTAGCAATATTGCGAGTGAAGAATGACGTGCTATCTCCTCGAAAGGCAAAAAGAGAATCAGTTAAAATACATGCAAAATACTTGTGTCTGATGCATATCTTGTTCCTACCGTGTATTTTCGACTCCGCTGCAACTCGTGGGTTACCCAATATTACTATATTAGGATAACTCGGAGATTAAAAAAAACACTGTCGCACCTCTCAACCAATCAGAAAGACGCTGTTCACATTACCACACACATTATTATATATACTATTAATTGTGCTACACTTCTACAGTGTACACAATATTTTATTTATTTTGTTACCTTTCACGCCACCCACTTGTGTCATTAATTGTATCTTTCCAAAAAAAAAAATTCTAGAGTAATGAATCTTCACTATATTGTACTTATTTTGTACGCTTTGCAGCATTAAATATGTAATTTTATTTGGATTAGTTAATTATGTTTCCAGATAATACAAAGACTTTTAATCTTCTATTGTTGGATCAGTATGTTCTTTAACAGTTCTTATTCATTAACACTTATGTGTTGTAAGTTTATCAAAGCAGTTTGCACAACGGAATAAATAAAGTGTTCCAGTTTAAAGTTTCACTTTCAACAGAAGTTATTACTCTCCCTAGATTTAATGAACTAAAGGCAGTTAATGAGAATCTAAACAATTGAATGCATATAACAATAAGTATGATAAAAGATTCTCAGATGTGAAATGGAATTTCAATTAAAATCCTTTGAAGGATTTTAGTTTAATAAAATCGATGTCTAAAATAGTGGGATTAACCCATCTATTTATAGACCAACAAATACATACAAGTTGATTCAAAAGTAATACTACAACAGGCTGTAGTATTAGAACTTGTACAAAGACTTTAACAAAAGCATAAGGTAATACTATAATACTAAACTACTGAAAAACAAAGGCGGTGGGAAGATTCCATCAGAACAGCTAATGAGTGACAACTACTGATGAGTAGTTTGTCTTCAGTAGTTCTCCAGTTGACTTGTCTGGTTTAACTTCAGAACTTCTGACCTTTACTCTTCAGCACTTGATGTATTCTTCTTCAGTACTTTCATTCTTCTTCTTCAGCAGTTTCTATACTTAGTATGTTTGGCAGAATAGGAATTAGACTAAAGCTTGCAAAAGTGGTTTCGTCAATCCTTTTTGTCCTTACAATCTCCCCTTGGATTGATGAAGCCAAAACCTTATCTAATCCTTTATTCTCTTCTTCTGCCTTCAAGCATCTTTCAGATTTCTCTAAACATGGAAGTCTTGAGTTGTTACAGTTCTTCATTAGTGAGAGATCCTTGTTCTGGTTCAAGATGATGGATTGTGAGCAGGTCTTTTGTAGAAAGATTTTTCAGTTCATCTATAGACTTGAAGACCTTGCTTAAACGATCTATTCTTGTGATCAATACTAAGTTTGAATTAGTAAATGACCATTTCACTACATTCACTTTAGATTGGTCAAAGTCTAAAGTGTAGGGGACCAAGCTGGTCTCCTGGGTTTATCCTGAGTGAGGAATGTTTTCTACTTCAGTGACCCTCAGGTGGGATTCTCTTCCTTCTTCAGCATTCACAACATCAGGTATATTAAAGGTAGGGAGATGATGTTCAGTGATTACCTTAGTGTGCTTTTTGTCTGTTATTGTATGTTGTAATTGGTAAGCAAATGTGGAAGGATCCCTGAATTGTGTCAGCAGTGGCTTCTCTTTAACCATAAAGTCTCCTTGTAACACTGTATTGCCTTCTAGCAATATCATTTTGAAATCAGTCTTTATGGTTTCCTCTGGCTTCTTTTTGGTAGCAAGCTTTGATGTTGATTGTCTTGCACCAGAAGATCTAACTACTGAAGCTTGTGATACTTCATAAGTTTTGTAGTTCTCTAGATTTGCAGCCTTATCAGTCTTGAATGTTTTGTAAGTGTCATATAATGTATCTTCTATCTATTTTGACACTAAAGCTTTTGAACCAAATCCATTGGCTACCAACTCTTCTATGACCTCAGCTTTCTTTGCCTTTCTTTCTTTTTCTATGGCAAGCTTGTGAGATACAATCTTAGCTCTTCTTGTAAGTTCTTCCAAAGAGAGCCCTTTGAGTGAGTACTTTTTAGTTTTGTTTTTCATGGGGATGTAAGTCATCAATTGTTGTCTTTGGTCTTCCTCGGCAACTCTTTTTTAGCTTTTCTAACTCACCCAACTCTTTTTCATATTTCTCAAGCTTTTATTGTAGCTCAAGTAATCCCTTGCTTCTAGGTTGTTCCAAATCTTGTCTTCCTTGGCCTTCTTATGTGCTTCTTTTAAACTCTCCTCCAAAAGTTCTTTTGACATTGTTATAGGATCAGGGTTTAAGATAGTTCTTTGAATGGGAGCAGGCCTTGGAATTTCTGCTGGAATGGGTTCAGTTGCCTTAGAAGGCTGTTCTGTTTGAAAGAAGGAAGTGTTAACTACTAAAGTGTTGATCAGGCTATCAACTACTGAAGGATTGTCTTTAATACTTTCTTGGACTTCAACAGTTTCTTCAATTTGGCCTTGGGATTTCTCAGCTGCTTCTTTAGCTTCTTTAAGGAGCCTATCTTGATGTTCTTTCTGTTTTTGGGCATCCTTTTGTTGTTGTGCCTCTTTTGCCTTTGTACTGGATTCAAGTGACACTTTTGGTTCCTTAATCTTCTCCCCCTTTTTGGCTTCATCCACTTCTGGAAACCAAACAGGTAAAGAAGTTCCACCAGATAATTTAGCAAGTTGTCTTGCGTTGTTGTCTATCTTCTTTGACAGCTCACTAATTTTGTTGTTGATCACCTGAAATTGAGTGTTGGTCTTCGACTCCAAAGCAGTTGTAAATGATTTGAAATTTTATGATATGAGGGTGTTCATCATCTAGTATAGGGGACCAGCTGGGCTGCATAGGTGGTTCAAGTCTATGCTTGATGACCCATTGAATTGGGTAGGCTTTTTAAGTGGAATGGGTGTTTTTGGGTGATCTTCTGTATGAACTGAAGATGCCACTTTAGGGGAATCAGGGTTCAAGTGGTCTTTAACCTGATCTTTTGTGACCTGATCTTTGAGCTTAAAGACATTAGATTCAGGACCTTCACAAGTAGCCATCAATTCATGTTGTGGAGAGTCTAAATCATCATCCGAATCAATGGAATCATCTGAATCCCAGGTGGCATCCTTAATGATGACATGATCTGTTTTATCATGAGCTAGGCCCAACCTAGTTTTCTCATGAACCTCTTTGTCTTGGTACTGAGGATTTCGTACCTCAGCCATAAAGCCTTCATTAGTAGTTGCCACATTTGAGGTCTTAGCTATATTACTTCTGTCTTCAGATCCACAACTGGATGGTAAATGAGTAGTAGCAGCCTCAGATGCACCTAAAGTATCTAAGTTTGGGCTTAGACATCTTGGTTCATCCTCATCTCTTGGGATAGGGCTAATAACATCCACATCCATCTCAACGTCTGATGGTACATCCCCTGTTTGATGTGTTTGTTGTGGAATGACATGTGTCATATGGGATTGTTTCTTTTAGCCCAGAGAGAAATTTGGCAATTTCTATGGTGGTGTGTGATATTTCTGGTTCAATAGTTTTAGGTAAAGGGTCAGCAGTTTCAAAGGAAGGGTTAGTAGTTATGGCCTTTTTAAGTTTTTTCCTATGAAATAAAATTGTAATGGATGCTCTTTTGGGGGTTTGAGTTGGATGAGACTGAGAGGATGTTTCAGTCACATCTTTAACAAGTGCAGATTGCACATCAGCAGTTTCAGGCATCTCAACTTCCTGAACAGCCTTTCATTTTGGGTTGGTGGGTTTTGATTTTTGTTGTTTAGGTTTCTTGGCCTTTTTAGATGAGGTTTTTGAAGATTTAGGTTCCATGGGGACTGGTTCTTGTTCCCCTTGGTCATCTTCTGGCAAGGCTGCCGGTATGTTATGCCTTGAGTATGCTTGTGAGGTTAATGGGTTTAAAACTGATATTTTACCCACAAGCACCTCATTTCCAAGTTCTTTAATTATGCATTGCATGATGAACCTTGGATACAACAAAAATTTCTTTTTAGAATTTTGGTGTTGCAACACCAACTCATTAAAGAAAATTGCTAATGCCTTGAATTTTGTTTCATTCACAATGGATTGAAAAATAGGTTGAAAAGTAGAGGGCATCTGATCATAAGATCCAGTTTTGGGACTTAAACACATGATTATGTAATGAAACAAACGTTTGTATTTTGGTTCAAAATATTTCTTATAGATTGTTGCATGTGAGAGAGTACCTTGGTAATCACACTCCGTCATGGTTAAGTGAATTTCAGAATTGGGAATATTCTCTGGTGCATCAGCATCATCCAGACCAAGTCTTATTCCCAAAGTAGCCGGTGTGACTGCCATAACCTTCCCTTAGATAGTTGATTTGAGGGAAATCACTCTATTGTTCGCCACGGCGTTTGCCCAGAACTCATAAAGAGTTTGAGTGTGAATTGGAGGATCAATGGTGAAAGCAGTGTTGTATTAGGATTGGACGACTAAATCAATGATTTCGTCGTATTGGGACCAGGCTTTATGTTTCACAAAGTAGCCTCGTTGGTTATGTCCCTGTTTTAGTATAAAAGCCATGGTGTATTGTGTGTGTGAGGATCGAAAAGTGTTTTTGTTGTTTGGAGGGGAGGGTTTGTGAGTGTTTTTGAGAGAGAAGGAGGGAATTTTGCTTTTTGAAAAGATAAGTGTGAGAAAAGGTGTTTATCAGAAGTTTATAACCGCCCTAGGTCAAACATCTAAAATGGGAAATGTCTGATTTACCCTTATTGACGAAACTGTTGATGAAGAACAATATTCTTCAGTAGTTCCCATTTTCTCTTCAGTAGTTTGTTAACCACTGATGAGAACATTTATAAACACTTTATTCCTAACTTCTGAAGTTTATTTTATTAGAAGTTAATCATTTTTTGTGAAAATATCGCCATTCTGATGTTTTTGTAAATCAGTAGTTTCTCTCTTTTTGTTTTTCAGAAGTTTTGTGACAGATTAGTAACAGTGTAAGTGAAAGCAAAATATGTGCAGGAAAATGAAAAACACTTACAAATTTAGCATCCCAAGCATGGATACTAACTTCTGAACTGTTGATGTGTTAAGGAGTTTGGTGAATATGTCAGCTATTTGATTAGCTGTTGTCACATGTTTCACCTCAATCTTGCCTTTTTCATAGCAATCACATATGAAATGATACCTGATTTCAATATGTTTAGTCTTTGAAAACTAGATAGGATTTTGAATTATGCTAATGGCAGATTTACTGTCTACAAGCAATGGGGTCTCGGTCTCTTTGATTCCATAATCAAGTAGTTGATATTGAAGCCATTGAATCTGTGATGCATAACTTGCAGCTGCAATGTATTCTGTTTCAGTAGTTGAAGTTGCCACAGATGTTTGCTTCTTTGGTTGCCAGGACACCAGACAGTTACCCAAGAATTGACAACCACCAGATATTGATTTTCTTGACATTTTGCACCCTGCATAGTCACTATCTGAAAAAGCTGTTAATTTGGTATTGCTTGAAGCAGGATACAAAATTCCAAGTGTAGGAGTTCCTTTCTGATATCTGAAAATTCTTTTGACTACAATTAGGTGTGATTCCCTAGGAGCTGATTGATATCTAGCACAAACACATGTTGAAAACATAATATCTGGTCTAGAAGCAGTTAGATATAGAAGGGAACCTATCATACATCTATACATGGTTTGATCAACCTGTTTTCCTTGATCATCTAGTTCAACTTGTGTGGTTGGTGTAATGGGAGTGGAACATGATTTACAGTCTTGTAAAGAAAATTTGTTTAATAATTCTTTAACATATTTGGATTTATGTATAAAAGTTCCATTTATTTGTTGTTTAATCTGCATTTTGTATGTGCGTGAAAGGATCGATAACAAACAAAGATTGATCAAACAAGTTAGTTTCAGGTGCGGAAACCCTAAAACTATCACAAAATAATAATCAAACAGATTCAAACACACAGATCATCATTTTCAAACGTTTTCATTAATAAAACACTTGTTTACACGTTGAAATATAGATACAATCAAGGTATGAACGATAAACATGTTTAACAAAACACTAGACAGAGTTTCTGAAAGTGGAGGGAATAATAATGATCAAAAGTTGCATTCAAAAATCAAACTTGTCTATTTATAGACTGCACATTCGCCCAAACTGTTTGTGCGAATGTGCAGGTTCGCCCAAACCATAAGGTCGAACCAAGCTTTACAATAATCTAATTCTTCATTCGTCCAATCCACTTCCTTCGCACCTTTCAGTCTTCCTTCGCACCTTCTAATCTACTCCTTCGCACCTTCGATATCACCAAAACAAAATGTATTGTACAATCCAAAGCTTTAGTCGCACTTTTGCATCTACAAACTCCCCCTCGACTATTGCTTGGATTGTGTTCGTCGTTGTTCGTCCATCCTTATGTTCATCAGTCTGATGTGTCTTTGAATCCTTTGTTCTCTTGTCAACACCGGTTCATGAAATTGTTTTTGTTTCTTCGTTTTCAGCTCTAGCACCTTTTGCTTCTCCACATACTTTCCCAACTTCTCATCATAATCACATCCAGCATTGATATCATACGCAAAGCATAGAAATACCACACGTTGGTACTTTCCTGCTTGCTCAACATCTTTTGCATCTGAGTAGATCGGATTGTAGAACAGCATGATAATATCCTCATGTGAACAGTTTATCAACCACATGGGATCAAATATATGCACTTTCTTGTAGTTCGACTCTCCATCTTTCAACACAATCACGGCCTCTGCAATCTTCCAATCATAATACCACCAAATGAAGTCTTTGGCGAAGTGTTGCGGAATAGGCATCAAAGGAATCTTTTTCAACACTTGCGGTGGTTTGTATTTTAACGTCACCTTGGGCATACCAGTTATCAAATCAATATCCTTCTTATGAACAATTCGCTTTGGATATTGTGGTGTAAACAAGTCCCACTTGGTTCGGCTTTCTCGAGTCATCTTCTCAGCAAAGTAAGTAATCTGACTATTTGACGCTCCCGTTAAACGGTGACGACAAATATCATGGATTGCCCAATAAGGAAGGGTCTTCAAGTGATGAAACTTGTCGAAATACAAGATCCCCTTCTCCCACTTTACTGCGAAGCATCTCAGCTCTTTAAAAAACTTCCAGGCCAATGCACGACCTTTGAAAATACTATTGTGAAGTTTGTAAAAGCTTCCTTGAATATCAGGTTTAGGACGATTGTTTTCCTTTTCTTTCAACTTCTTCAAAAACTCTTTCAAACTTTCTGACTGCTCGAACCGTGGCTTGTCATGCCCTTTAAAGATCTCGTCTTCAAACGCTTTGCTCTTTTCTTTTGCTAGTTTCTCGGCATGGTTTAGCAGTTCATCTGAGAAAGAAAATCCACAATCTTGATTTGTTCTGAAATATTGTGGGTACTCTTCACTCGTAATGTCTTCCATTTCAACTTCTTCGAATGCAGGAACGTCACGGTCATCAGAATGATTCCCGGCTTCCTTCTCAGGTATTTTAGGAATGAAGTTGTCAGCAAGTAATTCTTCCAACGTCTTACCTACTTGCTTTGCTAAACCTTCAAGAATCTCTTTCGAAATAGCCGCAGAAACTTCCCCATCCTCAAGATCAGGGTCATCAAACTCCAACTCGAATAGTTTATTGTTCGATTCAAATATTTCTGGAAACCTGCTAGTCATGTCTATCGTCCAGACTCGATCAGTGAGCATCTGGCGATACTTGTTCTTATCATCTTCAGACAGTGACTGCAATTTCTCGTTCCAGAATATATCATCGTCAACATTCTCACCCGGAGCCTTAGAGCTCGATTCACCACCCTTATCTGAGTCACGCTTCTCGTAAGTAAATTTGTCAGCGTCATCATCATCATCATCACTACTATCATCAAATGCAGAGCCGTCTCCATCACTCGAACCATCATCCGATCCTCCATCATCCTTATCATCCTTCTTCTTTTTCTTTGTATCGTTTCCAGCATCTTCATCAAGTTCATCATCTTCTTCTTCATCAGATAGTTTGAAGTCAACTTGCTTTTCTTCTCTTTCTTTGTCAACTTCACCAGCTTGAAGTTGAGGAGCTTGAGAGTACAAGTTCTTGATCGGATCATCCATATGCTTGTTACTCTTTTTCAGCTATTTGTTCTCCTCCTTCAAGACTATAATCCTTCTGGTGTTTCGTTGCTCATGCTTCAGCAACTTCTTATTTTCTTTCTTCAATCTCTTGATTGTCTTCTTCAGGGTTTCATTATCATCTGCCGATGTGACTACAACCTCCAACATCTTCTTATCATTAGATTTTAACTGCTCAATCTCCGTTTGTTGTTTGTTAATCAGATTCATCATTTCAGACAATTTCTGATTCACAGCAGTCATAATATCACTGTCCACCGATACTTTTGTCTTCTTTGGTGGTTCAACAGCATCAGACAATTTACCTTTTCTGATCTTTTTGAGCACATTATCCAATGCCTCATTCACATCACACATACGTATTTCTTCAGTTTGTGGTGTGCTAGATGTTGTTGCAGTCTTCTGCTTCTTATGAGCTGGTGCAGTAACCGGTGATTTAGAACTTGTAGCTGGTGGCAGTTTCTTACCAGCTATCAAAGATTCTATCTCTTTCTTCCTCTTAATGCTTGGCTTCTCCTGTTTCTTCTTCTCTTTTCTAGCAGTTTGCACAGGAGAACCAACAAACGTCTCTTCAACATTGAAACCCAACTCTTCTACAACAACAGGAATAGGACTTTTGTTCCCTTGATCCTCAACATTTTGGCTAGCAGACGCACCAGCCTCAGTGGCCTTGGGCATGGTCGTCTCTACCGTCTCAGCATCAGAATTCCATTGTTCTTCTTCTATCGTCTCTTCTGAATCTACAGACGCTTCATCAACAATGTGTAAACCCTTTTTCGACATTCTCTTATTTCTTCTTTGAGTACTTTTCTTCTTTTCTGGTTCAGAAACCTCTATCCTTATCTCTTGTTTCTTTGTCTTACCACTCTTCGCGCCTACATTCACAACTTGTCTCTTGCGCTTAGCGTCAGGATCAACATGATGTAAAGGATTATCCTGATCAGAATCACTGTTTACATTCCTCACCAGCCCCTCACCCGGATCTGTGTAATCCATTCTAGCTAGATGTCCAAACAAACGTCTAACTGGTGGACGTTCTTCAACAGACAAACCCTTATAAGCTTTCATCCTAGCTAATGTATTCAGTGACATGTGTTCCTGAACAACAATGTGTTTAGGATCTCTCTTCAGCTCTTTGTACTTGTGATCGAATATCATTTGGAGAAAACGAGGATATAAAAGAAACTTCAGGTTCCTCGTGCCATTAACAGGCTCCAGTAAGTGAGACATCAGCATGCTAGAGACATTGAACGGTTTGTTCAATACTAAAGCAACCATCATCGAACTGATGCTCTTCGTCATTAAATCATAACCTCCTGCTGCAGATCCGAAAACGTGAATCAAAACATGTGCCAGATACTTGAATTGTGGGCACAGTTTTCCTTTATGCAACGAACCGTCAGTGATTGGTCCGTTATACTTCATCCTGAGAAAGCACTTTCGCTGATCCATGAATGTAAACTCCTTTGGATCTTTTGGATCATCATTCAGATTCAATGCTTCCCTCAAATCAGCTTCGCAAACAATTACTCGTTGTCCTTGAATCTTGCTAGTCAAACAAGATTCGCACTTCCAGAAATCGAGTTTAGCATTTGACCAGAATTCCTGAATCATATCTCGGTAAATAACTGTCGGCGTAGCAATGGCATCTATCACCCTGCTTCTTTTCAAAAACTCAATGATGCCGACGAATTCTGTGTGCTTCTTCACATCTCCAAGATATGCACAACAGTTGTGCGCATTCTCAAAATCTAGCTGTTTAGCAGGCTGTGATGAGGATCCTGCTTGTTCCGTCGTCTTCTATTGATCAGACATCGTTAAATCTGCAAAACAAACAAAAACACATGTTAAAAATCGTCAAAATTTCAAAAATGAAAATTTTGGTCATAAACTCCTCTTTCGCCCAAACGGGGGTACGAAGGAGTCTTTGTAAAGGTACGAATGAGAAATTCAAGGTACGAATGTAATTGTTTTGATAAAATGTTTCATTCGCCCAAACAGTCCTCTTTCGCCCATTTCATTTTCTTCCTTCGCCCATTCGAACTGGTCGAAGGAAACAGTTCATGTTTTTGAAATATCAATTTTGAAATCTAATGATTCTAAACATGTCCATTTGATTGTATTCAAGCCTAATAATGCCGATAAACATTTCTAAACCAACAGTTTCAAGAATTATAGATTGTGTTTGTGTTTTCACCCAAAAACTAGGGTTTAAACCTTGATAGATCAATCTGACAAGTTTTAAACCATGATTTTGGTTATTTCTCCCCCTAAAACACACACACAATAAACCCTACGCATCAATTGTGATTATTATGATGAATAGAAA
This sequence comes from Ambrosia trifida, assembly GCA_028751855.1. Lineage (NCBI taxonomy): Eukaryota > Viridiplantae > Streptophyta > Magnoliopsida > Asterales > Asteraceae > Ambrosia > Ambrosia trifida. The sequence goes on from CM054127.1 coordinate 96,074,128, forward strand.
TGATTTTAAACACTTAGGGCTCGGACTGTAAAAACAGGGATTAAACGCTGAATTCATGATGATAACCTGTTAAAATGATAGCAAAATGATTAGGATAGAATGCCTAACACAATGAGATGATGTAAAAGAAACGAGCAATAAGGTGAGTTTAAGATTAAAATTCTGGAAAAAAATTATGAAGGGGTTCGAATGAGGAGATGGGTTTATATAGACCTGCCCCTTCGCCCGTTTTAGTCATACGAAGGAGAAGCTTTTGTCTCCTTCGACCCTAGTAAAAGGGTACGAATGAGCCAAAAGGGTTCGAAAGAGATAATTGTCTAGAACACTCTCCTTCGCCCAACCAAAACATACGAATGAACAAGTGAAATCCCACATTCGACCAACCGAATGTGCGAATGAGAATTGGGATTTTTAAAAACGAGTCCCGGTCCAATTATTTTCCAACTTTTAAGCATCCAACATTCATGTTTTCACATTTTAAAAGTTACAAAGCTCAAATGGTGTATCAAGGTTTAGAAAATCGACATCAACCACCATCAGTTATCAAAAATAAGATGAAAAAGAAAAATCTTTTTGGATTTTCTAATGTTTATGCTAAAACACACCTAAAATCATTTTGAGTTTTGTAATTTTTTGACGATAAAATAAAATGCAGAAATGTAAATGAAAACTGTAAATGTTTTTGGGATTTCCGGTAAAGGGATCATATCAGTTTTTGAGAAATCTGATCACAGCGTTGATCTTTTTGAAATTATTATCATTAAAGACAATGTGTGATCTGGCAATTGCTGATATTGTTATCCACATAAACTCACATGCAGACTTTTGTGCAGTACTTTATACTGATACTGATATTTATAGTAAAAACGCAATTGTCTGTGGTTCCCACGCTTACGACATACTCCCGTATCAAGAAGTAAATGCACAAAGACTCATTGTAAAGCGTGATTATGCTTTCGTCGTCTGTAATTGTACAAGATATAATGCATAGAGGTATACAGGTCAGCAAATTAATGCAGCAAAGTAACATATGCACTATACCAGGTTGAGGACTGATATTAATCACGATTTGCATCAATGATCAATACGATGTAGTAGATAATCTTTGATCATCATATAACATGGAAAGTTCATCAATTCGGTAACTTTAGGATTTGGCATATAGCTCTTTTATAAAGACAACCTGTCTGATCTAGGTCCGTAATGACTTACAGCAGAAGATCAGAGAGGCTATCCCCAGACAACTAATAACATAACGACCCTAAACCTCCGAGTTTTGTACAGATATCGTATCAAACGAAATTACGGTACTAAGACCATATGCCCATGAGGAGTTCATCCACACAACAAATCGTTTGATATGTATGTATCAGGCACGCAGTAATAGGTCTACGAAGCCTATCAGCACATCGCACAGACTCAGACACACGCCCTATATAGCATTACATTATTTAGAATGTGTCAGATCCCCACTGATGTACTATCATTTCCCATTATTCTCTAGGAAATCATTTTTAGAATTTTCTGATTTTTATAGATTTTCGAATTTACTGTTCCCAAGGATAAGCTGGAGCATTTCAAATATGTGACTGCCCAGATATCGTTTGTTCACAGAAATCTGACGGCATTAATCTAAGGGAAGAAGATATAGCAGTCAGCAAAGAAATTTTTCAATTTTTATGGATTTTGAAATTTTTCAATGATTTTGGATTTTCGAAATTTTTCTGAAAAGCAGTAAAAAGTTAAACTAAAAAGTGATATACTGAGGTGGTGATCAGTCCTGTTTTTCTTTAATACCATTAGCTTTTAAAAGATAATCAAATCTGGATTTATCAAAAGCTTTGGTAAAAAGATCTGCGTGTTGGTAATCAGTGTGGATTTTGACCATATCGATCAACTCTTTAGCATAACAATCACGGATAAAATGATATTTAATCCGGATATGTTTAGCCTTTGAGTGATTTACTAAGTCTTTTGTTAATGCGATTGCGGCCTCATTATCACAGTAAATAGGGGTTTTAAGAAATTGCAAACCGTAATCCACCATGTGCTGTTGGATCCAAAGAACCTGTTAGCAGCAGCTTGATGCTGAAACGTATTCTGCTTCACATGTGGATAGTGCAACTGCGGTTTGTTTCTTGCATTGCCAGGTCACGAGCCTGCTCCCCATAAACTGTCATCCAGCCGTTGTGGATTTGCTGTCTTTGTCACAGCCACCCCAATCTGCATCACTAAAAGCGATTAGGTCAAAATTATCATCATGAGGGTACCAAAGTCCTTTCGATTGACAACCCTTCAGATATCTAACGATACGCTTGACAGCTGCAAGATGACTTTGTTTCGGCTTCGATTGATATCGCGCACAAAGACATGTCGCAAACATTATATCAGGTCTTGACGCTGTGAGATACATCAGAGATCCGACGATTGCTCTTTATGTAAATGGATTAGTCAGCTCCCCCTTAAGGTCAACTCCAATCCCGTGATTGGGCTGTATCGGGGTATCCATCGGCTTCGAATCATCCATCTGGAATCGGCTCAAGACTTCAGAAACGTATTTCGTCTGGTGAATAAAGATCCCCGTTGGTCTTTGCTCCACCTGCAAGCCGAGGAAAAACTGCTTTTCTCCCATTGCGCTCATTTCGAACTTTTCCTGCATAACTTGTTCAAATTCCCTGCACAGAAGTTCGTTAGTTGACCCGAAAATAATATCATCAACATAAATTTGTATGAGAAGCAAATCATCTCCTGCTCGTTTCGTGAACAGTGTGCAGTCTACCAGTCCGCGTTTGAATCCTTTCGAGAGAAGATACGTGCTCAGCTCCTCATACCATTGTCTCGGAGCCTGGTGCAACCCGTAAAGAGCTTTGTTTAACACATAAACCTTATCCCGGTGAATAGGGTCCTCAAAGCCTGGCGGTTGACCTACGTAAACTTCCTCTTTGACCACACCGTAAAGAAAAGCGCTCTTTACATCCATCTGATACACCTTAAATTTCTTCCATGATGCAAACGCTAGGAACATTCGGATAGCTTCCAAGCGTGCAACCGGTGCATAGATTTCATTGTAGTCGATTCCTTCAACCTGATGAAAACCTTGAACGACCAAACAAGATTTGTTTCGCACTATGACTCCTCTGTCATCCTTCTTGCATTTAAACACCCATTTGGTTCCAATTTTCTTTCTTCCAGGGGGTAAATCTGTCAGGGTCCATACACCAAGTTTCTGGAATTGTAATAACTCCTCCTGCATTGCTTCCACCCAGGCATCATCCAAAAGAGCATCCTTGTATGTTCGCGCTCGACCTGCGAAACATAACAAGCAAATGACCAGTCATTTTGAAAACCAGATTTCTGAATTTTGGCATATAAAGCAAGGTTGCCAATGTTTTCTGGTGCTTGAGCATTTCTCAGCTGCCCTCTTGTCATCACACTGCTACCAGGATCACCAATAACCTGTTCAAGCGGGTGTATCCGATGTATCCGAGATTCCGGATAATCAGGTACTTGAACTCCCGTTTGAGTTGTCAAATTCTCTGTAGAAACCAGATCATTACCCACATTCGATGTTGAAGCATCAGTATTAGATGGGTTCACTAGTGGTGTCACTGTAGCGTTGTCCAGAATAGCTTCACTTGTTGCATCATCGTCTTCATATTCTGATTCAGATGAATTAAGTGATGTAGAAGCCTCTTGGAACACCTCTTCTTCCAACACAAGAGCAGTGGTATCATTAGAAGCTGTTTGGGGGTTTACCGTGATCGGACGCACTAACGGTGAAGTTACAGCGTTTTCGACCTCATAGTATAAGCGAAGTACAGCTTCTTCAACCATGCTATCTAGATTGAATGATTCAAAGAAGTCTTTGTAATCAAACATCCAATCTGGTCCTCCACCCTGTACATTTTGTGTGTATCTTTGAACTTCGACGTTAGTCCACTCCTCGACTTTTCTAGTTCTTTTGTTGAATACCCGTTTTAATGGGGTTGCATATCCAACAAAATAACCTTCTTCAGCCTTTGGTGCAAACTTTTCCGAAGGATTCAGCATTGTACACGGGGCACCAAATGGTTCTAGATACTCCAGATTCGGCTTGCGTCGGTTCAACAGCTCATAAGAAGTCTATCCAAACTTCTTCACTGTCAAAACACGGTTAAGAGTATAACATGCCGCGTAAATAGCTTCGTTCCAGAACATGACTGGAAGATTTGAATCCGCAAGCATAGTTCTCGCCGTCTCTATTAGAGTCCTGTTATTTCTCTCTGCGACACCGTTCTGCTGGGGTGTATACGGAGCGCTATATTCATGATGAATTCCTTTGTTTGCACAAAGATCCTCCACCTGAGCGTTTTTAATCTCCGTCCCATTGTCACTCCGGATTCTTTTGATCTTCAGACCATATATATTCTCCAGACGTGTAAACAGAACCTTCAGGTTATCAAAAGTGTCGCTTTTCTGATGCAAACACATTACCCATGAAAATATTGAATAATCATCAGTCACCACAAGACAGTATAACTCCCCGGCATGACTTTTACGTCTGACTGGACCGAATAAATCCATATGTAAACGTTCAAGTGGCAGCTCAACGGAATTGACTTTCTTTGGTCTATGGGATTGTTTGTGCTGCTTTCCCTTTTTGCAACTGATACACTTGTCGTTCAAATGGAAGTGTTTCACATTAACTCCCGTGACAAGTTCATTCTTCACAAGCTGATTCATCTTTCTCAAATGGATGTGTCCCATTCTCTTGTGCCACATAATGGATTCTTTTTCTGTAGCCTTGGAGAGGAAACACGTGACTTGGCCATGGGTGGTCATTGCTTTGGACATGTCGAGAATATACAAGTTGTTAACTCTCGGTGCCTTCAGCATCACCCACTCTTTCGGTAGCTCAAACCCAGGTTTCAAGATGTAGCAGGATTTGTCATCAAAGTACACAGAAAATTGTTTATCACAAATTTGACTAACACTGAGCAAATTATAGTCTATCTGTTTCACATATGAAATCCGCTCAAATGTTACGACCCCATTGCTTACACTACCCTCCACCGTAATGTAGCCTCCCTTATTACCAGCAAATGCCACATAACCTCCGTTAATGTTTTTGATGTCAAAGAGTAGCGTGAGGTCCCCTGTCATGTGACCAGAAGCTCCACTGTCAACAATCCATAGGCTGCTAACAGGGCCAGCTGGAGCTCCCTGCACATTTAAAGTAAAGCAGTTAGTTCTTTCGGGGGACCCAAGCCTGTTTGGTCTTGGGTCTTTGAACAGGTTGTTTCAAAGAATCTTTCAAATCACAAACATCTTGAGTTACATCAACCCCTTTCTTCTCACTAACAATTTTCTTTTTCTCATTCTTCTCATTCTGTGAAGTAGAGGCTCCTTCAGATTCCTTAGATGACCAAGATTGCTCAGATCTTTTCAAGATCCGAATCTGAGATTTTGAAGTCTTAGTCGGTTTCTTTACTTCTTCTTTAAAAGCAACCTTCTTGGTTACCTTCTCTGATTTAACAGAGACAGGTCCAACTGCTTGTTTTTCATTAGGTTTAAGAGCAACCTTTTTAGTATCAGCAGTTGAGTTCATCATAGGTTTCTTAACAGATTTATCGGTGGTCATCCGGTTGCGCTTATCATACGTCATCGGACGGTTTTCCCTCTTATTATAAAAATTGTTTTGATTATGATAAGATTCTTGCTGGGGAAAATGCCGTCTTTGTTGATAGCCGTAGTTGTCAACCGGATACTCATGATATTGCCTCATCTCCACCTCGTGCCTTTTGTGTCGTACGTACGGGCAGGCGGCAAGTAAATGTCCCCGTTCCCCGCACTTATAACACGCACGGTATTCCTCATAGTTTTCCTTGATCGGCGACTTGGAAAAGCTAGCAATGGGATATCGATCGACCATGCATTGTTTCCTTAAACTCTCAGGAGCTGGGTGCTTTGAGTAAGTCGGTTCAATAAAACTATTTTCTTTATGAACAGGCAAAACAAATTGTGTGACATTGACCTTAGCTTCTTTATCCGAATAAATTTTGTCTAAAATTTCTTGAGGAATGTCATTGGTTCTTTCAAATTTTGGAAACCAAATCGTACTTTCCTGCCAGATCTTTTCGATTTTTGAATAATTGACAAACTTAATCGGATATTCATCATCTGATAAAATCATATCGGAGCCTTGCATCCGATAGAAGATTTTGACAGGTTTGTCACATGATTCGTTGCTCACATCATTTGATTTTTCAGATTTAAGCACATTTTTCTTTTCTACCGGTTTAACCACATTTTTCTCAGATTTAGTTTCAACTTTCTTTTCAACCGGTTTTCTCACATTTTTCTCAACCTTCTTTACCTCTTTCTTTTCAAAACTCTTACCAACAAACTTTTCATTTTTCTTAACCTCATTTTTACGATGAGCATTTGCCATTGGATGAATGATCTGAGACGGTGAGAATGGCTCAGTAGTGATTATATGATTTTCATCAGGGATATCACTATCACTTTCAACCGTCTCATATGGTTCATCTTCTTCATCTGAATCATCAGTAGCGACCACACCCTCACTATTTCCCAGTACTGGTCTCACATCAGAATATGGATCCTCGACACTGGAAGTGTTAGGCTCATTTTCTGATGTGGAATCAGGATTGATTAAAGTCTCCGGTGGTATTGCATGTAAAGTGTGATTCTCAAACAATACCGGAGATGGGACCGACTTATAGTTTGCACTATTTGACTGGGAGGGTTCTTCTATGATATGGTCGACTACATATGCTATCTGCTTGTAACTCTCTAACTTTTTGTTAACTTTTTCCGCAAAGCACTTGATGGTTGCCATTTCCAATTTAGTGTTTTCCATTTCATTGATGTAATTATTAATGGCAAGTTGTTTGATTGACAATGTCTTTTTAAGTTCAGACACATGCTTTTTATAACCATCAAGAACTTTGTTGAAATCTTTTAAGTCCTTTTGATAAATCTGACAGTTGATTTTTGCACTCTCAAGTTGGACCTTGAGAAGCTTGTTTTCATCAGTCAGTTTTTCAAAATCAGCACATTTATCACATTTAACACACGCTTGAGATTGAGTTTCAGAACTTACCGGCTTAGGAGGTTCTGTCATGGCCATCAAAGCGAAGTGAGCTTCCTTCCCTGCGAAGAATTTGGAGTAGTCAATCTTGGTGCACGCATCATCCACCATACATGACTTGCGGGTCATCAGGAAATCAGCTTCAGCTAACAGTTGGTCAATGTCATCATCTAGTGAATTCACACTAGCCTCTGAATCAGATTCACTCTCCATGTCCGAGTAAGCTGAATCGTATTGGTCTCCAACATCAGTGACGGAATCAAGAATCATCCCCGATTTCTTGTCTTCACTCTCAACAATCACATCCTCATTCACTTCCTCAATCTTCAACTCCGACACTTTTTCAATCACAACCTCTTCCTCCAACTCCTCATTCTCATCCAAACTCATCTGCTGTGCCACACATGCTACATTCCCAGCAGTGATCTCCTCCACCCCCAATTGCATTCCAGTCCAATCAAAACCTTCATCCTTTTGGATCACAAGTGCTTGGTTTTGATTGTCAGTTTGGTTTTGGTTTTGTGTGTTAGGTGTAGTGATAGGAACAATAGTTCGGTTTGGATTTTGTTGAGGTTGGTTTTGAGTTGTAGATTGTCTGGTGTTGTTGTTTTGTTAACGGTTCTGATAAGTGTTTTGTGGTTGAAAGCTTGAGATGTTTGGACTGTTGTATGACACTTGATTTTGGTTTTGGTTTTGTCTATTTTGGTATGTTGAATTGAAAGGGTTTCGGTTACCTTGTTGTGCTGGCTGTGTGCACTCTCTTTTATAATGTCCCTTCTCACCACAGTTAAAGCATGTAACCTTTGCTTTGTTGAATCCGTATGTGGTGTTGGGAGAAGTTGAGAGATCAGTTCTTCCAGTCTTCTGAATAAAGTCAGTGGCTCTCCACATAATGCTTGCAAAAGCCCACTGAATGTCCATCAACTCCATCTCCTCTTTGTCGATTTGAGCGTAGTCTTCATTGGTGAGATTATTGTTACCAATTTGACTCGCTACCAAACCGTTGTAAGAAGCAACCATAGCAGATACAAGAGCAACATGCTGTTGAGCAATTTCAACAGTCACATTGTTAAGGTTTGAGGTCTCTAACACAATCGGATTTTGACTTGACTGTGCTTGAGTAATCTGCATCTGATTCATTTGAGGAGGATATTGTTGTTGTTGTTGAGGTTGACTTGATGTGTAGCATGCGGCTTGTTGTAATGATGAAAACGGTGGAATAAAATTTGGTGTTTGATAAGGTTGTTGTGTGTATGATGGTGTGTAGGATGAAGTTTGAGCAAGGTAGTTAATGGGTGCTTTTGTTAGTTCAACAACATTAGACACACATGCTATGTGAGGAGCAACATTAGAAGTGGTGCTTGAAGCAGAAAGAGAGTTAGATGTACCACTCACATATAAGTCAGGATTCTGTGGAATCTGTGTTCTCTTAGCTTTTCTCTTTTCCTCCATCTCTTTGTTCTCCAGCTTTTGAATGAACTCATTAATAGTCCAATACTGGTAAGCATCCTTCTCCTTTAACACTTCGATGTGTTGGTTCCAGTAGGGTGGTAAAGCATCCGCAAATTGATCTACTAACTCCGACATTGGAATGCTGATCTCATAGCTCGACAATTCAGTGAGCAAATGGCAGTACCGTGGAACCAACTCTTTTAGGGTCTCAGTACCCATATAACTGAAGTTTTCAAACTCCTTCCGAAGCTCTTCCATCCTTAGCTTCCTGGTCTTCTCATTTCCATCATGTCGATTTCTCAGCATATCCCATAGTTGTTTGGATGTTGTGCACGATCCAAACTGATGCAATAGATCAGTGTTGATCGCCTGGGATAGCTGAGAGAATGCCTTCTTCTCTATCGCAAACCTCTTCTTTTCATCATCTGCCAAATTCTCCAAAGGTATCAGTTCTCCTGTATTTTCCAAAATAGGAGCAACGTAACCCTTCACAATCATTTACCATGCCTCGGCTCCCTCAAGTCCTTGTCCCTCAACATGGATCTTAAACTTCGTCTTCCAAGTATTGTACTCCTTCATGTCCATTAGCTTCGGTGGACGATTGCCGCTTCCAGAAGATAGATCATGAATAAGAGTGGATATAGCGTTGGTCCTGCTGTTGCTGCGACTCCCCAATAGTTGTCAATCGGTTGTGGTAATGGTTGAACAACTTGTTGTGGAGCCGAACTAGTCATTGCCATATAATTGATCGGCTGTGATGGTTGACTAGTCTTCTGAGCTGCAATGGACCACGGATCTTGTGTTGTCTGCTGTTGTGGTGCTTGAGTAGGTCTAGGCGTTGTTGGGAAGTTCCACATCTTGTCCTGCAAACGATTAAACACGAAAAGATTAAAAATGTTTTAACACAGAATTCTCCTTCGTATATACGAACGTGCGAATGAGAAATAAATTTCTCCTTCGACCGTTTTTAACAGATACGAATGTGAACTAAAACAACAAAATCTCCTTCGACCACTTTAGTCTCTCTTTCGACCGTTTTTCAGGCTCCTTCGACCGTTCGATCAGACGAAGGTGAAACAAATGGACGAATGTGAAAAATAAGCAATCAAAGTCTTCTTTCGACCACTAAAACACCTCCTTCGTACACAAAATCACTCTTTCGACCCAAATAAATTCCACTTTCGACCAAACTCTCTCGTTCGACCCCTGTGATTTCAAAAACGGTTATTCTTTGAAAATCAGTTAATTTTGATCATGTTTTTCAAATGTTGATGGATTTTGATGATCTTAATCAGGTTTTGATTCGGATTTGATTTGGAACAATTTTAATAAAGAGAATTATCCGATTTAAACTCGAAATCAGAGTGTAATCGATCAAAATCTTATCACATCAGTTTGTTCATTTAAAACAGAAACTTTTTTACCAAAATAGGGTCCAAATCAACTGAGAGATTATTAATTTGTGGTTGTTTGATCCGAAATGGCTCTGATACCACTTTGTATGTGCGTGAAAGGATCGATAACAAACAAAGATTGATCAAACAAGTTAGTTTCAGGTGCGGAAACCCTAAAACTATCACAAAATAATAATCAAAAAGATTCAAACACACAGATCATCATTTTCAAACATTTTCATTAATAAAACACTTGTTTACACGTTGAAATATAGATACAATCAAGGTATGAACGATAAACAGGTTTAACAAAACACTAGAGAGAGTTTCTGAAAGTGGAGGGAATAATAATGATCAAAAGTTGCATTCAAAAATCAAACTTGTCTATTTATAGACTGCACATTCGCCCAAACTGTTTGTGCGAATGTGCAGGTTCTTCCAAACCATAAGGTCGAACCAAGCTTCCCAAACCATAAGGTCGAACCAAGCTTTACAATAATCTAATTCTTCATTCGTCCAATCCACTTCCTTCGCACCTTTCAGTCTTCCTTCGCACCTTCTAATCTACTCCTTCGCACCTTCGATATCACCAAAACAAAATGTATTGTACAATCCAAAGCTTTAGTCGCACTTTTGCATCTACACATTTCCAAAAAGTACTACAGTTCTCCCATTGTACGCATCTCAAATTTTGATTGCATGAGTTTATTAAATTCATCACAAAATTTTGTGTTAGTTGAACCAAATATGATATCATCAACATAAATTTGAACAAGTAAGACATGATTTCCAACATGTTTTATGAAAAGAGTTTTATCAATGGAGCCTCTTGTAAAATTATTTTTGAGTAAAAAGTTTGAAAGTGTTTCATACCAAGCTCTAGGAGCCTGTTTTAGCCCATAGAGAGCCCTGTCAAGTTTGTACACCCACTCAGGATGAGAAGGATCCTCAAACCCATGTGGCTGACAAACATATACTTCCTCTTTTATTTTTTCCATATAAAAATGCACTCTTAACATCCATTTGAAAAACCTTAATTTTGTTGGAAATTGCATAAGCCAAAAATAACCTGATGGCTTCAAGCCTTGCAACTGGAGCAAAGGTTTTATCATAGTCAATTCCTTCTTCTTTAGAATAACCTTGTACCACCAGTCTTGCCTTGTTCTTGATAATCATACTAGCTTCATCTTGTTTATTTTCAAAAACCCATCTCGTGCCAATTGGTAGCTTGTTTAGTGGTAAGGGACAGATTTCCTAGACCTGTTGCTTCTTGAATTGGAGCAACTCTTCTTGCATAGCTTGAACCTAATTGTTATCTTTGAGGGCTTCTTGATACTTCTTTGGTTCCAACTGAGAAATGAATGCTGAGAAAAAGCAGAAGTTGGAAAGCTGGTTTCTTGTGAGTACCCCTGATGCAATGTTACCTATGATTTGATCCATTGGATGATCTTTGTGTTCAATCAGTTGTTGTAAACCACTGATAGGTGTAGGTGGATCTTGCACTTCTTCAAACAAACCACTGAGGTTGATAATATCTGGTTCAACTGTTCGAACATCTTCAGTAGTTGCAGGAGCTGAATCAGATGTTTGAGTTTGGACATTAGTAGTTGTTGAATCAGAAGTTTGAGGAACTTCTGATGGTTTGAAAGTTGACTTAATGACTGTATTAGGATTCCATTATGCAGGACCCTTATCATCAAACCCTTGATCTCCATAATAAACAGGTTTAGATGAAGTAACAGTCTTTTCAGGTCCAAAATTAAAGCTGTCAAGGTCAAAGAGTTCAGCAGGATGTGCTGGAATGAGAGTGTGTTTTGACTCATTAAATTTGACATTCAGTGTTTCTTCTACTATCTTGGTTCTTGAATTAAAAACCTTATAGGCTTTTCTAGTGGAATAGTAACCAAGAAAATAACCTGAATCAACTTTTGCAGCAAACTTTGAAATAGAGTCTTTGATGTTTAGAATGAAACATTGACATCCAAAAGCCATGAAAAAGGTGATAAGGGGCTTGATGCCATGAAGAACTTCATAGGCAGTTTTGGAATGTCTTTTGTTGACAAGGACCCTATTTTAAACATAGCAGGCTGTGTTGATTGCTTCAGCCCAGAAATACAATGGTAGGCCTGAGTCAGCTTACATAGTTATTGCTGCTTCAATTAGTGTTCTATTCTTCCTTTCTACCACACCATTTTGATCAGGAGTTTTGGGAATGCTGAATTGTCTAACAATCCCTTTACACAAACAGAATTCATCCAGAGTTTTGTTCCTGAACTCTGTCCCATTGTCACTTCTAATGGCTTTGACAGAGAGAATATTGTTTCGCTATTTGTAGAATGAAGAATTTTATGATATCAGCTGCCTCATCCTTGGAATATAAGAAGAAGACCCAAGTGAATCTTGAATAGTCATCAATGATGACCAAGCAGTATTTCTTCTTACCAAGGCTCCTGATTTTGACTGGTCCAAATAATTCAATATGGAGTAGTTGAAGGCATGCAGTTGTTTTTTATTCCTCAATAGACTTATAGGAGGGCTTATGCTGCTTATCCTTGAGACAGGATACATAGTGTTCTTTACACTGGCATTGCTTCAAAGGTAGACCTCTGACCAAGCCCATTTTTGTGACTTTATTTATGGTTTTAAAGTTCACATGGCCAAGTCTCATGTGCCATAGATCAGTTTCAGAAGTTGATGCCCTTGAGAAGAAGCAAGTAGTATTGTTCAGTACTTTTGTTGATACACGTTTTGCGACTAGTGCTATTGGATCGCACATTCTATTTTGTTTTGGTCAAAACGTGGGGTCGAAGGTGGTAATTAGAAGGTTGAAGGTAGATTACTGAAGGTCGAAGGTGGAAGAATGCAGGCGAATGTGGTAGTTGAAGAACAATGTGTTTGTTCAACCTAAAGAAGGGTCGAACCTGCACATTCGACCCTTACGCGGGGCGAATGTGCTATATAAACTGAAAATTAGATTTTAGTGTTAACTTTGGTCATTTGTGTTCCCCATTCGACCTGTATTTCTCTCTAGTGTTATAGGCTTTTCTAAAAAGTGTTTATTTCATTGTAAACAACGTTTTGTAAGGTTAATCAATATTGTTTATTAACGAAATGGAGTTTAAAAGGTGATTTGCGTGTTTTTTTTCATATTATTATCATTTCGTAATAGGTTTAGGGATTCCGCACCTAAATTGGTAGACTTGTTTGATCAAACTACTTGTTTTTGACAAAACTATCCTCCACAAAGTGGTATAAGAGCCTATATGGATCAAACAACTACGAATTGATAGTATTTGAGCTGATTTGGACCCAAATTTGGTCAAAATTTTTCTGTTTTGAATGAACAATGGTTTTTGATGAAAATTGATTGATTCGGACTATTTTTCACGGTTAAAATCAAGAATTCTCTTTAATAAACTTGTTCCTAATCAATTCCGAAGCAAAACCTACAAAACATCATCAAAATCCATCAACTTTTGAAAAATTTGGATCAAAATAACCGATTTTCAAAGAATAACCGTTTTTCAAATGAACAGGGTTGAACCTAGGAGAGAAAGGTCGAACGTGTGTGTTTTAGGTCGAATCTGAGATTTTTAGGTCGAACGTGGTTATTTTTAGGGTCGAACCTAGAAGTTGTAAGTGTTATGTTGTACATTCGACCATATTTGGTACATTCGACCCTACAGGAGATCGAAAGTGGGAAGTTAGTGGTCGAAAGTGAGTTTGTTTGTTATATTCTACATTCGAGTCAGCAGGAAGGGTCGAACCTGGAACATTTTCCACATTCGAAACCACGTTTGTTGATAAGGGTCGAACGTAGAAGCTGATCAAAATTTTTTCTAAGTGTTTCGCATTCCGGACTTCGTAGACGATATGTGGAACTTTCCAACAACACCGAGGCCTAATACTACACAACAACAACACGTTACTATGGATCCGTGGACTTTAGCTGCACAGAAGACGAACAGTCAACCATCACAGCCGATCAATTATCTCGCAATGACTAGTTCGATGCCACAGACTGTTGCTCAACCTCCACAACAACCCATGAATGATTATTGGGGAGTTGCAGCAGCCGCGGTACACTCTCAAACTACCAATGCTATTCAGTATATTCCTGTTGAGAAGACTCTAGGAATGATTCTTGATCAGAAAAAGGTCAATTCAAATTCAAATGTTTGTGTTAAAGAATCTTTGAAATTGAATGTTCAAAGACCCAAGACCAAACAGGCTTGGGTCCCCCGAAAGAACTAATGCTTTTACTTGATATGTGCAGGGAGCTTCAGCTGGCCCTGTTAGCAGTCTTTGGAGTGTTGATAGTGGAGCTTCTGGTCACATGACAGGGGATTTGTCGCTGCTGTTCGACATCAGAAACATCAATGGCAGATATGTAGCATTTGCTGGAAGCAAAGGAGGTTACATCACAATGGAGGGAAGCGTGAGTAACGGAATTGTGAGTTTTGAGAAGATATCGTATGTGAAACAGATCGATTATAATCTGCTTAGTGTCAGCCAAATCTGCGACAAACAGTTTTCTGTACACTTTGATGACTAATCTTGTTATATTCTCAAACTCGGCTTTGTTATTCCAAAAGAGTGGATTATGTTGAAAGCACCGAGAGTGAATAATCTTTACATTCTCGATATGACAAAGGCGATGACAACTCAGGGCTAAGTTACATGTTTCCTCTCCAAGGCTACTGAAAAAGAATCTATTATGTGGCATAGGAGGATGGGACATATTCACCTCAGGAAAATGAATCATCTGGTGAAGATTGGACTTGTCGAAGGCGTTAATGTCAAACATTTTCATCTAAATGACAAGTGTGTGAGTTGCAAGAAGGGGAGGCAGCACAAATAGTCCCACAAACCAAAATGCCACTTGAGCGTTTGCACATGGACCTATTCGGACCTGTCAAGCGTAAGAGTCATTGCGGAGAGCTTTACTGTCTTGTGGTTACCGACGATTATTCTAGATTTTTGTGGGTAATGTGCTTGCAATATAAAAGTGACACTTTTAACAATCTGAAAGTTCTGTTCACTCATTTAGAGAATGTCTATGGTTTGAAATTCAAAAGAATTCGGAGAGATAATGGGACGGAGTTTAAAAATGCACAGATGGATGCTCTTTGTGAAGATAAAGGAATTCATCATGAATATAGTGCTCCGTATACCCCTCAACAGAACAGTGTCGCAGAAAGGAAAAACAGGACTCTAATAGAGGCGGCGAAAACAATGCTTGCGGATTCTAACCTTCAAGTAATGTTCTAGAATGAAGCCATATACGCAGCTTGTTACACACTGAATCATGTGTTAACAGTGAAGAAGTTTGGGAAAACTTCTTATGAACTGTTGAATAGATGAAAGCCGAATTTGGAGTATCTAGAACCATTTGGAGCACCGTGTACTATGCTTAATCCATCTGAGAGGTTTGCACCAAAAGCTGAAGAGGGATTCTTTGTTGGATATGCAACCTCGCTCAAACGGGTATTCAACAAACGAACTCGTCAGGTAGAGGAGTGGGCTAACGTTGAAGTTCAACGATATACTTAGAATATACAGGGTAGCGGTCTAGATTGGATGTTTGATTACAAAGACTTCTTTGAATCATTCAATCTAGATAACTTGGTTGAAGAGGCTGTATTAAGACTTTATTAAGAGTGTGAAAACGTAGTAACTTCACCGTTGGTGCGTCCGATCACCGTAAATCCTCCGACAGCTTCTAATGATCCCAATGTTCCTGCAGCAGAAGAAGAAGTTTTCCAAGAAGCTTCCACTACTCTTAATTCATCAGAATCGGAAGATGATGATGATGTCAGAAGTGAAACTATTCTAGATCATATTACGGAGACACCACCAGTAAACTCAAATTCAAATGTTGCTTCATCATCCAACTTGGGTAATGATCTGGATTCGATAGAGAATTTGACTACTCAAACGGGAGTTCAAGTATCTGATCATCCGGAATCTCGGATTCATCGTATTCACCCGCTTGAGCAAGTAATTGGTGATCGTGGAAGCAGTTTTATGACCAGAGGACAACTTTGGAATGCAAAGTCACCAGAAAATCTTGTCGCTTTAGCTTTATATGCAAAAATTCAAAAAACTGGTTGTCAGAATGTCTGGTCTTTTGCTTGTTATGTTTCGAAGGTAGAGCCGCAGACTTACAAGGATGCTCTTTTGGATGACGCATGGGTAGAGGCGATGCAAGATGAGTTTTTGCAGTTTCAGAAACTAGGAGTGTGGACACTAACAGATTTACCTCCAGGCAGAAAGAAAATTGGAACTAAATGGGTTTTCAAGTGTAAAAAGGATGACAGAGGAGTAATCGTGAGAAACAAAGCTCGACTGGTAGTTCAAGGTTTTCATCAAGTGGAAGGAATCGACTACAACGAGATTTATGCACTTGTGGCACGATTAGAAGCTATTCGTATGTTTCTAGCGTTTGCCTCATACAAGAAATTCAAGGTGTATCAAATGGATGTCAAGAGTGCGTTTCTTTACAGTGTGGTCAAGGAAGAGGTATACGTAGGTCAACCTCCGGCCTTTGAAGATCCTATCCACCAGGATAAGGTCTACGTTCTCAATAAAGCACTATACGGGTTGCACCAAGCTCCACACCAATGGTATAAGAAGCTGAGCACGTACCTACTATCCAAGGGATTCAAACGCGGTTTGGTAGACTGCACTTTGTTCACCAAAAGAACAGGGGATGACTTCCTTCTTGTCCAGATTTATGTTGACGATATTATTTTTGGATCTACTAACGAACTTTTGTGTAGAGAATTTGAAAAGGTGATGCAAAAAAAGTCCGAGATGAGTGCGATGGGAGAAATGAAGTTTTTCCTCGGCTTGCAGGTGGAACAAAGACCAACGGGGATCTTTATACACCAAACAAAATAGGTTTCTGAAGTCTTGAGCCGATTCCAGATGGAAGATTCGAAGTCGATGTATACCCCGATCCAACCTAATCACGGGATTGGAGTTGATGCTAAGGGGGAGCTGACTGATCCTTTTACATACAGAGCAATCGTCGGATCTCTAATGTATCTCACCGCATCCAGACCAGACATAATGTTTGCTACATGTCTCTGTGCATGATATCAGTCGAAGCCGAAACAAAGTCATCTTGCAGCTGTCAAACGGATTCTACGATATCTGAAGGGTTGTCCGTCGAGAGGACTATGGTACCCTAATGATGATAATTTTGACCTAATTGCTTTTAGTGATGCAGATTGGGGCGGTTGTGACAAAGACAACAAATCCACAATGGCTGGATGTCAATTTTTGCGTAGCAGGCTCGTGACGTGGCAGTGTAAGAAGTAGACGGCATTTGCACTATCCACATGTGAAGCAGAATATGTGTCAGCTTCAAGTTGCTGCTCACAGGTTCTGTAGATTCAACAACAGATGGTCGATTACGGTTTGCAATTTCTGAAAACCCCTATTCACTGTGACTACGAAGCCGCAATTGCATTAACTAAAGACACGGTCAATTACTCAAAAGCTAAGCATATTCGGATTATGTATCACTTTATCCGAGATTGTTATGCCAAAGAGTTGATTGACATGGTCAAAATCCACACTGATTACCAACGTGCAGATCTTTTTACCAAAGCTTTCGATAGATCTCGATTCGAATTTTTATTAAAAGCTAATGGTATAAAAGAGAAACAAGACTGATCATCACCTCTGTTTATCACTTTTAGTTTTAGTTTTACTGTTTTTCAAAAATCCAAAAAAAAAAAAATCAAAAAATATGTTTTACATTTTAGGGGTAGTTTTTAGATTTTCAGAAAACCCAAAAATATTGAAAAATCCAAAAAGCCATAAAAAATTAGAAAAACTCAAAATGATTTTCCTGGAATAAAAGAGGAAATGATCGTACATCAATGGGGATCTGACACATGCTAAAGATTTGAAATGTTATATAAGCCGTGTGTTGAGTCTATGTGATGTGCTGGTAGGCTTCGTAGACCTAATACTGAGTGTTAGATACATACATATCAAACGAATTGTAATGTGGATGAACTCCTCATGGGCATATGGTCTTAGTACCGTAATTTCGTTTGATAGGGTTTTTGTACAAAATTCGGAGGTTTCGGGTCGTTATCTTACTAGTTATCTGGGGATAGCCTTTCTGATCTTTTTTCGTAAGGTTTTACGGACCTAGACCAGACAGGGTATCTTGCTAAAAGAGCTTTAATGCCAAAACCAAAAGTTACCGAATTGAGGAACTTTCCATGCATGATGATAATCAAAGATTATCTAATGCATCGTATCCAATCATTGATGAAAATCATGATTGATATTAGCCCTCAACCTGGTAGAGTGCATATGTTACTTTGCAGCATTGATTTGCTGACCTGTACACCTCTGTGCCTCAATACCTTGTAAAATTACAGATAACGAAAGCATAATCACGCGTTACATTAAGTCTTTGTGCAATTATTCCTTGATACGGGATATGTCGTGTGTGTGGGAACCACAGACAATTTTTGTTTATATTATAGATAATTGTATCAAACATTGCATAAAAGTCTGCATGCGAGCTTATGTGGATAACAATATCAGCAATTACTGGATCACACATTGACTTTATTGATAATAAACACTAAAGATCAACGGTGTGATCAGATTTCTCAAAAACTGATATGATCCTCTTTCCGGAAATCACAAAACATTTACTGTTTTATGTTTACATTTCTACATTTTACATTTGTCAAAATTTACAAAAACTCAAAAAGATTTTAGGTGTGTTTTAACATAACTTTCAGAAGAACCAAAAAGATTTTACATTTCTGTTTTATTTTTTATAACAGATGGTGATTGATGGTCGTTTTCTGGAACTTGGTGAACCCTTTGAGTTTTGTGACTTTTAAATGTGAAATGATGAATGTTTGATGCTTAAAAGATGTGAAAAAGATTGAACGGGATTCGATTGTGAGATTTGGTAAAATGTTCAAAAATTCCAATCTCCATTCGCCCCTTCGATGGGTCGAATGTGGAATTTTTCTTACATTCGAGCTTTTTAAAATGGTCGAATGTGAGTGTTGTAGTGTATTTTGTACATTCGAACCCTGTTTCTACTTTCGAGCCTTTCAGTAGGGTCGAATGTGGAAATAGTTTCACATTCACCCTTATAAAACGGTCGAATGTGGGAGCCTATATATACCTATCTGCACATTCGAACCTCATTTGAAAAAAAAAATTCAAATTTTTGAAATCACCCACCCTTGTTGCTCAATTTTTCTAGAACTTTGATTATTATTCTTTGCATCCTACTGATCATTTTGATACTAAAAACACAAGTAATGGACAAGAAACAAAGGCATATTCATCAATTTTGTGTTCAAGCCCTAGACCATGACTGTTGGACCATTTATAGGATGTTATAGTTGAAATTGTTGATTGGGATTTAGTTGTACATAGTTTTAAGGGGAGAATGAACAATAATCTAGGATAAAAACAACACAGATTGTCTAATTGATGTTTAAAAAGTGTTCGAACCCTAGATTTTGGTAAAAACTATCTAAAACTAAACAATTGGCACAATTGATCAATGATATGGCTTAGTCGGTCATGTTAGTAGATAAAAAAACGAAAATTACATGTTAAGATAGTCAAAATTGATTTCTGTAAAATTGGTCATATGAACAGTCAGGTTCGACCAATAAAGAAATGTCGAATGTGGCTTTTCCGGTCGAAGGTGACTTGTTCATAGGGTCGAATGTGGAATAAAGGTCGAATGTACATTTTTAAAGAATTTTTTCACATTCGAACCTTGTTTTTCACTTTCGAACCTTGGATTTTCTTCATTCGAATGTTCGAAGGGTCAAATGTGGACTTCCAAAAACCAAATTTTCAATTTTGAGAATTTTGTTCGTTTCTAATGAGTTTTCATGTTTTGTTTTTGCAGGATTTCAATGGCAGAACCTCAGAACACAAATATTCCAGCTGGATCATCTGAAAAAACTGCTGGAAAGAAACCGGAAGAAGAGTTTCCATTTGAAGAGGCTCATAATTGTTGTGCATTTCTTGGCGAGTTCAAGAAACACACTGAATTCTCTGGAATTATTGATTTTCTAAAGCAAAGCAAAGTTGTTGATGCAATAGCTACACCGGCTATTATCTATAAGGACCACCAAGTGGATTTCTGGAAGAATGCTAGAATGGATTATTGGGATAATCAAACAGCTATTGTTAGAAACATTCAAGGGCAGCTAGCAATAGTTACAGAGAGTGATATTCGAAAATCCTTGAGATTGAAGGACGAGCCGACTGATCCAAGAAGTTTATCATGGATTGAATAGAGGAAATGCTTTTTACGCATGAAGTATAACGGACCAATCACAGATTGAGCTTTGCATAAAGGCAAACTGTGCCCACAGTTTAAATACCTAGCTCATGTGATGTTACATGTCTTTGGTTCCGTTAGTGGTGGCTATGATGTGATGAGAAAGAGCATCAGTTCGTTGATGGTTGCTCTTATACTAAACAAGCCGTTCAATGTGTTTGGGATGATCTTGGATCATATGCTTGAACCACTGAAGGGTTTGAAGCACAAGAAGTTTTTGCTATATCCCAGGTTTTTACAGATGATATTTGATCAGAAGTACAAGAAGTTGAGAAAAGATCCGACACAGATTTTAGTTCAAGATCATATGAGCTTGAATACTTTAATCAGGATGAAGGGTTACAAAGGGGTTCCTGAGAATGAAAGACCACCCCTGAAGAATCTATTTGGGCATTTGATCACTCTTGATTATAAGGATCCAGGTGTGGATAAGGCTAAAAATGTGAACAGTGAATATGACAATGATGATCCTTTGTTTCATGTTAATCCGGAAGCACAGAGAAAAAGACAAGTGGTGAATGTTGGTGCCAAGAGTGGAAAAGGAAAGGAAAGGAAAAGGAGGATGAAGCTGAACCTCCAAAGAAAACATCAAGAAGAAAGAAGAGTATGACAAAGAAAGGTACAGGATTAGTTGATGAAGAGTCTGCCGATTCTGAGGAGACTCAAACAGACGAAAGATGGGATTCTGCTGATGAGAGTGTAAAACGAACCAAGCCCAAGGCCACTGTGGCTGGTGAGTCGGAAAGTCTCAACAAGACTTTAGAGGAACAGAGATTAAAGAGAGCAATTGTGATGGATGATATAGATCTAAGTCTTGGTATGGGTGCAGAAGATTTTAGTGGATCACCGATGGTTGGTGAAAAACAAAAGAAGCCCATGTTCAAAAAGAAATCAAAGAAAGATGAGATAGAAAATCAAAAGAAGAGGAGAGCGAAAGAAGTTGAGATTCTGATTGCAGGAAAGAAAGTTCCTGATGCATCTAGTTCTAAATCTGCTACTCCCGTGACATCCCCAGTAGCAAAGAAACAGAAGAAATTTGCTGCTGAGAAAACTGTTGATCCAACAGAAGATTTTAATGAGGCTATGGAAAGAGTCTTGAACAAGTTTAAGAAAAAGACTCTTGTTGTCGAGGCTTCAACACCATAGGTTACTGTATCAAGTGATGTAATGAATGCAGTGAACCAGAAGTTTGCAGATATGATGAATATTATTAACCAGCAATAGCAAGAGATTGAATAGTTGAGAAAGAATGATAAGAAGATGTTGGATATTGTTGAATCTTCACAGGAGAGTCGGGAAGAGTTAGAAGCAAAGATCAAACAACTTCAGGATGAAAATCAGAAGTTGTTAGCTCATGAACAGAAAAATACTAGAAGATACATTTCGTTGAAACTCGAGAATAAACAAGTGAAGAAAGACAATAAGAGCTTGAGGAAACTTATTGACGATCTTTATGAGAAAGCTCCTCAGTTGAAAGAAGGAGAGGAAGATAAAGAGCGTGAAGAAGAGCTTGTTGATTTTGAACCATGTGAATCTGAAGAAGAAGAAGAAGAGGATGACGGTGATACTCCTGAGAAGAAAGATGGTGATGATAAAGATGGTTATGGAGATGATTCTGGAGATAACAGTTCTGCATATGATGATGATGATGACGATGATGATGATAGTGATAAGTATAAGTATGCAAAGAGAGATGCTAGTAAAGATGCAAGAGAATCAAGTTCGAAAGCTCCTGGTGGTAACACTGATGATGATAATATTTTCTGGAATGAAAAGATCAGATCTTTATTAGATGAAGACAAAAAGTTATATCGTCAGATGTTGACAAAGAAAGTCTAGACGATTGAGCCGACAGGAAAGTTTTCAGAATTATTTGAATCGGATGATATGAGATTTGAGCTTGAGTATAACGATCCCGATCTTGAAGATGGTGAAGTTTCTGCAGCTATTTCTAAAGAAATACTTGAAGGATTGGCTAGATAAGTCGGTAAATCTCTTGAGAGAGTTAATTAGTGAGAATCAGATTCCTAACATACTTGAGAAAAAAGCAGGAAACACTCTGATGATAGAGATACACCACTGTTTGAAGATGTTGATGGAGGACATTACCAGTGAGGAATATCCAAAGTATTTCAAAGACAAACATGATTCTGCATTTCCTGAATTTTCTGAAGAAATGTTAAGTCAAGCTGAGAAACTTGCACGTGAGAAGAGAAAGACATTTGTTAATGAAGTCTTCAAGAACTCAGAAAGTCAGAAACCGACTGTTGAACAATCTAACGATATGAAAAGGTTCTTGAGGAAACTAAAAGAAAAAGAAGCCAACCGACCAAAGACTGAAATTCAGGGAGGTTTCTATAAATTTCATAATGAACTGTTCAAAGGAAGAGCTCTCGGTTGGAAATACCTGAGACAACTAAGGTGTGTTGCAGTGAAGTGGGAGAAGGGAATTCTGTAATTCAACATATTCCATGACATCAAAACACTACCTTACTGGGTTGTACGCGACGTCTGCCGACATACTTTGTCAGGTGCAACTGTAAACAATGATGCATTTGGCTATTTCGCAGATCGCATGGCTAGAGAGAGCAGAACGAGATGGGATGTATTCACTCCGCAGTATCCTAAAAGGATTGTTCATAAGAAGAGTATTGATCCGATAACTGGGATGAACAAGGTGACTTTCAAGTATATACCACCGACCGTACTGAAACATATTCCTTTTATGCCTATTCCAAAACATTTTTCAAAAGATTTCATGTGGTGGTACTACGATTGGAAGACCGCAGAAGCTGTTATCTTATTGAAGGATGGGAGAGATGAATTCGAGAAGATACATATTTCTGATCCAATGTGGTTGATAAATTGCTCACACGAAGATATCATTATGCTGTATTACAACCCAATCTATTGTGAAGAGAAGGATAGCGAACAAGCTCTGATTTACCAACGTGTGGTATGCTTGTGTTTCGCTTGGGATGTTAATGCGGGATGTGACTATGACAAGAAACTAGGAAAGTTTGTGAAGATTCCAAAATAAAAGAAGAAACCTAAACAAAATTTTGAACTAGTCATGACCAAAGAGCAGAAAACGTTATTGCGCATCAAGCTGATGAATAAGCAGATGGACGAAGCGCGAAGGCAATCCAAGCAATAGTCGAGGGGGAGTTTGTTGATACACGTTTTGCGACTAGTGCTATTGGATTGCACATTCTATTTTGTTTTGGTCAAAACGTGGGGTCGAGGTGGTAATTAGAAGGTCGAAGGTAGATTACTGAAGGTCGAAGGTTGAAGAATGCAGGCCAATGTGGTGATTGAAGAACAATGTGTTTGTCCGACCTAAAGAAGGGTCGAACCTGCACATTCGACCCTTACGGGGGGGGGGGGGATGTGTAGACCTATATAAACTGAAAATTAGATTTTAATGTTAACTTTTGTTATTTGTGTTCCCCATTCGACCTGTATTTCTCTCTAGTGTTCTAGGCTTTTCTGAAAAGTGTTTATTTCATTGTAAACAACGTTTTGTAAGGTTAATCAATATTGTTTATTAATGAAATGGAGTTTAAAAGGTGATTTGCATGTTTTGTTCATATTATTATCATTTCGTAACTGATTTAGGGATTCCGTACCTAAATTGGTAGACTTGTTTGATCAAACTACTTGTTTTTGACAAAACGATCCTCCACAACTTTGTCTTTCTCAATTTCCACTGCATAGACATTGCCACATCTTTTGGCTATCAGCAAAGTATGATCTTCAATTATGTTCTCTATCAACTTTTGGCCTTGTGGTGAGATGATCTTGCAAGCCGTTTTGGTGAAAAAATAAGAATATCCTGTATCACACATTTGAGAGACACTCGGCAAGTTGTACTCTAAATTTTCAACCAGATTGACCTTGTCAAACTGTATTTTGCCAGAGGAGACATTGCCATGTCCTAGCACATATCCCTTGGCATTGTTTCCAAAGGATACAGATCCTTCTCTTTAACTGATAAAACTTTTTATCAGGTATCCGCATCCTGTCATGTGCATTGAGCGAGCCTCCACTATCAACATACCAAATGCTATTTAAGCCTCTGGATACCTCTGCACAAAATAGACAATTAGTTAGATTTAGGAACCCAAGCCAATTTGGCTTTGGGTTTGCTCTTGAGAACAGGAACAGTTTGTTCTTGACCAATATGAGAAATCCATGTCTTTTTGGCAATGGATTTATCTTTAAGAGCAATGGTGGTATCCTTTTGAGGACCACCATCAACTTTGGTCATCAGTAGTTTTACCATTTTCATGAGATCTTTAATCTCAGCAGTTTGTGAAACTGCTGATTATGTAGGTCTAACTACTGAAATTTTTTTTTGTGAAAAAGACTTTAGCTGAGATTTAGTCTTTTTCTGAGAAAAGGTGTTGCTTGGTTGTTGTTTGTTGGGATAAAAAGTTTCTTCAAAATCTTGTTTGATTTGTTTTCCCACAACTAGTTGTGAAATCTTCTTCTTATACTGATTTCCTTTTCTATATCTACAAAATTCTGTGTTGTGGTGGAAGGCAAATTACTGACAGTTTTGGTTTGATTTAGGTCATCAACAGTTTTCAGGTTCTCAACTCCTGATGTAGATGAAACTACTGATGGCTTAATGTCAGTTTTGTTCAATACTTATGTAGAACTTTCTTTTTCATTTTTGAGAAAGTTATGATGAAAGGATGTGCAGTCATTCATATCAGAAGTTTGATTTTGAACTATTCACTCCCACCGTCAGAAGTTTTGTGAGTAAAATCAGTTGGGGTTTTGGTATGATTTTACCCTGTGCAAAACTTAACATTTGATGAAGTTTGTTTGTTAAGCAACATTTGGTAACCTCTACATGAGTCAACCCATTTTTCACAGTCAACTTTGGTGTCGGCAAGCTCTTTTCTGACATTTCCTAGGTCTTTTGTCATGATTTTAATTTGTGCTTGGGTTTCAATAGCATTATTTGTTAATTTAGAATTTCCTTTGATTTTGCAGCAAGTTTTCTTTCTAAATCACATTTTATTTGAGTATATTTTCTTTCAGAGTAATTGGCTTTGCCTTGTAGATGCACATTGGTCTCTCTTATGAGAGCAAAAGATTCTTTTCATGATGTTGAACAAAGTTTTGTCAAAGATTCTTTTGATACCTGAGATAAGGCAGATTTAGAGACGCAACGCTCAAAGGCCATTAGGGAAAAATTCTTTCTACCATTATCAGGTTCTCCCCAGTTGATGTCAAACATTTTGTTGTCTGCATCTAGATTGCATTCAGATGTGTCAAAAAGAAGAATACTCCAGTCAACATAACCTGAAGTAAAAACACTTTGTTGAGAGGGTTGTTGAGTTTGTGGAGGTTGTTGAGCAGCTGGAATGGAAGGCATCAGTTGTTGGCTCTACATTTGACGAGCAGGCATCTGAACATATTGTACTTGTGGCACATATTGGATTTGTGGAGCTTGTGCCTGTACAAAATGTGCACTTCCCTGTGTTCCATTATTCCTGTTATAACAGGAGTTAAACTGATTTCCAGACTGTTGTTGGTTAAAGCTAGAGCTTCTACACTTTCTAGCAAAGTGTCCCAACTTTTGACACTTGTGACATCTAAGTTTAGATTTGTCAAAACCAACTTTTGTTGAGTTGTTTAGTCCTGGAAATTTCCTTCCTGACCTTTTATAAAATTTGTTATTTTTTATGCTTAACATGGCCAGTTGGTGTAAAATGTCCATTTCTTCCAAGTCATCACTACTGAAATTTTTTAAGTCATCCATTATAAAACACATTTTATCAGTAGTTTGACTATTTTCATCATTGTCACAAGCTGGATATGATCTTTCTGATGAGATCCCAGTAGTTATGTCAATGTGATCAAAGAATCCAAAATCATTTGAACAAGAAGGTGAGTCTTGTCCTAAAAGTGTTGTACTACCTGGAACATAGTCATCAGCTGTTTTGCCAGAATTTTGTAACCTTTTCTTTTGATTTATTTCTCTTTCAAAAGTTAAAAATTTTCCATGTAATTTTGTAAGAGTGAGGGAGTTAAAATCTGGTCCAGATCTGAGAACTATTGAATAAGTTTCCCATTTTTCTGGTAAAGACCTAAGAATCTATGAAGCATAGATACATTTGTATAGGTCTGACCATTTAACTTTAACTTAGAGATTAATGGGGAGAATCTTTCAAATTATTGTGTCAAAGTTTCCCCATCAATGTGAGTAAATGTTTCATATTGCTGAGCAAGGATTTCTCTGGTGTTGGCAATCACCTCTTCAGTTCCTCCAAACTGTTCTTTTAGGCAGTCCCAAAGCTCTTTGGCACTTTTACAATGTAAAAGTCCAGAGTAGATTTCATTTGGGAGAGCCATTGTCAACATGGAGAAAGCCTTGGCATCAAGCTCAAGTTTAAGGAAATCTTCATCAGTGTAATCTTTTGGGTCCTTTGGTATTTCAACTTTAGTTTCAAGATTTATATTTACTGGTTTATGGGGTCCATACATGACAGATTTCCAACAACCAGTATTTGTCTGTGATAAAGTATGTGCCAATCTATTTAGCCATATGTTATATTCAGAACGAACAAACATAGAAGTCTTATTGGCAGATCCAGTATTATGAGGATCCATTTTTTAGAGTATTGATTTGTTAATTTTTTCTCAAAGTGATGGATATTTTTGAAAAAGTGAACTTTTATCCTTTATTGAATATCAGTAAGAGCCTGTGTCTGATTCTCAATTTGTTAGATTGATATTCGATCAGATAAACTAGAAGCTCTGATACCAATTGCTGGATCAGTATGTTCTTTAACAATTCTTATTCATGAACACTTATGTGTTGTAAGTATATCAAAGCAGTTTGCACAGCGGAATAAGTAAAGTGTTCAAGTTTAAAGTTTCACTTTTAACAAGAGTTATTACTCCCCCTAGATTTAATGAACTAATGGCAGTTAATGAGAATCTAAATAACTGAATGCATATAACAATAAGTATGATAAAAGATTCTCAGATGTGAAATGGTATTTCAATTAAAAGCCTTTGAAGGATTTCAGTTTAATAAAATCGATGTCTGAAATAGTGGGATAAACACATCTATTTATAGACCAACAAATACATACAAGTTGATTTAATAGTAATACTACATCAGGCTATAGTATTGGAACTTGTACAAAGACTTTCACAAAAGCATAAAGTAATGCTATAATACCAAACTAGTGAAATACAAAGGCGGTGGGAAGATTCCATCAGAACAGCTGATGAGTAGTTTGTCTTCAGTAGTTCTTCAGTTGACTTGTCTGGTTTAGCTTCAGAACTTCTGATCTTTAGTCTTCAGCACTTGATGTATATTTGGCAGAATATGAATTAGACTAAGGCTTGCAAAAGTGGTTTCTTCAATCTTTTTTGTCCTTACATCCATTTTAAGTGACACTTTTGTAGTGTCTTTATTTTGCTAACGCTCATCGCCTCTGTTTTGCTAACGTGCATCGTCCCTAATTTGCTAACATGATCATTCTTGGTACTATTACCGGTGCCCATTTTTACTGTCTTCAGGAACTCGGACCGGTTCGGTACAAGTATGGTGACTATCTTTTTGCGATAACTTACGGGACGTTTGCCATAATAATATGTTCTGGTACTCTAACAAGCTTAATACAAATAAATATACCATTGCATCATGCGAAGGAATGCGAAAAAAGTTGTTGCTCATAGTACTACTAAACACTGCTGCATAACAAACGAGCCCCGTCGCGAAGCGCGGGTAACTAACACCCTAGTTCATCTTATACTCCCTATTAAATCCCTATTCAATATAGTTAATATGAAAATAAGTTTTCCATTTTACAATTGTGAGTGAAAGTAAAGCTATGGAAAAGGTAAAGATTCCATCGTTGTGAATGGTGGTTTGATCACCTTTTGTTATATGAATGCAATGGAATGATTTGGGTGCTTATTTTATTTTTTATTACTAAAAAAATATTTAACAACTACTTATTGCAAGTTACTTATTTTATTTTTTAATGTTAATTTTATTAAAATATTTAACAAAATCTAAACCGTATCTTTTTAAACATAAATTAAGGGGATAGTTTAATCCATAGCATGAATGATTGGGTGTAGATGGATCATTATTGTAATTATTTATGTCGCATGCAAAAAGAAAACTATTGTTTAACATAAAAACATGTTTAGTAAGTTAAATGTTTATAGAAATCGAAAACTTTGTTTTTAACGGGGTACGAAATACATCTGCCTGACTATTCAGGAGACACCCGGTTCTTGAAAGGGATCAAAGGCTCCCACGAAGCCATATCAGATGCTGACGCTGGGTAGCCTAAGCCCGCCCATACAGTATCCGGATCGGAAAAAACCCAATTCCTCACCCGTCCGAAGACACAAAAGTAAGAAATTGATAAAACCCGGGTGAGATCAAGAATCAAATCTGAGACCTCTCAATCCCAAGCCTTATCCTTTACTTCTCATATCAATCCACCACAAGGGTGGGTTTTAAGTACCAAAACTTAAATCATAGAAAATAGATAGATGCTTGAAGAAAAGGAGAGTTTTCACAAATTTACTTTTATGATATCATTTTCAAATGGAGGTTGTATTAACACCCCCACTTCTATTCTCACCCCCCAAAGCTCCTCGCTTTGGCCTAAGCGAAGCGCTTTGGTTACTTTTTTAACTACCTCGGTCCGAGGTAAGTTATTATTCTGATTTGACCCCAAGCGTCTCGCTTTGGCCTAAGCGAGGCGCTTGGAATCCAGATATTATTTTTGTTGTATTTTTGTGTTTTGAATTGGTTTTTTATTATTTTTTTATTTTTTAATATAATTATTGTAAAAAAAATTATAAAAATTAAAAAACAAAATAATAACCACAAACTTTTATCGACATTGCTCCAACTCAACTCAACAAGACATTTAAGCGGAATACACTTTCCATCCAACACAGGGTTCACTAAAACTCAACTCAACAAGACATTTAAGCTGAAGAAACTTTCCATCCAACACAAGATTCACTAAAACTCAACTCAACAAGACATTTAAGCCAAAGACACGATTTTTGCATGTCTAATCGACATTTATTTTAGGAATTGTTTGAGAATATATTTTTTGATCAAAGGATCCATACCAGAACAGTTATTTGGAATGTTCCTGATCTTTACAGTAATGATCGCTTTACAATGTCGAAAACGACTATCATCACTCTGCATAGATTAGTTGTTAGCGCCGATCCTACGGTCTATTTCTTTCCACAACCATTGCTCCAACATAACATGCACCGACTTGAGATATGAGTTTGATTAGCTTGAATCTCTTTGATCCATGGTATCTACTAACCGTCTTAGTCACCCTCATAGGGAAATCTACTCTCACACTTATGCGTAGATCAAGGAGATTGATGAAGATATTCATCAAGACCCTTACAGAGGGTAACTATTCATATACCATTGTTGTTGGATGTTCATGTGAGAATGCATAGTACAAATTTGTTTTGACCAACGTCTGACTGACTTGAAGTTCCTTTGCAACCTAGTTCCTTTTAATTATAAACAACATTAAAGAAGGACTTGTGCTATTTCTTTTCAAATGCTTCCATCATATATCGATCAAATTGCCATAGGG
This sequence comes from Ambrosia trifida, assembly GCA_028751855.1. Classification (NCBI taxonomy): domain Eukaryota; kingdom Viridiplantae; phylum Streptophyta; class Magnoliopsida; order Asterales; family Asteraceae; genus Ambrosia; species Ambrosia trifida. The sequence goes on from CM054127.1 coordinate 96,104,050, forward strand.
TCATTGGTTTTCAGAGTTTCCAACCCCTAATACCATACAAAATGACTGTGTTTGAAAAACGGAGAGTTCTGACCATGTTGGAGCACTGTTCTTCTTGATCTTGATCTTCACAATTGCTTTTTGACAAACGTCTGGCTGACCTGAAGTTCCTTTGCAACCTGGTAGAAAGGAACTAGGTTGCAAATATAAAAATCCATCACATCACGATTTGCATCCCGGAAAATAATGAGTAACTTACTAACTAACCCTTCATCTTCTCTATTTAATGTCCTAACAAAATGTAAACTAAAAGAACAAGGCTTCAAACACAACTTTTTTGCTCAAGGTAATATTATTGTAATATAATATTTCAGCTGTACTGGTTGTCGAAAGAAATCGACAGTAGGATCGACGCTAACGCTAAAATCGAGTGATGATAGTCGTTTTCGGCGTTGTAAAGCGACCGTTAGTGTAATGGTCAGAAACAGTCCAAATACCTGTAATGATCGCTACGGTTAGTGGATACCATGGATCGGAGAGATTCAAGCTAATCAAACTCATATAAAGTGTTCGATTTCACTATGAGTAGATATATTTCAGAGTGGTTGGAAAGTCTGATGAATAGTGACCATTTGGCAATTGGTTACTTAATGTTCTTTATATATGAATAGTGACCCTCTGGCAAACCTACCTACGTTTTGAATTTGTTGCTTCCATAGAAAAGTTATCAATCCCACTGTCCAACAACTGAATTTTACTTGCTTGCATGAAAAGTTGTTTTTAATTGTTTGGAAATATATTTTCTGATCAAAAAAGGCATAACTGTAATGATCAGGAACATTCCAAAAAAATTGTTCAATTTTAGCTTTTGTTTAACTATTTTAGCAACTTCCATATGAATTCTCCATCTCACTGTCCAACAACTAAATTTTACTTCCTTGCATGAAAAGTTGTTTTTAATTGTTTGGGAATATATTTTCTGATCAAAAAAGGCATAACTGTAATGATCAGGAACATTCCAAAAAACTGTTCAATTTCAGCTTTTGTTTAACTATTTTAGCAACTTCCATATGAATTCTCCATCTCACTGTCCAACAACTGAATTTTACTTGCTTGCAGGAAAAGTTGTTTTTAATTGTTAGGGAATATATTTTGTTATATAAAAAGGCATAACTGTAATGATCAGTGTCCAATTCATCTTCCTTGTCTTAAAAACCTTGACATCGCTGTTTGATTATACTCGTGTTCAGCCATTAATAGGTTGCCTTCATCATTGACAGATATCTCTCCGATAACAACTGAATTTTACTTGCTTACCTGAAATGCTGCTTTACTAATTTCAGATTCTTGATACTTTTAACAATCGGATCGGCACTAACGCGCAACCCATACAGAGTTCGTTGTACCGGTTGTAGAAAGAAATCAACAGTCGGATCGACTAGATATTCCTCATGATGAGCAGGAATTGTTTACCTTCCCATTGATTTCAAGTATGTTTCCTTGATCGTTGACAGATATCTCTCCGATAACAACTGACTTACTTTTAGTTCACCTACCTCTGTTTTGAATTTGTTGCTTTATAAGGTGTTCGATGTCACTGTGAGTAGATACATTTCATTGAATAGTGACTTTTTATTTTTTTTATATATGAATACTTTCCTACCTTTGTTATGAATTAGTATTTAGAGAGCAAACCGACGAACATCATTCAAAAATTTAAAGTTACCGCTAACCTCTGCGCCATCATCGACTACAGAAAACCGACGATCTTCCTCCACGGCACTCCTAATGGGCCTCTCTTTATTTCACCGTACGATTTAAGGTTCCAGTTTTGTTTTTGTTGCTTTTTAATAATAAGTTTTGTGTTTATCAAACCCTAACGTCTGAAAATATGGATTTCGTTGTTTGATCGGTTAGTGGATACCATGGATCAGAGAGATATAAGCTAATCAAACTCATATCTCAAGCTGGTACAAGTTATGTTGGAGCAATGATTTATTATGATTATTTTATTTATTGTTATTTTATTTCTGTTTTGAGGGAGTAATGATGATGATGGTTATCATTTGACAAACGATTTGACAAACAATTTTTGAATGTGGATACCGGTTCTAGTTATGTTAGTGATATGTGTCATCTTCTTTTTCTTCAACCAGATGGTTGGTAGCTCTAGGTAAGAACATTATGGATGATGATGATGATAATAACTTCTCTTCAGATTCTGATTGCACCGGTGGAATTGGAATTGGAATTAATGTTAGGAATTGGAGTGGACAAACCGAGGCCTAAGGTGAATCCGTTTGGTGATGGTAAACCTAGAGAGGTTTTGCTTCAGGAGAAAGGTGTGGATTATTGGAATTGAATACTCTGAGATGACACGCTAAGCTTTAGACTCCAAGCGGATCCCTTGATCATTCACTTATATAAAGAAATTTAACGTGCATACCGCATTCGGATTGGTTTTTTATTTTTCTAAAAGTAGAAAAAACTATAACAACATTAACAACTAACAAAAATATTGTAGAACAAAAGAAGAAAGTGTTCCTCTCTGTTACCAAGCATGTCAAGAAATGATAATATTCAAATATTGCAGATCAAGGTCTTCATTAGTACTTAACGGTGGTGAACAGTTTGAATAGTTGGGGCCAAAGAAATTTTGTGAAAATAATATGGTAGAACAAAAGAAGAAAGTGTTTCTTGTACACAATAGCTGTTGAAGGTAGTACTCCATAAAGAGGAGTATATGAGAAGTTGCATTAAATTTACAGTTGTTAGGAATTTAATTCTGAGATATAATAAAGGATAATGAAGATTAATGTTTTATTTTTCCTGGTAGTACTGAATCTATTGTTAAAATCTTTGATTATACGTGGTTGATGATGTCAAGTTTAAGTCGTTGATTCATTTGGAAAATCGAAAACGCCTATATAGACGTCTGATTAGAGTTAAGACCTTTGTTTTTATTTTTTTTAACTTTTTAAAATAATTATATTAAAAAATTAAAAAAAAATCAAAACAACAAAAAATACCCCAAAAATAAAACTTTGATCCAAAGCGCCCGCTTTGGCCAATGCTAGGCGCTTTGGATCAAAAAATTCAACTTTTCTGCCACCCCTTGCCACCTCGTACGATTTGACCCCAAACGCCTCGCTTAGGCCAAAGCGAGGCACTTTTTTTTGGGGGGGAGGGGGTTGAAATAGAAGTGGGGGGGGTGTGAATAGCTGGGGCATTTTCAAATTAAAAGTTCTCTATAGATAGAGATACAAAGCTAACGGTAATAATTGAACAAAAGACCCTAAGATTATGAGCACATGGAACAGTGAGTCTCCCCCACCCTCCTTTATTTCAGCAACACACCGAACATACGATTGACTAAATCCTAAATGGACATTGAAGTTTTAGGGTATGTTTGGTAAAATTAGCTAGTGGTTGGAAGATGGTGGTTGGTGATTAAAAGCTGGTAGCTAATAGCTGTAGCTTTTTAAATACATTTTGGTGTTTGGTAGATTAGCTGAAGTTTTTTTTATAAAATGACCAAAATGAACATAACTAAAAGCTTGTATGCATGTTCTTTTATTTTTTATTTTATGGTAAAATGGGTATTTGTGTCAATTTCTCATTAATAGCTTGTAATTAGTATGAGCTTTTTTCTTAAACGCTAGTACTAGTAGCGTTTCAAGAGCTTTTCTCCTAACCTAAAATCTTCAGGCTCCTTCAACCAATAAAGTCTTTTTATTGAGTAGGAGTTCTTATTTAAAGCTTAAAGCTAAAAAATCCAAAATCTTTTTACCAAACACATCCTTAGACTCGTTCTTGGTTTGCATGGGCTATTTTTTCTTGGGCCAACTTGGCTTCTACTCAACCTTGGGTGGGTTTGGTCACCTCCTGCTTCTTGGACTCATATCCATCTAATTTGGGCTTTAGAGGCCCCGGTAAAAAACAAAACCATGATATTTACCGTTGTATCCAGCAAGTTTTGAATATTACCTGTGACTTTTGTATACCGTTGGTTTATTTTGGTAAAACCCGCCACATGTAGTAAGCGTAGGGGTGAGCAAATGTCGGTTTGGTTCGGTTCTTACATATAACCAAAATCGAAAACCGAAGTTCGGTTTTAAGCAAAACCATAACCGAAACCGATCGGTTACGTTGGTTTGATTAATTCGGTTAATATGTCGGTTATCGGTTCGATTTCGATTATGTTCGGTTAATATCCAAACATAAAACTTGTGCAAAATTATAAACTTAAAATAGTTAGTAAAGTATTTGGATCTTTATCAAGAATACAAATATATATCTAAATGCAAGAAAAATAAATGAAATACCGAGGAAACAAATAATAAATTCTTCAAATATATGGATATACATGAAAAATACATGAGTTACATAAAAGATATATTTCAAATAAATAGATATACATGAAAGATACATGAAAAATACCAGAAATACATGAAAATATGTTCCAAATACATGGATATATGTATGAAAATTATTGAAGTATATAACTATCGGTTCGGTTTTGGGTATTTCGGTTACGGAAGAAAGGAAAACCAAAAGCGTAACCGAATGGTTTGGTTTTAGCCATATGTGTAACACCCCGAAAACCAGTTTTGCTTAATTATGTTATTGGGTATAATTAACAAATAATGAAAATGAATTAAATAGTAAAACGGACGTTTTATGGATGATAAAACGGAGATTTTGTTATAATAGGGATGAAACCCCGTTAGGTTTTATTAGCTAAATCGGGTTAAAACCAAATACAAGAGACTATCCTAGATAGTCATTTAATCTAATAAACATGGAAATGGAACTTGAGGGACTAAGTGTGTCTATTGACCAAAGTTGTAATGGGTCATAAAGAAAAAAAAAAGAAATCGACTTCCAGGAGATGGAAATCGATCTTCACACCAAAACACACACACACACATTAATCATAATCTCAAGAACAAGCTCTAATCCAAGCCAAACCAAAGGGGAGATTGATGCATTAACCAGAAACGAACCGTCTAAGGTCAAATAAACCCCAAGGTACCTTTTATTTGGTAGAATTTAATGTTATAATTCGTTTTTGGTTTTGATGAAAATGTTGGATTTGATAAAACGTGAGATTTCTTGTTGTTAGGGGTTTCTCTAGCTTTAGGGAGCCTCAATCATGTCTAATTTGGTTATGAATCACATTTTATATGTGTGATTGATTATGTTCGTACTTAACATAAAGTAGGTTTTGGCTCAATTAGGTTAAGTTCATGAAATTGAGGAGTTATGTGTAATGTTTGATCATCCCTAATGGTTTAGAGGTGATTTGTTTAATCGCACTTGCTTAGTTGCACTAGATGATGATGTTGGTTCTTATTAGTAACCAAATTGTGGTTAATTGATGATTGGTAAAGGTAGAATAATAATTAGTCATTATCATAGTTTTGGGAAACTTAAGCATATAAGGTGTTTGATGAAATGCTTGAAAGAGAAACTAATTTTGTGAAACTTGTTAAACTTGTGTGCTTGCTAGTGATGCATAAACATGAACATTTATGAATTATATGGTGTCATATGCCATGAACGCACAACTAAGCAGTAGGTGTAATAATCATGAAATAGGTGTCCAGATTGAAAGCTAGGGAAGTCGAACTTGAAAGAACTCTAAACATGATTTTCGTAGCTTTTATATATATTATGATTAATCTTAAGAAAATCATATAAAATCAACCGTTTATCCGATTTGGGTGTTCTATACCTTTTCGGAAAGCTTATCGAGTAAATTCTTGCTGTGTTTGATCATATGAAGTTAATATAGTTGTTAAACGGATCGAAAAGGTGAATTAGAACAGCTGGGCAGAAGCTTTGAAAGCTGTGAAAAATAAAAATATAGTTGTTGACCTGATCTTCAAATATTCATATAAAATCATAGAAAAATCGTTAGGAGGTGTTCTTTATATGCCTGGAAAGGTCTTTGAATGAAGCACAATCCATCTTTGAACATGTTCAACTAGTTTGGATTATGGGTTAAAAAGGTTAAATACAGCAGCTGTATAGAAAATCGCTGCACATTATTAATGTTGTTAAAAATTAAAAAGGGGCATAAGATCATACATACTTGCTTTGGGCATGAAGTGTTGATTCTTAGGAACATAGAGCACCTTATTTAATATACTTAAAGTGTTCAAAACCATTTATTACCTAGTTTTTATAAGTAACTTCACTAACGGGTCAAACGGTTAGTGAATGGAAATATTCATGGGACAAAAACTAGTTGTTTATTATATAGCATGCTTTGATGAAGAAGTGTGTGTGAATTCATATGGTGTGATAGTCATGTTAATGGTTGACTAATCTAATCATCTTGTGGATACAATGTGGTAGTTTGACTCTGACAAGCTAGGTAGGAGCTTGGAAAGGAACGGGTCAAATAAATACAAGTTCAAGCATGAAGCTCGCAAGGATACAAGGTAAGTGTTGCTTACGTTATTATACTAAATATCATGACTTATGCATTGCGTGTTAATCGTTTAGACTTAGTTATGGGAGAAAGGTAGGACCCAAGTGGTGCAAACCGCTAAGCAGGTCTAAACATGTGAATTTATGTATAAACTACCTTATGACAATCAATGAGGTGACATGTGCACCCAAGAAATGAAATATATTAAACGGGGTAAATCATGAAGAGTTAGGCTATAACTTGATTATGATGATTAAAGAGTCGATATATGGAAACAAAGCAAAACAACTTAAGTGGGTTCAATCATGTTAGACTAGAATAAAAATAGTGTAGGGTAAGTAACAAAGTTAGTGTTGCATCCGAAGTGTGCAACTCATGAACGGGTCAAGTGGCGATGTTCTCACCATTGGGACCCGGTACTTAACGCTTGTATATCAAGAATCGAGTTTCAAAATATACAAATGGGTCAAATGGTGAGGTGTCACCATTCGGATCCCAAATTCTAATGTGTGTCGAGGAAGTCATTCACATGTGACCATTTGGGAATGGGGCACATGATGCCAAGTATTATGGACAAGAGTTATCAAGGTTTGAAACAAACAACACTATCTGGTAAGTCAGTAGTTAAATAAATGCCTTGGGCGAAGTAGTACGGGTATGAAAACCACCCACATGAAGTGTGGGTGCCAAATCGGTAAGTCGTTTACATAATTATGTCCTATGCGCGCTGATGCGCCTAACAATGACTAATAGTGATGAAATATTGGAATTGATGGAAAACTAAGTCCATAAGGGCTTATAGCCTTTCGAACAAGTTAATGGGTTAAAAACATTGGGACTAAACCAAGTAGTGTCATCTACGGATGGCTAAACGGGATTTGTTTCCTGCAAGGGCATTTTAGGAATTTCAAAGTTTTACTAATGGTTATATCCAAAACCGGGTCATAATGAGACAAACCGGATTATGTTTTTAGTTAAATAAGTTCCCAATGGGATGACAATACGATTCTTATGCTTTTAGAATTGTCAAAAAGGGCTTTGGCCTAGTGAACGACCGTTTACTCAGGGTGAACGACCGTTCACTTTGGGTGAACAACTGTTTAGGCCTTCTAAGTCAATTTGGTAAAAATTTTGTTTTTGGCCGTTTGGTCTGGATCATTCCGTAATGATGTGTAACGACACTTCTTCTATAGTAAATGCATTATTGGTAATTCCACTAACCATTATTTGTGTAATGGTGCTAGGTACGCATTCGTTGAAAATCCCGGAGCGAGGATCAAGTCGCGAGTAGAACCAAACACACCTAAACGCTCAAAAGCTTCCGCAATAGAATTTCTCGATTAAAACACAAACATTAATACATGTTTTTTTTTTGTAGTTAATGATGAAAAATTTATTGGAACCAAACGTGTATGGGATTCATTAAGTTAGGTTTTCATAATTTACCAAAGTTTTAATCGGGAGTGTTATTCATTAAGACCAAAGCCTGTAAATTTTAAAGTTAATTGCGTGTTTACGGGTTAGGTTCTTACAATATGTTAACCGTAACATTAGATCATTCCCAATCGCATGATCACCAATATTATCATGTCACCTGTTGCATCATCACAAATTAAATAACATATGTTTTATACAATTTTTATAGTAAATTGCACCCATGGTCCCTATTGTTCAAACCAAAATACACAGATTGTCACACAAACACGTAAACATGCTAGTATCATTGTTTCGCTTCGTCAATTGATAGAAAAAAATGTTAAAAATTTTTGTTGTTGATCATATTAAATTTACCAACATAGCCTAATGTCCCTCTATTTTGATTGTATACAGTATTCTCCTTTGAAGAAACAACGAGTATAACAGTGATTAATACTAATCACCGTGTGGTTAATACCCTTTGTTTACTCAGGAACAATCCTTTTCCGACACCGGAGGTAAAACCGAAACCGTCAAGTAAAGACGATTGTGTGTGTGTGGTAAAACTAAAAACACGAGAATATAAGTGGTTCGGTCGTTAATGACCTACGTCCACTGTAAAGAGCATATTATTTATTACTTTGAAGATTACAAAGTGTTACAGTAAGTATTGCTAATCTAGCTCTTGAGAGCAAGTCGTGAATTTCGGATCTTTTGAAAAGGAGATGAAGTCTTCTATTTATAGGAAAGGTCGTGGGCCAAGGGGACGGCCCACAAGAAGCTATGGCTGATTTGGGCCTTGGTTTGGCCCATTAGTCTTCGGCCCATGAAATTGGCAGGAAAAAGGTACACATGCTTGCTAACGTAATGGGAAGTTGGAGCTGATCTGCCAAAATGACACGTGCCGCCTTCTGGTTGGGCGCCGGTGGTATATTGTCCTGACACAGCATGGTTTACTTAACTTCCGGCTTTCGACATGATGTCTGGCAGCAGGTAAGCATGTCTGTGTAGCACTGTAGACAACAGTATGGTGGAAGCATGGGAACAATCATGTCACTGTTCACATCAACGGTTATTGGACCACTTCTGACACGTGTCGCCATCTGATTGGCGTCGTGGCTGTCCAGATCTGAGTGAATCTTCTTCATTCTAGATCTTCCGTACCTCGTACCAAAAGCTGATGCTGGATGAAAATTCCGCGTGTGTTGACACGCGCGCAGAGGTTATGTCACGCCTGAAGTGACTTCCTACGCCGATCTAGGTCTGCGGGATGGTGTCGCAGGTTGAGGATGCTTACCTCCGCAGACTATATCGCATCCCCATACTTTAGAATCTTGCTCGCGCTAATTTGCTCAGCACTTGACTCATTGGAAAGTGGGATAGGAATGCCGTTCGCGTGGGGATTATGATCCCTATCCCTTCAAGTCCCCCTAGTCTAGGGCTTCTCTGTTCTTAATTTAAGAGTAGGTGGAGTGCTAGACTGAATAAGTTGTTGGTCGCGGATGATAGCTCATCTGCTTGATAAGGGATTTGAATTTGTAGGGTTGTCTCTGGCAGAGAACGTCTTTCTCCGCTTCACATCAAGCTTTTTCCAAAGAACGACGTGTTGCGCCTGAACCTAAGGTGGAGTTAGGCAGGGAACGTCTTTTCTCGCTTTACGCCAAGCTTTTGCTGAAAAATGACTGTTGCGCCTGAACTTGAGGAGAAGTAGGGCGGAGAACGTAGTTTTCTCATTGACATAAAGTTCGCGCCAGCGCCAACTCAGACTTGTAGTGAATGCTTCCGTAGTTAATGCGATCCCAGAGTTGTATTAAATGTTGGAATGATTGGAATTGAATGTGTCGCCAATTATTGAAATAAATGCGCCTGGAATTTGAATGTGGATTAACTTCGGAGGGAAGCTTTGTGGGAACCGAGGAGCCTACAATGTCATACAACTGTTTGACATGTTGTCATGATGCCTGTCACATCAGGTGTGTGGCAGGATCACCTTTTCATCTTCTGTCAGGCGCATGTGGCATCACTCGTGCGAGTGAGATGATGAGTGGTTGAGATTCTACCACGTGGCATGGGCCACGTGTGACTAGTCAGGCGCGCGAGTGACCACGTGCGTGTAAGTGGCTGAAATGGTGATGGATTACGACACGTGTCTTTCATCCGTGAGTGTTGTCAGACGTGTGCAGCGTCACGCGCGCGAGTGAGCCGTCTGATGAAGCTTTGGACACGTGTCGCAATCGTGGGTGTCTAGACGAATAGTTGAGACAGTTGCTTTTTCCTTGGTAGGCCCCATCGCAAATAATGCAATGGGTATAAATAGCCGGAGCCTTTCACTTTTTGGTTATTCTTCCAAAAATTCACCAACAATTTCTTTCACTCTCTCTCTTTAATTTTCTTCAGTTTCCGGTGGCTGACTTGAAGTTTTCTAGCAATCTTAAGATTCCGACGGATATTCAAACATCTCCGATGGATCTTCAAGATTTCCTGTGAAACTTTAAAGATTTTTCCTAATTTTTTGTTAGTTTTTACCCTCTCTTTCTCTATTTCTTGAATATGTCTGAAGCTTCGGTGAGTAGTGCTCACTCCGGTGAGAGCCACGTAGAAGAGCCGGTGGTACAGCCGGTTGCTGGTAAGGCAGTGGTGGAGGAACCGGTCGTCCAGGGGGTAAAATGAAGGAGAGGAAACTGATGACCAATACCCCTGTGAAATGGACGCCAGAGAAGTTTGAAGGCTTCCTGAACATGAAGCAGTTCAAGCCATAGTGGGAAGCCGAGTTGCCTTGGCCGAACGATACAGTGTTGACACCAACTCCGGGCAAGATTGCCCTCTATGAGGCCCACTTCACAAAGTGCTACTTCCGCCTCTCAGCTACCCGGTTCCATATAGATACTCTAATGGAGTATGGTGTGGCGGTCACCCAAATGAGCGTGTTTGGGATGGTGAGGCTTGTCCACTTTGAGGCTTCCTGCCACGCTTTGGACGTTGATCCGACTGTAGACCGGTTCAACGTCTTATACTATATGATGCGGGACGAGACATGGATCTCATTTAAGCCGCTTCCCAAGGTGACGCCGGTTGCTCCTCCGTTCCTAAGTCTCTCCACGACTGGAAGGAGAGGTATTTTTTCATTAAGCGGGGGTTCCTTCCAGTGGCCATGCCTTACAAGATCTTGGGAGAGAAGGAGCGAGTGCAAGACTGCTAAGTGATGGCGGGCTATCGTAATCAGGAGTGGTTTGTGAAGCTGACCATGAACGCCACGCCTCTAGAGTTGACAGGCCTGACAGAGGCCATTTTTGCCATGTTTGGTGTGAGCCGCGTGGGGCTGCTTCTAGGGAAATATCCGGTAGTTGCTGGTGAAGAAGGTAAGTTCTTAACTTTTATTTGTTTTTGGCGATGCAAGTTATGTCCTAAATTAAATATTGTGTTTGCAGGAAACATAAAGTTTGATTTCTTCCGTTCACGCGGAAAGATCTTGCTGAAACATAGGCACGTCCGCGAGGGTGAGTCTTCCATCATTGATGAGATGGCGGGGAGGTTCTACCTCCCGTGGTTGGAGAATCCGCCTCTTCACTTTAACACAACCAGTAAGTTTCTTAATCCTGTTCCGCTCACCTCTGTGCGACTAGGTGGAATGCCCTATGTTTTCTTGTCAGACTTAGAGTCTACCAGTTCCTCTGAGAGGCCTACGGCCCTCTATTGGTTGCGGCCACTTGAAAACCAATCCGTGCAGACACAGTTATGTGTCTAGGAAAAATATATCATTCTGACTCTGAGTCTGCAAGTGCGGGAGGTGAGTATGTGAAGAGCCGGAGCAAGCCGAATGATGGTCAGCCCTCCAAGGACGAGGAAGTTGATCAAATCAATCTAGTGCACATGAAGAGGCGCCGCCATGAGACATCTTCTCATGGAGAAGGCAATGCTAAGGCCAGTGATAGTGATGGCGGGTCGAAGTCCAGCGGTGGCGATGGCGGTTCGAAGCCTGCTAGTGGCGAGGATGTTGTGAAGGCTTGTGATGCAAGTGGCCAAGTTGCTGGTGGGGGGGGGGGGGTGGGTGACCCAGGTCGAAGAATATCGATCCTGAAGGCGCTTTTCCCCAGTTTTTTGTCAGTATAACCGCCCCGCCTATGTGGGTGCCCATGTTGACCAAACGGTTAAAGAAGAAAACTCCGCGTAAGTAATCTTTTCTTCCCAAGATTCTTAGTCTTTTGTTCTTTATATTAACTTGTCTTCTTTTCTTTGCAACGGTGGTACCCAAAGTTGTTCCTTCTTCTGCCCCGCCCACTCCTACTGCGGAGGAGATTGCAAAGGCAGAGCGCATGTGGAAAGATAAGGAGGAGGCTGAGGCCAAAGCTCGGGCCGATGAAGCCTCCAAAAAATTTGAAGTTGAGAAGGCTGAGTGGGAGCGCCTTTGTCTGGAGGTGCAAAAGTCCATGTGGATAAGGTTCGCCTAGCCAAGGAAAAGGAAAAGGCCAAGACACAGGCCGATGAAGCCTCCATGAAAATTGTGAAAACCACCCCAGCGGGAGGCGCTGGTGATGGTAAGGGCAAATCTGGGTGGTCTGGGGTGCACCGCCCGGTTCACAAGGTAGGGGTTTGGCGGGGAAGTCAGGTGAGGGCGAAGTCTCTGGGTGGGGGGGGATGCCATCTAGCACCCCCGTTGGGCCATTAGGGAGAATACCCAATTTACCAACCCCTTGGCTACCAAAGAATTTGTGGTGGAGGTAGTACCTCCTCACGAGAGGGAGTATCAAGACAGCTTGAGCCGTCCTGACTTCATTTCTGACACATGCATAAATCAGGCGGTTCAGCTGGCTGCCATCGACTCCTTGAGGAGGCGGGATGTTGCCATCCAGCGGGAGATTGCCCACTTTAACACTGAAAAGGCCACCCTGGCTGAAAGGGAGGTCAAGTTTAAGTTTGAGGTGGACCGGTACCACCGCCGCGCCCCCGGTGCCGAGGATAAAATCAAGCTATTAGAGCAGGATCATGCGGCGTTGCAGAAGCGGTGGACGGATTCCTATAACCGCATAAATGAAGAAATGATGCGGCTGAAGCAACACATCCAAGAGCTTAAACAGTAGAATTCCAACATTTGTGCGAATCTGGAGAAAAGGTCCAAGGCCATCTCCAAAAGAACCGCAAAGTATGTGGAGATGCGGAGCGGGTTACCGCCACTTCACACGTTTCTGTATTGGAGAAGGAGAGGGTCACCATTGTCCAGGCTAAGGAAGAGATGGAACAAGAGAGGGCTTTGATGGAGGAGGCCCGCGATGCCGCAGTGCAAGAGACTGCACACACCAAGGTTTTACTTGAGCAGTCCGATGCGGCACAAGATAGAGCGAATGATGCTATTCGCTAGATTATGAGTGCGGGCATTGATGGGGTAAGTTTAGTCTACTTACAACATCTATTATTTGCTTTATGTTACACTTGTAGAAATATTATAACCCCTTGTCTTGTCTTGCAGATTTTCAAGCGGTTTTGGAACGAACCTATGCTTGGAGACCAGATTGCCTCCATCGCCGCGGCGGCCTTCAATTATGGTCACGGTGAAGGCTTCAATGAAGGGTTCCCCCACTCCGCGGCTGGCGGGAAGCTCAAGGAAGTGGAACATTTTGGGAAGCCCCTGAAGGATGATTATGAGAGGGAACTAGCCAAGTTCGAGAAGGTCGAGTTACCCATCCTTTAGGTTGTGGCGGACTGCAAGCGCCATGTAGACCCTGCTGCTTCACTCCGTTACTTTGTTGAACAATCTGATTGGCTTGGCGAAGAGGCTAAGCAATGGGCGGAGCAAGCGGAAAGGGAACCCCTCGAGAGAGAACGCCATATTGCTGCTGGAGAGGGTGCCTCGGGGACCCAACATGAAGATGAGTAGTTTGTAGATTTCAGCGAGTCCGAGTAGGATCGCTTTGTAATCGTTTTTTGTTTGAAACATTTTTGTGCTTGTAAATAGTGGGTTTTTAAATCCCAAGTTTTAATGAAATTTGTTTGTTATATCTATTTATTCTCGTGATAATTTCTATTATACATATTTAATCAAGTCATCATCCGGTGTGTAAGTAGAAATTAGCGCATGTGTACAACTTCTCAGTCTGGCGTTAAAGTGTTGAATACCTTTGCCTTGAAGACTGTAGTATAACACAACTTGTGCTGCTAGTCCGACTAAAGCGTTAGAGAACCGTGCATTGAAGACTATTGCGCGGTATATGGTTGTGCACGACGGCTAAGTCCGGTATGTGTTAAACATGTCTTGGAGAGTATAGCGCTGCGCATGTACACGTACGCTGTTGATTAGTCTGACAGGCCAACCTTGTCTTGAAGACTGTAACTCGACGTTTGTGGCGGGGCGCGTGTTATAAGTCCGACACGTGTTAAACGTGTCTTGAAGACTGTTACCCGACCCGCGCCTTAGTAAGGGGCTGTTTTAGTCGGACGTAGGTGTTAGCTTAGTCCTGAAGGCCTAGGCGTGGAAAGAACAAGTAGAATAGTAGTTTTTGACACGCTGGTTGTAGTTGCGGAAAACATAGTCTCCGACCTTAAATGCGCAATTTTTGACGCGCTGGTTGTAGTAGCGCTCCAGCTAGGTCTTGTACTTTGCCTCTTATATTGACGCGAGGTCGCGACGCTCTTCAAGTAAGTCAAGATTTAACCAGAGCTCTTCGTCAGTTTTCCCTTTTGTAGAGGATTAGTTTTATAGAAAAACACTAGATGATGATACAAATGGAACAATGTAGGTGCGGAAACCCTAGATCGTATGCAATATGATATAGATCAAATTAGAAACACATTCGAATCCTTTTAATAAACATTTCATTTATAAACATAGATGATAAACCTTCACAATAGTGTTTACAATGAAATAAAATAGTTTAGGAACTTTCCAGAACTCAGAGAGAACACACACAAAACTCTAGACTCAAATGATCAAAAACTTAACATCAAAATAAAACTTTGAGTTTTTATAGAGCTTCACATTCGACCCCACGATATGATCGATTGTGATCTTCGACCTTCAACAAGGCTCGAACCAAACATATCTTCATCATAAGCTTCATTCGACCTTCTAACAGCTACCTTCGACCTCATGATAGGTTAAACAAGACACTTATCAACATCAAAACATCCAAATAACACAACATAGACAATCCAAAGGCGATAGTCACAATCCGTGCACTTACAAACTCCCCCTTGACTATTGCTTGGATTGTTGTCGTTCTTGATCAAGCGCAATGTTCAACAGTTTGATTCGGAGTCCTTTCTTTTGCTTTTTGCTCATCTCCGGTTCTAAATGACGTTTTGTTGAACTTTTCTTCAATTCACGCACTATAACATACTTTCCCAGCTTCATATCGAAATCACACCCTGCATTGACATCCCAGGCAAAACAAAAACACACAACACTGAGATATTTCATCGCTTGTTCTTTATCCTTTTCTTCACAGTTAATCGGATTGTAGTAAAGCATGATGATGTCTTCATATGAGCAATTGATAAGCCACATAGGATCAAAGATATGTATCTTCTTGTATTCTCCCCTTTTGTCCTTCAACAAGATGATAGCTTCAACCGTTCTCCAATCATAATACCAAATTACGAACTCTTTGCTGAAATGCTGCTGAATAGGCATCAATGGAATCTGTTTCAACACAACGGGTGGTTTGTATTTCAATGTCACCTTGTTCAGACCAGTTAAAGGATCAACCTCTTTATGAACTTTCCTCGTTGGATACTGAGGCCTAAATATGTTCCACCTGGTTCTGCTCTCCCACGACATTTTTTCAGCAAAGTAACCAATAGCATCATTATTAACAGAGGCACCGCTCATCGTATGTCTACAAATGTCTCTAACAGCCCAGTACGGCAAGGTTTTGATATCGTGGAACCTGTGAAAGTACAGAATTCCCTTCTCCAATTTCACAACAATGCAACATAACTGTCTGAGATATTTCCATCCCAAAGCTCTGCCTTTGAACAGTTTGTTATGGTATTTGTAGAAACCTCCTTGTACATCTATCTTTGGTCGGTTAGCTTCTTTCTCTTTCAATCTTTTCAACAAATCCTTCAAGTCATCAGATTGTTGAACATTTGGTTTCTGATTATAATCATTCTTAAACACTTTTTCAATAAACTTCTTACTATTCTTCTTAGCAAGTTTCTCAGCTTTATCAAGTGTTTCTTCATTAATTTCAGGTATCACACCTTCACTAGTAATATCCTCCATCTCAATATCTTCAAAAATTGGAGTATCTCTATCATCAGAGTGATTACCTGCATCTCTTTCTCGAATATCAGGAATATCTTTATCATTCATTATATCTTCTAGAGATTTCCCTATCTGCTTAGCCAAACCTTCTAAAATCTCTTTAGATACAGCTGCAGATACTTCACCATCCTCTAGATCAGGATCATTGTATTCCAATTCAAACTTCATATCATCAGACTCAAAAATCTTTAGAAATTTTCCAGTCAATTCAATGGTCCAAACATTCTGCTTCAACATCTGACGATACAAATTTTTATCATCATCTGATAAAGCTCTAATCTTCTCTGTCCAGAATATGCTATCATCATCAACATTTTCACCAGTTGTCTTTTTCTTTTTGGAACTAGACTCACCTGTGTCTCCATTACCAGTTTCTCTCTTTTGATATCTATACTTGTCAGTATCATCATCATCTTCATCAGAACTATCATTATCTTCACCTTTATCATCTTTCTTTCTACCATTCTTATTACCAGCATCATCATCATCTTTATCTTCTTCATCATCAGACGGTTCATAGTAACCTGCTCCTCTTCTTTTTCTTTATCCTCTTCTCCATCTTTCAACTATGGAGCTTTTGAATATAAATCATTTATTATCTTTCTCATATCTTTGTTGGTTGACTTGATCTGTCTATTTTCATGCTTTAAATACTTAATTCTTCGTGTATTTCTTTTACCACGAGCAAACAACATCTGATTTTCCTCCTGAAGCTCTTTAACTTTTGATTCAATCTCTTCTTAATTCCCTTTAGAGGATAAAACAATCCGAAACATTGTTTTCTCATCATCACTCATCTGTCTAATTTCATCCTGCTGTTGATTAAACGCCTTCATAACATTTTCTATCTGGCGATTAACAGCTTCCATTATATCACTTGAAACTGTAACCTGTGGTGTAGATGATTCGGCAGTAGGTGTAGCTGCATGTTTAGTAGTTTTCTTCTGCACTTGTTCTAATACAGTCTTCAACAAGTTAGAAAAGTTTTCAAGAGCTGGAGCTGGGTTCACAGTAACATCCTCCTGAACAACTTTCTTTTTCTTCAAATCTGGGGATGCAACGGGTGTTGTATCTTTTGAGCTTCCGATCGCTGGTACTTTCTTTCCAAGGACAAACAAACAATTTCTCTATCTCTCTTTTTCTTTGAATTCACCTTCTTAACCATGGTTTTACTTCTGGCTTTCTTAATCTTTTCACCTGCCATAGGAGATCCAACAAAATCAAGATCATCAATAGTCAAATCCAAATCTTGATCATAAGTTGCTAGCTGCTGGAGGACTTTTGTCCTGTTCTTCAATCGCTTTGTTCATACTATCAATCTCACCAACCATAGTGGCCTTGTGTTTAGTGGTTTTGACAGTTTCTTTCCCTGATTCCCATTCTTCATCATCTTGAGTCTCTTCAGAATCAGCAGACTCTTCATCAACTAACACAGTTTTGGCTTTTCCTTTCTTCTTTACAACCTTCTCTTTCTTAGGTTCAACTTCATCAACTTTATCCTCCCCTTTACTAGACTTAGCACCTTTATTTATCACCTGACGCTTCTGTTTAGCATCTTTGTCAACAGGGATTAAAGGGCTATCAGAATCAGACTCACTCTTGTCATTCCTTGCTCTGTTTTTGCCTGGATCCTTATAAGCTGGATTAATCAAATGTCCAAACAAATTCTTGAATGGAGGCCTTTCATTATCAGGAACACCTTTGTAACCTTTCATTCTCGCCAAAATTCTGAGATTCATATGAATTTGATACACAATCTGCTTTGGATCTCTTTCCAACTCAGGATACTTGTTATCAAACACCATCTGAAGGAATCTTGGGTACATGAGAAACTTATCTATCTTCAATCCCTTCAGCATTTCCATCATGTGTTCAAAAATCATTCAAGGACATTAAAAGGCTTGTTTAAGATCAAAGCAACAACTAGTTAGCTCAAGCTCTTCCTCAGCACATCATATCATCCTCTAACTGGTCCAAATACATGCAGAATGACATGTAGTAAGTACTTGAAGTGAGGACACAGCTTAGCTTTATGAAGTAACCCATTAGTGATTGGAGCGTTGTACTTCACTCTGAGGAAACACTTCCTCTGCTCAATCCAAGATAACTTTGTAGGATCTGTAGGAGAATCTTTCAGTTGCAAAGCTTTTCGAATGTCATCTTCAGTAACCAACACAATATTTCCCTGGATATAGCTTTGAATTATTGTTTTTCCTTCCCAAAAACTCATCACTGCTTTCTCCCAGAAGTCAACATGATGATCCTTTTATATTGCCTTCGTTATAGCAAGAGCGTAGATAACTCTGCATCTTTGTAAGAAATCAACAATTCCCTAAAATTCAACGTGCTGCTTCACTTCGCCAATAAATGCACAACAGTTGTGTGCTGGTTCGAACAATAACTCCTTGTGTTCCTTAGATTTCCCTTTATCTTGTTGTTCAGCCATTTTAATCTGCAAAACACATAAAAACAAACATGAAACTTTATTAGAAACGGACAAAATTGAATTTTGGTTAAGAAAATTCTTCATTCGAACCAGTCGGGGGTTCGAATGTGAAGAAATTGAGTCGAATGTGAAAAATTAGATGAATAAAAGTTACATTCGACCTCAAAGAGGTGCATTCGACCTAAAATAGTCTCCTTCGACCCTGTAAAATTGGTCGGACATGACTGTTTGGATTCAAAATTATCAAAACTCAATTAAGCTAATTTAAACATCAAATTCTTGTTTGTTAAGATCCTAAGATGACCGATTAACAATTTTCAATCATTAATTGTAACTATTAACCTATTGTTGATGTTTTTATGCAAAATCTAGGGTTTATACTTTTTAAACAATCGATTGGACTTAAAAATATGTTTAAACACTGGATTTTGATTGTTTCTCCCCCTAAAACCATCGATAATGGTTAATCTATAACAAATTCATGTTTAAACACTATCTAAGATGTCTGATTAGGTGTGTTAGGGTTGAAAACTTCAACCAATGATTCTGGACTGTTATGGCATCAATTACCTGTTAAAGTTATAGAAATAGGATCTGTATTAAGCAAGGAACAATATGGAAAGATCAAAATCTCAAGATCAACAACGTCTGGTTACGAGGGAATTTTGAAAAAAAATTATGAGGTTCGAATGAAGAAGACTGATATATATAGAGTTCCACATTCGACCCTTGAATGGGTTCGAATGAGAAATCTGGTCTTCATTCGACCCTAGTGAAAGGTTCGAAAGAAGCCAGATTGTTTGAATGAAGAAAACATCAAACAAACACTCTCATTCGACCTCATTAGTAGGTTCAAATGAAGACACAAACTCTCCATTGACCCAAGAAGGGGCGAATGAAAGTTTGGATTTCTAAAACTTTTACCAAATTTCAAATTCGAATCACATATTGTCAATTTTGATCATTTAATCCTTCAAACATTTATCATTTGAAGGATGCAAAACTCAAATTGGTTTGTCAAACTTCAGAAAATGACCATCAATCACCATCGGATATTGAAACTAAAGCAGAAATGTAAAACCTTTTGGATTTTCAGAAATTTTTGTTAAAACACACCAAAAATCATTTTGAGTTTTTGTATATAGGAACTAAATCAACAGAAAGCGTTAAAATTTTTGTGATTTTCCAGTAAGAGGATCATATCAGTTTCTGAGAGATCTCACCACACCGTTGTTCTGTTATATTTAAACTGTTACTGATAATGTAACTTTGGCAACTACTGATATTGTTATCCACATAAACTCACATGCAGACCGTTGTGCAATGCTTTAGACTGATACTGCTATGTATATTATAAACCAATTCACCTGTGGTTCCCACACACACGACATACTCACGTATCAAGGAATTTTGCATAAATATCCAATGTAGCGCGTGATTATGCTTTCGTTATCTTTGGTTACAAGGTATGAGGCATAGAGGTGTACAGGTCAGCAACTCAATGCTACAAAGTAACATGTGCACTCTACCAGGTTGAGGTCTTATATAAATCATGATTTGCATCAATGATTACATACGACGCATTAGATAATCTTTGAATATCGTCACACATTTAAAGTTCCTCAATTCGGTAACTGTAGGTTTTGGCATTAAAGCTCTTTTATAATGATACCCTGCCTGATCTAGGTCCGTAAAACCTTACGAATTTTGTATAAACCCTATCAAACGAAATTACAGAACTAACATCATATGCCCATGAGGTGCTCAGCTATATAGCAAACAGTTTGATATGTATGTATCAAGCACACAGTAATAAGTCTACGAAGCATATCAGCACATCACACAGAATTAACATTTATCAAGCATTTTGACATTTTCAATTCTTTAGCATGCAATAGATTCTCACTGATGTACTATCATCTCCTCTTTTTCTCCAGGAAAAATCATTTTTGACTTTCTGATTTTTATAGATTTTGAAAATTTTCAATGTTTTTGGTTTTTCTAATAATGCTCCCCTTGAAATAAAAAACATATTTTTGGTTTTTTGAATTTTCTAAAAGAAAAATAAAATGAAATAAAATTGATAAAACGAGGTGACGATCAGTCTTGTTTTTCTTTTATACCGTTAGCTTTTAATAAAAATTCAAATCTTGATTTGTCAAAAGCTTTGGTAAAAAGATCAGCACTCTGATAGTCAGTGTGAATTTTGACCATATCAATCAAACCTTTAGCATAGCAATCCGGATGTGCTTAGCCTTAGAATGATTGACATTGTCTTTAGTAAGTGCGATAGCGGCTTTATTATCACAGTGTATTGGGGTTTTAAGAAATTGCAAACCGTAGTCGCACATTTGTTGTTGTATCCACAAAACCCGTGAGCAACAACTCGAGGCTTCCACATATTCTGCTTCACAAGTAGATAACGCAATTGCTGTTTGTTTCTTGCACTGCCAGGTCATGAGCCTACTCCCAAAAAATTGACATCCAGCCGATGTGTATTTTGCGTCTTTATCGTATTCACCAAAATCTGCATCACTAAAACCAATAAAGTCAAAAATATCATCATTAGGGTACCATAGTCCACGCCAGGTGACTCTGTTTTGGCTTCGATTAGAATCTAGCACAGAGACACGTTGCAAACATTATATCCGGACGAGATGCAGTCAGATACATCAAAGATCCGATGATGGCTCTATATGTAAAGGGATAAATGAGCTCTCCCTTAGCATCAACTCCAATCCCGTGATTGGTTGGAATGGGAGTATCCATAGGCTTTGAATCATCCATCTGGAATCGGCTCAAAACTTCAGAAACATATTTCGTCTGGTGAATGAAAATGCCCGTTGGCAATTGGTCCACCTACAAGCCCAAAAAGAATTCCATTTCTCCCATAGCGCTCATCTCGAACTTTTCCTACATTACTCATTCAAACTCTTTGCATAAAAGTTCGTTAGTAGAACCAAATATAATGTCATCAACGTAAATCTGAACAAGAAGCAAATCACCCTCTGTTCGTTTTGTGAACAGGGTACAGTCTACCAAACCTCGTTTGAATCCTTTGAAAAGAATATATGTGCTAAGCTCCTCATACCATTGTCTTGGAGCTTGGTGCAAACCGTACAAAAGTTTATTAAGCTTGTAGACCTTATCACGGTGGATTGGGTCCACAAAACCTGGTGGTTGCCCAACATATACTTCTTCCTTGACCACACCATACAGAAAGGCACTTTTGACATCCATCTGATACACCTTGAATTTCTTGTACGATACATACGCAAGAAACATTCGGATTGCTTTAATGCGTGCAACTGGTGCATAGACTTCATTGTAGCCAATTCCTTCTGTTTGACAAAAACCTTGTATGACCAATCAAGCTTTGTTTCTAACAATAACGCCTCGATCATCCTTTTTACACTTTAATAGCCACTTGGTACCAATTTTCTTCCGGTCTGGTGTTAAATCTGTCAGCGTCCAGACTCTGAGTTTCTGAAACTGTAGAAGTTCATGCTGCATAGCTTTAACCCACAAATCATCTTGTAAAGCATCCTTGTACGTCCGCGGCTCAACCTGCGACACATAACAAGCAAACGACCAGTTATTTTGACAACCAGATTTCTGTATTTTAGCATACAGGGCTAGGGCTCTAATGTTGTCATGTGAAGTTCCTCTTCTCAATTGACCTCTTGTCATCACACTACTACTTGGATCACCAATAACTTGCTCGAGCGGATGAATCTGATCTATCCGAGATTCCGGATGATCAGGAACAGGAATAACCGTTGGAACGTTAAGATTCTCTGCAGTCTCCAGATCATTACCCGTATTAGATGAAGATGTACCATCTGGATTTGGGTTCACTGGTGGTGTTACCGTAGCATGATCTAAAATAGCATCACTGAAATCATCATCATTTTCTTTAGAATCAGATGAATCTAGAGTTGTAGATGCTTCTTGAAAAACCACTTCTTCATTAACAGGAGCACTGGTATCATTAGAAGCTGCTGTTGGAGGAGTTACGGTGATCGGACGCACTAACGGTGAAGTTACTGCATTCTCACACTCGTAATATAAACTTAAAGCAGCTTCTTTAACCAAGCTTTCTAGATTGAATGAATCGAATAGTTCCTTATAATCAAACATCCAATCGGGCCCTCTTCCTTGAGAATTCTGAGTGTAGTGTTGGACTTCAACATTCGCCCACTCTTCAACCTGTTTGGTTCTTTTGTTGAATACACATTTTAGTGGTGTCGCGTATCCCACAAAGTAACCTTCTTCAGCTTTAGGTCCGAACTTCTCATTAGGATTCTGCATAGTGCATGGCACCACGAATAATTCTAGAAACTCCAAGTTCGGCAATCGTCTGTTAATCAGTTCATAAGAAGTTTTGCCAAACTTCTTCACCGTTAACACACGATTCAATGTGTAACATGCTGCACAAATGGCTTCATTCCAAAACATTACTGGAAGATTAGAATCTGCAAGCATGGTACGTGCCGCTTTTATTAGAGTCGTGTTCTTTCCTTCTGCAACACCGTTCTACTGTGGAGTATATGGTGCACTATACTCGTGATGAATACCCTTTGAGTCACACAATGCATCCATTTGAGAATTCATAAACTCCGTACCATTATCACTTCGAATTCTCTTTATCTTCAATCCATATATATTCTCCAATCGAGTAAATAGAACGTTCAGATTGTTAAACGTTTCACTCTTGTGTTGCATACACATCACCCACGAAAATCTTGAGTATTCATTGGTAACCACAAGACAATAAAGTTCGCCATTGAGACTCTTGCGTTTAACTGGTCCAAAAAGGTCCATGTGTAAACGTTCAAGTGGAAGTTCGACAGAATTTACTTTCTTGGGTTTGTGGGACTGTTTGTGCTGTTTCCCCTTCTTGCAACTTATACATTTGTCATTAAGATGAAAGTGCTTCACATTAACGCCCTCAACAAGTCCATTCTTCACCAAGTGATTCATCTTTCTAAGGTGAATATGCCCCATCCTCCTGTGCCACATGATTGATTCTTTTTCAGTAGCCTTGGATAGAAAGCACGTGACTTGTCCCTGTGTCGTGGTTGCCTTGCTCATATCAAGAATGTAAAGATTATTCACTCTTGGAGCCTTCAACATAATCCATTGTTTTGGTATGACGATACCGGGTTTCAGTATGTAGCAAGATTTCTCATCAAAATGAACCAAAAACTTCTTATCACAGATCTGACTCACACTTAACAAATTATAGTCAATTTGTTTCACATAAGATATCCGTTCAAAACTCACAATGCCGTTGCTAACACTCCCTTCCATAGTAATATAACCTCCTTTGTTTCTCGTAAACGCCATATATCCTCCATTAATATTCTTTATATCAAATAGTAACGCTAAATCTCCGGTCATATGCCAAGAAGCTCCACTGTCCACAATCCAAAGACTGCTAAGAGGGCCAGCCGGAGCTCCCTGCACAAATCACAAACAAAATCTTTCTCACAAACCTGTTTGGTCTTGGGTCTTTGAATGATAGCGTTCAAATTTTCTTTCTTACAAACGTTCAAGATTGAATCAACCTTTTATTGGTTGTTCACGACTTTCTCACTCTCCACTTCAACTTTCGCAAATGACGTAGAAGCACCTAGAGAACCCTTAGGTGTCCAAGTTTGTTCAGAACGTTTCAGAATCCTTATTTGAGGTTGTTTAACCTTAATAGGTTTCTTAGTATCGTTCGAGAATGAAACTTTCTTGGATACCTTGTCTTATTTAAAATATGAAGGTCCAATTGATGACTTAACAACAGGTTTTGGAAAAACCTTTTGTTTATCATTAGTCGTGTTCACCATCGGGTTCTTCAGCTTTTTCTCCATGGCAATCCGGTTTCGATTATCATAGACAATTGGACGATCTTCCCTCTTTTGATAAAAACGATTTTCGTTAAAAGATTGTTGCCTATGAGGGAAAAACTGTTGTTGCGGATAATATTGTCTATGATTATCAACCGGATTCCTCACGTTCTGCTTTCTCTCAACCTCGTGCCTCTTATGTCTTACATATGGGCAGTGAGCAAGTAAGTACCCTCTCTCCCCACATTTAAAACATGCACAGTATTCTTCAAACACATTTTTAGCATTAGGTGTCGCGAAAGTTTTGACCGGGTGTTGATCATTAACACACTTACGCCGTAAACTCTCTGGAGCGGGCTCCTTTGAGTAAGCCGGTTCAAAAAATCTGTTAACCTTTTCTTTTGCCTTAATGAATTCAGAAACATGAGCCTTTGGTTGTGAAGAATTATCGCCATACAGTCTTCAAATCAGTTCTGGAAGAATATCATTGGTCCGTTCATGTTTAGGGAACCAAATGGTACTCTCACTACTAGAAAAATACCCCTATCTTGACGCGCACTGCGCGTCATAAAAGGGTGTTTATGACACACAGCAAAGTGTCAAGGAAGAACATGTCATTATATTTTTATGACATGCAAGCGCGTGTCATCTTTTAATGACACGCGTTTATGATACTCTTTTATGACACGCTTTTTTGACACGCATTTATGACGCACTCTTTAATGACATACATTCTTGACACTCATTTACGATATTTTTTACATGCATTTATGACATACATGAATTTATGACACACCTTTATGACAGTCATTTTGTGTGTCATGTTTTTTTACCTAAATTTTTTTTTCTGTAAAATGAATAATATCCCTAGATATAATTTATATTTATAATTACAAAAACAATAAATTTAATAATAAAGCTGCGTACATTATACCACCAAAAAACCCATTACAATCATGTCGAATCCTACCTCAAAGGGTTACAAAAACATTGTATCAATACATTACATTAGTCGATGAGTAAGCCTAAACATACGGATCATAACTTTAAAATGAAGGTCAAGGCATAACCCGACCATTCTTCATGAACATAATCAATATCCGCATCCGAGTAAGCCTCCACTCCTCCCCCAACCCGAGACACAATTAAATTAATAAGATGAAAGGTTAAGGTTCGCAATGGTTTTAGTTTCAAGAAAACAAAAGTGACTAGAATTTGACTCGATCAACTTACTCAATTACAAGTACTCCCCCTCAGCCTGATCACTCTGTGATTGTTTGTCTGAGAGAATGTTGTGAGTGACCAATAGAACAGTACAAGCACTGTTCTATTTATAAACAAATCTAAACCACTAGTGACCTAGGCTGACGTCACCTAAGATAGTGACCTCTAATAGAATAACAACATAAAACATCTGCCCTATACAAACTACTGTTATATTACAAAATACTGTAAGGTA
Organism: Ambrosia trifida; assembly: GCA_028751855.1. NCBI lineage: Eukaryota > Viridiplantae > Streptophyta > Magnoliopsida > Asterales > Asteraceae > Ambrosia > Ambrosia trifida. Next base: position 96,129,889 of record CM054127.1, read on the forward strand.
AACTATTGCTGAGGAAAACTCTGATGGTCTTGTATCATCTGTTGGAGCCTAAGTGATGTTGGCTCCAACTGACCCTTAGTCTTCAGCACTTGATCAACAATTGTTCTTTATCAGACCTTTGGTCAGCAGTTGTTCTCTATCAGTTGTTATCCAGCAGTCCTTTGTAGCAGCAGTTGTCATAGCAGTTATTTGGGTGGATTAGTTGTTAGGGTCAACAGTCTTTTGGGAAGAGTATGTTGTAAAGGCTGTTTATTTATGTGGATCAACTGTTAGTATATTTTGGCTTTTCAATCATCTGTTCTTCTTCAGGTCAGCAGACCCAACAACATGCTTTAGCCTATAAGTGAACACTCATCCCAAGAATTCCCAGGTAGGCATCCGGGTCCCTCTTCTGATTGGGATTTATGCGCAATGGCAGTCCTAGACAGAAAACTCAGAATACAAGCGTTCACCCTTCCAAATTACACAAGTTCGTTATTAGAATATAGAGCTTCGACGAGATTATCAAGGTAGTTCAGGTTAGGACTTGACAATTTGTCCTACTAGTCCAAGGGTAAATCATCTTGTAGAGGTTAGGCAGGGATAAGAAGCAGGTTGGAGATAGAGAATAGAAAGAGGTAGAGTTACAAGTAAGAGAATCAAGTACTGGTTAAAATTCTAAGGTTATAGACTAGATTATTTTTCTAATAACCTAATTCCCTATAACCATAGCTCTGATACCAATCTGTAACACCCCAACCGATGGCGGAAACATTGGGATGTCACGTAGTGATGATTGTTCAATAGCTCATGGTACTAAATAGAAGTTGAATATTACTAAACAATTTACAATTTGTCATACAATTTAATAAATACATAAACTTGATTTACATAAACTATTGTACAACTTTTAATAGCAAGTAAAACCTGAAACATGTTGAGTTGGAAAGATGGGGGGGTCAACTATAAATAGTTGGTGAGAATACATAGGTTTTGCATATAATTGAAAACAATATGTTGTATAGCAATCATAGTTGAAGTATAATAATGAATAATGTAAGAATATGAGTCCGACATGTAACAATGCGTCTTTTGTACAACCAAACTTTGTGTCGACTGAGACCTAACTCGCAAGTTAGTAAAAGTGTAACTGTTATCAATTATCCCTGAATTTATGCGGGGTGTGGGTTTGTCAGACCTATAGCCCTATAATCTAAACAGGTGGCTTGATCAATGTTAATGACTGTACTGTGTCTTTTTGTTACAGTCAAATTGAATCAACAAGTTTTAACAATGTAAAAATGAGTATATGATAGTGTATAAAATGTTTAAACATGTTTCACCCCAAAATGTAAAACAGAAAAAGGGGCTATGTAAACTCACCTTAGCAAAGTATCAAGTCATTTGTAATGGAATAGGTGTGGTCCAAACGTTGCCAAGTATTACCCTATGTTTAAGGCAATAAATAAGTCTAAGTTTTTCTAGTCTACAAGTATTTCCAGGGTTCCTAATTTTGGGATAGGCAATTGTTTAATTGTTAATTAGATAAATTGTTAATGATCTAATAAATAAAAGAAATTAGAAAAATAAATAAATAAAAGACTTTTGGTAAAATTTTGATTAAGGATGGTTGTATTATAATGTTGTAGATATGAAAATAATTTTTATAAAATTTTTTTCTTAATAATTAAATATTTAGTATATTTATATTTATTTGTCAAAATATAGTATTAATGTCTAAAAATATTAAAATTAATAAAGTTTCAAATTAAAATTTATATTTCTGTTCTAAATGAACAAAATAATTTATGTAAAATTTTGATATAAAAATAGTGAAAAATGAATTTATTATGATTTATTTATGATTAAAATAGTAAAAAATAATTAAAACTATTGAATAAACGTTTTTCTAAAATAAAAAATTTATTTCTGGAATATTTATTGATTTATAAGTTCAAAATAATTTTTGTGGAATTTTATAAAATCGTTTAGATATTTTTATAGAATTTTTAATTTATAATTGGATAAATTTGTAATATATTTTATATATATTAAATAAATGATTTTGAAAAACTAAAAATTTTCTAATAAACTTTATCATTAGGATAACATAAAATAATTTTTATAGAATTTATAAACCTCTTTTAGTATTTAAAAACTATTTTAAAAGAATAATAGGTAAAATATATAAATAAAAGGGTTTTAAAAAAAATGTTTGTTGTTGGCAAGAATCGAACCTGAGCCTCTGGCCGGTTCGCGTTTTTAAAATCACAAGCCTGACCAACTGGTCTACACCCTGAGAACGTTTAGGTTTGGTTTTAATTAGTTTTAAGGACTCTTTGGATTAAATCAAGAATTGTCAAAATAAAAATGGTGTTGAGCCAGACTCGAACTCCAGTCCCCATCCGGTTCAAGGTTTTTAAACAACAAGGGTATCACCAACTGCTCTATAGGTCAGTTTGTGATTTATTTCAGATTGTTTTAAATAAGTGTGATGACTGCGAGAGTCATCATCCCCAAATCAACATGAAAAACCAAAGATTTAAATCAAACGATATAACGATCAATGCCCATAGAAAACATAGGGCTTTTGATCGGATAGTAACGAAGAACAAAAAACATACACTTAATTGAGACATACAGGCATGATTAAAGAGGAATGTCTGGTCAATGGTAAAGTCAAAAACGCGGCAAAAACAACTTATACTTCAGGGGTTTTCAGAAATTGAAGGTAGGGATAAATGTTTCAGCACCTTTAGGGTCTAGAAGAGGGTTTAATTTATAACAATCCTACGTTTTTTAAGATTTGGAAAGTTTGGCCATGCTAATTAAAGAAAACGCTTAATACATATATAATAGGCATGTTTTTAATCAATTTCTTGGCGTGGACATGAAGCACATGATCTGTAGATTGATTCGCTCCATAACAGGAATCAATACGTGCTATTAATGAGTCAATTGGATGGGCCGATTCGTGGTTGACTTTAGTTGTTGACCGGGATAAATAAGGGAAGGGATAATTTTGTGTGTGTTAGGATATTATCACCAAAAGAGCTATGGTTTGTTAGGATATTATCCCACTCCTTGGAGCCATGGACCAGAACCCGAAGATGCTGATTTCTGGAGTGATGATGGTGTAAAGGTAGTGGAGTTTGTTGAAGACACTACGAACCTGATTGAAGAAGAAGATTTTGATGACGGAGTTGAGATTGAGGCAGCTAGCGAGGTGCAAATGATTAGGTTAAGCCTAGCAAGTACCGCACATGTCAGCGAGCCGATGGATGAGCTTGAGGATGAGTTCGCTCATGAGTTGGTGGATTTACGGAGCGTAGATAGAGGAGATTTTGACCCTGTTGGCGATCTTGATGAATTAGAAGCATTATTGTTCAGAGAGCCAACAAAGGAGATCAAAGAGGAAGAAGGAATGGAAATTGAGTATAGTTGGACTGTGGAAGAAGCATATGATGGATCACCTCCCCAATCATCAGAACCACGGGAGAGGGCTCAAAGACAATTGACCTGGAATATAGTTGAGGTATACACCATTTGGAAGGACGACCGATTACTTCACTACATGTGTCGTATATACTTTGGTCCAGGTAAGTATAAAGATTGGTGGGCTGAAATGAAGAGGTTGAGTGATCGGCCGTTGATGATTATTAGCAATTGGTGGACTGGTTAGGCATCAAACATGAGGGTTAAGGATGATCATGCTTGTGTAGTTCATGACCATGGTTTAAAGCATGATATCAGTGGTCTAGGTGGAGATTGCGAGGTCGAGGTAGTCTCCTTTCACCCTCCATAGGTTTGTTCATTATGGTTTGTTCTCGGGTTTTGGCTCAAGTGTACATATTAGTTGAGCTTATTTCTATTTTTATCTTTTCTTTATTTTGAGTATTTATATTAAATTTGCAAAAAAAAAAAATGGTGTAGAAACATTTCCCCCGTACTCAATCTCCATTCGGGGGAGATCATTTTCAAGCCATATTTATTACTATTAATAGTTTGTTTCTTTGTGTTGCCGCGATTCGCGAGCATTTGAGTTGTCAGGCAGGTTATTACTTGGTTATGCTTGATCGTGTCGGCAGCTGCACGTTTGTAGGATGCCCCCACATATCAGCTCATCGAATTTTTGTCAGAGGAGTATCAGTTTTCCTTTCTCTTTTTTCTTATTTTAGTTTATGTTAGCCACTTTTGACACACATTGGGGACAATGTGCGTTTTATGTGTGGGGATGGAGTAAATAAATAAAGTTTATATTTTCTAGAAAATCCAAAAACAAAAATATCAAAAATGAAAAAAAAATGAAAAAAAAATCTAAAAAAAAGGTGAATATTTTTGAAAAATACAAAAAGAAATAATAAAAGTTTTTGCAAGTCCCGAGGTGATTGATTACACACAGAACACACGTCTTAGCCATTGTAATGCGTAAGCTGAAGACGGGTCGATGTGGGTTTGCATTTCTTGGGGGCACGGGATTTCTTTAAGTTGCGCGATAGTAAAGTCGGTCCAGCTAGTCGGTTTTTGAAGTAAAAAGGTTTTTGGTATATTTATGATAGTGGAACAAACCTGATTTAGGAAGACCACTCTTGGCTTTTACCGACATCCCATTCCCGCACTTCATAGTGAGGTTTTGAGCCTTATTGATTATTATAATATTCACTTTCATTTGTTGAGTGCTACCTACATGTCGCTTGATTACAGAACTTGTGCATCATGATACATTTTTAGACTTTTGTTTTGGACTTAGCATTAGCGTGATAGAGGCATCTAGGATCACTCACATCTTAGCCTTTTTCTTTCTTTTTGTTTTTCATTTTTTGACCCTTTCGATACACCCTTAGTCGCCACTTTGAGCCTTTCTCCCCTTTCGTTTGTCTACCCTATGTGCCACTTTTATTTTTGAATCCGGGTTTGAGTTCTAGTTTTGTTGTAGAAAAAAAAAACAGATATATTGATTATCAAAAAAAAAAAAGCAAAAAAAAAAACAAAAAGAAAAAAAAAGTTGTTCTAGTTGTATATAAATAAATTGTTGAGTTAGAAAAAAAAAAGAGGAAAAAAAAAGAAAAAATAGAATAAGTTAGATATGGGTCAAAATTACCCATCTTAGTTATTTTTATATTTTGAGTTTATTTTTCTGGATTTATTTTCTTTTTAGCCACTTTTTCCAAATATATCCTACCCTTTGCCCTGGCCTACCATAAGTCCTCTTGATTAATGTTGATCCAAGCCATTTAGGTAGAGATTTGATCCTTGTACAAGCCTATGTGTTTCAAGCTTCGTGTTTAGGTATCGAGTGATCACTTTTATGATTGATATACACCGACAGTTGAGTGATCTATGTGAGGGGTATTTGCTTGGTTTGGTTGGAATTTTGATGGGGAGTGAAGCTTGATTAGGTTATCCCATGTTTTTAAAAAAAAGAAAAATGGTATCATATTAGACTAGTTGGGCCATATGCTTCTTGACCGTTGTAAGTCTTGTGATTTCTTTGTGTCCTTAGGATTTGTGGCTTGCTTAGGCCTTGCTAGATGTTAGTCGTATTTGGTCTAAGTGTGGGCATGATGTGTTGTTTGATATTTGCTTAGGGACAAGCAAATGAACAAGTGTGGGGATGTTTGATCCATTCTAAAATATACCTATATTTATATTAATATTCTCTACACTTTATATAATTTTTGAGCTAGTTTTTACTAAATATTACTTCTATTTATTTCGTATTATTTATTTAAAGGTTTTGTGAGGAAACGAGCTAAAATGACGCATTTGAATTAAACTTGAGACTCACTAAATTTTTTATATTTTAATGGGCCATCTAATTAATTATTTAATTTGGAATAGACTCTTATTTAATTTTTGTGTTGTAGGAACTATTGGGTCCGGGCCCAATACGAGATGAACATTGGACTACAACAAGACTAAATGGATCACACATCTTTTGGACTTCATCTCAACTACAACACAAATTAAGTTTGAGCTACAAGGCCAAGTAAAATATCAAGAGAGGGGGATTGGGCTGGCCTATTTAAAGAAATTAGGGCATGACATTTGTGTTGTTGGCGGTGGAGTTTTAATATAAAGAGGGGTGCAAAAAAAGGAAAGTGTCAGAGGTAGTTGACGGCTCTTAGAGTGTTGAGCTGAAATCATCATAATCTTAAAAAAGAAAGATAAAATAATAATCTATATTATCTTATTAAGGAGGAGTGATGTACAACATGGTAATTTGCATTTCTATACAACTTAACAAGCAACATGTACAACATATTTAAGGAAAAAAATTAAGGGTATTATTGGCATAGTTGTGACAATTAAGACACATAGGAGAGCAGATTAGTAAATTTAACATAATTCAATACCTCACATCCTAAAATCTTATCCCAATTATGCCCTTATGTCCAACTTTTAAAACACAAAATACAACCTAACTTATGATGCATCTTAAATGTGAGACCTTTCAACCCCTCATCCATATTATTATATATACTTCATTATAATCAATTTCTTGAATGCTAATAGTCTTTTCATAACCCAAACAAAATCTTAGAGCTAATTTTATGTTTTGAAACATTGTTGTGTCTAAAAAATTTATGTCTTCATTAAATGAGAAGAGAAAAAAATCAATGAAAAGTTAAGACGCTTGCAAGATATGGTTCCCGGATGCTACAAGGTATAAAGATATGAGTTAATCTTTATATACATATATACATTTTTTTTCTACTTGTTCATATGTTCTTTGACAATTACAAAAATTTTTCTTCATAATATATCATTGTTTTGTTCCATTTAAATGTAGTTATTTGCTATAGACAATGGGAATGCCACTGATATTGGATGTAATAATCAACTATGTTGGATCGTTGCAGAATCAAATTGAGGTAATTTAATTATGCAACTAGGAATTAAAACGATAAACAAACAATATTCAGAATTATTGATGAGAAAATATTTTTCAAAATTAATTAGTACAATTTTTTCTTTTCTTTGTGCATTTTTAGTTTTTCTCCATGAAGCTTTCAGAAGCCAGCATGTTCTATGACCTATTTACCTTAACGCTACTGAATTGTATGAATTGTATCAATGTTATAGTCCTATAAATAGTGGTCATGTATTTGGTATTATATTTGAATCAACCCAAATCTTTATCTTCTATACAATATTATAAAGCATCAGTGAAGGATACCCGCAAAATTTAAGTAAATACAACCTTTATTGCTTATAGTACAATGCTTATTGAAGTCATTTATGGGGGTAAAATTGTCTTTCTACTTAAATATTACATTGTTGTAGAATTTAATTTAAACATAATTAATTGATGAGGAAATTAACAATAATGTGGTGACTCTTTATATTCATAGCCTCCATGTCTTTATTATGTTTGTATCAATGTATAGTCCTATAAATAGTGGTCATGTATTTGGTATTATGTTTGAATCAACCCGAATCTTTATCTTCTATATATATATATCTATATCTATACAATATTATAAAGCATCAGTAAAGGATACCCGCAAAATTTAAGTAACTACAACCTTTATTGCTTATAGTACAATGCTTATTGAAGTCATTTAGGGGGTAAAATTGTCTTTCTACCTAAATATTAAATTGTTGAAGAAATTAATTTAAACATAATTATAAAATTGATGAGGAAAATAACAATAATGTGGTGACTCTTTACATTCATAACCTCCATGTCTTTATTATGTTTGTATCAATGTTATAGTCCTATAAATAGTGGTCATGTATTTGGTATGTAAATAATGTGATGACTCTTCACATACATAACTTACATATCTTTCAATGTTTATAGTAAATAAATTACATCATATATTATGTATTATGTATTTATATATTATTTTTAAATTTATGTGGTTGCAGGATGGTATGATGTGACACTTCTGCACACAAATGAATATGTAGGCTTGAAGTTTGCCAACATTCCTAACCCAAGACACGTTTCAACACATTAAAGTGAGCGATATATGTAGGCTTGACGTTTATACAAGCAAATATGGTAGAGATACTTCATGAGCAATGTCATCATCTTCCTCGATGGTTTTCTTTTTTCTCAGCTACTATAAGCTTCTAGGAATATAATTTAAGTTTCTGATCTCACGAAGTCACCAATTGCTTACATATCCAAACGAAGACAAGTTCTTATTAGTTGATTTGGTAGTTTTAACTATATTGATTACTAATTTGTTTGGTCTAATATATTTGTTACGACGCTTGTCAAACTAACATAAAACGAGAGTATCTATGAAAACATTGACTCCGCTGTATCTCGCGGGTGCCCTAAAATAATAGAAATATGTTGCACACTACAAACTGCCTTTTAGTAATTACATCACTTCCACTGCAATCTTATGGTCATTAAGAGATACAACGCAACTTCACTACGCTAAGCACCACTCTACGATGGCATACTTATTTGCCTATGAGATACATAAAAAGGGTCCCACCAAAGGACATGGGCCTATATATGGGTGTTGCAAGGAATAGTATGGCCTATTGTGATGTACCTATTAAAAATATTCAGAAGATATACTTATGAGTTTCAGTTTTTAATAACATATATTTTATACATCGTTGTTGAGAATTCGTTTAGGATCGTAATCAAGAAACGTGATCTCACGAATATCAACCGTAGGGTGCGGAATCCCCAACGATCGTGCAAAATGATTCAGAAATAAACGATAAAGATCATGATAAAAACAGATAACGAATTACCGAGCAATTTCCATAACTTTAATCTTTGTATTAGATCAAATCAAGATGTTTACAAATGAAATCTTATACCTAATACAGAGAAAAACACATATGCACACTCTAGGGAAAAGGCTCAAATGATAACTCACTCTCCAAAATAACTAACTTTCCCTATATATAGGCTTTCCACATTCGCCCAAAGCGTGAGGTCGAATGTGGATGTTTTCCACATTCGCCCCTTTCATATGGACGAATGAAGCCTTATCCTATCAACTAATCCACATTCGACCCAAGACAACCTACATTCGACCTTTCGTCTGGTCGAATGTATCTTCCAGTTAAAGTCTTTGTCCTTTTCTGATTATCTGAACCTCCGACATTCAGTACTGGATCACTAGCTAGGGACATACATGAATAATGCACTTACAATCTCCCCCTTGGACCTAGCTAGTGATGTACCAAATCAGAAAGCTATCAATTCTTCAAGTCTTGCAATCATCATCTTGAACGAATTGAAAACTTTCCATTTTCATGCACGTTTGTGTCGAGGTTCTTGTCTATCTCTGTGGTAAGCTTTGAAATCTCAGACAGACTCAAGAAATCTTGGCTTTGTCTTTTGTTGGTCCAGAGATGAAGACAAACATCAATCTTGTATTCTTCGATCTTCAATCTTTTCTTTAACAATCTCTGACTAGTTTCTGTTGTTCTGGTTCTAGATGTTCAGGTTTGGGTCTTTTTCAGTTACACACTTTGTCGATGAATCTTGAGCAGTGCACCTGTTGTGTTTGATTCTGCAGAAAAAATTACTAAAAACTGCACAAACTACAACCAGCGTTAGACACGACAAAAATCTCGGAAGTACTCTTCACATTCCTTTTGACCCTCAATAGTTCTCCCCCTAAACTATTAAACATTTTTAATACGCACCAGAAACTTGAAAATCTGTAGTCTTTTTCAACTTTTAAGTATCTGAGTATTTACATTAAGTATTCCATCATCGGTTATCGAAAATAAAGTAGAAACAAAACATTTTGATTTTTCAAAGTTTATGCTAAAACACACCAAAAATCTTTTTGAATTTTCAAATAAATTTGCATAAAAAATAAACTAAACATATTTTTTGTGAATTTTCCGGTAAGAGGATCATATCAGTATTGGAACAGTCAGTCAAAGCTCTTTTTGATCAATTTTCTGCTTTTTAACATTGAGCATCCTACAACCATTACCAGTATGTTTGTACACTTAAACTCAAAATCATTATTCATTGTTCAGCATTTCAGATACATTATAGTAATATTTGATACTGAAAAATCTATGGTCCCCGCACACGCGACACCCGTATCAAGAATTGCACAAAGTTTCATCGTAACGCGTGATTATATTGTAGTTATCTATTAGTTACAAGGTACGAGGCACAGCAGTGACAGGTCAGCAAATTAATGCTTCAAAGCGACTTATGCACTCAACCAGGGTGAGGACTAATATCATACATTATTTTCATCATAGTATTGATACGATGCATTAGATAATCTTTGATTATCATCACACATGTTAAGTTCCTCATTCGGTAACTTAAGGATTTGTCATTAAAGATCTTTTATTAAGATACCCTGACTGATCTAGGTCCGTAAATCAATACGACAAAAGATCAGTTAGGCTATCCCTAGATAACTTTCAATATAACGACCCGAAACCTCCGATTTTGGCAATCTATCAAACGAAATTTCGGTACTAAGACCATATGTCAATGAGACGTTGATCCACATGATTATCAGTTATTGTTTTTATGTTTATATCACCATGCTGAACTTTAAACTTTGATTTCAAGCCTACCAATATATAATTGTAGTGGCTACTCAATGTTTATCAATACATTTTGTTTTCAGAGTAATCTGACAGTCCACTGATGTACTATCATCTCCTCCATTTCTCCATGAAAACTCATTTTTGATTTTCTAATTTTTTTAATTTTGATTTTTCTGAAATTTTCTCCCCCTAAAAATCTAAAAATAAGCATATTTTTGGATTTTTAAACTTTTGAAGAAAAACAAAATAAAACGATATCCAATGAGGTTTACTCATTGAGTTTCAAAAATCATTTTCCACTCAGATTACTTTACTCACAAAGATCTTTCAAATTAGTAAAATCATTAACAAAGATAAGAGAGTTTAGAATAAACCGTTTTGTCGCATCTGTTGTAGAAATCCAAAACCTGAAACAGACAACAAACACTCTCCTCTCTGTTGAAATCATGTGTTCCTTTTTTTTTAATATCTCTTCTTTTGACCTTCACCTCTCCAATAAATAGCTTGTATACAGATGCTCCACTATCAACTATGAAAAATAGCTAATAGGTCTGTCTGGAACAATCTGCACACTTGTTAAACAATTAGCACGAGAGAGGCATCCATCCCTTCACAATGATGGGTCGTCCAAGGTCATCAATCCTCGGAAGATTAATCCATTCTCCTTTTGAAAAATCAATTGGTTTTTCAATGGATTGATTTGAAGGAAATTGCTATTGATTTAGAAAGTGATTTGGGTTTCCAAATACGTTCAGAGTTTATTTTAGATTTTGTTGAAATTGTTTTGATTGTTGACTTTTCAGATTTCTTATTTGAAACCTGCTTCTGAACTTTGTTTGGAATCTTCTCAGACTTAACTGATGAAGATCCAGGTTTAGAGTTATTCTTAGGCTTAGCCTTAGAACTCCCCCTTACCTTAGCAACCCGTTCACTATCTACATTTTTGTTCAAGGCAATCTTGTTACGATTGTCATACACAACCTGTTTCCCCTTTTGTTTCATGATTGATTTTGGGGATACAGACTTTTTGACATTGCCTGAATTTTTTGCAAATTTCACTTCGGTCTTTTTCTGTTTAACATACGGACAGGCAGCAACTAAATGCCCACACTCTCCGCAGTTATAAGAAGACCTATATTCCACAAAATCACATACATACCCTTCATCCCAATACCAGTAGGGACAATGAGCAGTAATATGACCAACTTCACCACATTCAAAATAGCTTCACCATTCAACATAACCATGAGAATACTGTGGTGAGTTGTTTCTCCAATAACCATCAAATCGAGAGGTATATGAATAATCATAAGAATCATATGATCTAGATGAAAAATTTCTTGAATTCTTTTGATGAGAATTTTCCATCTGATCATTGCCTTTCGATTTGTTTGGTTTTGGTCCTTTTGCCTTAGAATTTTTCTTTTTGTTCCCAGGCTAATCCTTTTTATTCTCATGTTGGTTAGGACTAAGTTCAAAATGAAGGTGACCAAATTCACTTCTAAATTGATTTATCAAATCATTGTTATCGACAAAGATACATTTAAGTAACGATTGTTCGATATTATCAATTGGAAAATCTTTATTGAAAATCAATTTGTCCTGTCCTATCAACATATAGGATCCTTCAATTCCTTCAGGAAACTTGAATATGGATTTTTCTTCAGATTCAGTTTCTGAAGTGACAACCACATTTTCATTTTTCACTTCAAGTTCAGATTTCACCTCAGAATCAGGATCAACAACACAAGGTGTTGTGATTTCTAACTCTGATGTGGAATTTTTCTTTGAAATAGTGTTATGAAGTTTTGAAATCTCTTTCTTAAAAGATTCAATTTGATTCATAAAATTTCTTTCATTATTTGCCAAAATTTTATTTTCAATTTGAAATCTTTCAAGTTTATTTGTTAAGTTCTGTTTGTCCTCAAGAAGTTTCAGGATTTCATTTTTCAATTTGACACAATCAGAACAATTAGCACATTCATCATTAAATTTTACCTCAACTGAATTATTACCATTCTCAGAACCATTCTCAGAATTTACATCAACATTTGATGTATCACTTCCTCTTGATTCACTCTTTTCTGAACTCGTATCAGAACTCAAATCACACTCTAACAATTCACTTGAATAATCCTTCTCCACTTGTTTGACAAGACACACAACATTATTTTTAACACTTACTATTTTAACACACTCATTCACATTAACCATTTTATCAGTTGGTTGCACAGCTGATCGTGTAACAGATTGTTGAATCTTAGATGCAACAACTTGTTCCCATGTTAGCTTTTGTTGCATTGCAGCCTTTATCTGATCATCAGTTCTTGATATGACCAAGTAATTCATCATTTTTCAACAAAAATTATTTAAAAAATTTTCTAAAAACAGGCTTAAAATTTGAAAAATATTATCCGAATATTCGTAGGTTCGAATGTGGAAGTAACCAGTCTTATTCGACCTCTTAAAATAAAAATCTTTGAAAATCAGATTCTACCTTCGTATGTAGCGAATGGTCGAATGAGCCAAACTGTTCTCCTTCGACCGTTTGAAAAGATACAAATAAGAAATACAACAGACACAAATCACTTTCGACCCTTTACACCCTCTTTCGACCGTTTGGTTTCACCTTCGACCGTCCGAATGGTCGAATGAGACAATTTTGGTCGAATGAACAACAATACTCTAACAAACTCTAGATTCGACTAGTTAAAACACCACGTTCGACCAAATAATGCTACGTTCGACCCTCAAATCTCACATTCGACCGTTCTAGGTCTGTTCATCATCTTCAACCTCAAGAACACGAATCTGATCTGTTTTTGACAAAATTTTCACCAAATGTAATGAAATTTGATAGGTTTTATGCGGATTTGAATTTAGACAAACATTTGTGAAAGGATTTTTGAAAATAACAACAAATTCAACTCCAATTCAATCAAAAACCATGTTTTTATGAAAAGCGTCAAAATTTCTTGGGTTTTGATATTTTAAAACAGAATTCTAATCTGTTTTCATCAATTCAGATCAATTTGCAATCGTGAAATCGAACCTAGCTCTGATACCACTTGAAACATGATCTCACGAATATCAACCATAGGGTGCGGAATCCCCAACGATCATGCAAAATGATTCAGAAATAAACGATAAAGATCATGATAAAAACAGATAACGAATTACCGAGCAATTTCCATAACTTTAATCTTTGTATTAGATCAAATCAAGATGTTTACAAATGAAATCTTAGACCTAATACAGAGAAAAACACACATGCACACTCTAGGGAAAAGGCTCAAATGATAACTCACTCTCCAAAATAACTAACTTTCCCTATATATAGGCTTTCCACATTCGCCCAAAGCGTGAGGTCGAATGTGGATGTTTTCCACATTCGCCCCTTTCATATGGACGAATGAAGCCTTCTCCTATCAACTAATCCACATTCAACCCAAGACAACCTACATTCGACCTTTCGTCTGGTCGAATGTATCTTCCAGTTAAAGTCTTGGTCCTTTTCTGATTCTCTGAACCTCCGACATTCAGTACTGGATCAGTAGCTAGGGACATACATGAATAATGCACTTACAATCTCCCCCTTGGACCTAGCTAGTGATGTACCAAATCAGAAAGTTATCAATTCTTCAAGTCTTGCAATCATCATCTTGAACGAATTGAAAACTTTCCATTTTCATGCACGTTTGTGTCGAGGTTCTTGTCTATCTCTGCGGTAAGCTTTGAAATCTCAGATAGACTCAAGAAATCTTGGCTTTGTCTTTTGTTGGTCCAGAGATGAAGACAGACATCAATCTTGTATTCTTCGATCTTCAATCTTCTCTTTAACAATCTCTGACTAGTTTCTGTTGTTCTGGTTCTAGATGTTCAGGTTTGGGTCATTTTCAGTTACACACTTTGTCGATGAACCTGAGGTTTTAAGATTTTAATTTTATTTTTAGTTTAATCATTTTACCTTTTATTTGGTTTAAATATTATTATAGCCATGACTATACATGATGATTCTATTAGTTTCATTTTGTCATTGACTATGATTGGCTAGATCTATTTTGGTTGTCTAGACTTGGGATGAGTATTGATTAATGTTGATTGTATTTTGGTATTTGGTACTCGTTTGACACTAGTTTATGTATAAAAATCTAAACTTTATTGGTTTTTGTTGTGATTATTACCTGGATAATGTTGGTGTTATTTTTTTAGATCCATATGTGGCTATTATTTATTGACTTAGTGTTTTTAAATTAAAATTCGCATATTTTTATCATTTGCTTTGTGTGATGATTTGATGGGTTGACTTGTTGACTTAGGATCTAGAAATTGCGTATTTAACATCGTTTTGGGTTTGTCACCTACCTTGAGACCAAGAGGAGATAGGTTGTGGGTTTGTTAGGATTTATTGGTTTATTTGGTTAGATATTGCACGAGAGTGAATTTCTTTCCCGGTATCCTTTTTATTCGCTTTCCCAAACATTTACCTTTAGGAATAGATTCACCCTTTGATACCGTTAGGTGTTTCGTGATTAGTGAGACCGAGATGAGATCTAATCTTTGGGTGCGTAAACTTTTATGTTTGGTGAGACCGAGAGGTGATCCATTCTTTACCCAGTGAGCTTCACACTGCTTAGGATTTCATTTATTATTCTAGTGAGACCGAGAGGGGATCTATATATTATAGTGTTTCCCGAGTCGGTTATACCCGTCGTTCCCGGTAGTCATCCGAGTATCCATTTCCCGTTAGCTTTCAGCTTTATCAGTAGGATTCCCAGTCTAGACAGCCATCTTTATCTGTTTCCTCTTTCATGAGCGTTTACTCCCTGATCTCTCATTCTTGCTGCTTGTTTATTTATTGTCTTATATTATTTGGTTACTTGTTTATCGTTTTAGTTACTTTTTAGTTGAAAAATCATGCACTTTTATCTAGATTAGGACTCGATAGAGGTTTAGAATTGAGGGCTGCATATCAGTGTCCACGGATTGATACTCGGTCTTATCGACTTTACTACACTACGACCGGTACACTGCTGTGTTGTGTGGTTTAGCTTGGTGATCACATTTTTAAAACCAGATTGTGAAATATTGAAATATTTATATATGTAAACCATAGAAATCAGTTTTTGGCGCCGTTGCCGGGGACACTGGCGACTTCGAGAATGACCTGAGTCGGGGATCTAGTCATTCGTTCTTTGTTTATATCCGCTTTAGTTTAGTAGTATTTTTATCTCGTGTTTGGTTTTAGGTTTGTCTTGCGTGCCTGAGTCTGCTAATTGCTTTTGCATGAGTTTGATTTTTGCCAATTAGATTAGCCGTTTTTTAGTCGTTTTTTTTACTTTAGTCTTGCTTAAAAAAATTAAAAAAAATATATATATTCGTCATGGCATCTTGTATTGGAAAAAAGACTGTTGCAGACTACATAAGGGAACGTGACCACACGAGTCGTTATGAAGAAAACATGTACACTCACTCGTGCTATCAATACATAAATGTATGTTGTGAGATCTGTGGTGGAGCCCATTTGAAACATGAGTGTTATATTTCACGTGGGAGGTCCACACAGTGGTATGGAGTTGATGATGAGAGGTGGCGTATGGATATAGAGATGATGATTGATCACATGGAATTAGAGCGTGCGAAGCCTCTCACACGCGTGGTTTACAACTGTGAAGGGAACATATTGGGTTATAAGGATTAATCTGGAAATATGATTGAGATAATCCCTGAATCGGAGGTGATAATGGACGAAGCAGTCCCACCTTCAGTTCAGCAGGATGTTAGTTGTGATGAGTCGCTTTATTGGTATCCCACTCCTTGGAGCCATGGACCAGAACCCGAAGATGCTGATTTCTGGAGTGATGATGGCGTAAAGGTAGTGGAGTTTGTTGAAGACACTACGAACCTGATTGAAGAAGAAGATTTTGATGACGGAGTTGAGATTGAGGCAGCTAGCGAGGTGCAAATGATTAGGTTAAGCCTAGCAAGTACCGCACATGTCAGCGAGCCGATGGATGAGCTTGAGGATGAGTTCGGTCATGAGTTGGTGGATTTACGGAGCGTAGATGGAGGAGATTTTAACCCTGTTGGCGATCTTGATGAATTAGAAGCATTACTGTTCGGAGAGCAAACAAAGGAGATCAAAGAGGAAGAAGGAATGGAAATTGAGTATAGTTGGACTGTGGAAGAAGCATATAATGGATCACCTCCCCAATCATCAGAACCACGGGAGAGGGCTAAAAGACAATTGACCTGGAATATAGTTGAGGTATACACCATTTGGAAGGACGAACAATTCCTTCACTACATGTCTCGTATATACTTTGGTCCAGGTAAGTATAAAGATTGGTGGGCTGAAATGAAGAGGTTGAGTGATCGGCCGTTGATGATTATTAGCCATTGGTGGACTGGTTGGGCATCGAACATGAGGGTTAAGGATGATCATGCTTGTGTAGTTCATGACCATGGTTTGAAGCATGATATCAGTGGTTTTGGTGGAGATTGCGAGGTCGAGGCAGTCTCCTTTCACCCTCCATAGGTTTGTTCGTTATGGGTTGTTCTCGGGTTTTGGCTCGAGTGTACATATTAGTTGAGCTTATTTCTATTTTTATCTTTTCTTTATTTTGAGTTTTTATATTAAATTTGCAAAAAAAAAAAATGGTGTAGAAACATTTCCCCCGTACTCAATCTCCATTCGGGGAGATCATTTTCAAGCCATATTATTATTATTAATAGTTTGTTTCTTTGTGTTGCCGTGATTCGCGAGCATTTGAGTTGTCAGGCAGGTTATTACTTGGTTATGCTTGATCGTGTCGGCAGCTGCACGTTTGTAGGATGCCCCCACATATCAATCAGCTCATCGCATTTTTGTCAGGGGAGTATCAGTTTTCCTTTCTCTTTTTTCTTATTTTAGTTTATGTTAGCCACTTTTGACACACATTGGGGACAATGTGCGTTTTAAGTGTGGGGATGGAGTAAATAAATAAAATTTATATTTTCTAGAAAATCTAAAAAAAAATAATCAAAAATGAAAAAAAAAAATCTAAAAAAAAGGTGAATATTTTTTAAAAATACAAAAAGAAATAATAAAAGTTTTTGCAAGTCCCGAGGTGATTGATTACACACAGAAGACACGCCTTTGCCATTGTAAAGCGTAAGCTGAAAGCGGGTCGATGTGGGTTTGCATTTCTTGGGCGCACGGGATTTCTTTAAGTTGCGCGATAGTAAAGTCGGTCCAGCTAGTCGGTTTTTGAAGTAAAAAGGCTTTTGGGATACTTATGATAGTGGAACAAACCTGATTTAGGAAGACCACTCTTGGCTTTTACCGACATCCCATTCCCGCACTTCATAGTGAAATTTTGAGTCTTATTGGTTATTATGATATTCACTTTCATTTGTTGAGTGCTACCAACATGTCGCTTGATTACAGAAGTTGTGCATCATGATACATTTTTAGACTTTTGTTTTGGACTTAGCATTAGCGTGATAGAGGCATCTAGGATCACTCACATCTTAGCCATTTTCTTTCTTTTTGTTTTTCATTTTTTGACCCTTTCGATACACCCTTAGTCGCCACTTTGAGCCTTTCTCCCCTTTCGTTTGTCTACCCTATGTGCCACTTTTATTTTTGTATCCGCGTTTGAGTTCTAGTTTTGTTGTAGAAAAAAAAAACAGATATATTGATTATCAAAAAAAAAAAAAGCAAAAAAAAAAAACAAAAAGAAAAAAAAAAGTTGTTCTAGTTGTATATAAATAAATTGTTGAGTTAGAAAAAAAAAGGAAAAAAAAAAGAAAAAATAGAATAAGTTATATATGGGTCAAAATTACCCATCTTAGTTATTTTTATATTTTGAGTTTATTTTTCTGGATTTTTTTTCTTTTTAGCCACTTTTCTCAAATATATCCTACCCTTAGCCCTAGCCTACCCATAAGTCCTCTTGATTAATATTGGTCCAAGCCATTTAGGTAGAGATTTGATCCTTGTACAAGCCTATGTGTTTCAAGCTTCGTGTTTAGGTATCGAGTGATCACCTTTATGATTGATATACACCGAGAGTTGAGTGATCTATGTGAGGGGTACTTGCTTGGTTTGGTTGGAATTTTGATGGGGAGTGAAGCTTGATTAGGTTATCCCATGTTTTTTTAAAAAAAATGGTATCACATTAGACTAGTTGGACCATATGCTTCTAGACCGTTGTAAGTCTTGTGATTTCTTTGTGTCCTTAGGATTTGTGGCTTGCTTAGGCCTTGCTAGATGTTAGTCGTATTTGGTCTATGTGTGGGTATGATATGTTGTTTGATATTTGCTTAGGGACAAGCAAATGAATAAGTGTGGGGATGTTTGATACATTCTAAAATATACCTATATTTATATCAATATTCTCTACACTTTATATAATTTTTGAGCTAGTTTTTACTAAATATTACTTCTATTTATTTCGTATTATTTATTTAAAGGTTTTGTGAGGAAACGAGCTAAAATGGCGCATTTGAATTAACCTTGAGACTCACTAAATTATTAATTTTTAATGGGCCATCTAATTAAATATTTAATTTGGAATAGACTCTTATTTAATTTTTGTGTTGTAGGAACTATTGGGTCCGGGATCAATACGAGATGGACATTGGACTACAACAAGACTAAATGAATCACACATCTTTTGGGCTTCATCTCAACTACAACACAAATTAAGTTTGAGGTACAAGGCCAAGTAAAATGTCAAGAGAGGAGGATTGGGCTGGCCCATTTAAACAAATTAGGGCATGACATTTGTGTTGTTGGCGGTGGAGTTTTAATATAAAGAGGGGCGCAAAAAAAGGAAAGTGTCAGAGGTGGTTGGCGGCTCTTAGAGTGTTGAGCTGAAATCATCATAATCTAAAAAAATAAAGATAAAATAATAATAATGATAAAGTGAAGAAGCATTTTTAAAGATTGGCAGGAGGTTGGTGGAGTTCTTTTGGCAGGGAAGCACTGACGTTTGAAGTTTTAAAATTTTATTTTTGTTTTTAGTTTAACTATTTTACCTTTTATTTGGTTTAAGGATTATTATAGCCATGACTATACTTGATGATTCTATTAGTTTCATTTTGTCATTGACTATGATTGGATAGATCTATTTTGGTTGTCTAGACTTGGGATGAGTATTGATTAATGTTGATTGTCTTTTGGTATTTGATACTCGTTTGACACTAGTTTATGTATAAAAATCTAAACTTTATTGGTTTTCGTTGTGATTATTACCCGGATGATGTTGGTGTTATATTTTTAGATCTATATGTGGTTATAATTTATTGACTTAGTGTTTTTAAATTAAAAGTCGCATATTTTTATCATTTGCTTTGTGTGATGATTTGATGGGTTGACTTGTTGACTTAGGATCTAGAAATTGCGTATTTAACATCGTTTTGGGTTTGTCACCTACCTTGAGACCGAGAGGAGATAGGTTGTGGGTTTGTTAGGATTTATTGGTTTATTTGGTTAGATATTGCACGAGAGTGAATTTCTTTCCCGGTATCCTTTTTATCCGTTTTCCCAAACATTTACCTTTAGGAATAGATTCACCCTTTGATACCATTAGGTGTTTAGTGATTAATGAGACCGAGAGGAGATCTAATCTTTGGGTGCGTAAACTTTTATGTTTGGTGAGACCGAGATGTGATCCATTCTTTACACGGTGAGCTTCACACTGCTTAGGATTTCATTTATTATTCTAGTGAGACCGAGAGGAGATCTAGATATGATAGTGTTTCCTGAGTCGGTTATACCCGTAGATCCCGGTAGTCATCCGAGTATCCATTTCCCGTTAGCTTTCAGCTTTATAAGTAGGATTTCCAGTCTAGACAGCCATCGTTCTCCATTTTTGTTTCCCCTTTCGTGAGCGTTTACTCCCTGATCTCTCATTCTTACTGCTTGTTTAGTTCTTGTCTTATTTTATTTGGTTACTTGCTTATCGTTTTAGTTACTTTTTAGTTGAAAAATCATGCTCTTTTACCTAGATTAGGACTCGATAGAGGTTTAGTATCGAGGGCTGCATATCAGTGTCCACGGATTGATACTCGGTCTTATCGACTTTACTACACTACGACCGGTACACTGCTGTGTTTTGTGGTTTAGCTTGGTGATTCCATTTTTAAAACCAGATTGTGAAATATTTAAATTTTATATATGTAAAAACGACAGCAAATCAGAGATCATATTGAATTGAAACAAGTAAACAATGTTTAAAGCAACTTACATTTATTGAACACATAATAGAAAATCAGAAGATGCGTTTTTCATGCGCTTTTTTCGTCTTTTTCCTTGGAATTTGCCTTGTGCAGATGTGGAACATTTTCTTGATTAGGTCTCTTGATTCTATCCACTTGTCAAAGAGTTCATTTAACTCTCTTGTTTATCCCATAGTACCCATGATCTTCAGTTTTTCCTTGACATTCTCGATATAGTTCTTCAAATATCTTAGAGTTTGATTTGAATATTTGCTTATTTTTCCCACTCTGAACATCTTCTTTTTGTTCTGGTTGTCCATATATATGATTTCAAGCTCAGGTTCTAGTACAATCATACCAGATCTGGGCTTTTTTACATCAGTTGGAATGTCTTCATTGGGTAGGGTCAGATTGATCTTGTTCAGTACATGAGGATAGTTCTATGCAAGATCAAAGTCATTTATGGCATTCCTTAGGAACTGCTTTCTTGTTGCACTGGCTACGGCATCCAAAGCACTTCTTAGTTTGATGTTGTTAAAGCTGTATCTAGGAACTTGTTCATCATCATTATCAGGTCTATTGGATGACGATTCTCTAGATCTCCATCATTTCTCTTAATTGGCTGACATCCCTCTCTCCGAATCACATAAACATTAAATCTCACTCTACCGATGTTTGTGCAGTGTCCTTGTCAGAAAGACTTAAAATTTTCTTGATTGGTTTCTCCAGATGTTCAACGGGGAGTCCAGTAGAATCTTCCAATATCCTTCCTCCGAGATTGAAATGTGAACTGGGGCACATATGTCCTAGAGGTTCTTCTTCTCCTCTGTAGATTTCATTCCCGTCTACCTCAGGAAATATGTATTTTGCTAGAATTAATTTTCCTTTATGTCTTATGACTCCAGAGGGCAGTTCTAAATGTGTAAGAGGTTGTTCCAAAATTGTGTCACATATAATCGTCATCATCTTCTTGGTGGCTTCATCAGTTGTTTCAATTGCAATAGCTTCCTTCATCATTTCCTGAAAGCTTATTTTCTTCTCAGTTTGTGGAGGATCCATTTCTGAAGACTTGAACAGCACCATCTGATTATTTGCATTTGGTTGAGGTCAAACATTTACTTCTGAGTTTGTAAAGTTTCTTCAACCTTTTCACCTTCAAGATTTTCTGGCCTTTCTTCTGTTATATTTACTCTTGCATTCTTGATCTTTTGTTGTTTATCAGCAGTTGGAGAGGACTTCTTGGTTGTTTCAGTCAATTTTTGTACTGCTGATGCGCGGTTGCAGGCATCATGTTTATTTGCCAGTTTTGTATATTTTTTAGTCGGTTAGATAATATTTTTCTTAGTTTTAGGCTTGTACTCTATTATTTTAGTATTGTATATATTTTACTACTTTTTGATTGTTTTTAATATTAATTTATTTATTTTATATTTTTGGTAGGTGATTGCATGGAGCGGGGCAAAACAGTGTAAATTATATTCGAGACCCGAACACCCGAGTCAAGAACATGGGGTCATAAGACCATTTATAATAATTATAATAATAATAATAATAATAATAATAATAATAATAATAATAATAATAATAATAATAATAATAATAATAATAATGTAACTAAAGTCAAAGGCAAGGAATGAAAAAAAGGGGGAAGTCGGTTAGGAGTTTTTAATTTTTGGAAAGTTTATTTTTGGACAAAAACAAAGCTTGGATGGGACGCCATTTAGAGGACATTTAAAGGATGGACAGGAAGGTTTTTAGGGGAGAGGAGATTTTTATAAAGGAGCATCGCAAATATTATTTTTTTTTCTTGGACAGACGACGCACACAAGAAGATCAAGATCCAACTTTTGACTCAAGCTCCATGGCTATGAGTGGCTAATCCATTTGTATTACACTAGGGATGTAGGCTTTTGATGTCTAGGGTTTGAACACATTTGGGTATTGTTCTTAAACTATTGTTTATGTTTTTGTGTGTTTGAATTAACTGTGTTGAATTGTGATTAACCTTATGTTGAACTCATTTTAGTTAATTGATCTTGTGCCAATTTCTAATGATATGAACATGGTTCCTTGCTTTAACACAAACATAGGATTGTATGTTCTAGGTAATGAAGTATAGTTTAATCTATCTTTGATATTGATAAAACTTGATACCTAAGCCTATTGAACAATCACTCCGTTAACACCAATCACATTATTATTGTTTACCCAGTTGTTGAAACCCTAGTGTTCAATTGTTGAATCCCTAGTGTAATCTTTTTAATCAAATTGTTTACAAACATCATTACTTTTTATTCTTATAATTTCAATTACATTCTTGGTATAATAAACAACAACTTTTCAATCAAACTCTTAAATGATAAACTGCAATCTTCATAATTAATTTAGCATCTTCATAAGTACCGCTGTTTAATCAACTAAATAATATTCACTAACCACACGCTCCTTGGATTGATACCCTATTTACCCTATCTACCTAGGTTAATTAGGTTTTGCATGACCCGTAACGACCGGCTCATCAAATGGCGGTTGCAGGCATCATGTTTATTTGCCAGTATTGTATATTTTTTAGTCGGTTAGATAATATTTTTCTTAGTTTTAGGCTTGTACTCTATTATTTTAGTATTGTATATATTTTACTACTTTTTGATTGTTTTTAATATTAATTTATTTATTTTATATTTTTGGTAGGTGATCGCATGGAGCGGGGCTAAAACAATGTAAATTATATTCGAGACCCGAACACCAGAGTCAAGAACATGGGGTCATAAGACCATTTATAATAATAATAATAATAATAATAATAATAATAATAATAATAATAATAATAATAATAATAATAATAATAATAATAATAATAATAATAATAATGTAACTAAAGTCAAAGGCAAGGAATGAAAAAAAGGGGGAAGTCGGTTAGGATTTTTTAATTTTTGGAAAGTTTATTTTTGGACAAAAACAAAGCTTGGAGGGGACGCCATTTAGAGGACATTTAAAGGAGGGACAGGACGGTTTTTAGGGGAGAGGAGATTTTTATAAAGGAGCATCGCAAATATTACTTTTTTTTCTTGGACAGACGACGCACACAAGAAGATCAAGATCCAACTTTTGACTCAAGCTCCATGGCTATAAGTGGCTAATCCATTTGTATTACACTAAGGGATGTAGGCTTTTGATGTCTAGGGTTTGAACACATTTGGGTATTGTTCTTAAACTATTGTTTATGTTTTTGTGTGTTTGAATTAACTGTGTTGAATTGTGATTAACCTTATGTTGAACTCATTTTAGTTAATTGATCTTGTGCCAATTTCTAATGATATGAACATGGTTCCTTGCTTTAACACAAACATAAGATTGTATGTTCTAGGTAATGAAGTATAGTTTAATCTATCTTTGATATTGATAAAACTTGATACCTAAGCCTATTGAACAGTCACTCCGTTAACACCAATCACATTATTATTGTTTACCCAGTTGTTGAAACCCTAGTGTTCAATTGTTGAATCCCTAGTGTAATCTTTTTAATCAAATTGTTTACAAACATCATTACTTTTTATTCTTATAATTTCAAGGAATAATGGAAATAAATAATCCCAACTATTCACTATTGGCCAATAACAGTCCCAACTACGAAAATCACCAATATTGGTCCCAACTTTGGACATATTGGAAACCAACGGACCCAAACTAACGGAAGCTAACTCCGTTAGTGTGATGCTGACGTGGCATGCCACGTAGGATGCCACGTAGGATCATTTTGCCACGTGGCATGCCACGTAGGATGCCATGTAGGATCATCTTGCCACCTAAGCATGCCACGTCAGCATCACACTAACAGAGTTAGCCTCCGTTAGTTTGGGTCCATTGGTTTCCAATATGTCGAAAGTTGGGACCACTATTGGTGATTTTCGTAATTGGGACTGTTATTGGCCAATAGTGAATAGTTGGGATTATTTATTTCGATTTTTCCTAATTTCAATTACATTCTTGGTATAATAAACAACAACTTTTCAATCAAATTCTTAAATGATAAACTGCAATCTTCATAATTAATTTAGCATCTTCATAAGTACCGCTGTTTAATCAACTAAATAATATTCACTAACCACACGCTTCTTGGATTGATACCCTATTTACCCTATCTACCTAGGTTAATTAGGTTTTGCATGACCCGTAACGACCGGCTCATCAAATGGCGGTTGCAGGCATCATGTTTATTTGCTAGTTTTGTATATTTTTTAGTCGGTTAGATATAATTTTTCTTAGTTTTAGGCTTGTACTCTATTATTTTAGTATTGTATATATTTTACTACTTTTTGATTGTTTTTAATATTAATTTATTTATTTTATATTTTTGGTAGGTGATCGCATGGAGCGGGGCTAAAACACTGTAAATTATATTCGAGACCCGAACACCCGAGTCAAGAACATGGGGTCACAAGACCATTTATAATAATAATAATAATAATAATAATAATAATAATAATAATAATAATAATAATAATAATAATAATAATGTAACTAAAGTCAAAGGCAAGGAATGAAAAAAAGGGGGAAGTCGGTTAGGAGTTTTTAATTTTTGGAATGTTTATTTTTGGACAAAAACAAAGCTTGGAGGGGATGCCATTTAGAGGACATTTAAAGGAGGGACAGGAAGGTTTTTATGGGAGAGGAGATTTTTATAAAGGAGCATCGCAAATATTTTTTTTTTTCTTGGACAGACGACGCACACAAGAAGATCAAGATCCAACTTTTGACTCAAGCTCCATGGCTATGAGTGGCTAATCCATTTGTATTACACTAGGGATGTAGGCTTTTGATGTCTAGGGTTTGAACACATTTGGGTATTGTTCTTAAACTATTGTTTATGTTTTTGTGTGTTTGAATTAACTGTGTTGAATTGTGATTAACCTTATGTTGAACTCATTTTAGTTAATTGAGCTTGTGCCAATTTCTAATGATCCCGCGGATCATTGTAATGACTCCCGATGGTTCCCAGGACCATCGTAACGACTCAACCGACCCAGTTAAGTATGTAATATGCATGACTTGCTAAGGTAGACTTACTAGTTTAGCCAATGTTACTACCCTGAGTTTGTCGGGTGTCACATCATCCCCCTGTTGAATGAATTTTCGTCCCGAAAATTGCCCAAGGCCAAAAGAAAGAGACAAAAGAAAAGAAAAATTTTTCCAGATGCTACATCATCCCCCTGTTGAAAGAAATCTCGACCCGAGATTCATTCAGCTTCAGCAGGGACATATCTTGATTCGAACGCACGCTTAGCAAATAAATGAGGATACTTAGCTTTCATCTGATCCTCCCATTCCCACATGAACTCCGGTCCACATTTGAATTCCAACGGACTTAAACAATGCGGATTTTACTCCGGCGAAGGCTACGGATCTTGTAATCGAAAATCTCAACCGGTTCTTCCACAATACGCAGACGATCATCAACCTTGATCTCTTCGAGAGGAACAACCAAAGATTCATCCGCCAGACACTTCTTAAGGTTAGAGACGTGAAAGGCATTATGAACATTACTGAGCTCAGCTGGCAGATCAAGCCTGTATGCCACCAGTCCAATCCGTTCCAGAATTGCGAACGGTCCCACATACTGCTGATTCAATTTGACACACTTCCCAAAACGTATAACGCCCTTACACGGAGATACTTTCAATAAAACCCTGTTGCCAACCTGAAATTCTAACGACTTGCGACGACGATCGGCATAGCTCTTTTGCGATCCCGAGCTGCTGCCATTTGGTTACGGATTTGTACAATCTTCTCGGAAGTTTCGTACACAAGTTATGGGCCAGTGAGTTGACTCTCACCCACCTCGGCCCAACAAAGAGGGGACCGGAATTTTCGCCCGTAAAGAGCCTCGGACGGAGCTGCCTTGATACTAGAATGATAGCTATTGTTGTAGGAGAATTCCACCAACGGTAGATGACTCTCCCAACCCTTGCCAAAGTCGATCACACATGCTCGAAGCAGGTCTTCTAGTGTTTGAATCGTCCGCTCACTTTGACCGTCAGTTTGCGGATGATAGGTTGTGCTCATATCTAACTGAGTACCCAGAGCCTTATGCAAGGAATTCCAGAAATTCGAGTCGAACCGAGGATCACGATCAGAAATAATAGAAACAGGCATCCCGTGCCGAGAAACCACTTCTTTAAGATACAAGCGAGCCAATCGTTCAAGGCCATCGGTTTCCTTGATGGCGAGGAAGTGCGCAGACTTTGTCAACCTATCGACGATCACCCATATCATGTCCCAACCACTAGGCGATCTCGGAAGTTTGGTCACAAAGTCCATCATAATCCTTTCCCACTTCCATTCGGGAATTTCAGGCTGTTGCAGAAGGCTGGACGGCTTTTGGTATTCAACCTTGACCTTGGCATAGGTCAAACACTTGCTTACATATGAAGCTACATCCGCCTTCATGTTCGGCCACCAATTAAGTATCTTTAAGTCTTGATACATCTTATCGGAGCCAGGGTGAATAGAATACCGGGATTTTTGAGCTTCATCAAGAACGAGCTCCCGCAAACCTCCGAATAAAGGAACCCAAACACGTTCAGCAAAATAATGTAGGCCATCTGACCCGAGGTCAAGGTGGCTATCGGCACCATGCATGGTTTCAGCTTTAAGGTTTTCCTCCTTCAAAGCTACTTGCTGCGCCAAACGGTTTTGGTCAGGCAAACTAGAATGGATGGTGAGCTGAAGAGCTCGAACACGATGAGGCTTAGCGGATTCGTTCCTGCTCAAAGCGTCTGCTACAACATTCCCCTTTCCATGATGGTATTTTATAGCACACTCGAAATCATTAAGAAGCTCGACCCAGCAACGTTGTCGCATGCTCAACTCCTTCTGATCAAAGATATGCTGGAGGCTCTTGTGATCGGTGTAAATGGTGCACTTGGTACCGTACAAGTAACGCCTCCATATTTTCAAAGCAAAGACTACTGCACCCAATTCCAGATCATGGGTGGTGTAGTTTTTCTCATGAACTTTAAGCTGGTGACAAGCATAGGCAATGACCTTCTCGCGTTGCATCAACACACACCTGAGACCCCGAATAGAAGCATCGCAATACACCACAAAATCGTCCGTGCCTTCAGGCAAGGACATAATAGGAGCAGAACAGAGTTTAGCCTTTAGCATCTGGAAGGCTGACTCTTGCAAATCACCCTAGTCGAACTTCTTGTCCTTCTGGGTAAGCGAGGTGAGGGGTTGAGGGATCTTCGAAAATCCCTTGATAAAACGATGATAATAACCTGCAAGACCCAGGAATTGCCGCACCTCAGATGGCGTCTTCGGTGCTTCCCAGTCTTTGATAGCTTCTATCTTGGCTGGATCAACATGAATTCCTTTTTCATTAACCACATGGCTAAGGAATTGGACTTCACGCAACCAGAAGTTATATTTCGATAACATGGCATACAACTGTTCACGTCTCAAGAGTTCCAAGACAAGACGCAAGTGTTCCCGGTGGTCCACTTCGTTCTTGGAATAGACTAGAATATCATCAATGAATACAATCACGAATTTATCAAGGTAGGGCTTACAAACACGGTTCATCAAATCCATGAATACGGCGGGCGCATTGGTGAGACCAAAAGGCATGACCAAGAATTCAAAATGGCCATAACGAGTTCGAAAAGCGGTCTTCGGAATATCGGCTTCTTGGACTCTCAACTGATGGTACCCCGATCTCAAGTCAATCTTCGAGTAGAAACTAGAACCCTGGAGCTGATCAAATAAATCATCGATGCGAGGAAAAGGATAACGATTCTTGATGCTAACCTTGTTCAATTCACAGTAGTCGATACACATACACAGGCTTCCGTCTTTCTTCTTAACAAAGAGGATAGGGGCTCCCCACGGGGATGAACTAGGTTGAATGAAACCCTTCTACAATAACTCCTATAACTGGTTAGACAACTCCTGCATCTCAGGAGGTGCAAGACGATATGGGGCTCGGGCAACAGAGGCTACGCCCGGAGCAAGTTCAATACCGAACTCGACTTGACAATAAGGCGGAAGGCCAGGTAGGTCTTCCGGAAACACATCGGGAAAATCACAAACGACAGGAATATCTTCAATCTTCTTCTCTTCCACAGACGAAACCGAAACAAGAGCCAGAATGGCAGAATACCCCTTTCGAAGATACTTATAGGCTTTCATAAACGAAGTGATACTCAAAGGGACACCGCTCTTCTCACTATGCACCAAAAGAATTTCTCCATCAGGGAGAGGGAGTCGAATGACTTTATCGAAACAAACGATCTCAGCATGATACAAAGATAACCAATCCATACCCACAACAACATCGAAATTACCCAAGGACACCGGCATGAGGTCAATAGGAAAGGAATAACCCAACAATTCAAGGCAACACTCCCTAAGGACGTGTGTCGCTTTGACTTTCTTACCATCAGCCAATTCTATTAGGTACCTGGCCTCTAAAGGTGTTGATACCCTATCGAACTCATTTGTTAAGGCTTGTACTTTGTAATTGACATTGTGACCTTATGTGTTTGTGAAATGAATGACATTTAGTATTCTCGCATAAACAATGTTTGTGATCACCATACTCGTTTCACCTCGCGTTTCCGCCTTAGGCTGGGTGTGACAAAAATTTGGGATACATCAAGAACTAGGTCCGGCTGTAGACATTATCTCTCATATCCTTCGACAGATGATATGAGAAGTTGAACGGTTCTCCCATACTAGTGAATTAATGATCTCTTGAATTCTGGGAAAGATCATGTTGAAGTTTGTTGTTTTCCTATTGAAGCACACACCAACATGGTCACTAAAAATTGCTAAGGAAGGGTCAAAGCAATTTTCTCCACCTCTTGGGCTCTCCCAATACCATTGTACCTCATTAGCCTTAAGGTTTGAATAACCTTGTCCCGTGTCGTAAGTCTTCTTACATACTTAGACAGGTTACATAGCTTGTAACACTAGGTTTCAGTTCGAACTTTGTATCGATAGTCTTCTTATTATTTACACCAGTTACATAGCATGTAACACTAGGTCTTAGTTCAAACTCTGAATCGATAATCTTCTTACCATTTACATCGGTTACATCGCTTGTAACACTTGATCTCGGTTCGAATTCTGTATCGATAGTCTTTTTACCATTTACATCGGTTACATAGCTTGTACACTAGGTCTCGGTTCAAACTCTGTATCAGTAGTCTTCTTACCATTTAAACTGATTACATAGCTTGAAACACTTGATCTCGGTTCGAACTCGGTATCGATAGTCTTCTTACCATTTACACCGGTTACATAGCTTGTAACACTAGGTCTCAGTTCGAACTCTGTATCGATAGTCTTCTTACCATTTACTTCGGTTACATAGCTTGTAACACTAGGTCTCGGTTCGAACTCTGTATCGATAGTCTTCTTACCATTTAGACCGGTTACATAGCTTGTAACACTTGGTCTCGGTTCTAACTTAGTATCGATACTCTTCTTACCATTTAGACCAGCTACATAGCTTGTAACACCAGGTCTCATTTTGAAGTCTATATCAAAAGTCTTCTTACCTTTTAGACTGGTTACATAGCTTGTATAACACTAGGTCATGGTTCAAAGTCATTATCGAAACTCTTCTTACCTTTTAGACCGGTTACATAACTTGTTGTACTCGGTCTCGGTTCAAAGTTTGTATCAAAAGCTTTCTTACCTTTTAAAAGCTTTCTGTCATCGTAAGTTGAATCACTTGCTCTTAGTTCAAAATCTTTTGGAAAAATTATATTATCTTTTATCTTGTCATATGAACTCGCACCATCATCATATCCAGAAGCTTTGATTGTTTTACCAATCAACTTGTGACTATGAGCTTTATTCAAGACGGAATTTTGTGTAATAATGTACAAATCATGGAAGTACAAATATACAAACTATTAAAGCTGCTTGAAAGTTGTTTTTTTGTTCTTTTTGTGCGTTTTTATAACTTTTTCTTATTACAACCTTTAAATATGGTCATACTATTCAGATTTATCCGTTGCAAATGTACATGTTTTTAGCAACGTTTTGACGTGAATAATTATGTGGGATATATATATTAAGTCGTCGAAATCGAGCTTTCAAATATTGGTACCTCAGCCACAACATGCTGTTGTCGCCTCTAGTTATTGCTATAATACGAATTTAATTTTTCAAATGAGATTATTATTTGTTTATTTTATTGCGAACTATTACATGCATCACACATGTTAATATTCACAATTTGGTCCTACGTCTTTTTCGCGTACACGATTACCATATCATATCTTTGCTTATGTAGATTACATATCATATCAAATTAACATTTAAATAAATTAACGTTACATCTTCATATGTACATATATTTAAATTAGTATGATCTTTTTAGTTGTGAATTAGATTTTATTTCTTAGTTTATACAAAACATCACGTTTTATTGGTGTCATTTATTTATGTTAGTTACCAAGTCTAGCCATCTTAACTGTTATAAACCCAATAATCATTTTGGATATTAATAATATATCTATATTATCTTATTAAGGAGGAGTGATGGTCAACATGGTAATTGGATTTTTCGTACCACTTAAGAAGCAACATGTACAACATACTTAAGCAAGAAATTTAAGGGTATTTTAGGTATAATTGTGACAATTAAGACACTTAGAAGGTTAAAATTGTAATTTTATCATAAACTCATACTCACAACTTAGAAACTTATTCCAACCTTACCCCCATGGTATATGATTGATCAAAAAACCATTAATGTAATCAATTTCTTAAATGTAAGAATGTGAAGAGCCTATGAACCTTATAATTTATGCCTATACATTTATATGGCTTGGCTTGGTTGGGTTAAGACTCTTGCTTGCTTTTTCTGCAAAATCAATGCCCCTTTTATGATACAAAGCCAATTCCCCCTGGCTTGAAAATTGAACCGTTCTTGATTTTTAGATAAAAGTTGAACTCATTTTTTTTTTTTTTTTATGTTTTAAACAGGCAAGATGGTGTTTGCGAGCTGTAGTGGGCAGGTATGTGTGTGCTATGTATAATGTATCATTATGTTACTCTTTAGGCAAGGGTTTTATGAAAAACCATACACAATCAAGAAAATGGATGAAGTTTGCTGCTGATCATGGCCATAGAAAAGCTCACTTTGAGCATGGACTCACCCTATTTTCGGTAATTAATACTACAAGTAACACTTGAATCATTTAATATTACTCTCAAAACAATTTACTTCGAAGTATGAAGCACTATACACTCTCTTATGCCATGAGCCATAGAGTATTCTTTTTATACATATTCTCATATAGAAGGCTATGCAGGCATCTTGAAATGTCATTATGTTTGGTGATTTTCTTACGAATTTAACTTCATAATTGCATCTAATTAGAGTCCCAATTTTGCTTTTCTTTTCAGGATACTTGTAAACTTTTTGCATATATCACGTATTAACTGATTTAACTATAATCAAACGCTACCAAATCTAGCAAAAATTCAATATGTTTGGGATCAAGAAACCTCATTTCCACCACAGAATCGCTAAAAACAATTCGGTTGAACCTGACTTCTCTGATAAAAATGCTCCCAATCCATTCGATTTTGATGACGAGTTGGACAAAAAGTCAACCCGAAAACCGGCAAGCAGAACTTCACCTGAACCTACTGTATTAAACAAAGATTCAAGAGCCCCGCTTTTTGATGATGACTAGGTTAAAGGGTCAGGCTACAAAGTTAGTTACGTGTCGAGAAACAAATACAATATGTTGATTCTGGTGGAATAGAGAACCAAGATGTGCAAGAGTTAGAGCATTATGTTGCATATAAGGCCGAAGAGACTATTATATTTAATGAAATGTGTACATATGAAATTTAGGTATTTTGAACGGCTATAAGTAATATTAATATATTTGTTGGGTATATATGTTTTTATGCAAGTTTTCAAACTATATATGTTAATTGGCCCAAAAAAACATATTGTTATTGTGTAATACAGTGTCTATCATCATATCTTACCCAATTTTTTTTAATTAAAATATTTATTTTTATCAGACAAAATGTTTTCAAGAACTTAGCCCGACATACCTATTTTGACCCATTACCAAACCCTTACGCCTGCCCATTATAATTTTGAGTTCTGATAATTTATCTGTGACTTTAACACTATGAGCAAACGAAGCAAAATGATGCCCTCTCAGACTTGAGTAACATACTCGAAGAACTTAACGAAATGGCGGTCGACATGGGTTTAGAGATTGAAAGGTTAGTTTTAACAATTTTGTAGGTGTATCGCCATAAACTGTGTTTGTGTTACATGGTTTACTAAACCAGTTCTGATATCCTGCAGGCAAAACAAAGCTCTTAACCCACTTGAAGATGATGTTGATGAGCTCCCTTCCCGAGTTAGAGGTGCTAATCAACGCACTCGGTGTTTGCTTGGAAAGTAGATCAACGATTCGCGAATTTACTTGACGGTTACGCTGTTCTTAGATGACACTGCTAATAGTTATCTTAACAACATTAAAGATAGGGCTGTCCAAAAAGCTCGTGGCTCGGAGCTCGCTCGAAGCTCGCTCGGATTTAGCTCGAAAAAAGCTCGCTCGATATGGCTCGGTTTGAAACTGAGCCGAGCCGGCTCGGATCGGTTAGAAAGTGAGCCTAGCTCGGCTCGGTTCGTAACGAGCCGAGCTGGCTCGGTTTGGCTCGAATCATTCTAATTTTTAATATATATTTTTTATATACATATAATATACTATCAAAATGTAAAAAAAAAGATGGAGAATATGTTACATATTTAATATTTGGTAACACTAGCATGGAGATTCTTTGCTTGGGATTGAAGTTATAGCTAATTAAGTTATTTAAATAAATTCAATAATGCTTTTGATCCAAGTAGTCAAGTTAATTCGTATGTTGATGAACTTATACGGTATTCCGTTAAAATTTAAGACTTATTTTGTACTTGCTTGAACTTGATTTTAGCGTGTAATGTATAAGGTTGAATTATTTTAAATGTGTTATTTTTAACTATTAAATAATATTTTAAAATATTGAATTTTGAAAGCCATTTTTCTTTTTTCTTTTTAAATTCGAGCCAAACCAAGCCGAGCCGAGTCGGCTCGGTTTAAAACCAAGCCGAGCTCGAGCTTTGATTTTTAGCTCGGTTTCAAATCCGAGCCGAGCCGAGCTGGCTCGGTTTATAACCAAGCTGAGCGCGAGCTTGGCCTGGCTCGGCTCGGTTCGGCTCATGAACAGCCCTAATTAAAGATTACAACTAATTCATTTAATGACAAACATTGTCCTAGATGTGGCTTATATAATGCTTATCTTATATTCTTTCATAGCCTATAAAATGCGGTTCTACTAGACACTTATTGTTTTTTTTTTTTTTTTTTTTTTTCATATTTTGCTTATGCTAGACTTGACAAAATAATCTTAGGATTTTTAAGTAAAATAAGAGATTAGGGCCATACTCTATATAGTTACGGGCTTTTGTTCCAGGAAAAAACATTGCCATGCCTCATACACACATTCTTACCGAATCGCCTTGGGGCGCACGTCTCGGCTGTTTTTTAAACCATCATTGAAATTTGATGTTGTT
Organism: Ambrosia trifida; assembly: GCA_028751855.1. Lineage (NCBI taxonomy): Eukaryota > Viridiplantae > Streptophyta > Magnoliopsida > Asterales > Asteraceae > Ambrosia > Ambrosia trifida. The sequence continues at coordinate 96,164,192 of CM054127.1, forward strand.
CTAACGAATGTGATTATGTCACATGAAGCTAGAATATGTTGGTTGATTGTAATTATGGGCAAATTTTGTCAACCCCGCCGCAACGCGCGGGTTCCTTACTAGTATACATATGATTACTACATGTTAACGTTGGATGTTGCTTAAGCCGGTAACACACCCGTTTGATTTAAGGTTGGGAATTGATTAATAATAAAGTTTACTGGCATCATAATCAGAAAATACTTTTTAAATCATTATTTTCTTAACCAAACTACTTTAGCTTCACAACAAGGTCACAACAAGGAAACTAACGCTCTCTAGACATGAATGGTCGGAAACCTATTCCGGCCACCATTCTTGGTCGTCTCACGAAGGTTTTTATAACTAATTTGCCGGAAAAGTGCAGCGGGAATGATCTTGCAGAGTTTATCAGGTCGTTTGGGGACATCTACGATTTGTACATCGCTCAGAAAAGAGACAAGATGGGGAATCGATTCGGTTATGTTTCATTTCTCGACGTTAAAGACATCAAGGAATTGCTAAGACAGTTGTGCAACACGAAAATCGGGGATTTTGGCTGAAGGCTAATATAGCGAGATTCACCAATGAAGAAGGTGAGATCCGTCCGGATAACAACAAACAGAAACGTCCAGAGGAACATCGGAGTAGGAAGGAAGAAGGATCGGTTCCTATTAAACCCTCAGTTTACAATGGATCCCGGTCTTTCTCGGACATGCTCACGGGAAGACAAAGCGAAAAGACGGTGATTATTGATAATCATATCAATTCGTTCAAAGGCTTGCATGGGAAGGCGATCGTGGCAAGAATGATCGATTTGGACGCTCTGAAGAACATATATTTGATTGTCAAAGATATATGGTCAGGAGAGTGTAATATCCAATATCTTGGGGGCTTGACGGTATTGCTTTCTTTCGACGATAGAGATTCCGTACCAACTTTTCTTAAAGTCGCAAGAGAAGTGATTGGAAGATTCTCTACGTTAGACACATGGGAAGGGCAAGTATTTGCCTATGAGAGGCTCGCATGGCTTAAGATCATAGGTATTCCGCTACAACTTCTTTCGTCTGAAGTGATTGATGCTATAGGGAATGTTTATGGAAAGATCGTCCATAGGACTGATAGAGGTGATACAGACGCCGATTTATCCTATGAGTACATTGGTGTCTTATTGGGCGATGGTAAGCGTCTGAATGAAGAGGTGAAACTAAGTTGGCGAGATCGGAAATTCACTGTGTGGGTTTCGGAGGAAGCGGGAGAATGGGTCCCAGAATTTTATAAGGCCCCTGATGGCAATTCTTTGTCGGACAACGAAGAGTTTCACGAAGATGGCGAGAAAGATGAAGTACAGGTTGAACCGGAAAATGGTCTTTCCGGTGACGAACGGCTGACACAGGGTGGACCGGAATTTTTGGAAACTTCCCCTACCAATATTAATGCCATTAATGCTCCTTCAATGCAGGAGATAAATCCGGAATGTGTTAATGGGGAAATTAATGTGGCATGTTTCATTGAAGAGGAAATTTTTGTGCCAGGTCAAACATTTGATTTTGACAAAGATTTTGAACAAAACATTAATGGGCCGGTGGATAATAATAGGCAACAGGATTGTCACACGGTTCTTAAAAGAAAGAAAAAAATCATTTTTGGGCTCTCTGAATAGGCCCAATCCAGCCTATTCAAGTAGTCTTGAAAAAAACGAAAGTGGGGAAGAAGCCCAAAGGAGTAGAAGATATATTTGGGTTGGACCAGTTGCTCGATCAAACTGATATTGGAAGGCCCAATCCGGAAGACAATGTTGACAATACAGGCCCAAGTGTGGATAATTTAAATGTGCATGCAGGCCCACATTCAGAACCTGTTATAGACTTGAATGTTAATAGTGAAGTGATTGATGAAGCTGCTGTCACAATCATGTTGGGTAAGAGCCTAGGAGCTGACTTGGCTGAAGCTCAAGATTTAGTTCTCGGGTCGATTGTCTCAGAAGGGGTACAAGGAGGTATCAAATGAATTGTTTATCCATTAACATACGTGGGGTTGGGGTTTCTGGTAAAGCGGGTTGGATTAAGAAATTAAAACATGATCAAGGGGTTTCTTTTATTGGTATGCAAGAATCTTGGAGTAGTGATTTACAATCGGCAGTTGTTTCTAACTTTTGGGGTGGCACGGGGTTTGACTTTGATTACGTTGATGCGGTTGGTAATTCGGGGGGTATTATTAGTATTTGGGACCCGAATGTTTTTTCGAAGGATCTCGTCAATAAAAATAGAAATTTCCTTCATGTTGCGGGTACGATTTGTGCAGGCGCCATTAGAATTAATATGCTCAATGTATACGCTCCGCAAACGAATGCTAGAAAAAGAGAATTGTGGGGAACTATTAATAATCTTATTCGGTCATTCGACGGTTTGTGGATCGTTTTCGGGAATTTTAATGCAGTTAGAAGCCGGGATGAAAGGAAAAATTCGACGTTTGATGCGGTATGCTCCTCCGATTTCAATGACTTCATTGACGTGGCCGGTTTAAGAGAATATGGATTGAAAGGCTCCAGATATACGTACATGACTAACAGACGCGGCGTATGTCTTTGGAGTAGAATTGATAGATTTTTGGTGTGCGATAATGTTTTTAATAAATGTCCAAGTGCTTGTGTTCAGGTTTTGAATAGAGCTTTTTCGGATCACGCGCCGGTGGTATTCTCAGTTATTGATATGAATTTTGGTCATAAGCCATTTCGGCTATTTGACTCTTGGTTAGATCGTCCGGGGTGTATTGACATTATCAATGGCGTGTGGGACGGATGGAATAACAACGGAGCTGCAGATCGGAATTTACTTAACAAGCTTCGAAAGCTTAGTAGTTCTCTAAAGGCTTGGTATAATGGTTACAGCGTGAAGGAAAGTGAGCACGAGACTCGATTTCGATACAAAAAGGAGGAGTTCGAAAACCGTATGGAATGTAACGAGTTAGACGAAACAGATTTATGGATCTGGTCCGAATGCAAAACCACTTTAGAGGAGATCGAGCAATTCAAGGCTCGAGATGTTCGTCAGAAATCTCGAGTCAAATGGGCATCCTTGGGAGATGAGAACACAAGTTTTTTCCATAATTTTGTGAATGGTAGAAAAGCTTCAAATTCAATACCCGGAATCCTTATTAATAATGTATGGGTTACAAAACCAACACTTGTTAAGAGGGAAGTGATGAAGTTCTATAGAAACCATTTCGCAGACAATCATCCTTCACGTCCAGCCCTTGTTTGCGAAGGTTTGAAGAAATTAAATGATGCTGACAGCCATAATTTGGTTTCTTTCTTTTCTAGACAGGAAATCAAGGATGTCGTGTTCGAGTGCGGGTCTAATAAGGCGCCGGGTCCAGACGGGTTTAATTTCCGTTTTGTCAAACGGTTTTGGAATCTGTTTGAGGAGGATTTTTATAATATTATGACGGAATTTCATGCTTCGGGTACTCTTAGCACGGGGTGTGGGACGGGTTTTATTACTTTAATCCCGAAGGTGAAATCTCCTATGGGCTTAAATGATTATAGACCAATCACTCTCGTTGGGATAGTAAACAAGGTAATTTCCAAAATCCTTGCTAATCGTCTCAAAAAGGTGATGGGTCAGGTGATTTCGGAAGCACAATCGGCTTTTTTAGCCAATCGATTCATTCTTGACGGACCTTTAATGCTAAATGAAGTTATGGGGTGGTTGAAAAAGAGGAATAAAAAGGCATTTTTGCTTAAAATAGATTTTGAGAAGGCCTACGATAATGTCAATTGGAACTTCTTATTATCTATTTTAGCTCAGATGGGGTTTCATCCGGTGTGGTGTACGTGGATTAAAGGCATTTGTTCTTCTGCCAGAGCTGCGGTCTTGGTAAATGGTTCCCCGACTTTCGAGTTTTAATGTGAAAAAAGTCTTAGACAAGGAGACCCATTATCACCGTTCTTATTTTTAATAGTCATGGAAGCCCTGTCTTGGTTGTTGAATAAAGCCCACGATTTAGGAGTGTTCAAGGGGGTGTGCCTCGCTGACGGGGTAGTCGATTTGTCTCATTTGTTTTATGCCGACGACGCTCTCATCATGGGAGAATGGTCACGGAACAATATTCAAAGTATTGCCCGGGTCCTTCGCATTTTTTACATATGTTCGGGACTTCGTATTAATATCCATAAATCTAACATTTTTGGTGTTGGAGTGGAGGATGACGAGGTTGATAATATCATAGAGTTTTTGGGTTGTAAAAGAGGCGATTTCCCTTTTAAATATCTTGGCATTCTAGCCGGCTCCAAGATGTCCCGGGTTAGCAATTGGGAACCGGTTATTGAAGTGGTTCGAAATCGTCTAGCTTCTTGGAAAGCTAGAACTCTATCGATGGGTGGGCGGTTGGTACTTATTAAGTCGGTCTTGGAAAATTTACCGACTTATTATCTTTCCCTATATAAAGCTCCTAAGGCGGTGATTGAATCCCTTGAATCTATTATGAGACGGTTTCTATGGTCGGGCTCTCATGTTGAAGAAAAGATATATTGGGTTGCTTGGGATGTGGTTACTACTCAAAAAAATAGGGGTGGATTGGGCGTCTCTAAATTGCAAGAGGTGAATGACGCGTTGCTATTAAAGTGGACTTGGAGATATAAAAAAGACGGTAGTAGCCTATGGAAGAAAATCATTATGGGTTGCCACGGGACGACTAGACCTTGGGCTATGCTTCCGTATAATGTGGGTTTAAGCGGTTGTTGGAAATCTATTGTTAAAATAGGTGAAACCAAACTGAGTAATGGATTGTCTCTAAATTCACATTTAGTGGGCGAGTTAGGGGACGGACACGGGCTATGTTTTTGGAGCGACGTCTGGCTGCGGGAGGTACCCCTCCGTGTACTATACTCGAACCTTTTCAGATTGGAGAGGCAGAAATGGGTTGTGGTCTCTCAAAGACTCGTGTGGGTTCAAAACTCCAAGGTGATGCAATGGGAGTGGCGTACACAGCCTTCCTCTCACGAGGAAATTTTCGAGTTATTTCTATTGCTTAATGACATACATGATATTACTAGGAGGGAGGGTAAAGATCTTTGGAGATGGAAAGCGGAAAGGGACGGCATCTTTACGGTTGCGTCTGCAAAGAAACTTCTTTCAGCCAACATTCAAAATGCTAACAGATCCCTTGTCCATTAGAAGAATTGGGTTCCCCTTAAATGCAAGCTTATGGTTTGGAGGCTAGCACTTAATCGACTTCCCACTATTGCCGAACTCATAAAACGAGGCGTTGTCATAGAGCATCAAGGCTGCAGTTTTTGTCAAGAGGAAGTGGAAACGGTTCTTCATTTGTACACCGGTTGTTCTTTCCCACAGGAAATTTGGGAACGTATTGAAAATTGGTGCAGGTTGCCGCACAGTTTCGCTTTCCACATTGGTGACATTCTCTAGATTCCGAAGAATTATACCAGCACGAAACACACAAGAGGAATTCTAAGAGGTATCGTTTATACAACTTTGTGGGTGATTTGGAACGAGCGGAATGATCGGGTGTTCAACAACAAAAGACGACGACCCATTGAGATAGTGGAATGTGTTAAATCTACGTCTTTCTTTTGGTATCGTCATAGGTCTAGACATAAAAGTATTGATTGGAAAGAATGGTGTAAATTCCCTTTAGATTGATGTTTTGGTGTATCGTTTTCCCTCTTTGGTCCTTTCTTTAAGGACCTTTTGAGTGGTGGTTAATAAAGTTTTCTTTTAAAAAAAAAATAAATAAAAAAAAACGTTGGGTGTTGCTTCACGTCCCTGTCACGTACATGAGCACGTTAACGCCTTGCACGTTAAGGCTTATTATTATTATATTGTTCACCCCAATGGAAACCTCCAATTTTGCAAACAATAACCGCTTTTAGATTAATCTTGGCCCTCCAATATTGGCGGTTATTTCTAACTTCAAATCTAAACCGTAATAATTTGGTGGTTATAGCCAGAATTTGGAAGTTTTTTTTCAGCAACAGCGGTTATCTATTTTCCTAAATTATAGCCCCACTAGCTATCCATGTTCTCCTACAAAGCTGGTAACTTACGGTTAGCACCTAAATTTATTTATATTGTATAAACCCCCTTCCACCTCTCCTGAATCGATCACAATCCTGCTTCTTCTCTCAATTACTTTCCCACGTTGTTTCATATGTAATCAAATCCCTTTTCACCCATTTTTCTCTTGTGTCTCAAACCTATCAGACCACTGTGAATCACGGATCACCCCACATCGAATCTTCTTTAGGTGACTTCTATCGTAGTAACTAGTAATGATCGATTCTATGTTAACCGCAATTCAAGGTAACAAGTACTCCAACTCGAACCGTTATGTTTTAGTAAATGGTTCCTATTTGTGTTTGAATCGAGCAACTATTGTTCTATCTAGATTCCAATGCTTTTGCTCTAATTTGTTGCACTTTCATGTATTTGTACTTATAGGGGTTTAAGTTTGAGGAGGTTAAGTCCGAGGTCTTTCTATGGCCAATTGGAATAAGTGAGCAGCCTCCCCAAAACTTGATAATAGTTCTATTTTTATTGGTTTAATTTTCATAAATTCGTTTACATTCTATTGATTACAAATACCCCTATTTGAAATGGGTTTCTCTGCTTTAGAATTTGACAAAAAAATTTTTTTTTTTATCAATTCTTGCAAAAACACAACACATGAGACAATAAAATTCATAAACACCACATCATATGTGTGTTTTGTGATTGTATACATGGATTAACTTTTGGGTTTATTATTGGTGGATTTACAGAGTTAAGGAATTTGATTTCCAGGTGATGATGGATCAAGTAGGTTCAAGCAATTTGGAAGGGTGAGTCATGCGCTCTTGAAATCAGGTATGAAATTTTATCTATTGTATTTAGTTCATTATTAATATATTGTTCACCACATCAAAACTGCTCAAAATTGTCAAAAAAAACTGTTTTACATTTCATCTCAGCCATCCAAAATAGGTAGTTTTCTCTGTGAGTAAATCTGAACCACAATAACCTGTTGGTTATTCTCAAAATTTAGCAGTTGAGTTTTTCATTTGGCAGTTTATTTGTCTCCTAAAATACAGCCCCAACTCTCCCCACTACTAAAAAAAACGTCTCCTTGTATATTACCTCCCAACACCCCTCTTCTCTCTCATTTCACAACACCACCTATGGCGAGTGAAGGTTCTCGATCTTCAAGTTCATCGCTCGATTCATACATTGGAAGCCAGCCACGCATCTCTGCCCACCATACGTGTCTTAAGGTGGAAGACTCTTTCCTCATATGTGCATTTCTCTCTCCCTATTCCTTTTTTGTTTCTCATCTTCTCCGGTGGTGGTTTAGGTTCACCTGATAAGGTATGACGATAGCGGTGGTTTGGTGTTATTATGCTGGAATCAAATGTTGGTTCAGCCACGATTTTACCGCCACCGCCGCCGTCTTGTATCACCGCCGCTTGCAAATATGAAACCCCAACCCCTTCACTCTCCGTTATGTTTCCGCTCTAATTTGGTATCAATTTTGTTCTTTTCAAGCTTCACATTGGTGGTTTTGGGCAGTGCTTTGGTGGTTTCGGACCGTAGTGGTGTTTGGTAGCGGCATTTTTCCATTGTCGTCTCGAGCTTCGTCATGGAGAGTTCTGATAGTCAAGAATTGAGTAGCGTCAGTATGACTTCCTCCTCAGGTGAGTTGATTGTTTGTTGCATTAGCAAGTTTTTTTTTGTTTGTTGCTTGATCCTCTGTGGTTATCGTTTGATTAATATCTAGTATGCAGGATATCCTTATGATTATATATCAAAGGTACACATATGTAATGTTTTCAATCTTGATTTCAGTATTTTGCTGTCACTTTATGTGTAAGTTATTTCATATGATCATTTTTTTGGTTGAATTTTGCTGGGTGTATCCAGATTGTCTTGGAGAATCCGATTATGTATGTATATTGAGAACTGGAATGTGTGGCTATGGCGATAGTTGTAACTTTTATCATCCAACCTACAATTAGCAGGTAATTACAAGTTTCTTTAGACAAACAGAGCCTATTCTGAAATAGGTTGTTTAGTATTGGTTGGCTTCTTAGCTATGCTTCCACCGCCTCCTACATTCTCCTTCCCTATGAGTTTTATAAGCCTCTGCTTCCATTGCCTCCCATCTCCTTCTTTCTTAGGATCTCCTTCATAGGCCATAATAGTGTTTCTTTTTGCAGGTATTTCACTCTCTTTCACCAGAGCTGTTCATCTCCTCATCTTCCAGGCGTCGCTGACCTGCAATTTTGGTCGACTTCTGGTACACTTTTCACCCAGTTGATGTTCCTGCTTTGATCGCATCTGTTTTGGATTCTTTTTAGTTTACGTTATAAAAATGCACCTCATTTGCGTTTCCCAGATTTCCACGGGTTAAAGCTTTAGTTGCGTCAAATTACTCACCATAATGTGTACAAAGTATGGGCAGTGGCGTATGAGAATGGGTTGCAAGTTGTTGTGACTAAAGATATTAGGCTACAAAGAAAGTAGCATAAAGTAGTGTTTTGTATCAGAAAAAGAACCAGTAATTCTTTGTATTATAATCTGCAACTAGGGTCGTAATCTACAACACTTTCAAGTAAATAACAACGCTTGGTTGCTTCTAATTGTAAAATGGTTATAGTATAATGTAATCGAAGTCAAAGGAGTAAGGAAATTAAAAGCAGACAAGAATCTCATTGTTTTAAAGCAACCTCTTTATTAATCTATGTTTTGATAAGATACCGATTAGGTAAACAAGTTATTGGCGACATCCATCTCTGATCCCTAATCGCTGATAAAGATAAACAACTTATCGAACATGTTTACATATTTAACGATAACCCACTGAACTATGCATGTTTCTCTACGCATATGTCTTATGTGTTTCTCTATAAAATGTATAAAGTAAGTAAAATCATGAATTCTTTTGTTTATTTATGTTTTCTGTTTTAATTTGAATTCTTTGATGTTATTGTTCAGAACAACATTGTGGAGAAATCATAACAACCGAGACTCAGCGTGCTTATTCATGGGAACATTTCATCTCAGTATCTCGCAGAGTTGAGAAGCCTCCTAACATTTTTTAACTGCCCAATATGGATATGCTATTCTAACTAAAATTGTTCCAGTGTTGATTGATCATTAACTGTGTCTGATACAATTGATTCTTATTTATAGGTAACGAACCAGTGTATGACACAAACAACCAATATATGTGGGTACATAAATATCTAAACATACTGGTGATAATGAACACATTTGACCCGTAAGTATTTACGTAGATATTTATAGATAATATAGCATTTGTATTGTGACTTGATAATAATTATAATTAGGCTAGGCTTAATTATCTTCATCCCTGGCGAGATCTAACAATTTTTTTAATGTTAATTTTTTAACAGTTACTTGGGTTGTGGAATGGGGTTTTAGAAGTACCATTTCGGTTTGTGCCATAAACTTATCCGTTGTGGGCCGCGAGCAAGTCTGGTGCTCACCCCAGCCACAACAGCCCCACGCAAACAGCCGCGGCGTGAGCACAGGCGATGGTGGTCGCGTGCATTAACGGGAGAAAGTGAGCTTTGGTTGCGTTGGTGCTCACCCTCAGCCACAACGGGGTCAAGTGACCGTGTTACTCGACAGTAATGTCGGTGGCTCGCCACTGTTAGCTCGCGGCCGACAACGCATACTCTAATTGCTAAGATGGAAGGAAGGTTTGTTTATGCAGTTTGTTAATAGTTTTTCTTAAATTTAATATTTAGTTCCTATATCTCATTCCAGTTCATTATAGGAACTGACTAAACCATTTCTAACAATGGATGAAATACAAATTGGCAGGCTTATAGTCAAGTCTATGGTTACCTTTGAAAATTGTCATACATTTTTTTTTAATTTTGTGGATACAATTTCAGAAAATTTACTGTGAAGAGATAAGACTCATGAAAAGAGATCATTCATATGCTTTCTTGAAGTAGCTTCTCTTTATTAGTGGTTTTGTGTATGTGAAATAAGGACAATATCTGCTACAGCTCAACTTCTTTTGGTTATCATGGATATTCTAGAATCTCGCCTTAAATCTATTTTTTATAGGTGCGGTTGAGTGATTATCCCCTTGGTCGTCAAACAGCGTGTCCCCAAGTTCGAATCTCAGACGGTGCGCATTTAATCGCTTCCTCTTGCGGGGATCGAACTTGGCCGCCTCAAGTCTGTTGATATGCTAGATTATAAAATGTAAACATAACTCATGAGCCCTTTGCCGATAATAGCATTGCATTTTTTTATATATGATTTGTGATCCCCATGGTGGAGGTTTGTGTTTCATAATCCCTATTGTTTCGAGGTGTGGAGAAGGAGTATGAGGAGTTTTGGTGGAACCATAGCAACCATATGAAGAAAGTAGATCATATAGGTAGATTTTTTTAGAAGAATATTTACCAATATAAGCCTTTTATCTCGAATCTTGATGTTTAATGCATCTTTTATTTTGGATTCGAGTCCCGGTTCAAGCAAGTGGTGGGCAGTGGTGGTTTATATATGAAGTTTTTTTATTTTTTGGGTGTAACATACATAATAAATACAATTGGGCTCAAGGTAAAACTTGCTTGGTGGTGTAGTGGTTAGAGGTGCCTCCTACTAAGCTTTCTGTTCGTAAAATTTGTGAAAAATGTCGACTAATCCGTTGTCGGGGTTCTTAATTTTTTACCGCCATATTTATATATAGTAAATATAATTGGGTGCAAAGTAATTCTTTTTTTCCCGCTATATTTATGTATATTAAATATAATTGGAAACGCTTCCCCTAAAGGGAGGTCATGGGTTCAAAACCCCGTTGATGCAATTCAGGGTTTTATTTTAATTTTATCGAAGTACCTCAACGTATTGGACTGGACTGAACTGTCATTGACCGGATTCCCACCGCGAAGCACGGGCGAATCTACCTATTGTAATAATAGAGGAACCCATGTGGACTGGACTGAAAATAGGGGTTCCCATCCTGAGGTAGGTCACAGGTTTGATCCATGCACACCACAAAAAAAAATTCCCCGTGACGGTTTGAGGTTAGGCAAGGAGGACACCGGTGTGTGAGTATGGATTCGAACTTGAAACCACTAGGTTAGGGTTGTACAAGTATTTCCACTGAACTAAACCTTACAAAAAAAATTATATAATTTTTCATATAAGAATTTGTTATTGAAATATGAATTTAGGACATAAAAGAAAGAAATATAGGTATTGTTAATAACGAGCAACAGAGCGAGTTTAGCCAATCTAGGTATTAGTATACAATGGTGACAACAATGTGCCTAACTCAACAGTTGTTGGCCATTCAAATGTTAAACAAACAAGATTAAGCTACAAGAAGAGGTTGAGAAATCATGTTGAAAAGCTGCAATGCGATTCCAAGAAGTAGATCATGTTTGTGTTCAATTATGTTAACCAACGTTCTATGTTTATGTTTCTGAATTTAAAACTACTTGCTATGTTGGTATGTTTTGTGGATTAAGACAACTTTCGTTTTGTAGGTTTTTGGTATTTTATTTAAACTTTTGTAGTAATGTTGGTGTGGTTGGTATTAATGTTGTCACACATTTTGTTTCATACCAAGATTTCATATAATTTTTTTAAAACTAAACAAATAAATTAGTATTTTTTTTTCAATGGCTGATTTCATAAATAATATATATTAACAAAACTTTTAAAATTGATACACTTTAAGATTATATATGGATTAGTTATCGACATTCGCTTACTCAAAATGATAACATCAACCAAATATACTTTCAAGCTTTCTAATCCCCGTTCGAAAACCCGTCCCAACGGACGGGTATCTCACTAGTTGTGTGTGTGGCCCACCAAAAAGCTACCGATCATTTTTTTTTGTTTCTAGTTAAACCACTTAATCTGATTCTTAAAAGGTTGATTAGTTAAAGCCCATGTTGTTTACATGGCAATGACGTAACAGTTTAACATCTCCTTCCATATAAAACCAAAATGCCCAGTCTAAGCATTTCATAAAATAAAATATGTAGTTGAAGGAAAAGATTAGAAACCATCTTATGTAGACGTGAGCAAACCGGTTTTTTTTTTGCCGAACCTGTTTCGGTTTCAAACCGGTCGTTACAGTACCGGTTCCTAGCCGAACCGGTTTCGGTTCCAAACCGGTTCGGTTTTGGACCGGTTTTGTCGATTCATAAGACCGGTTTCGGTTCGGTTTTGGTTTCGGTTCGTTTCGGTTTCGGTTCTTAATCGGTTCTTTCGCGCACAATTTAAAAAAAATGCGATAAGAAAAAATATAAACATAAAAATTCGACTTTTATTATTTTTTTTCGGTTTTCGAAATACGAAACTAGGAAAATGAAATACATAAAAACATAATTTAAAATACTACAATCAATTTTTTTTAAGCTTCGTCCGAACTACTTTGGCGCAATGAAGCATCGTATGCGAGTTCCTCGTCCGATAGGGGTTCACTTATTCCTTCGTCGACCTCTTCGTCATGTATTCTTTGTTCAAGTTTGGTTTGGTCTTCAAGAGAAGTTATATGTTGTACTCGATCCACCGTGTCCAAGTGATCTTTTAAGCATATGCACATCTCCAACAATTCGGGATTTAATTTTGTTCTTCGTATCGATAGCACCCTGCCACTAAGAGAAAAAGCCTATTCCGAAGCTACCGTAGAAGCTTGGACACTTAGTAGATCACAGGCTATAGCGGAAAGGATAGGAAATTCGGTTTGTTTTCCTTTCCACCAAGCCAAGATATTAAAATTTTCAAATTCGTTGGCTATGAAAGTTGCCGTAAAATTCGAGCCTCTATACCTTGCAAGCTCGCTATTTGGGGCCTCACCCCTTTGTCTTTTAGTAATTTGGTCTTTAACAATATTAAACAAATTAATTTTAAGGTTACCCCGGCTCGAGCTAGCACGACTTTCTAAATAAGTATCATACAATGCTTGGAAATCTTTATCAAAAGTATCTTTCATGACTTGTGACCAATTTGGTTTTGAAATATAAAAACGTAAAGCCATATTTATTTCATCAATTATAGTATAAACCCCCATAGCATTTAAGCACGGGTTTAAAACCAATGCACACATAAAAACACGTGGGATTTCTTCAAAATATTTAAGAAATTTTTCAAACAATAGTGGTATAATTTTCTCAAACAACTCATTTTTTTTTCATCAAAATTATATATTGTTTGAACCATTAAATATAATTCTTGCAATGCTTCATTACTAGTTGAATAATAAACCCCCGATAATTTTGTAGTAGCGTTTTTAAAAACCTCAAGATATTCCGTAAGTTGTTCAATACAATCCCAACCCTCATTAGGAAATTCTATTACTTTACCATACCTAGCAAGCCTATTATGAAATGGTTGTAAAGTTTCTCTTTGTTTCAAGGCACTTTCGAACATTGTAAAAGTTGAATTCCACCTAGTCGGCACGTCCCAATTCGGACCTAAAAAGGGACGGTTCATATCGTTACAATATTTTTTATATTTTCTATATCTTTCGCGACAAAAGACACAAGTCGAAAAAACCGGTTTCTTGTCCAAATAGTTCGGCGTTTCGTGTCGTTTCAAGAATACTAACAATGGTGGGTTGGTTTGAGGAACCGGTTTGAGATGGGTTTAATGAAGCCATGGAATGTAGCAAAGAAGCAAAGCGAAAAAAACGAGCGAATACTATTGCGTTTTTTTGGTTTTCGGGTTCGTTTTTTGCGTTTTTGAGTGTTGCCGCTGCCGGCTTCTGCTGCCGCCGCTGACTTAAGTCATCGGCCATCACCTCTTTTTCTGATCTCTCCCCTAAATCTCCTGCATCCTTTTCCCCATGGCCGACCAGCCTAACAACACCACTATTACAGACCCGAACACCAACCACCAACCCTCCACCGAAAAACTTCACCCCGCCATCACCGTCTCAAACATCAAAAATTCCATCCCTTTCATCTTGGAAAGCGATACCGGTCCCTATGCCTTATGGTGCGAACTTTTTCGCATTCACTGTCGGGCTTTCCAAGTCATTGACCACCTCTTTCCCCACAATCGTGACACTCTAAACCCTACGAATGATCTTTGGGATAGACTTGACGCCATTGTCCTACAATGGATCTATGGTACTATCTCCAAAGACCTTCTCAAAACCATATTCATTACTGGTAGTACTGCATATGATGCCTGGACCGCCCTCGAGGGCCAATTCCATGACAACAAAAACGTCTGTGCCATCCAAATCATACAAAAATTCGCCACAACCCGCCTTGAAATTTTTTCCAGCATGTCTGAGTACTGCCAAGCCATGAAAACCCTCGCTGACCAACTCGCTAATGTTGACGCACCTCTTGACAATAAGTGGCTGGTTCTCCACCATTCTCCAACAAAAAGACCCCTCACCCTCCTTCAATGAAATTCGTTCTCAACTATGCCGGGTTGAAAACGAAAAAGCCGAGCGTGCCCTTCATGCTTCTCAAAAAGCATCTCTTGCGCTCACTGCCTCCATCACAAACTCATCGTCCAACCCGAACACCAACCCATCACCCACCCACAGAGCCAACCCTACACCCGCCGCTGATCAACCTTACGCCACCCGTGGACGCAGCAGGTCTCGAGGGCGTGGCCGCGGCCGCCCCTCTTGGCCATGCGGACGCGGGTCTCAACCGTTTGGTCAGTGGACTTCACCCACAACCTACACCTGGACGATGCCTAACCCCACTTGGACACCCTCGCCCACCCAACAACCACAAACCCCATGGCCGCAATGGTCCGCACAACCACCACCGTGCCCCTATCCATCCTACACTCCTTCGGCTGCCAACAATTCCTCTCAAGGAATACTTGGTGCCCGACCTAACCAAGCCAACCATGCCTCATACTCTCCCACTGACATCCAACAGGCACCATACACCATGTTCCTTAACCCACCAGATTACTCTCAAGGGGTGATGGACACTCGAGCCACCATCAGCATGGATCCCAATTCAGGTAACTTCCACTCTATTTTTAATACTTGCATGAATGAAAATATTATTGTTGGTGATGGTACACGTATTCCGATTTTAGGACATGGCCCCCAAACCTTCAAACCACCCTACCCACCATTTACCCTTGACCGTGTTCTTTATGCACCAAAACTCATTAGAAAACTAATATTTGTACGTCAATTCACACGAAATAATAGCGTTTCTGTCGAATTTGACCCTTTTGGTTTTCTTGTGAAGGACTACGAGACCCGGGCTCCTATAATCTGGTACGACAGCAGCGGTGATCTCTACACTTTTGTAGATGCAAAAGTGCGACTAATGCTTCGGATTGAATAACTAATATGTTTTTGGTGAATGCCGTTGATGCGAAGGAGGAATTTAGAAGGTGGGAAGGAAGCTTTTTGTAGGTTCGAAGGAAGATAAAAGGTGCGAAGGAAGACACTGTGGACGAATGTGAATATACTTTATTGTAGAACTTGGTTCGACCAGATGATTTGGGCGAACCTGCACATTCGCACAATCAATTTGGGCGAATGTGCAGTCTATAAATAGACAAGTTTGATTTTTGAATGTAACTTTTGGTCATTATTATTCCTCCACTTTCTGATATTCTCTCTAGTGTTTTGTTTAACTCTTTTATCGTTCATACCTTGATTGTAATCATATTTCAACGTGTAATCAAGTTGTTAATTAATGAAAAGCCTTTGAAAATGATGATCTGGGTGTTTTAATCTGTTTGACTATTATTTTGTGATAGTTTTAGGGTTTCCGCACCTAAAACTAACTTGTTTGATCATTCTTTGTTGTTAATCGATCCTTTCACGCACATACAAAGTGGTATCAGAGCCATTCTGGATCAAACAACCACAAATTAATAGTCTCTCAGTTTTTGGTCAAAAAGTTTCTGTTTTCAATGAACAAACTGATGTGATAAGATTTTGATTGATTACAACTTGATTTTGAGGTTAAATTGGATAATTCTCTTCATTGAAGTTGTTCCAAATCAATTCCGATTCAAAACCTGATTTAGATTATCAAAATCCATCAACATTTGATAAACATGATCAAAATTAACGGATTTTCAAAGAATAACCGTTTTTGAAATCTCAGGGGTCGAAAGAGAGAATTTGGTCGAAAGTGGAATTTCTTTAGGTCGAACGAGGGATTTTGTGGTCGAAGGAGGTGTTATAGTGGTCGAAAGTAGACTTTGATTGCTTATTTTGTTCATTCGCCCAGTTGTATCACCTTCGTCTGATCGAACGGTCGAAGGAGCAGAAGAACGGTCGAAAGAGAGACGAAAGCGGTCGAAGGAGATTTTGTTATTTCAGTCCACATTCGTATCAATCAAAAACGGTCAAAGGAGAACATTATTTCTCATTTGCACGTTCGACTGTACGAAGGAGCATCCTGCTTTAAAACATTTTTAATCTTTTCGTGTTTAATCGTTTGCAGGACAAGATGTGGAACTTCCCAACAACGCCTAGACCTACTCAAGCACCACAACAGCAGACAACACAAGATCCGTGGTCCGTTGCAGCCCAGAAGACTAGTCAACCATCACAGCCAATCAATTATATGGCAATGACTAGTTCGGCCCCACAACAAGTTGTTCAACCATTACAACAACCGATTGACAACTATTGGGGAGTCGCAGCAGCAGCAGTTCATTCGCAGACGACCAACGCCATATCCTCTGGAAGCGGCAATCGTCCACCAAAGCTAATGGACATGAAGGAGTACAATACTTGGAAGACAAAGTTTAAGATCCATGTTGAGGGACAAGGACTTGAGGGAGCCGAGGCATGGCAAATGATAGTGAAGGGTTACGTTGCTCCTATTCTGGAGAATACTGGAGAACCGATACCTTTGGAGAATTTGGCGGATGATAAGAAGAAAAGGTTTGCGATAGAGAAGAAGGCATTCTCTCAGCTATCCCAGGCGATCAATACTGATCTATTGCATCAGTTTGGATCGTGTACAACATCCAAACAACTATGGGATATGCTGAGAAATCGACATGATGGAAATGAGAAGACAAGGAAGCTAAGGATGGAAGAGCTTCGGAAGGAATTTGAAAACTTCAGTTACATGGGTAATGAGACCCTAAAAGAGTTGGTTCCACGGTATTGCCATTTGCTCACTGAACTGTCGAGCTATGAGATCATACCAATGTCAGAATTAGTAGATAAATTTGCTGATGCTTTACCACCCTACTGGAACCAACACATTGAAGTGTTGAAGGAGAACGATGCATAACAGTATTGGACTATTAACGAGTTCATTCAAAAGCTGGAAAACAAAGAGATGGAGGAGAAGAGAAAAGCTAAGAGAGCTCAGATTCCACAGAATCCTGATCTATATGTGAGTGGTACATCTAACTCTCTTTCTGCTTCAAGCACCACTTCTAATGTTGCTCCTCACATAGCATGTGTATCCAACGCTGTTGAACCAACAAAAGCACCCATCAACTACCTTGCCCAAACTTCATCCTACACACCATCATACACACAACAACCTTATCAAACACCGAACTGTATTCCACCTTTTTCACCACTACAACAAGCCGCATGCTACACATCAAGTCAACCTCAACAACAATAACAATATCCTCCTCACATGAATCAGATGCAGATTACTCAAGCACAATCAAGTCAAAACCCGATTGTGTTAGAGACCTCGAATCTTAACAATGTGACTGTTGAAATTGCTCAACAGCATGTTGCTCTCGTATCTGCTATGGTTGCTTCTTACAACGGTTTGGTTGCGAGTCAAATTGGAAACAACAATCTCACCAATGAGGACTACGCTCAAATCGACAAAGAGGAGATGGAGCTTATGGACATTCAGTGGGCTTTTGCAAGTATTATGAGGAGAGCCACTGACTTTATTCAGAAGACTAGCAGAACTGACCTCTCAACTTCTCCCAACACCACATACGGATTCAACAAAGCAAAAGTTACATGCTTTAATTGTGGAGAGAAGGGTCATTTTAAAAGAGAGTGCACACAGCCAGCACAGCAAGGTAATCGAAACCCATTCAATTCAACATACCAAAACAGACAAAATCAAAACCAAAATCAAGTCTCATACAACAGTCCCAATATCTCAAGCTTTCAACCCCAAAACAATTATCAGAACCGTCAACAGAATACCAACACTAGACAATCCACAACTCAAAACCAACCTCAACAAAATCCAAACCGAACTATTGTTCCTATTTCTACACCTAACACTCCAAACCAAAACCAAACTGACAATCAAAACCAAGCACTTGTGATCCAAAAGGATGAAGGTTTTGATTGGACGGGTATGCAATTGGGGGTGGAGGAGATTACTGCTGGCAACGTGGCTTGTGTGGCACAGCAGATGAGTTTGGATGAGAATGGAGAGATTGAAGAGGAGGTTGTGATTGAAAAAGTGTCGGAGTTGAAAATTGAGGAAGTGAATGAGGATGTGATTGCTGAGAGTGAAGACAAGAAATCGGGGATGATTCTTGATTCTGTCACGGATGTTGGAGACCACTACGATTCAGCTTACTCGGATATGGAGAGTGAATCTGATTCAGAGGCTAGTGTGAATTCACTAGATGATGACATTGACCAACTGCTAGCTGAAGCTGATTTCCTGATGACCCGCAAGTCATGTATGGTGGATGATGCGTGCACCAAGATTGACTACTCCAAATTATTCGCAGGGAAGGAAGCTCACTTCGCTTTGATGGCAATGACAGAACCTCCTAAACCGGTAAGTTCTGAAACTCAATCTCAAGTGTGTGTTAAATGTGATAAATGTGCTGATTTTGAAAAACTGACTGATGAAAACAAGCTTCTCAAGGTCCAACTTGAGAGTGCCAAAATCAATTGTCAGATTTATCAAAAAGATTTAAAAGATTTCAACAAAGTTCTTGATGGTTATAAAAAAGATGTGTCTGAACTTAAAAAGACATTGTCAATTAAACAACTTGCCATTAATAACTACATCAATGAAATGGAAAACACTAAATTGGAAATGGCAACCATCAAGTGCTTTGCTGAAAAAGTTAACAAGAAGTTAGAGAGTTACAAGCACATAGCATATGTAGTTGACCATATCATAGAAGAACCCTCCCAGTCGAATAGTGCAAACTATAAGGCGGTCCCATCTCCAGTATTGTTTGAGAACCACAACTTACATGCAATACCACCGGAGACTTTAGTCAATTCTGACTCCATATCAGAAAACGAGCCTAACACTTCCAGTGTCGGGGATCCGTATTCTGATGTGAGACCAGTACTGGGAAACAATGAGGGTGTGGTCGCTGCTGATGATTCAGATGAAGAAGATGAACTGTAACACCCCAACCGATGGCGGAAACATCGGGATGTCACGTATTGATGATTGTTCAGTAGCTCATGGTAATACATATGTTTAAATAATCCTTTATTTCATTACAAAATTGAATTACATTAAAGTCTACATCAAATAATCAAACAAAGATTAAAACTTCAAATATCTCCTCATGCTAGCTCTAGACTTCAAGCATCAGTATTTCCTGTTGAGTTTGGAAAAATGGGGGGGGGGGGGGGGGGGGGTCAACTAGAAGTTGGTGAGAATACATAAGCCATGTCAAGCAAGTAGTTTAAGTATAAAAGTTTAGCAATTCATATGTCTATCGTAAATTTAAGTCTACATGAATAGTATAATATGTTGACATAATCAAACCTCCGACTAGTTTAGGTCCATCCCGTCATCTACGGTTCACCTTAGTAATATGTTGGAACGATAACAATCACCCACGTTACCTATATAGGAGGTACACGTATCCGGGTGGGGTTGTCAATCCAATAGATCTATTATTGAGTATCGCCGGCTTGGCCATAGCTAATGATTATGTAAATGTTGAAACTCGTTGAAACTCGTTGAAACTGTTGACTAATTCATGAGGCAATAAAGTTTACTACTAGACATGCATGTTGAATTGCTTAAAATTGTTGCAAGTATAAAGAATCGCATAAACATGATTACGTAAACTCACCTTAGCAAAGTATTAAGTCTCGAAAAACAGAATATGTGTAGCCCCAAAGTTGCCAATTACAAGAGCTTATAATCAAAGCTTCAATTGTAAAAATAATAGACTATAGAAGAAAGGTATGAGGGAAAGTTTAATCGGATTGAAACAATCGATTTAGAGGTGCCAAGTATAATGGGTCATAGGTGGGTTTTTATACTAGTTTTGGATTCAATTAGCCATTAAAATTGGTCAACACCATAAAGTAAGGTTTTATGATGAATTGACTATTTGACTAAGACTTTGACTGTTTGACTAAGACTTTATTTTAAAAAAAAAAAAAAAAAATCTTGTATGTGAAAAAAAAAAAAGAATTTAGAATCATATTATTATTATTATTTATATACATTTATGTATGTATATAAGTTGTGAGTTAGGATAAATAAAGACTTAGACACATTTGTATAATATTAATGATAAAGGTGTAATAAAAGAAAAATATATATATATATATATATATAAGGGCTTTTTATGTATTAAAATTTTGGGAAAAATTTTGCGATGTTACAGTCTCCCCTACTTTTGGAAACTTCGTCCCGAAGTTTATTGAAAACACAGGGTTGAAGGTGATTGGGTAGAAATTAGGACAAGGGTGGTTTGGGAAGTTTCGAGTTAAGGCATGACATAAATTTATAGGTAACAGAATAAACTATTTCGAATAATTTGGTAAGAGGTTTGATAGGTGTGGGTTTTAAGGGTTGGATTAGGTTCGTCTAAAATAGCAAGGAGAATAAGAATCTAGCAAAACACTAAACTTTAAGTTTTAGGAATCTTAAAAAGAAATGCATGAGTTAATTGACTATAGAAATACTAAACAGGTAACTAGAGTTTATAATTGGTTATCTACCAAAAACCTTGATAGAATTTCACACTACCTTAACGTACCTGTAAATTCATGATTACGTTCCGGACCGCAATCACCAATTTACCTTACATTAGGGTTTTGTGTCCTTCTATAACTCTAGACACACATGTAAAATAATATGATTAACCATGTATCCAAAAATGAGTCCAACTGTTGAGCAGGAAAAAGACTTCTACCAGTCAGTGAGTAGGAACCTCTACCGATTGTTGAGCAGGTATGATAGCCTCTACCAGTCGTTGAGCAGGTTGTAGGGCCTCTACCGACTGTTGAGCAGGCATGATGACCTCTACCAATCGTTGAGTAGGTTATTTTGCACTCTACTAACTGTTGAGCAAGTACTTCATCCTCTATCAGTTGTTTGATTAAGTGTACCAATTATTACACACATGAATTGCAAATTGATAATATGTACATGTAAGCAATCAAGTATAGCATACGAGTTGTAATAGAGTTGCCCTAGATAAGGTTAATGACTCTAGGTGTGTCTATAGTAAATAGTTTATATTCCATGAATTCTAGTTTCAAATGTTCAAATAAGGCAAATAGTCGAATCCTCATGTATAACTAAGGATTATGTTTGATGCAACACACAATCAAGTTTCAATAGTTTGGTTATCATGGGTAACTAGCTCATGTGTGAGAAGGTGAAGGATATGAATTTAGTTCTTGCGAGGATGATGAAAAATTCTTGAAGCAGAATCAAAGTTGTGAGAGATAGTGAATGTGAAGATAGTTGATAAAGAGTTTATTTTATAGTATGGAGATTATATGATATGGGTAGGGTGTTGAATATTTAAAAAGTGGCTTAGATGGTAAGGTGAAGTGTGATTGTGAAATCCATGGATGGTTATGAAATGAGATTGATTTAAGCTGTAAAATTTTGAGATTTTTGAGCTTAGTTTAAGAAAAGTGAGTGTAATCATTTATTCATTAATTAAAACGAATAAACAAAAACGTTGACTTATCAAAACTTCTAGATTCTAATAACATAGTGAAGACATGCTTTAGCCTATAAGTGAACACTTATCCCGAGAATTCCCAGGTAGGCATCCGGGTCCCTCGTCTGATTGGGATTTATGCACAATGCCAGTCCTAGACAGAAAACTCAGAATACAGGCGTTCACCCTTCCAGATTGCACGTGTTCGTTAATAAAATCTAGAACTTCGACGAGATCTTCAAGGTGGTTCAGGCTAAACCTGAGGGTTTGTCCTATTAGTCTAAGAGTAGATCTTGTGATGGAGAACAATCTTCTTGTAGGGACTAAAGTAGGGATAAGAAGTAGGAGTGAGATAGAGGATAGCAAGTAAAAGGAGCAAATACTGGTTATATTCCTATGGTTATAGACTAGATTATTTTTTTTTTCTAATAACCTAATTCCCTATAACCAAGGCTCTGATACCAATCTGTAACACCCCAACCGATGGCGGAAACATCGGGATGTCACGTATTGATGATTGTTCAGTAGCTCATGGTAATACATATGTTTAAATAATCCTTTATTTCATTACAAAATTGAATTACATTAAAGTCTACATCAAATAATCAAACAAAGCTTAAAACTTCAAATATCTCCTCATGCTAGCTCTAGACTTCAAGCATCAGTATTTCCTGTTGAGTTTGGAAAAATGGGGGGGTCAACTAGAAGTTGGTGAGAATACATAAGCCATGTCAAGCAAATAGTTTAAATATAAAAGTTTAGCAATTCATATGTCTATCGTAAATTTAAGTCTACATGAATAGTATAATATGTTGACATAATCAAACCTCCGACTAGTTTAGGTCCATCCCGTCATCTACGGTTCACCTTAGTAATATGTTGGAACGATAACAATCACCCACGTTACCTATATAGGAGGTACACGTATCCGGGTGGGGTTGTCAATCCAATAGATCTATTATTGAGTATCGCCGGCTTGGCCATAGCTAATGATTATGTAAATGTTGAAACTCGTTGAAACTCGTTGAAACTGTTGACTAATTCATGAGGCAATAAAGTTTACTACTAGACATGCATGTTGAATTGCTTAAAATTGTTGCAAGTATAAAGAATCGCATAAACATGATTACGTAAACTCACCTTAGCAAAGTATTAAGTCTCGAAAAACAGAATATGTGTAGCCCCAAAGTTGCCAATTACAAGAGCTTATAATCAAAGCTTCAATTGTAAAAATAATAGACTATAGAAGAAAGGTATGAGGGAAAGTTTAGTCGTATTGAAACAATCGATTTAGAGGTGCCAAGTATAATGGGTCATAGGTGGGTTTTTATACTAGTTTTGGATTCAATTAGCCATTAAAATTGGTCAACACCATAAAGTAAGGTTTTATGATGAATTGACTATTTGACTAAGACTTTGACTGTTTGACTAAGACTTTATTTTAAAAAAAAAAAAATCTTGTATGTGAAAAAAAAAAGAATTTAGAATCATATTATTATTATTATTATTTATATACATTTATGTATGTATATAAGTTGTGAGTTAGGATAAATAAAGACTTAGGCACATTTGTATAATATTAATGATAAAGGTGTAATAAAAAATATATATATATATATAAGGGCTTTTTATGTATTAAAATTTTGGGGAAAATTTTGCGATGTTACATGAACCATCTGAGACGGTTGAAAATGAAAGTGATATCCCTGATGAAAATCATATAATCACTACTGAGCCAGTCTCACCGTCTCAGATCATTCATCCAATGGCAAATGCTCATCGTAAGAATGTTGTAAAGAAAAATGAAAAGTCTGTTGGTAAGTGTTTTGAAAAGAAAGAGGTAAAGAAAATTGAGAAACATGTTGTTAAACCGGTAGAAAAGAAAAATGAAACTAAATCTGAGAAAAATGTGGTGAAACCGGTTGAAAAGAAAAATGAGCTTAAATCTGAGAAAACCAATGAAATGAGCAACGAATCGTGTGACAAACCTGTCAAAATCTTCTATCGGATGCAAGGCTCCGATAAGATTTTATCTGATGATGAATATCCGATTAAGTTTGTCAATTATTCAAAAATCGAAAAGATCTGGCAGGAAAGTACGATTTGGTTTCCAAAATTTGAAAGAACCAATGACATTCCTCAAGAAATTTTAGATAAAATTTATTCGGATAAAGATGCAAAGGTCAATGTCACACAATTTGTTTTGCCTGTTGATAAAGCAAACAGTTTTATTGAACCGACTTACTCGAAGGACCCAGGTCCTGAGAGTTTAAGGAAACAATGCATGGTTGATCGATATCCCATTGCTAGCTTTTCCAAGTCGCCAATCAAAGAAAACTATGAGGAATACCGTGCGTGTTATAAGTGCGGGGAACGGGGACATTTACTTGCCGCCTGCCCGTACGTACGACACAAAAGGCACGAGGTGGAGATGAGGCAATATCATGATTATCCGGTTGACAACTACGGTTATCCACAAAGACGGTATTTCCCTCAGCAAGAATCTTATCATAATCAAAACAATTTTTATGATAAACGCAACCGGATAACCACTGAAAAATCTGCTAAGAAACCTGTGATGAACTCAACTGCTGATAACAAAAAGGTTGTTCCTAAACCTAATGGAAAACAAGCAGTTGGACCTGTCTCTGTTAAATCAGAGAAGGTAACCAAGAAGGTTGCTTTTAAAGATGAAGTAAAGAAACCGACTGAGACTTCAAAATCTCAGATTCGGATCTTGAAAAGATCTGAGCAATCTTGGTCATCTAAGGAATCTGAAGGAGCCTCTACTTCACAGAATGAGAATAGTGAGAAAAAGAAAATTGTGAGTGAGAAGAAAAGGGGTTGAGTTAACCCAAGATGTTTGTGAATTGAAAGAATCTTTGAAACAACCCGTTCAAAGACCCAAGACCAAACAGGCTTGGGTCCCCCGAAAGATCTAACTGCTTTACTTTATATGTGCAGGGAGCTCCAGCTGGCCCTGTTAGCAGCCTATGGATTGTTGACAGTGGAGCTTCTGGTCACATGACAGGGGACCTCACGCTACTCTTTGATATCAAAAGCATTAACGGAGGTTATGTGGCATTTGCTGGTAATAAGGGAGGCTACATTACGATGGAGGGTAGTGTAAGCAATGGGGTCGTGACATTTGAGCGAATATCATATGTGAAACAGATAGATTATAATCTGCTCAGTGTTAGTCAAATTTGTGATAAACAATTTTCTATGTATTTTGATGACAAATCCTGCTACATCTTGAAACCTGGGTTTGAGCTTCCGAAAGAGTGGGTGATGCTGAAGGCACCGAGAGTAAACAACTTGTATATTCTCGACATGTCCAAAGCAATGACCACCCATGGCCAAGTAACGTGTTTCCTCTCTAAGGCTACAGAAAAAGAATCGATTATGTGGCACAGGAGAATGGGACACATCCATTTGCGAAAGATGAACCAGTTAGTGAAAAATGAACTTGTCACGGGAGTTAATGTGAAACACTTCCATTTGAATGACAAGTGTGTTAGTTGCAAAAAGGGAAAGCAGCACAAGCAATCCCATAGACCAAAGAAAGTCAATTCCGTTGAGCTGCCACTTGAACGTTTGCATATGGACTTATTCGGTCCAGTCAGACGTAAAAGTCATGCCGGGGAGTTGTACTGTCTTGTGGTGACTGATGATTATTCAAGATTTTCATGGGTAATGTGCTTGCATCAGAAAAGCGACACTTTTGACAATCTGAAGGTTCTGTTTACACGTCTGGAAAATATATATGGTCTGAAGATCAAACGAATCCGGAGTGACAATGGGACGGAGTTCAAAAACGCTCAGATGGAGGATCTTTGTGCAAACAAGGGAATTCATCATGAATATAGTGCTCCGTATACACCCTAGCAGATCGGTGTCGTAGAGAGAAAGAACAGGACTCTAATAGAGACGGCGAGAACTATGCTTGCGGATTCAAATCTTCCAGTCATGTTCTGGAACGAAGCTATTTACGCGGCATGTTACACTCTTAACCGTGTTTTGATAGTGAAGAAGTTTGGCAAAACTTCTTATGAGCTGTTGAACCGACGCAAGCCGAATCTGGAGTATCTAGAACCATTTGGTGCCCCGTGTACAATGCTGAATCCTTCGGAGAAGTTCGCACCAAAGGCTGAAGAAGGTTATTTTGTTGGATATGCAACCCCATTAAAACAGGTATTCAACAAAAGAACTAGAAAAGTCGAGGAGTGGGCTAACGTCGAAGTTCAAAGATACACACAAAATGTACAGGGTGGAGGACCAGATTGGATGTTTAATTACAAAGACTTCTTTGAATCATTCAATCTAGATAGCATGGTTGAAGAAGCTGTACTTCGCTTATATTACGAGGTTGAAAACGCCGTCACTTCACCGTTAGTGCGTCCGATCACGGTAAATCCTCAAGCAGCTTCTAATGATACCACTGCTCCTGTGATGGAAGAAGAGGTGTTCCAAGAAGCTTCTACAACGCTTAATTCATCAGATTCAGAAGATGAAGATGATGATGCAACAAGTGAAGCTATTCTGGACAACGCTACAGTGACACCACCAATGAACCCAACTAATACTGATGCTTCAACATCGAATGTGGGTAATGATCCGGTTTCTACAGAGAATTTGACAACTCAAACGGGAGTACAAGTACCTGATTATCCGGAATCTCGGATACATCGAATACACCCGCTTGAACAGGTTATTGGTGATCCTGGTAGCAGTGTAATGACAAGAGGGCAGCTGAGAAATGCTTAAGCACCAGAAAATATTGGCAACCTTGCTTTATATGCCAAAATACAGAAATCTGGTTTTCAAAATGACTGGTCGTTTGCTTGTTATGTTTCGCAGGTCGAGCCGCGAACTTACAAGGATGCTCTTTTGGATGATGCCTGGGTGGAAGCAATGCAGGAGGAGTTATTACAATTCCAGAAACTTGGTGTATGGACACTGATAGATTTGCCCCCTGGAAGAAAGAAAATAGGAACCAAATGGGTGTTTAAGTGCAAGAAGGATGACAGAGGAGTCATAGTACGAAACAAAGCTCGTTTGGTCGTTCAAGGTTTTCATCAGGTTGAGGGAATCGACTACAATGAAATCTATGCACCGGTTGCACGCTTGGAAGCTATCCGAATGTTCCTAGCGTTTGCATCATGGAAGAAATTTAAGGTGTATCAGATGGATGTAAAGAGCGCTTTTCTTTACGGTGTGGTCAAAGAGGAAGTTTACGTAGGTCAACCGCCAGGCTTTGAGGACCCTATTCACCGGGATAAGGTTTATGTGTTAAACAAAGCTCTCTACGGGTTGCACCAGGCTCCGAGACAATGGTATGAGGAGCTAAGCACGTATCTTCTCTCGAAAGGATTCAAACGCGGACTGGTAGACTGCACACTGTTCACGAAACGAGCAGGAGATGATTTGCTTCTTGTACAAATTTATGTTGATGATATTATTTTCGGGTCAACTAACGAACTTTTGTGCAGGGAATTTGAAAGAGTTATGCAGGAAAAGTTCGAAATGAGCGCAATGGGAGAAATGCAGTTTTTCCTAGGCTTGCAGGTGGAGCAAAGACCAACGGGGATCTTTATTCACCAGACGAAATACGTTTCTGAAGTCTTGAGCCGATTCCAGATGGATGATTCGAAGCCGATGGATACCCCGATACAGCCCAATCACGGGATTGGAGTTGACCTTAAGGGGGAGCTGACTGATCCATTTACATACAGAGCAATCGTCGGATCTCTGATGTATCTCACAGCGTCAAGACCTGATATAATGTTTGCGACATGTCTTTGTGCGCGATATCAATCGAAGCCGAAACAGAGTCATCTTGCAGCTGTCAAGCGTATCCTTAGATATCTGAAGGGTTGTCCATCGAAAGGACTTTGGTACCCTCATGATGATAATTTTGACCTAATCGCTTTTAGTGATGCAGATTGGGGCGGCTGTGACAAAGACAGCAAATCCACAACGGCTAGATGTCAGATTATGGGGAGCAGGCTCGTGACCTGGCAATGCAAGAAATAGACCGCAGTTGCACTATCCACATGTGAAGCAGAATACGTTTCAGCATTGAGCTGCTGCTCACAGGTTCTTTGGATCCAACAACAGATGGTGGATTACGGTTTGCAATTTCTTAAAACCCCTATTTACTGTGATAATGAGGCCGCAATCGCATTAACAAAAGACTTAGTAAATCACTCAAAGGCTAAACATATCCGGATTAAATATCATTTTATCCATGATTGTTATGCTAAAGAGTTGATCGATATGGTCAAAATCCACACTGATTATCAACGCGCAGATCTTTTTACCAAAGCTTTTGACAAATCCAGATTTGATTATCTTTTAAAAGCTAATGGTATTAAAGAAAAACAAGACTGATCACCACCTCAGTCTATCACCTTTTAGTTTAAAATTTTTACTGCTTTTCAGAAAAATTTCGAAAATCCAAAAACATTGAAAAATTTCAAAATCCATAAAAATTAGAAAATTTCTTTGCTGACTGCTATATCTTCTTCCCTTAGATTAATGTCGTCAGATTTCTGTGAACAAACGATATCTGGGCAGTCACATATTTGAAATGCTCCAGCTTATCCTTGGGAACAGTAAATTTGAAAATCTATAAAAATCCGAAAAATCTAAAATCATTTCCTGGAGTATAAAGGGAAATGATAGTACATCAGTGGGGATCTGACACATTCTAAGTAATGTACTGTTATATCGGGCGTGTTTCTGAGTCTGGGCGATGTGCTGATAGGCTTCGTAGACCTATTACTGCGTGCCTGATACATACATATCAAACGAATTGATGTGTGGATGAACTCCTCATGGGCATATGGTCTTAGTACCGTAATTTCGTTTGATAGGGTGTCTTTATAAAAGAGCTATATGCCAAATCCCAAAGTTACCGAATTGAGGAACTTTCCATGTTATATGATGATCAAAGATTATCTATTACATCTTATTGATCACTGATGCAAATCATGATTAATATCAGTCCTCAACCTGGTATAGTGCATATGTTACTTTGCTGCATTAATTTGCTGACCTGTATACCTCTATGCATTATATCTTGTACAATTACAGACGACGAAAGCATAATCACGCTTTACAATGAGTCTTTGTGCATTTACTTCTTGATACGGGAGTATGTCGTGTGCGTGGGAACCACAGACAATTGCGTTTATACTATAAATATCAGTATCAGTATAAAGCACTGCACAAAAGTCTGCATGTGAGTTTATGTGGATCACAATATCGGCAATTGCCAGATCACACATTGTCTTTAATGATAATAATTCAATAGATCAACGGTGTGATCAGATTTCTCAAATTACTGATATGATCCCTTTACCGGAAATCCCAAAAACATTTACAGTTTTTCATTTACATTTTTGCATTTTATTTTCTCGTCAAAAATTACAAAACTCAAAAAGATTTTAGGTGTGTTTTAGCATAAACTTTAGAAAATCCAAAAAGATTTTTCTTTTTCATTTTATTTTTGATAACTGATGGTGGTTGATGTCGATTTTCTAAACCTTGATACACCATTTGAGCTTTGTAACTTTTAAAATGTGAAAACATGATTGTTGGATGCTTAAAAGTTGGAAAATATTTGGACCGGGACTCGTTTTTGAGATTTGGAAAATTTTCAAAAATCCCATTTCTCATTCGCCCATTCGGTTGGTCGAATGTGGGATTTTATATATTCTTTCGTATGTTCTATATGGGCGAAGGAGAGTGTTCATGAACATTTACCTCATTCGAACCCTTTTGCCTCATTCGTACTCTTTCACTAGGGTCGAAGGAGACAAAAGTTTCTCCTTCGTATGTATAGAATGGGCAAAGGAGTATGCTTATATAAACCCATCTGCTCATTCGAACCCATTCCATATTTTTTTCAGATTTTTCATCATAAACTCACCTTGTTGCTTGTTTCTTTTTAATCATTCCATTGTGTTCGCCACATCATACTGATCATTTTGCACTCTTTTCACAGGTTATCATCAAGGATTTAAGGATTTAATCTTTGTTTTCTAATCCGAGCCCTAACTGTTCTAAAATGTTTAAAATCACTATAATAGTAATAATTGTTGATTAGGGTTTATTGTATGTGTGTTTTAGGGGGAGATATAACAAAAACCATGGTTTAAAAACTGACTGTTTGATCAATCTGTGTTTAAACCCTAGTTTTTAAGTGAAAACACAAATACAATACATAATTGATGAATCTGCTAGTTTAGGATTGTTAATCGGCATCATTAGGTTTTATTTCAATCAAATGGACATGATCAGAAACACTAAATTTCAAAATTGAAATTTCAAAATTAGAACTGACTCCTTCGACCAGTACGAATGGGCGAAGGAAGAAAATCAAATGGTCGAATGAGGAATATGTGGGCGAATGAAACTTTTATTGAACATTTATACATTCGTACCATCTATGTTTCACATTCGCACCTTGCAAAATCTCTTTCGTACCCCCGTTTGGGCGAAAGAGAAGGTTTGTTACCAAAACTTTTCAATTTGAAATTTTATCGATTTTTAACGTGTGTTTTTTGTTTGTTTTGCAGATTTAACAATGTCTGAACAAGAGAAGACGACGGAACAAGCTGGATCATCATCACAGCCTGCCAAACAGTTAGACTTTGAAAATGCACATAATTGCTGTGCGTATCTTGGAGACGTAAAGAAACATACAGAGTTCGTTGGCATTATTGATTTTCTGAAGAGATGCAGGGTGATAGATGCCATTGCTACTCCGACGATTATCTACAGGGATATGATACAAGAATTTTGGACGAATGCCAAGCTTGATTTCTGGAAGTGCGAATCTTGTTTGACGAGCAAGATTCAAGGACAGAGAGTCATTGTTTGTGAAGAGGATCTGAGAGAAGCGTTAAACCTGAATGATGAGCCGACAGATCCAAAGGAGTTTACTTTTATGGATCAGCGAAAGTGCTTCCTCATAATGAAATACAATGGACCAATCACTGACGGTTCATTGCATAAGGGAAAACTGTGCCCCCAATTTAAATATCTGGCACATGTTTTGATTCATGTATTCGGATCTGCAGCTGGAGGATATGATTTGATGAGGAAGAGCATCAGTTCTATGATGGTTGCTTTAGTGTTGAACAAACCGTTCAATGTCTCTGGCATGCTGATGTCTCATTTACTGGAGCCTGTGAACGGCACGAGGAATCATAAGTTTCTACTTTATCCTCGTTTCCTCCAGATGGTGTTTGACAACAAGTATAAGGAGCTGAAAAGAGATCCTAAGCACATTGTTGTTCAGGAACATATGTCGCTGAATACACTCGCTAGGATGAAAGCGTATAAGGGATTTTCAGTTAATGAACGTCCTCCTGTAAGACGTTTATTTGGACACCTAGCTAGAGTTGATTATACAGATCCGGGTGAAGGGCCTGTGAGGAATGTAAACAGTGATTCTGATCCTGATAATCCGTTACATCATGTTGATCCTGATGCTAAACGCAAAAGACAAGTTGTGAATGTGGGCGCAAAGAGTGGAAAGACAAAGAAACAGGAAATAAGGTTAGAGGTTTCTGAACCTGAGAAGAAGAAAAGTAAGCCAAGAAGAAACAAGACGATGGCGAAGAAGGGATTACATTTAGTTGATGAAGCGTCTATTGATTCAGAAGAGACGCTAGAGGATGAAAGTTGGAATTCAGATGCTGAAACGGTAGAGACAACCATGCCCAAGGCCACTGAGGCTGGTGCGTCTGCTAGCCAGAACATTGAAGATCAAGGGAACAAAAGTCCTATTCCTGTTGATGAAGAAGAGTTGGGTATAAATGTAGATGAGACGTTTATTGGTTCTCCTGTGCAAGCTTCTAGGAAAGAGAAGAAGAAACAGGAGAAGCCGAGTATCAAGAGGAAGAAAGAGATTGAATCATTAATAGCTGGTAAGAAACTACCACCGGCTACAAGTTCTAAGTCACCGGTTATTGCACCAGCTCAAAAGAAGCAAAAGACTGCGACAACATCGAGCACACAACAGACTGAAGACATACCTATGGATGAGGTTAATGAGGCATTGGATAACGTGCTCAAGAAGATCAGAAAAGGCAAACTGCCTGATGTCGTTGAACCACAAATGAAGAAGAATGTTTCAGTGGATAGTGACATTATGAGTGCTGTGAATCAGAGATTGTCTGAAATGATGAATCTAATCAACAAACAACAAACTGAGATCGAGCAGTTAAAGTCGAATGATAAGAAGATGTTGGAGGTCGTAGTCACATCAGCAGATGATAATGAAGCTTTGAAGAAAACGATTAAGAGATTGATGAGAGAAAATAAGAAGTTGCTGAAGCACGAGCAACGAAACACCAGGAGAATCATAGTCTTGAAGGAGGAGAACAAACAGTTGAAGAAGAGTAACAAGCATATGGATGATTTGATCAAGAACTTGTACTCTCAAGCTCCTCAACTTCAAGCTGGTGAAGTAGAAAAGGAAATAGAAAAAGAACAGATTGATTATGAACTATCTGATGAAGAAGAAGATGATGAACTTGATGAAGATGCAGGAAACGATACAAAGAAGAAGAAGAAAGATGATAAGGATGATGGAGGTTCAGATGATGGTTCGAGTGATGGAAACGGCTCTGCTTTCGATGATAGTAGTGATGATGATGATGATGACGCTGACAAATTTACATATAAGAAGCGTGACTCAGATAAGGGTGGTGAGTCGAGCTCTAAGGCTCCTGGAAAGAATGTGGATGATGATATCTTCTGGAACGAGAAATTGCAGTCATTGTCTGAAGACGATAAGAACAAGTATCGCCAGATGCTCACTGATCGAGTCTGGACGATCGACATGACTAGCAGATTTCCAGAGATATTTGAATCGAACAATAAACTATTCGAGTTGGAGTTTGATGACCCTGATCTTGAGGATGGGGAAGTTTCTGCGGCAATTTCAAAAGAGATACTTGAGGGTTTAGCAAAGCAAGTAGGCAAGACTTTGGAAGAATTACTTGCTGACAATTTTATTCCGAAGATACCTGAGACGGAAGCCGGGAATCATTCTGATGACAGCGACGTTCCTGCGTTTGAGGAAGTTGAAATGGAAGATATTACGAGTGAGGAGTATCCACAATACTTCAAGACTAATCAAGATTGTGGATTTTCCTTCTCAGATGAATTGCTAAACCATGCCGAGAAACTAGCAAAAGAGAAGAGCAAAGTGTTTGAAGACGAAATCTTTAAAGGGCATGACAAACCACGGTTCGAGCAGTCGGAGAGCTTGAAGGAATTTTTGAAGAAGTTGAAAGAAAAAGAAAACAATCGTCCAAAAGCTGATATTCAAGGAAGCTCTTACAAACTTCATAATGGTATTTTCAAAGGTCGTGCATTGGCCTGGAAGTTTGTTAAAGAATTGAGATGCTTTGCAGTAAAGTGGGAGAAGGGGGTCTTGTATTTCGACAAGTTTCATCACTTGAAGACTCTTCCCTATTGGGCAATCCGTGATATTTGTC
The DNA here is from genome assembly GCA_028751855.1 of Ambrosia trifida. Classification (NCBI taxonomy): domain Eukaryota; kingdom Viridiplantae; phylum Streptophyta; class Magnoliopsida; order Asterales; family Asteraceae; genus Ambrosia; species Ambrosia trifida. The sequence continues at coordinate 96,197,550 of CM054127.1, forward strand.
GTCACCGTTTAACGGGAGCGTCAAATAGTCAGATTACCTACTTTGCTGAGAAAATGACTAGAGAAAGCCGAACCAAGTGGGACTTGTTTAAACCACAATATCCTAAACATATTGTTCACAAGAAGGATATTGATCAGATTACTGGTATGCCCAAGGTGACTTTAAAGTACAAACCACCACAAGTGTTGAAAAAGATTCCTTTGTTGCCTATCCCACAACACTTCGCCAAAGATTTCATCTGGTGGTATTACGACTGGAAGATTGCAGAGGCCGTGATTGTGTTGAAAGACGGAGAGACGAACTACAAGAAAGTACACATTTTTTATCCCATGTGGTTAATAAACTGTTCACATGAGGATATTATCATGTTGTTCTACAATCCGATCTATTCAGATGCGAAAGATGCTGAGCAAGCAGGAAAGTACCAACGTGTGGTATTTCTGTGCTTTGCATATGATATCAATGCTGGGTGTGACTATGGCGAGAAGCTGGGAAAGTTTGTTGAAAAGCAAAAGGTGCCTGAACTGAAAAAGAAGAAGCAAACGCAATTTCAGGAACCGGTGATGACGAAAGAACAAAAGATTCAACGACACATCAGACTGATGAACATTAGAATGGACGAACAACGTCGACAACAATCCAAGCAATAGTCGAGGGGGAGTTTGTAGATGCAAAAGTGCGACTAATGCTTCGGATTGAATAACTAATATGTTTTTGGTGAATGTCGTTGGTGCGAAGGAGGAATTTAGAAGGTGCGAAGGAAACTTTTTGTAGGTTCGAAGGAAGATAAAAGGTGCGAAGGAAGACACTGTGGACGAATGTGAATATACTTTATTGTAGAACTTGGTTCGACCAGATGATTTGGGCGAACCTGCACATTCACACAATCAATTTGGGAGAATGTGCAGTCTATAAATAGACAAGTTTGATTTTTGAATGTAACTTTTGGTCATTATTATTCCCTCCACTTTCTGATATTCTCTCTAGTGTTTTGTTTAACTCTTTTATCGTTCATACCTTGATTGTAATCATATTTCAACGTGTAATCGAGTTGTTAATTAATGAAAAACCTTTGAAAATGATGATCTGTGTGTTTTAATCTGTTTGACTATTATTTTGTGATAGTTTTAGGGTTTCCGCACCTAAAACTAACTTGTTTGATCATTCTTTGTTGTTAATCGATCCTTTCACGCACATACAACTTTCAACAAAGACCTTCATTGGTTTTCAACTTCTGTCATTGCTGCTCAGTCCTCCACACTTTGGCATCAAAGACTTGGCCACCTAGGCCCTGCTTTGCTTCAAGCTTTAAAACATTCTCGTTCTATTTTATTTAATTCTTTGAATAAAACATTATTTGACCCATGTGTGTTTGGCAAAAGTGTTAGACTCCCATTTCATTTATCTAATAATACCACTTTGCAACCATTTGACATTGTGCACAGTGATTTGTGGACTCCCCGGTTCTTAGCTCGGGAGGCCACCGCTATTATATTTTGTTTCTTGATGACTTCACCAACGTCTTATGGACCTTTCCCATCTCTAACAAATCTCAAGCCTACACCGTTTTTGAACAATTTTCAACACTTGTCCAAACCCAATTTCAATTAAAAATTAAAACCTTTCAATGTGATAATGGCAAGGAATATGCCAACGCCTCATTCAAAAACTTCTTTAACAAAATGGCATCCTATTCCGCTTATCATGCCCATACAACTCATCTCAAAACGGCAAAGCCGAGCGGAAAATTCACTCCATTAACAACATCACCCGCACCCTACTCTCCCAATCACATCTTCCCCTTAACCTTTGGCCACATGCCCTTGAAACCGCCACTTACCTTCATAACATAATCCCCTCTAAGACTCACAAATACCAAACTCCAACTCACCTCCTATACCGCCAAACACCCACCTATGACCATCTTAGAGTTTTTGGGTGTCTATGCTACCCACTAATTCCCTCCACTACCATCCACAAACTCCACCACCACTCCTACCCTTGTGTATTCATTGGTTACCCCACTTCCCACCGTGGATACAAATGTCTTGACCTAAAAACCAATATAATCACTATCTCTCGTCATCTGCTCTTGGACTAAACTTCCTTCCCATTTCAACACCAACACAAAGTCTCACCCACCTCCGAATATAATTTTCTCACCAATCCCTTGCCACCACACTTGTGGTCCCACACCCAGACCACCACAATACCGCCTACACCCACATCACCTACTACTTCTTCACCTCACAACTCACATTCTCCCATCCCTCCATCTAACACCTCGACCCAAACCCCCATTACCCCCTCAGCCCACAAACCCAACACAACGGCCCAAACCACCACTCCACCTTCAGCCCACACCTATTCCCCACCAACCCACTCGCCTGCCTCATCCACCTCTACGGCCCATCCTAACAGTAACAACCCTCCTACTGTCGCACCCACCACATCTAATCCGACTCAACCACCCACACAACCGTCCCACCCCATGCGCACATGTGCCATGGATGGGATATTTAAACCCAAACAACTCTTTAATCTCTCTACCACTACTCTCATTCCCATTCTAAAATCCCCGACCATGGCCGTGTCCTTACAGGAATGGCGTAACGCCATGACAAAGGAGTTTCATGCACTTATTAAGAATAATACTTGGGGCTAGTTCAGAGAGAACCTGGCATGAACATTATACGCTGCATGTGGCTTTTCAAACATAAATTTAAATCTGATGGCACTCTTGAGCGGTACAAGGCACGCCTTGTTTGTGACGGCCACTCCCAACAGGTTGGGATAGACTGTGGTGAAGCTTTTAGTCCTGTGGTTAAACATGCCACAATCCAGACTGTAGTTTCTATTGCTTTATCTAATTCTTGGCACGTACATCAATTAGACGTCACAAACGCCTTCCTTCATGGCAACTTGAGTGAGACCGTTTACATGCATCAGCCCATGGGATTCCGAAACACGCAATTTCCTGATCATGTTTGCCGCCTAAAGCGCTCTCTATACGGTCTAAAACAGGCTCCACGTGCCTGGTATCAACGGTTCACAGATTATGTTCTCTCCTTGGGATTTCGCCACAGTGGTTGTGATGCTTCTCTATTTATCTTTAATGACTAAGGCAACACCGCGTTTCTTCTACTATACGTGGATGACATAATATTGGTCACTTCTTCTCCGGCCCTTCGTGAGCAGCTTATGACTCACCTCTCCAAAGAATTCTCCATGAAAGACCTAGGCCTTTTGAGCTTCTTTCTTGGCATCTCCGTCACCAGGAAACGGGACAACATGTTTTTGTCCCAGCACACCTATGCCACAGATATAATTGAGCGTGAAGGCATGTCCTTTTGCAAACCTGTTGCAACTCCTGTGGACACGACATCTAAACTTTCCTCTCAGTCAGGCGAGCTTTTTGATAACCCCACTCTATACAGGAGCCTGGCGGGTGCTCTTCAGTACCTTACTTTCACTCGCCCTGACATTAGCTATGTGGTACAGTAAGTTTGCATGTATATGCATGCGCCTCGGACAAGACATTGGGATGCTCTTAAACGCATCATCCGCTACATACAGGGTACGTCTTCTTTTGGCCTTACGCAGTGTTCTCACAAGAATCCTCAACTGATAGCATATTCTGATGCGGACTAGGCTGGCTGCCCAGATACTAGACGGTCTACCAGTGAGTATTGTGTTTACTTTGCGGACAACCTAATCTCTTGGTCATCTAAACGCCAACCTACCGTCTCTCGCTCCAGTGCCAAAGCTGAATACCGGGGAGTTGCAAATGTTGTAGCCGAAATCTGTTGGCTCCGCAATCTACTGCTTGAACTCCACAGACCTCACTCCAAAGCTACTCTGGTCTACTGTGATAATGTTAGTGCAATTTACTTATCAGGGAATCTCGTTCAACATCAGCGAACTAAACACATTGAGCTCGACATCCATTTCGTCCTATATGTTCCCACTCGCTATCAGGTTGCAGACATATTCACAAGGGTCTTCCACGGGTTCTTTTTGAGGATTTCCGATCCAGTCTAAGCATTCGGTCCCCTCCAGCTTTGAATACGGGGGAGTAATAGACAATTAATATGCAATTAATATGATTGATAGGTATTTATGGTAAATAGAGTGTATTTCCTTATCATTGTAATATTGATGCATTATAAATTAATGAGAATGAAAAGGGGAGATCCAACGACCCAATTATACCTATTCATTCATTAAGGATTAAAACACTACTAGAAAAACACCCTTCATTGACATTCATTTTATGACATACGTGTATTTAATGACATAAAAAAGTATATGTCATAAAAAAAGTGTCATCTTTGATAAAAAAGTATTACATTCTTGACGTTTTTCTCTGCGTGTCAACAATTTTTCGTCATAAACTAAAAAACATGACAGTAAACACGAATAAGTAGGGCTGCAAACGAACCGAACGAACACGAACGAGGCCTTGTTCGTGTTCGTTTGTTAAGAAAATTACGTGTTCACGAACTGTTCATGAACACTTACCGAATGAAATTTTCTGTTCGTGTTCGTTTGTTAAGAAAACACCCATGTTCGTGTTCGTTTGTTAATTTTTTTCATGAACACACACGAACACAAACGAAAATTAATGAACACAAACAAGTGTTCATGAACGGAAACAAACACAAACGGAGATATATTAACTTTTGAATAACATCGAATTCACATACATTATGACATTAGCTAGATCCACTAAAAATATAACCTAATTGTCCAAACATACTTAGTATTGGAGAAAAGCGTTGGAGGAGGTGCACGACAGAGGGCGTTGGAGGTGGAGGCATCAACGCTGGAACGTGGAAACATATAATGAGCTTCGATACAAAAAGTAAGTTTATTGATCTCATATAGTCATATATTTACCTCAAATATAGTATTTATTGGGTAAAATAAATAAAAATATAAGAATATAAAATAGTATAAAAATTAAAAACCTTAATAAATTATCGAACACAAACGAACATAAACGAACATGTTACCGAACGTTCACGAAAATAAACGAACGAACGCCACCTTTGTTCATGTTCGTTCGTTTAACTAAACGAACATATTTTTTTGTTCGTTTTCTTTCATTTAATAAACGAACGAACACAAATGAACTTCCCGCCAAACGATTCATAAACTGTTCGCTGAAAGTTCAGTTCGTTTGCAGCCTACAAACAAGTGTCATACATTGTGTCATTGTGATATCAATGAAATCGTGTTGGGTGTGTAAATGTGTAAGAAAACAGGGAAACTGATCGTATAAGAAATATAGTTTTTTTTTTTATGCATACATTGTGTTATTTAGATGCTCGGGTCGAACTATAAAAATTGTGCCCCTTAACTTTAGCTTTAGCCCTTAACGAAATAAATAATGAAAACTATTTTTTATGCTACGATTAAAGTAATATCAAATTGATGAATCAAATTTTATTTCTCACTTAGGTTGTAATCTAACGGTAGAGGGAACAAACCTTCTTGCGGGAGGTGGGAGTTCGAATCCCACAAAGTATGAAAATATAAATGGGTAAAAGTTTGGAAATTAAAAAATATTTTGTTTCTTAACAAAAATAAATGTTAAGAAGGAAGTCAAAACCAACCGGTATAAAGGCAAAAACAACTAAGTATGAGCTTTTTTCATTTCATCTTCTTCATCTTTTCTAGTCCTACACTGGTTAATAAACCTGCAACCAAAAATTCTCAAACCATTTCATTTTTTTTAATTCTTAGCCTCTCTCAACATTTCTTTAGTTTTCTATTTTATATAAACTACCTTTCACTTTGATTATAAATACTTGATTAACAATTTTGGGGCTCAAACATACAAAAATATATCGAATTAATGACATCACTGTTAAGAAAGCTTGGATTGCCGAAGGGTCAATGCGCCCCAGAGAAATTAAGCACGGGCCGGGAGTCCTCCCTACACCCCTTAAGGGCCGGCCCTGTTAATATTTGTATATATTAATGATTGAGAAGTCAATGAAGGTGGTGCGAATTCAGTTGTGGATGATTGTGAATTTCTTCCATTTTAGAGGTTGTAAGGCGTCGATCATGAAGACTCAACACGATACTCTACGTGTCTTAATTGACGATCTTCACGCAAATGCAGATAATTTTAAAATTGTTTGTACAACTCTTCTGTTGTGGGGGAATTGTGAATGATTCACTCATCTTTTGATATTGCATACAATGGATATCAATAATAATTTAGTAAAAATACATATACTCATAAATAATAGACAATATTACAAGTTTTGTGCTTTAAGTTTATACTATTTTTCAACGCCTGTCCTTTACATTACTAGAAAAAACCCTTTCTTGACGCGCATTGCACGTCATAATAGGGTGTTTATGACACACAAAAAAGTGTCAAAGAAGAACATGTCATTAAAATTTTATGACATGCAAGCGCGTGTCATCTTTTTATGACACACGCTTTTGATTGTCATAAATGAGCGTGTGTCATAAAATGTGTGTCAAGAAATGGGGTTTTTTCTAGTAGTGACTCCGCGCCAAAAGACAGTTATTGCTTGTCTCAAGGGGGCCCATGCTCAGGATTTTCGGACCGTCGTACCCATTGAAGGTCTTGGGCAACGGATGTCAGCTGTTAAATACCGGGCCATCCTAAAATACCAGTTCACGGTACCTATTTTCCCTCTAGACAAACCATGCCCCATCTGCAAAAAAGCCTGCTTGGATAGATTTGGCAAGTATGCCCTTCACTGTAAGGAACTACCAGGGTTCAAGTATCGTCATGACTGGGTTAGGGATGTTTTATGGGACGTGCTTTGACGCGCTGGAATCTCGTCCAAGAAAGAAGCGCCTGTTAACTTTCTGACTGATCCGCGAGAAAGGAGATCTACCTTACGTCCTGCGGATATCCTTGTGTTTGGCTGGGCGGGGGGCAAGCATGCATGTGTTGACCTCACGGGGGTCTCTCCGTTGGTGGAGTTGAGAGACAGTGGCTTCGTCCCGGGACAAACGGTTTTCAGGGCGGAAGCTAGGAAGGTGGCTAAGCACGAGGCAGCATGCCTAGAGAATCAACACGTTTTCCTTCCATTTGCCTTCGACACATTTAAGTCCTTAGCCCATGAGTCGGTTCGTTTCTTGGAGCGGGTTCAGAAAGTGGTCCACAGCGACTCGCAGAGCCCAAGGAACCAAGGGTTTGTCTTTAGTAGAGTAGGCTTTGCTATTCAAAAAGGGATAGCGGCGCAGCTTGTTGCTCGCTTACCCATTATCTAGATGTAAACTTGGCTTTTTTTTATCTATGAATTTTAGCTTTTAAAATGTTGCATGTTATGTCCTTTAGTGCTAACTCAGTTAATTTTTTTTTTGTTAAGTGGAGGGTAAAATCGTCTTTTTACCCATTTATTTAGAAAAACACTTTAAGATTAAAACAAAAAAAAATTATATATATTAATCTATCCCTGTCCCTCTCTCTCTCTTTCATTCATCAGCACCACCACCTACCTCCATCCCCACACCACCATCACCTTCATTCATACACCACCTGCCACCGCCACCCTACACCACCTACCACCACCACCCCAAAACTTGTTAACATCTATCGAAGGATTGAAGAATCCATCGGCTGTACCCTCATCGGTTGTACCCCTGTCACCGCCTGAACAACCATCATCAACCACCACAATAGAACCCTCCTCGGTTGTACCCCTGTCACCGTCATCATCATCTCCTAATATTATAAAGAAAGGGGTTTTACCTTATAGTTCAACAATATGAAGTTATAGGATGTCTCCTCTCCCTCTCTTTAGCTTTTCGATTACCCTCTCTCTAGTTTAGATGTGGTGGATTTAAAAGCTATAATGGGAGTGGGGGTCGTGATGGATGGGAGTCGGCTCCGCCGGAGCTCCACCACAAGCCATTGTGGCTTCTTCACTCTCTCTTTCTATCTATCTATACAGTATTATGTATGTGTGTGTAGTCTCATGTGGGTGTGTGTGTTAATTACCAGGAAGAAGGCAAGGGAATTGGGTTTTTAGAATGGAGTGGGTTAGATGGTTCTTAAACAAAGGGTTGGGTGATAATTTTGATAAGTTTTGTAAATAGTATCTAAGTGTGATGGTGGAGGTCGGCGGCTGGTGATGGTGGAGGTTGTCGGCGGCAGGTGGTGGTGGTGGTCGGCGACGACATGCAGTGGTGGTGGCAGCTATTTAGAGGCGGAGAGAGAGGGGGAAGAAAAGGGGGATATATTAATGTTTAAAATTTACTTTTGGTCCAAAACTTTAACTTAATTACACAAATAAGTCATAAAATAGTAAAAAGACGAATTTACCCTTGTATTAGTGTTAAAAGTTAACTGGGTTAGACTCAAAGGACAAACCGTGCAAGATTCTGAAACGTAAAGTACAAAACCAATCAACTTTAAAGTTAAAGGACAGGCGTTGAAAAATGGTATAAACTTAAAGGACAAAACTTGTAATTCAATCTAAATAATACATATATTTTTCATCTAAGCGCATATTCAAAATATCATTCCCACACGAAATATCTTTATTTTGGATTTACATACATCAAATTCCTTTGTTGTTTGTTTACGTGCAACGAACAAACTTCATAATACAATTAGACTATTCCCGTGGACAAACAAATTCTTGTTTGTTTGTGAAAATAATATTAAAAAATTCAAAGTTGGCAAACAAACTCACAATCCGTTTCTTGTGGCAATCATGTTTGCAACCGGGTTTAACCCCCCACTAAGTTAATTACTTAAGTAACTTATAATATTTAAGTTTAAGAAAAAAACTAGATACACTGTATTTCTTAATTTTTTTGTGAATATCCCGATATAAATTTTATTAAATACCAAGCTCGTTTAAAAAATTTTTTAGGTTGAGTTGGGTTGTGAATGTATATAAAGTTGGGTTGTGTATATTGAAGAAAGAGAAATTATTTTGGATTAATGGAAATAAATAATCCCAACTATTCACTATTGACCAATAACAATCCCAACTACGAAAATCACCAATATTGGTCCCAACTTTGGACATATTGGAAACCAACGGACCCAAACTAACGGAAGCTAACTCCGTTAGTGTGATGCTGATGTGGCATGCCACGTAGGATGCCACGTAGGATCATTTTGCCACGTGGCATGCCACGTAGGATGTCACATAGGATTATTTTGACACGTGGCATGCCACGTAGGATGCCATGTAGGATCATCTTGCCACCTAAGCATGCCACGTCAGCATCACACTAACGGAGTTAGCCTCCGTTAGTTTGGGTCCATTGGTTTCCAATATGTCGAAAGTTGGGACCACTATTGGTGATTTTCGTAGTTGGGACTGTTATTGGCCAATAGTGAATAGTTGGGATTATTTATTTCCATTTTTCCAATTATTTTTTATTACTCTTGATTGTTCACCATTGTGGATGGTCTTACATTCATGGAAGTCTACAATAGAATTATTTTTTTATGAGAAAACTTTTAACATTATATTCTATGCTCACTTGATATTGCTTTGAAACCTTTATCATACGTCATAACTCGTAACACTTGGCCTTGGTTCAAAGTCTTATATGTTTGCTCCGTTATCATAACCCGTGACACTTGGTCTTGGTTCACAGTCTTTATCAATTACATAATTTGTAGTACTTGGTCTTGGTTCAAAATTTCTATCAAAAGAATTTTTACCATTTGATATGGTTACATAACTTGTTGTACATGGTCTTGGTTTGAAATCCGTATCATATATCTTCTTACCATTAAGATCAGTTACACAGCTTGTAACAGTAGGTCTTGGTTTGAAGTCTGTATTGATAGTCTTCCCATTTAGACCAGTTACATAGCTTGTTGTACTCGATCTCGGTTTGAAGCCTTTATCAAAACTCTTCTTACCATTTAGACTGGTTACATAACTTGTTGAACTCGGTCTTGGTTTAAAGTTTGTGTTAAAAGCTTTCTTACCATCTAAATGTGTTCTATCATCGTAACTTCAATCACTTGCTCTAGGTTCAAAATATTGATGAAAAAAAATTATATTATCTTTCATCTTGCCATATTAACTCGCATCATCATCATATCTAGAAGCTTTGATTGTTTTACCATTCAACATATTACAATGAGATTTATCTAGAGGAAGAGTGACACTCAATCCTCGAATATAGTCTGGATTCTAGGATGAAAACGTTCTGCTCAAACAATAGGGAAAATCACATAATAAGCCATTGACCAAGAGGATTTACCAAAATAGCCATCTCCCGTCTCTTGGAAGAGACGGCTCACAGATTTTGAGATGCCTCAGGCGTCTCCAAGAGATTTCTCGTGAGACGTCTTCGAAAACAGACTAGGGCAGCGGAGACGTCACAGAGATGGTACCTGAGATCCGAGATGTCACCAAGACGGTACTCGAAACTGGAGACGTAATCAAGACGGTACCCGAGACGTCTCTCTTTCTTTCTTTCTCCTCCTCCGTTTCCAATGATGTCTCGGTGACGTCTGTTGAAAACGAACCACCACAGACGTCTCCAGCACCGCCACCACATGGACCAACGTCACTTTCACATAGAGATAGACGTTCATCAATTCCCTAAAAAAAACCCAGAGAGTACCTAACGAGTGAGATAAGCAAACGAAGGTTCATGAGACACATAGGTCGGGTCGGCGGCGTGGGAGTTGCATCGTTGGTTTCCTGGTTTATGGTTTATAGAGAGAGAGAGAGATAGAGAGAGAGAGAGAGAGAGAGAGAGTGTGTGTGTGTGTGTGTAGGGATTTATTGTGGGCAAGAAGTAAGGAGAGGGATTGGGTTCGGGAGATTTATCGTTCAATCCAAATTCATATGAGAGAGATAGAGAGAGAAGGGAGAAAAAGGAGATTAGACGTGCACAGACGTGGCTTCCTTTCAAGGTGGTTTTATGTGTAGATTTTTTAATTATATTTTTTTGAGCACGTGTCGCTCAGGTATTGGTCCACCACTAAAGCCTCGCGGAGACACCTCGGAACCCGTGAGCCGTCTCTCCTAAGAGACCGGAGATGGATATTTTGGTAAATCCTTTTGGTCAATGGCCAATTTCCTAATTTCCCTTATGGTGACTTCTATGATGAAAACGTTCTGCTCAAACAATTTATGAAAATATATAATAGAAAATAACAAAATTAACTTATAGTATTACTTATATATTTTAATATGAGAAAGTATAGGGTACAAAGTATCTTAACATAAAATTGTAGGAAGCCATTAGAACTTGTCACTTGTCAATTTAACCTAACCACAGTTAAACCACGATTAAACCTATTTTCTTCTTCCCTGATCTAAACACACAACATAAATCTAACCCATCATCATTTGAAGCAAACGTTTATTCTAACTTTTCATCGATCGAGATCTAACCACCAACACCACCATCATCTTCATCACCTACCGCCGATACAACACCACCACCACAAGAAGTTTAAACCATGCAGATCTGTATCAGAAAAGTGTTTTTCATTATGTTATTTGCTTCTGATGTAGTAAGTGACATCCATTATTCACTCTTAAATCGAGATATCAACAAAATACAAAAATATAACAAGATGCTAATTAACAATCAGTTTTGTGAAGAAAGCAAAGCATTTTGACAGTGCTGTTTAGTGCATCTGTCGATTTGCAGTGTGAAGGAGGTGACGTGGTAAAAGATTGAAGACATTAGAGAACATGTGTGTTTAAATTTGTTAAAGGTGCGTTTTGATTTTATTAAATGTGCGTTTTCAAATTGTTGAAAGTGCGTTTCAAGTTTTTTCAATTTTTTCAAAGGTGCGTTTTGTTTTTTTATAAGGTGCGTCTAAATTTTCAATGAGTGCGTCTAAATTTCAATGAGTGTTTTCAAACTTTTCAATGAGTGCTTCCAAACTTTTTAATGAGTGCTTCTAAAATTTCAATGAGTGCTTCCAAACTTTTTTAATGAGTACTTCTAAATTTTCAATGAGTGCTTCCAAATTTTTTTAATAAGTGCTTCTAAATTTTTTAATGAGTGCTTCCAAACTTTTTAATGAGTGCTTCTAAATTTTCAATGAGTGCTTCCAAACTTTTTAATGAGTACTTCTAAATTTTCAATGAGTGCTTCTAAACTTTTTTAATGAGTGCTTCTAAATTTTCAATGAGTGCTTCCAAACTTTTTAATGAGTGCTTCTAAATTTTCAATGAGCGCTTTCAAACTTTTTAATGAGTGCGTTTAAATTTTGTAAGTGCGTTTAAATTTTGTACAATGAGTGCATTTAAAATTTGTTAGTGCGTTTAAAAGTCTCTGTTTTCACCAACTTCATCTTCTTCCTCTGCAACTTTTTTTAACATAATTTGTATGTTTAATCATACTTATTGAAACCAAATCGAAAATATTTGACAACTATTACGAGCGTTTATTCATAATTGTATGTTTTTCGTATGATTAAATCGTTCCGGTGTAAATCTCTGTCTTTATAACTTTTTTCGTTTTCGTTCATTGTAATCGAATGTTTTTTGTTATTTTTATTGTGTAATCATTCAGATTGGTTTAATCGATTTCAATTGTTGAAAAATTTTGTTCCGATTTGAAAAAAAAATAGACGGTTTTTCATAATTTACCCTTGGTTAGTTTAACCCAGTATAATTAGGGTTTTTAATCTGCATCCAGACATCTTGTTAATCTAATGGCTGAGATTGCTTCCTACGCTTCTTACGTTAAGAAGCTTTGTACGTTATCTCTACCCTTTTAATATTAATCTACATCTACATCTACATCTACATATATCTAATAATTGAGTAGCTCTCGGGTCGAATGTAGACCTTAGAGAGGCCTCTAGGATCCAACAAGGTATATGGAGCTCCATCAATTCATCTATAAAAGCTGTTTTTTTCTTCATTCTACATTCAATGTTCATTCTTCCTTGACAATTCTTCCAATTTTCATCCTCCATTCTTCTATTCGATTTTATTCAAGGTAATATTGCATCATTTTTTCTCATTTCCTATTCTTAACATCTATCTATAATACATCAAACGTTTGATTTTTTCAAATCATCCTATCTTTTCTGTTTGATCTCTCATTTATTTTATTTCAGATCTATGCAGTTATGTAATCGTATTTTTTTTATTTAGATTCCTGGTTTATTCAATTTTATATTTTATTTATGCAGGTATATCATCGATTTAAGTAGTTAAATCATCCTAAATATATTGAATCGGATTTATGTAGGTATATCATCGGTTTAAGCATTTATATCATCCTAAATATATTGAATCGATGATTCCTGGTTTATGCAGTTTTATTTTTCTTTGGAACAGGTTTATGCAGTTTTACTTTTGATTTGAACAGGTATATCATTTATTTAAAAATTTATATCATCCTATATATATTGTAAATGATTTATTTAAATCGTGCAGTTATGTCATCCTATCTTCTGTGTTTGATCTCTAATTTGTTTTATTTAGATCTATGCAGTTATGTCATCGTTTTTTTTATTTATTTCTGATTTCTGATGTATGCAGTTTTTTTTATTTATACAGGTATATCATCGATTTAAGCAGTTATATCATCCTAAATATAGAGAAACAATATTATATGTTTTGTTGTTTTACATATACTTTAGTATTCAATGGTTTTTTGTGGTAATTTTGTTTTTGTCATCAAGATTTTTTTTTTTCATATATATCTATTAGATTTAGTTAATGATATATATTTTTACATATTCTACCATAGGATTTGATCTGAAGACGCAAAAGCAATTATGTCTTATCATAGTGGTTCTCAGTTCATCAAGATATTGCATGACCCTTCGGCTATAGTTTTGGTATGTTTGTTATTTTCATCTACATATGCCTATTTAATTTTCAGAAATTATGAATATTTTTTAATGTTGTTCTTTAACTTGTCAATCCAGACCATGCTAAAGGCTATGAACAAACTTCTATTGTGTAAAAACATACACAACAGAAACGTTACAATTGCCACAATCGAAGGGCAATCTTGGTTGATCCGATTAGAATTGATCGATGATGTGTTTTGTTTTACAAGTTGTTAATGTTTTTAATGTGATTTATTTGAATTATTGTATTTCGAACTTATGTTTAATGTTATTGAAAGAATTCAATGGTTTCGAAATTTTGTTTAATGTCATTTATTTATATGACCGAATTTATTGTCATTAATTCAAAATTATTGTTATTTACTTACAATAATAATAGTTGACTGATGTCAATCTCATTTAATCTGGAATTTGAATATTAATCATTGTTATTTATTTACATTAATTTATATGTTGACCGAAGTTAATGACATTTATTATTATCTTTTAACAATTTACCGAATTTATATTAACATCCGAATGATTGTTATTTATTGTTATTTTGACTGAATATTTACATTAATTTATAGGTTTACCGAAGTTAATAAAATTTATTATTATCTTTTAACAATTTATCGAATTTATATTAACATCCTAATGATTGTTATTAACTTGAACGTCAATTTACCAAATACTAAATTTGTGATAAATGTGTTTTTGAATGCAAATTACAATATTTTTATTTAAATCCAGAAAAAATTATTTATAATTCCAGAATTTGTGAGTTATTCTCCTAAATCCTAAATCAACACCAACCGTTAAATTGCAATATTTACAATATTAGGATGTTAATATAAATTCTAACACATTAATTTACAATGTAAATTATTTATAAGTCATAATATTAATAAAACTATTCTCTTACTCATAATTTGTAAATATTTACATTAATTTATATGTTGACCGAAGTTAATGACATTTATTATTATCTTTTAACAATTTACCGAATTTAGATTAACATCATAATGAATGTTATTTAATATTATTTTGACTGAATAAATAATGTCATTGTGTCAAAAATGTTGTGGTTCCTACTAAATTTAAACTTGAAAGTCAAAAATGTTGATTTTTCCTATTAAATTTAAACTTGAACGTCAATTTACCATATACTAAATTTGTGATAAATGTGTTTTTGAATGCAAATTACAATAAGTTTATTTAAATCCAGAAAAAATTATTTATAAATAATTGTCAATTTGTCATTGATTATTATACAAAGTTAATGACATTAATTTATATGGTGACCGAAGTTAATGACATTTATTATTTATTATCTTTTAACAATTTACCGAATTTAGATTAACATCCTAATGATTGTTATTTAATGTCATTGATTATTATACAAATACTCATCATAATTAAAAAATGTATATCATAATTAAAAAAAAATGCAAGGACGATTACTGTTGAAAGCTCACGATGAGT
Organism: Ambrosia trifida; assembly: GCA_028751855.1. Classification (NCBI taxonomy): domain Eukaryota; kingdom Viridiplantae; phylum Streptophyta; class Magnoliopsida; order Asterales; family Asteraceae; genus Ambrosia; species Ambrosia trifida. Next base: position 96,212,821 of record CM054127.1, read on the forward strand.
TATATACCCATAGAACATAACTCAACAATCACAATTGCCATCTTACCGGCTTTGTTTGCCATAACTACAAGTTTTGTTACCTTTTCTTAATTAATGTATTCTTATAACAAAACTAGCAAGACGCTATAGGCACGTTTTGTTAAATAGCTAGCAATTAGATTTATCAGTTTTCTTTTTACAACTCAAGTTGATCCTAGGTGCACCTCTTTAATATTCTTGAAACGTCAGTTGTTCATATAGATGACTGATTTTCAAACTCAATGTCTTTACCAACTATAATACATTAAAAATACCGAAATGTGTGTTTCTTTTCCTGAAATTTAGCTATTCATTGTGATAAATGTTGGCCATACCTATATACGTTTTAGAATTTGTTATAAATGATAGTTATTGACAATTGCAATTATATCTCTAATTTTAAGAATTTAGCATAGATTTAAGTCAACATTTCAATCTTTCTATTTTTATACTTGATCTATTTAATTGCATGGTATCACATTGATCACACTTGCTATACACACCATAAACAGAATGTGGAACAATTCGAAAATGTAAGTATTATAAGAGAAAGATTCATGCAATAATTTTGGTAAACAAAATGTATTTAAAAAATATAATTTAAATCTATTCTTTTAATAATAATATAATTTAAATCTATTTAAAAATTTCCTAAAATACATAATATATTCAAAATAATTTTCAATGATATTACTAATATAACGACTTTCATTTTAATATTGTTGACCGATAAACATAAAAACTTTTTACTATTTTTGTTACTTTGATGGAGGTCAATTCTTTGACTTTATTTATTTTTCATGTCTTACAATACAATTATTAGTAATTAGTAATGAAATTAGTAATAAAATATCATTTTACGTTATCAGTAACAACATTAACTAAAAGGCGATTCATAACAATAAAAAAACCTCATTTGTCATGAAATCCTTCATCATTGACTACATTAACTAAATATCGTTTCAGTGATACTAAGAATAAGAATATTATGTCTTTCATTTAAATATCTTTGACAGATTAACGTTATCATATTATGTTTACAAAGAATTGCCCTTTAATCAATTGTCATGAAACGCTAACCATCATCATGATTGCAATAATTGTGCTAATTTTAGGCGTCGTTGACCAAATCACGTACCAGTCCTTCCATTTTTATTATTCAACTATATAAATGAATCTGACTTATTCGATCAGAATTGTTCGAGACATAATATTCTGATTGTGGTAGCATTGAAATAGGTCAAATGGATAAAAGGTTGCCCTATAAAAAACCTCCCATTTTGACATATTATTCAACCCATCCACGTTGCTATCTTTACTCCTAATGAGTTTCTCATGTAGGTTTAGTATTGATTTTTCACCGTGGTTTTAGCTTGATTTAAAGGTCATTAGTTATGAGTCAAACCGTCAAAACAGTTCAGGGTCTTCTCGATATATTTACCTTAAATTCTTGATGATAATACAGTTACAATGCCAAATGTCTTTCTTTTCCTCATCAGAGTTTTTTTTGACAAATTTTACTATTTTGTTATTCTAATGGTTCAGGGATCCTATAAGTGGACATAAATTCTTATCAAAGCCACAAGTTCCAAATCGTCTTGCCATATCAAACCGTGTTATAAAAGCTAAAATAATTTCAGGGAGTAACATTGGAATGCGAACTTTTATCCAAAGAATTAGGTTGTCCACATCTGATAAGAAGATTCCTTTCAAATTTAACAGAAGACAATTCCCTCATACTTTATGTTTCACAATGACAATAAATAAGAGTCAAGGACAAACCATATTTAGGGTAGGTCAGTATTTGAAAGATCCTGTTTTTACACATGTGCAGTTGTATGTCGCTGCCAAGTGACAAGAGTAGAGATGGCCTGAAGATACTAATATTGGCTAAAGATGACAACGTTAATAATAAATAGCAAATGTTGTCAATAAAAAAATATTTTGAAGTTTGTGTATAAGTATGCGATCATATTTTGCATAAATCGCTTAATGTTTTTATAATTTTTTGGTTGTATGATTTGTTAAACTACATTTATTTACTTTGAATTTAATCTTCATTTGCATGCCATTACCATAAATATATGTTTATTCATTTCATTATTTGTTTTTAAATCACGTCAAATCAAAAATTTGTTGATTCATATATCTGTAATTAGGTAACATTAAACTATTTTATGATAATTTACAATCAACCAAAATTCATACGAATTGTATTACGTAACTTTCAATAAATAAAATTTGCATACTACAATCTTTATAGAATTTTTTTCATTTAACATGGACATGTACCGCGTGTACACACGGGACTCTAACCTAGTATATACTATAATTAACATAAAGTGTTTCTTTATTTTGACCATTGTGAGTGAAAAGAGTCAGGAAAGAAAGTGAAGACCGCGTCCTTTAAATGGGTAGTTTGTATCATTGTATGTAGTTTTTGGTATATGAATGTAACCAAATGGTGGTTCTATTTATAGGAAAGTTTTACTTGCCAATTTTCATTTTTTTTTATTATGGATATTACAAAATAATAATTTAATATATGCGAATATCAAATCGTTGATTTCAAAACACAAACTAATGGACCAGTATTTGGTATGCAGGAATGATGATAGGCGAAACGGAAACGACCACCGTATAAGAATAAAGAAAATGGTCTTTAGTTGGTTAATTAAGTGGAATCCAATGTTTTCATAACTGGACCGGACGTCGAATCGGACTCCCCATCGGTCCACCGGTATGACCGGTCCCACTAATCTAACCAACCGGCCAAAAAAAAATCTAACAAAAAGTTTAAACTTCTGGTCCAACCTATGTTTTCCTAGTCCGAGCCGCTGGTTTCTCGGTCCGACAACCCGGTTCACCGATCTGACTATCGGTTCAATGTAAGCCCGGTTTAACCCTTGACCCGGACCGATCAACGTACCGGTCCAACCGGTTGGTCCGGTCCATTAGTTTTGTGCTGTTTTTCTTAATGACGTAAATTTTGGCAAACTAAATTTATCAAGTGCTTAAATTGATCCCGTCATGGGCTCTGATCCCTTTGGTTTTTAATGACATAACCGTTGGTTTTTAATGGTTCAACTTTGGTTGGATCGACATGTATTCTCTTTTCATTGACTACATGTCCGAAGAATTGGACTTCTTGTAAGCAAAAATCACATTTTGAAAATTTTACATAAAGCTGCTCTTAGAAGCTCCAAGACTAGACACAAGTGTTCCTTGTGGTCTTCGTTGCTCGTGGATTATATCAGAATGTAATCAATGAAAACAATAATGAATTTATCAAGGTAAGGTTTACAGACATGGTTCATCAAATCCATGAATACCGTAGGAGCATTGGTTAGACCAAATGGCATGACCAAGAATACAAAATGGCCATAACGAGTTCTGAAACCAGTTTTCGGAATGTCATCTTCTTGAACTCTGATTGGTGATAACCAGATCTAAGATCGATTTTCGAGTAAAAGCTTGACCGTTGGGGTTGGTCAAGCAGGTCATCAATTTTAGGGAATGGGTAAAGATTCTTAATCTTCACCTTGTTGAAAAATAGGATAGGGGCTCCACACGGGGATGAGCTAGGTCAAATAAAACCTTTCTCTAGAAGTTCCCAAAGCTGGTTAGAGAGTTCTTGCATCTCTGGGGGTGCGAGACGATAAGGAGCTCTAACAATGGGGGATCCACCAGGTGCAAGGTCAATATGAAATGCCACCTACCGTTGAGGAGGTAGGCAAGGTTGTATGGTCAAAGAGGATTGACAAACCAGTTATAAACCTTAGTCTTATATCCTCTTCACATTTTGAGAAACTGCTGAAGTGAAAGATATCCAAAAGTTTTGAAGAGTAAAAGCATCAGAAGTTCTGAAGATAAACCAGACAAATATCTGAAGAACAAACTACTGAAGGCAAACTCCTGAAGATCTTTTGTAAGAAGTATCAACACTTGTATTAACCGACCTTAAACTTAGCAGTTTAGTATTATATTAGTTTTTGTTAAAGTCTTTGTTCAAGTTTCGATAACTACATCCTGTTGTAGTATTATCTTACATTACTTTAAGCTTTTGATTACTTAGTCCGTATGGTATCTTTTCTATAAATAGAGGGATCACTCCCCCTATTATAGAAGTAGTTCATTCACTCATTAATCTTAAGAGTTGAACATTTTCCTTCATATTACTTTGTAGTTTACCTTTAATATAGTTGAGAATCATTCTACATTTACTGTTATATTCATTTACTATTGATTCTCATCTTTAACTTCCTAGTTCATTGATTGAGGGGGAGTCATAACTCCTGTTAAAAGTGATGCCTTAACTTGAACACTTTTATATTCCGCTGTGCAATTTACTTTGATACATTTTTAACACACAAGTGTTCATGTTCATGAGTAAGAACTGATAAGTTGAGCCACTGATCCAACAATTGGTATCAGAGCTCTGGTTTATCTGATCAAATATCAATCTAACAAATTAAGAATCAGACACAGGCTCTTATTGATATTCAATAAAGGATAAAAGTTCATTTTTTTCATCCATCACTTTGAGAAAAACTTGACAAATCGATATTCTAAAAAATGGATCCTCATAATATTGGATCTGCCACTAAACCTACTATGCTGGTTAGAAATGAGTGTAATATCTGGCAGAAAAGGTTGGCACATACTCTGTCACAGACCAACACCGGTTGTTGGAGATCTGTCATGTATGGACCTCATAAACCAGTAAATGTAAATCTTGAAACTAAGGAAGAAATTCCAAAAGACTATACTGATGAAGATTTCCTAAAACTTGAGCTTGATGCTAAGGCATTCTCTATGTTGCCAATGGCTCTCCCAAATGATATCTGCTCTGGACTTTTACATAGTGAAAGTGCCAAAGAGCTTTGGGACTGCCTAAGAATAGTTTGGAGGAACTGAAGAGGTGATTGCCAACACCGGAGAAATTATTGCTCAACAATATGAAACATTTACTCACATTAATGGAGAAACCTTGACACAACAATTTGAAAGATTTCCTCATTAATCTCTAAGTTAAAGTTAAATGGTCATACCTATACAACAGTATCTATGCTTCATAGATTTTTAAGGTCTTTACCGGAAAAATGGGAAACTTACTCAATAGTTCTTAGATCTGAAACAAATTTTAACTCCCTCACTCTTACAAAATTACATGGGAGGTTGTTAACTTTTGAAAGAGAAATAAATCAAAAGAAAAATTTACAAAATTCTGGCAAAACTGCTGATGACTATGTTCCAGGTAGTACAACACTTTTAGGACAAGACTCACCTTCTTGTCCAAATGATTTTGGATCTTTTTACCACATTGACATAACCACTGGGATCTCATCAGAAAGGTCTAATCCAGGTTATGAAAATGAAGAAGATAGTCAAACTACTAAAAACATGTATTTTATAATGGATGATTTAAAAAATTTCAGTAGTGATGACTTAGAAGAAATGGACACACTACATCAAGTTGCCATGTTAAGCATAAAAACAAATAAATTTTATAAACGGTCAGGAAGGAAATTTCCAGGACTAAACAGTCTGGAAATCAGTTTAACTCCAGTTATAATAGGTTTAACCAACCACAAATCTAAACTTAGATGTCATAAGTGTCAAAAGATGGGACACTTTGCTAGAGAGTGTAGAAGCTCTAGCTTTAACCAACCACAGTCTGGAAATCAGTTTAACTCCAGTTATAATAGGAATAATGGAACTCAAGGAAGTTCTCATTTTGTACAGGCACATGCTCTACAAATTCAATATGTGCCTCAAATACAATATGTTTAGATGCCTACTCAACAACAGGGCCAACAACAAACACCTCCTGTTCCAGCTGCTCAACATCCTCCACAAACTCAACAACCCTCTCAACAAAGTCTTTTTACATCAGGCTATGTTGATTGGAGCAGTCTTCCTTTTGTCACATCCGAATGCAGTCCAGATGTAGACAACAAAGTCTATGACATCAACTGGGGAGAACCTGATAATGGCATAAATAATTTTTCCTTAATGGCATTTGAGGGATGCACCTCCAAATCTGCCTTGTCTCAGGTATCAAAAGAATCTTTGTTAAAACTTTGTTCAACTTCTTGCAAAGAATCTTTTGCACTCATAAGAGAGACCAATGTGCATCTACATGGCAAAGCAAATAACTCTAAAAGAAAATATACCCAGATAAAATGTGATTTAGAAAGAAAACTTACTGCAAAATCTAAAGAAATTTCTAAATTAACAAATAATGCCATTGAAACTCAAGCACAAATTAAAATCATGATAGAAGACCTAGGAAATATTAGGAAAGAGCTTGCTGACACCAAGGTTGATTGTGAAAATTGGGTTGAGTCATGTAGAGGTTACCAAATGCTGCTTAACAAACAAACTGATTTTAATCCCAAAACACCAACTGATTTTAATCCTAAAAATGTTGATGATGGGAGTAGAATAGTTGTAAATCAAACTTCCAATATGAAAGAATGCACATCCTTTCATCAGAACTTTCTCATCAGTAGTTTCATCTACATCAGGAGTTGAGAACCTAAAAACTACTGATGACCTACCTCAAAACTCTAAAACTGTTAGCAATTTGCCTTCCACATCTCATGATGAATTTAAAAGGAAGGAGAAGGCAAAAGAATGTGAAATTTGTGGTTTGTTTAACCACAAAACGGAATTTTGTAGATACAGAAAATGAAATCGGTACAACAAGAAAATCTTACAACTGGTTGTGGGAAAACAAATCAAACAAGATTTTGAAGAAACTTTTTATCCCAACAAACAACAACCATGTAACACATTTTCAAAGAAAAAGACTAAATCTCAACAAAGGCCGTTTTCTCAAAATTCTTCTTCAATAGTTGGACCTAAATCATCAACAGTCTCACAAACTGCTGAGATTGAAAATCTCACAAATTTGGTAAAACTATTGATGACCAAAGTTGATGGTGGTCCTCAAAAGGACTACACAATTAGATATAATGACAAATCCATTGCCAAAAAGACATGGATTTCTAAAAATGGTCCAAAACAAACTGTTCCTGTTCTCAAGAGCAAACCCAAAGCCAAACTGGCTTGGGTTGCAAAATCTAACTAATTTGCTATATGGTGCAGAGGGTCTCCAGAGGTTTGAATAGCATTTGGTATGTTGATAGTGGAGGCTCAATGCACATGACATGATGCAGATACCTGATAAGCAATTTTATTAGTCATAGAGTAGGATCTGTGTCCTTTGGGAACAATGCCAAGATGTGCTAGGACATGACAATGTATCCTCTGGTAAAATACAGTTTGACAAGGTCAACCTGGTTGAAAACTTGGGAGTGTATCTCAAATGTGTGACAAGGGATATTCTTCCTTTTTCACCAAAACAACATGCAAAATCATATCACCAGAAGGCCAAAAGTTGATAGAGAAGATCATACTTTACTGATAGCCAAAAGATGTGGCAATGTCTATGCGTTGGACATTGAAAAAGACAAAGTACAAAACAACACTACTTGTTTCTTCTCAAGAAAATCAACTTCTGAAACTGATCTTTGGCATAGGAGACTTGGCCATGTGAACTTTAAAACCATAAATAAAGTCACAAAAATGGGCTTGGTCAGAGGTCTACCTTTGAAGGAATACCAGTGTAAAGAACACTGTGTTTCCTGTCTTAAAGGTAAACAGCATAAGTCCTCCTATAAGTCTATTGAAGAATCAAAAACAACTGCATGTCTTCAACTACTCCATATGGACTTATTTGGACCAGTCAAGATTATGAGCCTTGGTAAGAAAAAGTACTGCTCGGTCATCATTGATGACTACTCAAGATTGACATGGGTCTTCTTCTTATACTCCAAGGATGAGGCAGCTGATATTATCAAGTTCTTCATTCTACAAGTAGAGAAACAATTCTCTCTCTCTCTCTGTCAAAGTCATCAGGAGTGACAATGGGACAGAGTTAAGGAACAAAACTCTGGATGAATTATGTTTGTCTAAAGGGATTGTTAGACATTTCAGCATTCCCGGAACTCCTAAACAAAATGGTGTGGTAGAAAGAAAGAACAGAACATTAATTGAAGCAGTTAGAACCATGTTAGCTGATTCAGGCCTACCATTGTATTTTTGGGCTGAAGCAGACAACACGGCATGTTATATTCAAAACAGAGTCCTTGTCAATAAAAGACATTCCAAAACTGCCTATGAAGTTCTTCATGGCATAAAGCCTCTTATCTCCTTTTTCAGGGCTTTTGGATGTCAATGTTTCATTCTAAACATCAAAGTCTCTATTTCAAAGTTTGCTACAAAATTTGATTCAGGTTATATTCTTGGTTATTCTTCCACAAGAAAAGCCTACAAGGTTTTTAAATCAAGAACGAAGATAGTAGAAGAAACACGGAATGTCAAGTTTAATGAGTCAAAACAAACTCTCATTCCAGCACATCCTGTTGAACTCTTTGACCTTGACAGTTTCCATTTCGGACTTGAAAAGACTATTACATCATCTAAACCCTCTTATTATGGTGATCAAGGGTTTTATGATGATATTCCTCCACCATGGACTCTAAACACAGTCATTAAATCAACTCTCAAACCATCAAAAGTTTTACAAACTTCTACTTCAACAACTACTGATGAACAAATTCGAACTACTGATTTAGCTCCACACACTTCTGAACCACAACATACAGCTGAACTAGACATCATCAACCTATGTTGTTTGTTTGAAGAAGTTCAAGAGCCATCACCAAGTACAGGACTACAACAACTGATTGAACACAGAGGTCATCCATTGGATCAAATTATGGGTGATATTGCTTCAGGGGTACCGACAAGAAACCAGCTTTCCAACTTCTGCTTTTTCTCAGCATTTATTTCTCAGTTGGAACCAAAGAAATATCAAGAAGCCTTCAAAGATAACAATTGGGTTCAAGCTATGTAAGAAGAATTGCTTCAATTCAAGAAGCAACAGGTCTGGGAAATCTATCCCTTACCTCCAAACAAGCTACCCATTGGCACAAGATGGGTCTTCAGAAACAAACAAGATGAAGCTGGTATGATTATCAAGAACAAGGCGAGACTGGTAGTACAAGGTTATTCATAAGAAGAAGGAATTGACTATGATGAAACCTTTGCTCCAGTTGCAAGGCTTGAAGCCATCGGGTTATTTTTGGCTTATGCAATTTCCAACCAAATTAAAGTTTTTCAAATGGATGTCGAGAGTGCATTTTTATATGGAAAAATAAAATAGGAAGTGTATGTTTGTCAGCCACCTAGGTTTGAGGATCCTTCTCATCCCAATTGGGTGTACAAACTTGACAAAGCTCTTTATGGGCTAAAGCAACCTCCCAGAGCTTGGTATGAAGCACTTTCGAACTTTTTACTCAAAAATCACTTCACTAGAGGCTCCATTGATAAAACACTTTTTATAAAGCATGTTGGAAATCATGTATTACTTGTTCAAATTTATGTTGATGACATCATTTTTTGTTCAACAAACACAAAATTGTGTGATGAATTTAAGAAACTCATGCAATCAAAATTTGAGATGAGTACAATGGGAGAACTGCAGTACTTTTTGGGACTGCGGATCAAGCAACAAACAAATAGAACTTTTATACATCAATATAAATATGTTAAAGAATTATTAAATAAGTTTTCTTTACAAGACAGTAAATCATGTTCCACTCCCATGACACCTTCCACAAAAGTTGAACCAGATGATCAAGGAAAACAGGTTGATCAAACCATGTATAGATGTATGATAGGTTCCCTTCTGTATTTAATTTCTTCAAGACCAGATATTATGTTCTCAACTTGTGTCTGTGCTAGATATCAATCTATACCAAGGAAATCACACCTAACTGCTGTCAAAAGAATTTTCAGATATCTGAAAGGAACTCCTACATTAGGAATTTGGTATCATGCTTCAAGCAATACCAAGTTAACAGCTTTTTCAGATAGTGACTATGCAGGGTGTAAAATGTCAAGAAAATCTACATCTGGTGGTTGTCAATTCTTTGGAAACTGTCTGGTGTCCTGGCAATCAAAGAAGCAAACATCTGTGGCAATTTTAACAGCTAAAGCTGAATACATTGCTGCTGCATGTTGTACATCACAAATTCAATGGCTCCAATATCAACTTCTTGATTATGGAATCAAAGGGACCAAGACTCCACTCTTAGTAGACAGTAAATCTGCCATTAGCATCATTCAAAACCCTGTTCAGTTTTCAAAGACAAAACATATAGAAATCAGGTTTCATTTCATCAGGGATTGCTATGAAAAACGGCAAGATTGAGGTGAAACATGTCACAACAGCTAATCAAATAGCTGATATATTCACCAAACCCCTTGACACATCAACATTATAGAGGTTAGTTTCCATGCTTGGAATGCTAAACTTTGAGTAAACTCTGTAAGTATTTTTGATTCTTTTCTGTACAAATTTTATTTTCACTTTCTTGTTTACTCACTTTGTCTCAAACCTCTGTTTATAAACAAAAAGAGAGAAAAACTACTGATGTACAAAAACATCTGTAAGGGAAATAGTTCTGAAAAGAAAAATCTACTGATGATAATAAAATCATTAAATATTGACTTTAGTGGTAATTTTTTTTAGTAGTTCAAAACTACTGAAGAATAATATAATAAACTCCTGATGAATAAATATTCATCAGAGGTTTTAGACAAAAAGGACAAAACAGTCTTTTCCTATCATTCTCAGAAGTTTGACCTGAATGGACTATTAAAACTTCTCAAACCCCTCTTTACATTATTATTGTTTCAAAAAACAAAAACCTCCATCTCTCTCTAAACCCTCTCTGAATCTTTCAACAGTTATATTAAAAACAATGGCTCTAGTTCTTAAACAGGGACACAATCAAAGAGGCTACTTCGAAAAAGCTAAAGCCTGGTCCCAATACGATGAAATCATTGATTTGATCGTAAAATCTCAATATTACACGGCGTTCACCATTGACCCACCAATCCATATTGACACTCTTAATGAGTTTTGGGAAAACGCTGAGACTGTTACCGAAAATGGTAAAGTCCTTTCCTTGAAGACAAAGATCAAAGGGACAGAAATGGCAATCACACCTGCTAACCTAGGAGAAAGATTAGGTCTGGATGATGCTGAAGCTCCTGATCAAATTCCCAGTGGAACAATTAAGTCAACCATAATTGAGTGTGGCTACCAAGGTACATTATCACATGCTACAATTTACAAGAAATATTTTGATGCAAAATATAAACTTTTGTTTCACTATATTATCGTGTGCTTAAGTCCAAAGATTGGATCTTCTTATAAGATGTCCACCAATTTTTCATTCAATCATTAATGAAACTAAATATAGGGCATCTTCATTCTTTTTCAATGAGTTGGTGTTGCATCACCAAAATGATAAAAAGAAATTTTTGTTGTATCCAAGGTTCGTCATGCAATGTATTATCAAAGAACTTGGACAAGAGGTGCTTGTGGGTAAAACAACTGTTTTAAACCCTTTAACCTCACAAGCATACTCTAGGCATAACAAACCGGCAGTCTTGCCAGAGGATGACCAAGGGGAATATGTCACAGTCCCTAATGAACCGACATCTTGACTACCCATTTCCAAAAGACCAAAACAACCTAAACAACAAAAATCCGAACCCACCAACCCCAAAAGAAAAGCAACTCAGGAAGTTGAGATGCCTGAAGCTGCTAATGTGCAATCTGCACTTTCAAAAGATGTGACTGAAACTTCCTCTCAGTCTCATTCATCTCAAATACCCGAAAGAGCACCTATATCCATTCTGTTTAAAAGAAAGAAACTCAAAAAGACCATAACTACTGACTCTTCTTTAAAAAAAAAACTTAATGAACTAAACAAAACTCAACTGTTGATCCCATAACTAGTGACCCACAAATATCACTAGCATTTGAGATAGCTAACATTCTCTCTGGGCTGAAACAACACAATCCATTTGAAAATGTCAATCCCCAATCACCACATAATACAGGGGATGAAAACACAGAAATGGACATTGATGTGAATGTGCTCAGCCCTAACCAAAGAGATAAGGAGGGACCAAGGCCTCTAAGCCCTAACTTAGATTCCTTGGGTATATTTGAGGCTGCTACTACTCTTATACCATCCAGTGATGGATTTGAGGACAGTAGTACAATAGCTAAGACCTCAAATGTGGCAACTACTGATGAAGGCCCTGTGACTGATGTAGGAAACCCTCAGTACCAAGAAAAAGAGGTTCATGAGACAACTAGGTTGGGCCTAGCTCATGAGACAACTGATACTGTTCTCATTGAGGACTATGTCAGTGATTCAGATGATTCCATTGATTTGGATGATGGATCAAAATCTCCACAAAATGAATTGATGGCTGACTGTGAAGGTCCTGATTCTAATGTATCTGTACTCAAGGAGACAGTCACAGAAGAACAGGTTAAAGACCACTTACACCCCAATTCCCCAAAAGTGGCATCCCTAGTTCACACTAAGGATCACCTAAAAACACACCCTCCACAATCACAAAAGCCTACCCAATTCTCTAGGTCATCAAGCATAGACCTGAACCACCTATGCAGCCTAGATGGTCCCCTATACCAGATGGTACATCAACTTATTTCTAGTCATCTCAAAGACTTTATGACTGCTATGGAGTTAAAGAACAACACTCAAATTGTGATGATTAACAATGCCATTGATCATAAGTTTGGTGAATTGTCAAGAAAGATGGACGACAACAGAAGACAATTAGCCCATCTATCTGGTGTAACACCTCCACCTCCATGGTTTCCAGAAGTGGATGAAGCTAAAAAGGGGGAGATGACAAAGGAACCTGAAACTGTGTCACTTGAAGCCTAAAAAAGAGCTAGAGAAGCACAAAATCTCAAGGAATCTCAAAAATTAACTACCATGACCAGACAAGAAAAAGCTCTTAAAGAAAGAGAAGACTAGTATCAAAAACAAGAGTGAGACCTTAAAGAAAATGCTAAAAAGATAAAAGACAACAGCTGATTACTTATATCGGCAAAAACAGCAAGACAAGGAAATTCTCACTCAAGGGACTCTCAACTGAAGAACTAACAAAACAGGTACAGCTTGTATCAGAAAGGCTAGTCACAGAGAAAGACAGAAAGTTAAAAAGAGCCCAAATCATTTAAGAATTGGTAGAGAACAAATATGGTTCAAAACAACAAATATGTAGGTGGAAAGAAGATGTACTCTATGATACCTACAAAAAGTTCAAGGCTGACAGACTTGCAAATCCAGAGAAATTCAAACCCACACAGCCTGCTACCAAAACGCCAGAGGAAAACACAACAACTAACTTCAAAATGGTTTTGCTTGAGAAGAACACCATTGTTGAAGATGATTTCACTGTTGATGAAAAACCTCTGTTGACACAATATAGGGGCCCTGCAACATTTGCCTATCAACCACAACAAACCATCAAAGAACAAAAACATACCAAGGTGGTCACTGAACATCACATGCCTATTTCAAAAGGTGATACACCTGGTACTGTGATAGTTGAAAAGAGAAGGAGGTACAATCTGATCAATGCTAAAAAAGAAAAACCTCCAACAACAGACCTATATTCAAACCTACAAATAGTACCATACAAAGAAAATTTCTTCAAATCCAAATCTCTGATTGTTAAATGGTGCTTCACCCACAAGTCCAGTTCCTTGATTCTAGAAAGAAAAGACTTCTCAACAAAATTCCTTCATGACTTGACTGAATTGGAAAAATTATCTGATGAAGATCTAATGACCATTCAGGATATGATGCCAGAAAAAGGATTACTTTTAGAATCAGAGGTCAGAGAACTCAGACATCAAACAGTCAAAGAAATCTGGAGAGTTCTTGACTTAAGGAAGAGATGATCGTATAAATAAAGATAGACAAAGGTTTTGGCTTCATCAATACAAGGGGAGATTGTGGGGTCAAAGAGGATTGACAAGCCAGTTATAAACCTTAGTCTTATATCCTCTTCACATTTTGAGAAACTGCTGAAGTGAAAGATATCCAAAAGTACTGAAGAGTAAAAGCATCAGAAGTTCTGAATATAAACTAGACAAATATTTGAAGAACAAAGTACTAACGGCAAACTCCTAAAGATCTTTTGTAAGAAGTATCAGCACTTGTATTAACCGACCTTAAACTCAGTAGTTTAGTATTATATTAGTTTTTGTTAAAGTCTTTGTTCAAGTTTTGATAACTACAGCCTGTTGTAGTATTATCTTACATTACTTTAAGCTTTTGATTACTTAGTCTGTATGTTATCTTTTCTATAAATAGAGGGATCACTCCCCCTATTATAGAAGTAGTTCATTCACTCATCAATCTTAAGACTTGAACATTTTCCTTCATATTACTTTGTAGTTTACCTTTCATATAGTTGATAATCATTCTGCATTTACTGTTATATTCATTTAATATTGATTCTCATCTTTAACTTCCTAGTTCATTGTTTGAGGGGGTGTCATAACTCCTGTTAAAAGTGATGCCTTAACTTGAACACTTTTATATTCCGCCGTGCAATTTACTTTGATACATTTAAAACACACAAGTGTTCATGTTCATGTTCATGAGTAAGAACTGATAAGTTGAGCCACTGATCCAACAAAGGTAAATCATCAGGGGACACCTTATATAAGTCACGAACTATTGGAATATCCTCGATATCCTTCTTCTCAGTAGGGTTTGAGTAACAAGTGCCAATGGAGGGATAGCCCTTTCACAAAAACTTATGGGCTTTCATGCAAGAAATGATATTCAAAGGTACACCATGTTTCTTGCCTTGAATTAATAGGATTGCCGATTGCTCCATAAGGAAGAGGAATGCAGACAACTTTATAAATAAAAGATTAACTTTGCTCGATGTTGGGACAACCAATCCATAACCACTAAAACATCAAAACTACCTAGGCAAATAAGGTTAGGGTGGTAAGAATCGCAGCAATAGAATACTCAGGCGAATAAGGTTAGGGTGGTAAGAATCGCACATCCTTGACAATGTTGGATCAGTATGCTCTTTAACAGTTTACTTGCATATGAACACTTATGTGTTTTGCAAGTTTGATCAGTTTTGCACAGCGGAATAATTTTAATAAAGTTTCACTATCAACAGGAGTTATTACTCCACCTGGATGTTTGCAAACTAAAGACAAGTTTAATGAGAATCTAAGTATTGAATGTAAATGACAATAAATAAGTAGATAGATTCTCAGTTAATGAAATGGAAATAACAAGTAAGAGTTTTGAAGGATTTAAGTTTTAATTAAAATCAATGTCTAAAATTGTAACAACCGGCAAAAATGAGGTAATTCCGTACTAATTAACTAATATGCGATTAACGTAATTAAATGCAATTATGTGTTGATTTATTTATCAAGGCCTTAGAAAGATAGCAATTCCCAAATAATGCATAGGAATGCATACGTTTAATGACAAAACATGATAGGATCATGTGCGAGTAAACTTATCCGGTATGGACGCTGGCGATTACCCGGTAAAAATTAAATAAACGAAAAGGATCCCGGACATCCGGATATAAAATAAAGGGTAATTTCACAAAATATAATGGGTTTTGTAACTCCAAAGCCATAAGTGAGAGCTTTTCATACAAATCTCCCGGTAACGAATAAAGTGCGCGTACCGCACCCGATACGCGTATAACTTATAATTTCACCCGACAAAAGCCTAAATAACTAATCAACGCTTAAACTAGGCTATGTTTAAGGGTTATTAAAGGTATTTTTAATATCCGGATAACGCACGGTTAAAACCCGAAAAATATCCGGACGACACCCGAACGAGGAGGGATTTAACATAACAAATAATGGGTAAATATTTAGTGTTGTGGACCCCACCCAAACACCCCAAGGGGCCGGCCTAAACCCCACCCCCATGATTAATCTTTTCCTTTTATTAATTAACCCACTTATTATTAAGAGTAATCATGAGATTTAAGAATGCATGGATGAGCATTGGGCAAAATTTAACAAATCCCCTTCTCTCTCTCTCTAACTCACGGCCAAACACCCTCTTACTTAATCTCCCAAAGATTTTTAATATCTCACATAATCTTCCTAAGATATCACATAATCCATAGAAGATACATGTAATCTTTAAGAGATATGGGAAGGATAATATAAGGATACAAGTGTGCATACATGAACATTCAAGCAAAAATCTTCTTCTTTTCTTCCCTTTTGGCCGTAGCATATACCACCCCCACATACATTTTCTTTTCAAGTTTAACACTTCCAAATCACCTCTAAGTATTCATCTTTCAAAACCCCATTGTGTGTTTCAAGAGCTTGGAGCTTAACCACTTGGAAGAACACATTAAACCCCATTCAAATCCAAGGTTTTTGTCTTCCCTAGCCTTGAGCTAGTAGTAAGCTTTTTAATCTTGCTTTGATCATTAATATTCATGTTATGTGTTCTTAGAAGCAAGTTGTACATGAAGGGTTAAAATGTGGTTTTGAAACATAAGCTTTAATATATTTTACAAAAGTAAAATGGATGAGTAAAAACATGTAGATGGATCATGGATTTGATGTTGGAAATGTAGTATTTCTAAAAATTATAAAACATACACATACACATATGAAGGATGATGATTTGAACATGATTTGTGAAAGTAACTTGAATATGCTAAAAGATAGTTTTGATCATCATAAAATGACCATCTAAAGTCTAATATAAGTTGGAATATGTTAGAAGTTCATAAATGTAGAAGTTACATATTTAAAGTCTACTCACTTGGATGAGTGAAATTTGGATATGTTGGATAAAAACACTAAACACACATGTTAGTAGCCTTAATGATGGAATATAAGACTATAAAAAGTGGTATGATGTAAAAATAATCTAACATTAAGAAGATGATTCTTCAAAGAACACTAATTTGGGAGAAAAATGCTAACTTTGGAAGTTAGGATGGAAAATGCAACATTTATAAGTTAAGGGACTAATATTGTAACTTTGAAAGTTGAGGGACTAAAATAGATATTTTAGAAACTTTGGTCCAAAAATGCAATGACGGAGAGTTTGGTGTCAAAAGCATAAATAATGATTTTTCAATGATGGTTTTGGTAAACACTAGTAAACTACTTGTGTATTTTGTATAAAAAGTGTATTTTTATAAAAATGGAAGTTTATAAAAATATGGACTTGTATTAACATAAGGATTTTATAAAAATAGAGGTTTTTATAAAAATGTTGAACAAGATTAAAAACTTGAGAAAACTTATACAAAAATGAATACTTTTATATAAATGGGAATATAAAAGTGTTGGAAACATTTTTGGGATGTGAGTTAACAAGTTGGGTTAAAAATACAAAAGTATATTTTTGAACCTTTCAAGTAATATGTGTTGAGGAATTGGAAGTATAAATAACATATCTATAAGACGCATATTGGAAAAAACTTGGAAAAATTAACTATCGGACTTAGTTACATAAACTAACTATAGCGGATAAACGGACAAACAAGAGAAAAATGCCATTGCGGCAAGATGAGAAAATATATATTTTAGGAAGTAAAATATATATGACATGGGTGAAAATTATATAACACTTTCCTAAGTGTTGGAGAAAACATTCGTGGGAGAAATCATACCGTAAAAGATTAAAACGTTAAACAACGTATGGACTTAACAAGAAAAATTACACGTTTATATATGTATATATGTGCTCGTCTCGACGAAATTCTAGTATATCTATTTGAATGGGAAAGTAGATATGCGGGAAGGAAAACCGAGACGAGTAGAGCAAAATATACATATATATATATATATATGTATGCCGATTGTAGATGCAGTTGTGCGACTAGTGCTTCGGATTGTATAATAAACTAGTTTTGTGATTTGTCGATGGTGCGAAGGAAGGTTTTTGTTTGGTCGAAGGAGAATCAAAGGGTGCGAAGGAGCAAGTTTTGGACGAATGTGAATATTGTTTTATGTATGGCTTGGTTCGACCGGTTGGTTTGGTCGAACCTGCACATTCGCATGAATCATTTGGGCGAATGTGCAGTCTATATATAGTCAAGCTGATTTTTTTGAATGTAACTTTGAGTCATATTATTCCCTCCACTTTCTGATTCTCTCTCTAGAAGTTTATTTAGCTCTTTTCACGTTCTTACCCTGTTTGTTTCAATCTTTAAACGTGTAATTGAGTTTCTAATTAATGAAAAAGCTTTGAAATGATGATTTACGTGTTTTGATCTGTTTGACTATTATTTTGTGATTGTTTTAGAGATTCCGCACCTAAAACTAACTTGTTTGATCATTCTTTGTTGTTTATACGATCCATACATCATACAAAGTGGTATCAGAGCCTTTCTGGATCAAACAACCACAAATTGATAGTCTCTCAGTTAATTTGGACCCAATTTTGGTCAAAAAGTTTCTGTTTTCATTGAACAAACTGATTTGATAAGATTTTGATTGATTACAACTTGTTTTCAAGGTTAAATTGGATAATTCTCTTCATTAAACTTGTTCCAAATCAATTCCGATTCAAAACCTGATTTAGATCATCAAAATCCATCAACATTTGATAAACATGATCAAAATTAACGGATTTTCAAAGAATAACCGTTTTTGAATTACCAGGGGTCGAACGTAGAGAGAACGGTCGAAAGTGTGATTTCTTTTGGTCGAAAGAGTGATATTGTGGTCGAAGGTGGTGTTTTAGTGGTCAAACGTAGACTTTCATTGCTTATTTGTGTTCATTCGCCCGTTGGTGTTACATTCGACTGATCGAACGGTCGAAGGAGAGGGAAAACGGTCGAACAAAAGAAGCAAACGGTCGAAAGAGTTTTTGTGATATCAGTCCACATTCGTACCATTCAAAACGGTCGAAGGAGAAGGATTTTTCTCATTCGCCCGTCCAATAGTGCGAAAGAGTATTCTGTTTTAAAACTTTTCTAATATTTTCGTGTTTAAACGTTTACAGGTTAAGATGTGGAACTTCCCAACAACGCCAAGACCTAATCAAACATCACAGCAGCAGACAACACGAGATCCATGGTCAGTTGCAGCCCAGAAGACTAGTCCACCATCCCAGCCAATCAATTACATGGCTATGACTAGTTCTGCTCCTCAGCAAGTTGTGCAACCGTTACAACAACCTATTGACAACTATTGGGGAGTAGCAGCAGCAGCCATTCATTCGCAGACGACCAATGCCATATCTACACTTATTCAAGATCTATCATCAGGAAGCGGCAATCGTCCACCAAAGCTCATGGATATGAAGGAGTACAACACATGGAAGACAAAGTTCAAGATACATGTGGAAGGACAAGGCTTAGAGGGAGCCGAGGCATGGCAGATGATAGTAAAGGGTTATGTTGCTCCTATTCTGGAGAATACTGAAGAACCGATACCGTTGGAGAATTTGGCTGATGATGAGAAAAAGAGGTTTGCGATCGAGAAGAAGGCGTTTTCTCAGTTATCTCAGGCGATCAACACTGGTTTGCTGCATCAGTTTGGAATGTGTACAACATCAAAACAATTGTGGGATATGCTGAGAAACAGACATGATGGTAATGAAAAGACAAGGAAGCTGAGAATGGGAGAGCTTCGAAAAGAATTCGAGAACTTTAGTTACATGGGCAATGAGACTCTAAAAGAATTGGTTCCACGGTATTGCCATTTGCTCACAGAACTTTCGAGCTATGAGATCAGCATACCGATGTCAGAACTGGTGGATAAATTTGCTGATGCTTTACCACCATACTGGAACCAACACATTGAAGTGTTGAAGGAAAAGGATGCATACCAGTATTGGACTATCAACGAGTTCATATAAAAACTGGAGAACAAAGAAATGGAGGAGAAGAGGAAAGCCAAGAGAGCGCAGATTCCACAGAATCCAGATCTGTATGTGAGTGGTACATCTACTTCTCTTTCTACTTCAAGCTCTACTTCAAATGTTGCACCTCACATTGCATGTGTATCCAATGTTGTTGAACCCACAAAAGCACCAATAAACTATCTTGCCCAAACTTCATCAACCACACCACAATCTTATCAAACACCAAATTTCATTCCACCTTTTTCACCTTTACAACAAGCTGCATGTTACACAACAAGTCAACCTCAACAACAACAACAATATACTCCTCACATGAACCAAATGCAGATTACTCAAACCCAATCAAATCAAAGCCCGATTGTGTTAGAGACTTCTAATCTTAACAATGTGACTGTTGAGATTGCTCAACAGCATGTTGCTTTAGTATCTGCTATGGTTGCATCATACAACGGTTTAGTTGCTAGTCAGATAGGAAACAACAATCTCACCAATGAGGACTATGCACAAATCGATAAAGAGGAGATGGAGCTTATGGACATACAGTGGGCATTTGCGAGCATAATGAGGAGAGCCACTGAATTTATCCAGAAGACTGGAAGAACTGACCTTTCAACTTCTCCAAACACCACTTACGGCTTCAACAAAGCCAAGATTACATGCTTCAATTGTGGTGAGAAGGGTCATTTCAAGAGAGAGTGTACACAGCCAACACAGCAAGGTAATCGAAACCCGTTCAATTCAACCTACCAAAACAGACAAAATCAAAACCAAAATCAGGTATCATACAACAGTCCTAACATCTCTAGCTTTCAACCTCAAAACAAATACCAGAACCGTCAAAACACACAACAAAATACCAACACTAGACAACCTACAACTCAAAACCAACCACAACAGAATCCAAACCGAACCATTGTTCCTATCTCTACACCTAACATTCAAAACCAAAACCAAACTGACAATCAAAACCAAGCACTTGTGATTCAAAAAGATGAAGGTTTTGATTGGACGGGTATGCAATTGGGAGTGGAGGAGATTACTGCTGGAAATGTGGCTTGTGTGGCACAGAAGATGAGTTTGGATGAGCATGAGGAGATAGAAGAGGAGGTTGTGATAGAGAAAGTGTCGGAGTTGAAAATAGAGGAGTTGAATGAGGATGTGATTGCTGAGAGTGAAGACAAGAAATCTGGAATGATTCTTGATTCTGTCACAGATGTTGGAGAGCACTATGATTCAGCTTATTCGGATATGGAGAGTGATTCTGACTCGGAAGCTAGTGTGAACTCACTAGACGATGACATTGATCAGTTGCTAGCTGAAGCTGATTTCCTTATGACCCGCAAGTCGTGCATGGTGGATGATGCGTGCACCAAGATTGACTACTCCAAATTCTTTGCAGGGAAGGAAGCTCACTTCGCGCTGATGGCAATGACAGAACCTCCTAAACCGGTAAGTTCTGAATCTCAATCTAAAGTGTGTGTTAAATGTGCTGATTTTGATAAATTGACAGAAGAAAATAAGCTTTTTAAGGTACAACTTGAGAGTGCCAAAATAAACTGTCAGATTTATCAAAAAGATTCAAAAGATTTCAATAAAGTACTTGATGGTTATAAAAAGGATGTGTCTGAACTCAAAAAGACTTTGTCAATAAAACAACTTGCCATTAATAACTATGTTAATGAAATGGAAAACACCAAGTTAGAAATGGCAACCATCAAGTGCTTCGCTGAAAAAGTGAATAAGAAATTAAAGAGTTATAAGCACATTGCATATATAGTTGACCACATCATCGAAGAACCTTCCCAGTCGAGTAGTGCAAACTACAAGGCTGTCCCATCTCTGGTGTTGTTCGAAAATCATAATTTACATGCAATACCACCGAAGTCTTTAGTCAAATCTGACTCCACATCAGATAACGAGCCCAACACTTCCAGTGTCGGAGACCCGTATTCTGATGTGAGACCTGTATTGGGAAACAATGAGGGTGTGGTCGTTGTAGATGATTCTGATGAAGAAGATGAACAGTTTGAGATGGTTGTTGAGAATGAAAGTGATATCCCTGATGAAAATCATATAATCACTACTGAGCCAGTCTCACCATCTCAGATCGTTCATCCAATGGCAAATGCACATAAAAAGAATGTTGTTAGGAAAGCTGAACAGTCTGTTGGTAAAAGTGTTGAAAAGAAAGAGGTCAAGAAAATTGAGAAAAATGTGGTTAAAATTGTTGAAAAGAAAACTGAAATTAAAACTGAGAAACCAAATGACATGAGCAACGAATCATGTGACAAACCTGTAAAATTTTCTATCGGATGCAAGGCTCCGATAAGATTTTGTCTGATGATGAATATCCGATTAAATTTGTGAATTATTCCAAAATTGAAAAGATCTGGCAGGAAAGTACAATTTGGTTCCCAAAACATGAACGAACCAATGACATTCCTCCAGAAATTTTAGAGAAAATTTATTCGGATAATTCTAAAGACGCAGAGGTCAATGTCACACAATTCGTTCTGCCAGTTGACAAGGCAAATAGTTTCATTGAACCGACTTACTCAAAGGAACCAGCTCCTGAGAGTTTAAGGAAACAGTGCATGGTTGATCGATATCCCATTGCAAGTTTTTCCAAGTCGCATATCAAAGAAAACTATGAAGAATACCGTGCGTGTTTTAAGTGCGGGGAAAGGGGACATTTACTTGCCACCTGCCCGTATGTACGACACAAGAGGCACGAGGTGGAGATGAGGCAACATCATGATTATCCGGTTGACAACTACAGTTATCCACAAAGACGGTATTTCCCTCAGCAAGCACCTTATTATAATCAAAACAATTTTTACAACAAAAGGGAAAACCATCCGATGACTTATGATAAACGCAACTGGATAGCCACTGAGAAACCTGTAAAGAAACCAGTGATGAACTCAACTGCTGATAACAAAAAGGTCCCTTTTAAACCTAATGTAAAACCAGCAGTTGGACCTGTCTCTGTTAAATCAGAGAAGGTAACCAAGAAGGTTGCATTTACAGACGAAGTAAAGAAACCGGCTGAGATCTCAAAATCTCAGATCCGGATCTTGAAAAGGTCTGAACAATCTTGGTCATCAAAGGAGTCTGAGGGTGCCTCAACTTCACAGAATGTGAAAATTGAGAAAAAGAAAGTTGAGAGTGAGAAGAAAGAGGTTGAGAAAACCCAAGATGTTTGTGAATCGAAAGAATCTTTGAAACAACCAATTCAAAGACCCAAGACCAAACAGGCTTGGGTCCCCCGAAAGATCTAACTGCTTTACTTGATATGTGCAGGGAGCTCCAGATGGCCCTGTTAGCAGCCTATGGATTGTTGACAGTGGAGCTTCTGGTCACATGATGGGGGATCTCACGCTACTCTTTGATATCAAGAACATAAATGGAGGTTACGTAGCATTTGCAGGAAATAAAGGAGGCTACATTACGATGGAGGGTAGTGTTAGCAATGGGGTCGTGACATTTGAACGGATATCGTATGTGAAACAGATAGATTACAATTTGCTCAGTGTTAGCCGAATCTGTGATAAGCAATTTTCTGTTTATTTTGATGACAAATCTTGCTACATCTTGAAACCGGGGTGATGCTAAAGGCACCGAGAGTAAACAATTTGTATATTCTCGATATGTCCAAAGCTATGACCACCCATGGCCAAGTCACGTGTTTCCTCTCTAAGGCTACGGAAAAAGAATCTATAATGTGGCACAGGAGAATGGGACACATTCATTTGAGAAAGATGAACCAGTTAGTGAAGAATGAACTTGTCACGGGAGTTAATGTGAAACATTTCCATTTGAATGACAAGTGTGTTAGTTGTAAAAAGGGAAAGCAGCACAAACAGGCCCATAGACCAAAGAAAGTAAAATTCTGTTGAACTACCGCTTGAGCATTTGCACATTGATTTATTCGGTCCAGTTAGGCGTAAAAGTCATGCCGGGGAATTGTACTGTCTTGTGGTGACTGACGATTATTCAAGATTTTCATGGGTTATGTGCTTACACCCAAAAAGCGACACTTTTGACAACCTGAAAGTTCTGTTTACACGTCTGGAGAATATCTATGGTCTAAAGATCAAACGAATCCGGAGTGATAATGGGACGGAGTTCAAAAACGCTCAGATGGAGGATCTTTGTGCAAACAAGGGAATTCATCACGAATATAGAACAGGACTCTAATCGAGACGGCGAGAACAATGCTTGCGGACTCAAATCTTCCAGTCATGTTCTGGAACGAAGCAATTTACGCAGCATGTTACACTTTAAATCGTGTTTTAACAGTGAAGAAGTTTGGCAAAACTTCTTATGAGCTGTTGAACCGACGAAAGCCGAATCTGGAGTATCTAGAACCATTTGGTGCCCCGTGTACAATGCTTAATCCTTCGGAGAAGTTCGCACCAAAGGTTAAAGAAGGTTATTTTGTTGGATATGCAACCCCACTAAAACGAGTATTCAACAAAAGAACTAGAAAAGTCGAGGAGTGGGCTAATGTCGAAGTACAAAGATACACACAAAATGTACAGGGTGGAGGTCCAGATTGGATGTTTGATTACAAAGACTTCTTTGAATCATTCAATCTAGATAGCATGGTTGAAGAAGCTGTACTACGTTTATATTACGAGGTCGAAAACGCCGTGACTTCACCGTTAGTGCGTCTGATCACGGTAAATCCTCAAGCAACTTCTAATGATACCACTGCTCCTGTGATGGAAGAAGAGGTGTTCCAAGAAGCTTCCACAACGCTTAATTCATCAGATTCAGAAGATGAAGACGATGATGCTACAAGTGAAGCTATTCTGGACAATGCTACAGTGACACCACCAGTGAACCCAAATACAACTGATGCTTCAACATCGAATGTGGGTAATGATCTGGTTTCTACAGAGAATTTGACGACTCAAACGGGAGTACAAGTACCTGATTATCCGGAATCTCGGATACATCAGATACACCCGCTTGAACATGTTATTGGTGATCCTGGTAGCAGCGTTATGACAAGAGGGCAATTAAGAAATGCTCAAGCACCAGAAAACATTGGCAATCTTGCTTTATATGCCAAAATACAAAAATCTGGTTTTCAAAATGACTGGTCTTTCGCTTGTTATGTTTCGCAGGTCGAGCCGTGGACGTACAAGGAAGCTCTTTTGGATGATGCCTGGGTAGAAGCAATGCAAGAAGAGTTGTTAAAATTTCAGAAACTCGGAGTATGGACGTTGACAGATTTGCCCCCGGGAAGAAAGAAAATTGGAACCAAATGGGTGTTTAAGTGTAAGAAGGATGATAGAGGAGTTATAGTGAGAAACAAAGCTCGTTTGGTTGTTCAAGGTTTTCATCAAGTTGAGGGAATCGACTACAATGAAATCTATGCACTTGTTGCACGCTTGGAAGCTATCCGAATGTTCCTAGCGTTTGCATCCTGGAAGAAATTCAAGGTGTATCAGATGGATGTAAAGAGCGCATTTCTTTACGGTGTGGTCAAAGAGGAAGTTTACGTAGGTCAACCGCCAGGCTTTGAGGACCCTATTCACCGGGATAAGGTCTATGTCTTAAACAAAGCACTCTACGGGTTGCACCAGGCTCCGAGACAATGGTATGAGGAGCTGAGCACGTATCTTCTCTCGAAAGGATTCAAACGCGGATTGGTAGACTGCACACTATTCACGAAACGAGCAGGAGATGACTTGCTTCTTGTACAAATTTATGTTGATGATATTATTTTCGGATCTACTAACGAACTTCTGTGCAGGGAATTTGAAAAAGTTATGCAGGAAAAGTTCGAAATGAGCGCAATGGGAGAAATGCAGTTTTTCCTAGGCTTGCAGGTGGAGCAAAGACCAACGGGGATCTTTATTCACCAGACGAAATACGTTTCTGAAGTCCTGAGCCGATTCCAGATGGATGATTCGAAGCCGATGGATACCCCGATACAACCTAATCACGGGATTGGAGTTGAAGTTAAGGGGGAGCTGACTGATCCATTTACATACAGAGCAATCATCGGATCTCTGATGTATCTCACCGCGTCTAGACCGGATATAATGTTTGCAACATGTCTTTGTGCACGATATCAATCGAAGCCAAAACAGAGTCATCTTGCAGCTGTCAAGCGTATCCTTAGATATCTGAAGGGTTGTCCATCGAAAGGACTTTGGTACCCTCATGATGATAATTTTGACCTAATTGCTTTTAGTGATGCAGATTGGGGCGGCTGTGACAAAGACAGCAAATCCACAACGGCTGGATGTCAGTTTATGGGGAGCAGGCTCGTGACCTGGCAATGCAAGAACCAAACCGTAGTTGCACTATCCACATGTGAAGCAGAATACATTTCAGCATCGAGCTGCTGCTCACAGGTTCTTTGGATCCAACAACAGATGGTGGATTACGGTTTGCAATTTCTTAAAACCCCTATTTACTGTGATAATGAAGCCGCAATCGCATTAACAAAAGACTTAGTAAATCACTCAAAGGCTAAACATATCCGGATTAAATATCATTTTATCCGTGATTGTTATGCTAAAGAGTGGATCGATATGGTCAAAATCCACACTGATTATCAACGCGCAGATCTTCTTACCAAAGCTTTTGACAAATCCAGATTTGATTATCTTTTAAAAGCTAATGGTATTAAGGAAAAACAGGACTGATCACCACCTTAGTCTATCATTTTTTAGTTAAATTTTTACTGCTTTTCAGAATAATTTCGAAAATCCAAAAACATTGAAAAATTTCCAAAATCCATAAAAATTAGAAAATTTCTTTGCTGACTGCTATATCTTCTTCCCTTAGATTAATGCCGTCAGATTTCTGTGAACAAACGATATCTGGGCAGTCACATATTTGAAATGCTCCAGCTTATCTTTGGGAATAGTAAATTCGAAAAATTATAAAAATCAGAAAAATCAAAAATGATTTCCTGGAGTATAAAGGGAAATGATAGTACATCAGTGGGGATCTGACACATTCTAAGTAATGTACTGCTTTATAGGGCGTGTGTCTGAGTCTGTGCGATGTGCTGATAGGCTTCGTAGACCTATTACTGCGTGCCTGATACATACATATCAAACAAATTGTTGTGTGGATGAACTCCTCATGGGCATATGGTCTTAGTACCGTAATTTCGTTTGATAGGGTATTTGTACAAAACTCGAAGGTTTAGGGTCGTTATGTTATTAGTTGTCTGGGGATAGCCTCTCTGATCTTCTGCTGTAAGTCATTACGGACCTAGATCAGGCAGGGTGTCTTTATAAAAGAGCTTTATGCCAAATCCTAAAGTTACCGAATTGAGGAACTTTCCATGTTATATGATGATCAAAGATTATCTATTACATCGTATTAATCACTGATGCAAATCATGATTAATATCAGTCCTCGACCTGGTACAGTGCATATGTTACTTTGCTGCATTAATTTGCTGACCTGTATACCTCTGTGCATTAAACCTTGTAAAATTACAGACGACGAAAGCATAATCACGCTTTACAATGAGTCTTTGTGCATTTACTTCTTGATACGGGAGTATGTCGTGTGCGTGGGAACCACAGACGATTACGTTTATACTATAAGTATCAGTATCAGTTTAAAGCACTGCACAAAAGTCTACATGTGAGTTTATGTGGATCACAATATCAGCAGTTGCCAGATCACACATTGTCTTTAATGATAATAATTCAAAAAGATCAACGGTGTGATCAGATTTCTCAATAACTGATATGATCCCTTTACCGGAAATCCCAAAAACATTTACAGTTTTTCATTTACATTTCTGCATTTTATTTTCTCGTCAAAAAAGTACAAAACTCAAAAAGATTTTAGGTGTGTTTTAACATAAACTTTAGAAAATCCAAAAAGATTTTATATTTCCATCTTATTTTTTATAACTGGTGGTGGTTGATGTCGATTTTCTAAACCTTGTTACATCATTTGAGCTTTGTAACCTTTTAAATGTGAAAATATGAATGTTGGATGCTTAAAAGTTGGAAAATAATTGGAACGGGACTCGTTTTTGAGATTTGGAAAATTTATCAAAAATCACAATTCTCATTCGCCCATTCGGTTGGTCGAATGTGGGATTTTTCATGTTCCTTCGTATGTTTTAAACGGGTGAAGGAGAGTGTTCTTGAACATATGTTTCATTCGAACCCTTTTGGCTCATTCGAACCTTTAACTAGGGTCGAAGGAGACAAAAGCTTCTCATTCGACCGGGTAGAACGGGCGAAGGAAGATGCCTATATATAGTCTTTCTATCTCATTCGAACCATTGCAAAAATTTTTCAGAATTTTCACTCTAACCTCACCTTGTTTCTCTGTTGATTTGAACCATATCATTGTGTTCGTTACATTCCACTGATCATTTTCCACTATATCTTACAGGTTAACATAAAAAATCCATGGACTAATCACTGTTTCTATGTTTCAAGCCCTAATTCTTAAAATCTGATTTTAACAACTTAATTGTTGCAATTGATATTAAGTCTTCATTATATCTGTGTTTTAGGGGGAGAAAAACCATAAATCATGGATTCAAAACCAACAGATTGATCAATTAATCATCAGTTGTGTTTCGAACCCTAGTTTTAGTTGAAAACACAGACACAATGAGAAATTGATGAAACTGTTAGTTTAAAATGATTAATCGGCATTGTTAGTTGCCATACAAATCAAAAGAACATGATCAGAAACCATAAATTTCAAAATTGAAAATTCAAAAATATGAACAGACTCCTTCGACCCTTTCGAATGGGCGAAGGAGATGATAAACTGGTCGAATGAAGAAATTGTGGGCGAATGAAACTTTTTATCAAAACTTTTACATTCGTACCATCAAATTTTCTCATTCGCACCTAGTTTTTCACATTCGCACCCCCGTTTGGGCGAATGAGAATGATAAATACCAAATTTTCAAGGTTTGAATTTTTGTCGATTTTTAACATGCTTCTTTGTTTTGTTTTGCAGATTAAACCTTGTCCGAGCAGGAGAAGACTACTGAGCAAGCTGGATCGTCCTCACAACCTGCTAAGAAAGTTCCTGAAGAATCTTTAACCTTAGAGAATGCTCATAATTGCTGTCCGTATCTCGGAGAAGTTAAAAAGCACACGGAGTTTGTCGAGATCATTGAATTCTTGAAGAGGAGTAGGGTGATTGATGCGATTGCTACACCTACTATTATTTACAGAGATATGATGCAAGAATTCTGGTCAGGAGCAAAGCTGGACTTCTGGAATTGCGAGTCATGTTTGATTAGCAAGATCCAAGGGCAGAGGGTTATTGTATGTGAGCATGATTCAAGAGAAGCATTGAACTTACAAGATGAGAAGACAGATCCTAAGGAGCTGAGTTTCATGGATCAGCGAAAGTGTTTCCTAAGGATGAAGTACAATGGACCGATTACTGATGGTTCATTGCACAAGGGAAAACTGTGCCCTCAATTCAAATATTTGGCACACGTTTTGATACATATCTTCGGATCCGCCGCTGGAGGATATGACTTGATGCGCAAGAGTATTAGCTCTATGATGGTTGCCCTGGTATTGAACAAACCGTTCAATGTTTCAGGAATGCTGATGGAACACTTGTTAGAGCCTGTGAACGACACGAGGAATCTGAAGTTTCTGTTATATCCTCGTTTCCTCCAGATGGTATTTGATAACAAGTATAAAGACTTGAAAAGAGATCCTAAGCATATTGTTGTTCAGGAACATATGTCACTCAATACACTTGCTAGGATGAAAGCGTACAAAGGATTGTCGGTCAATGAACGTCCACCAGTAAGACGTTTGTTTGGACATCTAGCAAGAATTGACTATACAGATCCAGGCAAAGGGCTTGTAAGACATGCGGACAGTGATTCAGATCCTGATAACCCATTACATCCTGTTGATCCAAATGCAAAGCGCAAAAGACAGGTTGTTAATGTCGGTGCCAAGAGTGGAAAGGTTAAGGAGAAAGGGATAAGGTTAGACGTTGTGTCTGAACCTGAGAAGAAAAAGAGCACACCAAGACGTAACAAGATGATGGCAAATAAAGGTTTGCATATTGTGGATGAAGCGTCGATTGATTCAGAGGAGACGCAAGAAGATGAACATTGGGACTCGGAAACTGAAATGTTAAAGACCACCACGCCCAAGGCCACTGTGGCTGGTGAGTTTGGTAGTCAGACTGTTGAAGATCAAGGAGATAAGAGTCCAATTCCTGTTGATGATGATGAAGTGATTTTGAATTTAGAAGAAGATTTTCCTGGTTCTCCCGTACAAGCTGCAAAGTCAAAGAAGAGGAAACAGGAGAAACCAAGTCTAAAGAGAAAGATAGAGATTGAATCGCTCATAGCTGGTAAGAAACTTCCACCAGCTTCTAGTTCTAAGTCACCGGTTACTGCACCAGTATCAAAGAAACAAAAGACTGCGACTACTTCGAGCACACAACTGGGAGATGATATACCTGTTGATCAGTTTAATGAAGCTTTAGATAATGTGCTTAAGAAGATGAGGAAAAGCAAATTGCCTGAAGTTGCTGAAGTGCCTATTAAGAAGAAGGTCTCAGTTGATAGTGATGTTATGAATGTTGTGAATCAAAGGCTGACTGAGATGATGAGCATTATCAACAAACAGCAAACAGAGATCGAGCAATTGAAGTCAAATGATCGAAAGATGTTGGAAGTCGTAGTCACATCCCATGATGATAGTGAAGTATTGAAGAAAACAATCAAGAAGTTGAAAAGAGAGAACAAGAAGTTGCTGAAGCACGAGCAACGAAACACCAGAAGGATTATTGTCTTGAAAGAGGAGAACAAACAGCTGAAGAAGAGTAACAAGCACATGGATGATTTGATAAAAGACTTGTACTCTCGAGCTCCTCTACTTCAAGATGGTGAAGAAGATAAAGAACGAGAAGAAGAGCAGGTAGACTTTGAACCATCTGACGAAGAAGAGGATGAAGATCTTAATGAAGATGCTGGTAATGATTCTAAAAAGAAGTAAAAAAAAGAAGAAGAAAGATGATGGAGATGATGGAGGTTCAGATGGTGGATCGAGTGATGGGAACAGCTCTGCTTTTGATAGTAGTGATGATGATGATGATGACAACGCTGAGAAGTATACGTATGAAAAGCGTGATTCGAGTAAGGGTGGAGAGTCGAGCTCTAAGACTCCAGGTGAAAATGTTGATGACGATATATTCTGGAATGAAAAACTGCAGTCTTTATCTGAAGAAGACAAGAACATGTATCGCCAGATGCTTACAGATCGAGTCTGGACGATTGACATGACAAGCAGGTTTCCAGAAATATTCGAATCGAGTAATAAGCTGTTTGAATTTGAGTTTGATGACCCAGATCTTGAAGATGGAGAGGTTTCTGCGGCGGTTTCTAAAGAAATACTTGAAGGTTTAGCCAAACAGGAGGGAAAGACTTTGGAAGAGTTACTTGCTGATAATTACATTCCAAAGATACCTGAAAAGGAAGCCGGGAATCATTCTGATGACCGTGATGTTCCTGCTTTTGAAGAGGTTGAGATGGAAGATATAACAAGTGAGGAATATCCACAATATTTCAAGAATAATCAAGATTGTGGATTTCCAGGATTTTCTGATGATGTGCTAAACCAGGCCGAGAAACTGGCTAAGGAGAAGAGCAAAATGTTTGAAGATGAGATTTTTAAAGGGCATGATGAACCATGGTTCGAGCAATCAGATAGTTTGAAGGAGTTTTTGAAGAAATTGAAAGAGAAAGAGAATAACCGTCCGAAAGCTGAAGTACAAGGTAGCTTTTATAAACTTCACAGTGGGATTTTCAAAGGTCGTGCATTGGCCTGGAAGTTTATTAAGCAACTAAGATGCATAGCAGTGAAGTGGGAGAAGGGGATCTTATATTTTGATAAGTTTCATCATTTGAAGACTCTTCCTTATTGGGCAATTCGTGATATTTGCCGTCACCGTTTAACGGGAGCATCAAATAGTCAGATTACCTACTTTGCTGAGAAGATGACGAGAGAAAGCCGAACCAAGTGGGATTTATTTGAACCACAATATCCGAAACGAATTGTTCATAAAAAAGATATTGATATGATTACAGGAATGCCCAAGGTGACGTTATAGTATAAACCACCGCGAGTGTTGATTTCATTTGGTGGTATTATGATTGGAAGATAGCAGAGGCTGTGATTGTGCTGAAAGACGGAGAGAAGAACTTCAAGAAGATACACATTTTTGATCCCATGTGGTTAATCAACTGTTCACATGAGGATATAATAATGTTGTTTTACAATCCGATCTATTCTGAAGTGAAGGATGCTGAACAAGCAGGAAAATACCAACGTGTGGTATTTCTGTGCTTTGCATATGATATAAACGCTGGTTGTGACTATGATGAGAAGCTCGGGAAGTTTGTAGAGAAACAGAAGGTGCCTGAAGTGAAAAGGACGAAGCCAAAGCAAAGAACAGAAGATTCAGCGACATATCAAGTTGATGAACATCAGAATGGACGAACAACGTCGACAGCAATCCAAGCAATAGTCGAGGGGGAGTTTGTAGATGCAGTTGTGCGACTAGTGCTTCGGATTGTATAATAAACTAGTTTTGTGATTTGTCGATGGTGCGAAGGAAGGTTTTTGTTTGGTCGAAGGAGAATCAAAGGGTGCGAAGGAGCAAGTTTTGGACGAATGTGAATATTGTTTTATGTATGGCTTGGTTCGACCGGTTGGTATGGTCGAACCTGCACATTCGCACGAATCATTTGGGCGAATGTGCAGTCTATATATAGTCAAGCTGACTTTTTTGAATGTAACTTTGAGTCATATTATTCCCTCCACTTTCTGATTCTCTCTCTAGAAGTTTAGTTAGCTCTTTTCACGTTCTTACCCTGTTTGTTTCAATCTTTAAACGTGTAATTGAGTTTCTAATTAATGAAAAAGCTTTGAAATGATGATTTACGTGTTTTGATCTGTTTGACTATTATTTTGTGATTGTTTTAGAGATTCCGCACCTAAAACTAACTTCTTTGATCATTCTTTGTTGTTTATACGATCCATACATCATACACCGACGAGATCCTAGTATATTTATTTGAATGGGAAAATAAATAAACGGCGGGGTAAGTCGAGTCGGGCGTTAAGAATATACTACCGAACGACAAGACCTTAGCATATTTATTTGAATGGGAAAATAAATATGCGGCAAAGTGAGTTGGGTCGGGTGTTAAGAATATATTATATCGAACGATACGATCTTAAGTATAATTATTTGAATGGGAAAATAATTATACGTTAGGTGAAGTCGAATCGAGGATAATAATATACAAGTTAAAAGGATATTAACAAGAATAATATATAACTTGTAAGAAAAGGGTAAACCATCGCCAACGAACCTAGGATACGCGTTTAATTAAACGGGAATTGGAATAACACGTGGTCGGGGAGTTGGGTGTACAACTTGCCAAGGCACATACACTATAGGTGTAGTGACTTATACGTCTAGGACGTTTGTAGGTGCGAGACCACAAATTTGCTATCTTCCTTTTTGAGCCGAGCACAGTTTCAGGTGAGTCTCACGACCCCATTTTAAACTATTTTACGTTTTTCGGGGGAAAGATATGTTAGGGAAATGTTTGACGGGATAATTACTTGAGTTGTGATCGCCACTCGGGGTTGAGACCTATCTACTATAATCATTAATTTAGGGAAATGAAACCAAAGGAATATTTGAATAGTACTATTGGTGCCTGACAAGGCGCACCCCTAATCGATAGCATCGGTTATGCATCGGCGTATGCCTGGGGTGCACGTATTCTGAAATCAAGTCGTAGGATACCGAGTAACGACTTGGAGCGGGGCATTATTATTATTTGTCTTGGTTTGGTTATAGGCTCAAGCAGAATTGTAGGAACTTGCAACTCCTATAAATTGTCATAACATGGTAATTCCCAATAGATAAAGTTTTGGAAAACTAAATCCTGTGAACTCACCAATATTTATATATTGACGAATTTTTAAACATATCTTTCAGGTAATTGATTGATGATGGACAACATGGCAAGCTGGGTTAGGGGAATCTCTCAATTGGGTGTCGGGTGTTTTGAAGGGGTTTCACTTTTATTTGCCAAGGATTTGGGATATATTTGAGGAGCCTCCTTATTTGTATTAAAAACAATTTTGTTTATGTGTGAACATGAAACATGGGTTTTGACGTCTTAATAAATGACCCATTTTCTTAATTACTTATGATTTGCGTTAACCTTGACTTTATACGCTTGAACCGTCGCGCCACGTGTTTCCGCCATTGGCGTGGTGTGACAGAAAGTGGTATCAGAGCCAAGGTTATAGCGAACTAGTATTTTAAAATCTAAACTATAACCGGATTTGGTTCAAAAGATAAAGCTTTCAAAATATATATGCAAAACGCAATAAAGTAATTTTTTTCGAAAGAAAAGAACATTGGGTATGAAGAGATTCCGACCAAGCTAGCCATGGGTATTAATATGTGTTACGTTAGTATTAGAAGTTAGGAAGAATACCTTGAATGTACGCCTTAACTTTCTAATGAATAATGCATAAATATTAGTACGGTTCTTTTCCCAGAGATGTCGGATGCTGAGAGTGCCGCACCGAGCTACGATAGTAGCATCCAGATTATACCAGCTCCACCGATCGAGGTAGTAGTACTCGACCCGGAGGATGACGACATGGAGATAGACGCCGCCGTTGGAGGCGCAGGCAGTGACAGCTCCGAGGAGACTGATCCCAGTGAGGACCCAGAGTGGGCCCCAGCTGAAGACGACATGGCCGCCATAGCAGACATGCCGATGGCAAAGGCACCACAGGCCGATCTGCCTCTCGTGCCACTACCTGCCGCACCATTACCACCACACCCCATTCGAGCCGTCAGGGATTTCCCTGCGGACTGCGCAGGTCCTTCGAGACCCGCCCCCACCCGGTCAGAGACGGTGGAGTCTCCGTTCGATCGACATGCCCACGTCGATCATGAGCCACTACCAACCCCTCATATTCACGTTCCCCGGGGTATGAGGCTTGTGCCTCTTGCTCGAGGACAGAACGGGTGGATATCAGACGATTCTAACGACGAGTCAGTAGCGTCTGTGGACCATATAGCCATACCTATTCCCCGAGCTGACTAGGAGGAGCTCGTTGCTCCGATGATAGAGGACGCCCCTACTGCACCTATAGCCCTTCTCGCCCTACCTGAGCCCGTACCGCAGGATGGGCCAGCCTCTGCAGGACACATTGTGGAGGGTAGCTCAGCCCGTAGCTCTGAGTTGCGTAGAGCGGGCATGACGGCGTTCGCTACTGCGAGCCCCACTACC
Organism: Ambrosia trifida; assembly: GCA_028751855.1. Taxonomy (NCBI): domain Eukaryota; kingdom Viridiplantae; phylum Streptophyta; class Magnoliopsida; order Asterales; family Asteraceae; genus Ambrosia; species Ambrosia trifida. The sequence goes on from CM054127.1 coordinate 96,247,993, forward strand.
CCCACAGTCATGGTGTCCGCCCCGGAGTGGGCCACTGTTACACAGCCCCTTATGGCCCCCTTGGCCGAGCTTATAGCACCTCCCTCAGCACCCATGACATTACCCATTTTTACCTTACCCATGCTGCCATCCCTCCCAGAGATGCTTACAGTACCACTATCTGCACCTTACACTTTGGGTGCAGGGGCCCCCTTCATGATACCACCACCTGCACCGTATGCTCTGGGTGCAGGAGACCCGTACCAGATGCCACCCCACTTCACCCCTGGACTACTAGGTTTTGCCCAGCCCTTCACACCTCTACCGATACCAGACCTAGTCGGCCCATCCCAGCCGACATACATTGACATACCCGGGCCGTCACAGCCCCATGGGATGGCCCCACTATCCGGACCGGCTTGGTCCACAGTGATTTCATTAGAGAGTGACTTCCAGACTCTCGCTGACACGGTGCAGCGCACCATAAGCCAGATGGATCAGCAGGCCCGACTCATGTGGGCCAGGATTCTTGACGCCAGGGATGCACTGGCACACTACGTAGAGGAGCTTCTGCGCATGGACGCACACTGTGGGATCACCGGCGACGCGCACTTTGCGCACCGCCAGTTCCTATACGATCGGATTATGACTATCAGCATGTCCATCAGTATGTATGCCCCCCAGTACCAGTACCCACCGCCACCACCGCAGTAGACGGGGAGACATCCACGATATATATAGTAGTAGTAGCATGATAGCGTAGCAGGGATTACAGCGCTCGTTTGCATTTTGCCCAGCCGTGCGGGGTGTGCCGGCATATGACATGATGTTTTTATTATTTCAATATGATGTATGAGGGATGCTATCCCCTATTTTGTTATTGTAAACAAAGCGTTGTACTCGTATTGTTGAAATTATTGAAAATCTTATTGTTATGATGGTAAAATATGTGGTTATATAACTGTGATTGTCTACGATTATTATTACTTACTCTATATATTGTGATCTGTGCGATTGTGTGGTGATGATTGTGTTGATTATTATGTTCATGTGATGAGTTGCTATTTATGCTTTGTGTATGTCAAAAATTAACATTTAATAATTGCTATTGAAGTAAAATGGCACCGGCCACACGGAGCAACAGTGGCAATGACGGATTGCCCACAACACCCGCTGAACTCGAAACACTAGTCTCGGAGCGTATAGCCCGAGGTATTGCGGAACACGAGGCCGCCCGCACCGAATGATCGCGGGACAGGACCGGGAGTGATCGACGTGAGAACTCCCCTACTGGTAAGAGGTTTATGAATAAATGCAAAAGTAATAGGGGATCATCATGAAGCTCCTATCCCATCATAACATACTACCTTATTATTGCAGAAACTGCCTCGCAAGAGCGTGGCTGCACATTCAAAGCCTTCCTGGACTGCAAGCCACTCAACTTTAGCGGCACAGAGGGATCCGTTGGATTGGTCAAATGGTTTGAAAAGACTGAAGCGGTAATCCGCATCAGCAGCTGTACCCCCGACAAACTGTTATGTACTCCACAAATTTGTTCCTAGATCAAGCATTAACTTGGTGGAACAGCCAAGTTCAGTCACTAGGAGACGATGCTGCATACTCCTTAACCTGGTTGGAGTTAAGGGAACTTATGATTGCTGAAAACTGCCCGGCAAGTGAAGTCCAGAAACTGGAGACTGAATTCTGGAACCTCACCATGACAGGTACGGACGTAGCTGGGTACACGTCCAGGTTCCACGACCTTTCACGACTGGTTCCTCGGTTGGTCACACCAGAAAGCAAGAAGATAGAACGATACATATTCGGACTGGCGCCACAAATACACAGCATGGTCACTTCTTCCAAGCCCACAACCATGCGTGAGGCCATCGACCTCGCTCTGAGCCTCACTGAGGACGCCATCCGAATGGGCACCTTGATCCTCAAGGTGTCGGGATTAAAAATTTCAGAGCCCAGTAGTGTGGAAGGTAAGAATTTGGGTTCAACTTCAGTGGTTGGGTCTAACGATCAGGGAAACAAGCCGAGGTTTGGGAAGCGAAAGCGTAACGAAGGAAAGAAAGATGGGTCATCGGGTGGTTGGAACAAAAAGGGAAAAGGGTATGTGGCGACGGGACGTGGAAATGGTGGAAAACCGAGTTATCAGGGAAAGAACGAGGTAATCTGCGGAAAGTGCCGCCGCTCGGGGCACAAGACTGAGTAGTGCAGGTCGGGAGCACCGAAGACTGGAGGAGCGAGGCCATGCTTCGCATGCGGGTCGCCTGACCATTGGAAGAGGGATTGTCCCAAGCTTAGCAACCAAGCACGTGGGCGGGCATTTGTGATTGGTGCCGGTGATGCACGACAGGACCCCAACGTGGTCACTGGTACGTTCCCTCTTAATGGTCATTATGCTTCTGTATTATTTGATACTGGTGCCGATTTTAGCTTCGTATCTGTTGAGTTTAAAAGATTACTTGGGCTAAAAACTAGTAAGCTAGATACACCTTACTCTATAGAACTGGCTAATGGTAAAACTATAGAAACAAGAGAAGTAGCGAAAGATTGTAGGTTGGACCTCTGTGGTCACGAGTTTGATATTGATCTCTTACCGGTTGTACTGGGTAGTTTTGACATAGTCGTTGGCATGGATTGGTTATCCGCACACCGTGCCGTCGTTGTTTGCAATGATAAAATAATTCAGGTTCCCCTCGCAAGCGGTGAAACTCTTTCGATTCAAGGGGAAAGGCATGGGACGCCATTAAGAATTATTACAAGCATGAAGGCCCGAAAGTGTTTAAGGAAAGGTCTTATCGCATTCTTGGCACACGTTGTAGATAAGAAGGCCGACGAGCGAAAGTTGGAAGACATTCCGATAGCTAGAGATTTTCCTGATGTATTCCCAAAAGATTTGCCGGGGTTGCCACCACCTCGATAAGTCGAGTTCCGCATCGACCTTGTTCCTGGAGCTGCTCCCGTAGCACGATCGCCATATCGCTTAGCTCCATCTGAGATGCAGGAACTATCCAGCCAACTGCAAGAATTGCTGGACAAGGGTTTCATAAGACCGAGTTTCTCACCTTGGGGAGCTCCCGTCTTATTCGTGAAAAAGAAAGATGGCACCTTTCGTATGTGCATTGACTATCGGGAACTAAACAAGTTAACCATTAAAAATCGCTATCCTCTCCCAAGGATCGACGATTTATTTGATCAACTCCAAGGATCCAGCTTTTACTCCAAGATTGATCTAAGGTCCAGCTATCATCAGTTGCGTATCCAAGAAGAGGATGTACCAAAAACGGCTTTTAGGACTCGTTATGGGCACTATGAATTTTTGGTAATGCCGTTCGGCTTCACTAACGCACCGGCGGTTTTCATGGACTTGATGAATCGCGTGTGTAAGCCGTACTTGGATAAGTTCGTCATTGTTTTTATTGATGACATTTTGATCTATTCACGCACCAAAGAAGACCACGAGAATCACCTTTGTTTAATCCTTGAAGTATTACGCAAAGAGAAACTCTATGCTAAGTTCTCAAAATGTGACTTTTGGATTCGAGAAGTCCACTTCCTAGGCCATGTGGTGAATGAAAAGGGTATACATGTCGATCCCGCCAAGATCGAGGCAATTAAAAATTGGGACGCCCCTAGAACTCCTAACGAAGTACGACAATTTCTTGGCCTTGCGGGTTACTACAGAAGGTTCATCGAGAACTTTTCTATGATAGCACAGTCTTTGACCATGCTAACCCAAAAGGATAAGAAGTTTGAGTGGACAGAAAAGCAAGAAGCGGCATTTCAAATACTAAAAGAGAAGTTATGTGGCGCTCCAATATTATCACTCCCCGATGGTACGGAAGATTTTGTGGTTTACTGTGACGCCTCACATCAAGGCTTGGGTTGCGTGTTGATGCAACGAGAAAAGGTGATAGCATATGCTTCCAGACAACTAAAAACCCACGAGAAGAATTACACTACACACGATTTGGAATTGGGTGCAGTAGTATTCGCTCTCAAGATTTGGAGGCATTATTTATATGGAACCAAGTGCACGATCTTCACTGATCATAAGAGTTTGCAACACATCTTTGATCAGAAGGATTTGAACATGCGAAAACGGCGATGGGTTGAATTATTAAACGATTACGATTGTGAGATAAAGTACCATCCCGGAAAGGCGAACGTTGTGGCCGACGCTTTGAGTCGCAAGGAACGGGTTAAGCCGTTGCGTATCCGAGCTTTGGGTTTAACTATCCACACGAACCTGACTGACCGAATTCGTGAAGCTCAAATTAACGCTCTTAGACCCGAGAATGTCAAAGGTGAAAGATTGCGGAAAATGGTTGATTCACTGGAACCAAAGGCGGACCAAACCTTGTATTTCATGAATAGAATTTGGGTTCCAGTGTATGGTGGGTTGCGTGAACTAGTATTGGCCGACAAAATGTTCCACGATTTGAAAGAACATTATTGGTGGCCAAATTTCAAGAGGGATATAGCAGCTTATGTTGCGCGATGTTTAACTTGCGCAAAGGTCAAAGCCGAGCATCAGAGACCATCCGGCTTGCTTCAGCAACCAGAAATACCTGAATGGAAATGGGAGCAAATCTCCATGGATTTCATTACCAAGTTACCCAAGACAACAAGCGGCCATGACATGATTTAGGTAATTGTTGATCGATTGACGAAATCCGCGCACTTCCTTCCAATTCGCGAAACGGATAAGTTGGAAAAACTGACCCGCTTGTACATTAAGGAAGTGGTGTCTAAGCATGGTGTACCTATTTCCATCATCTCCGATCAAGATAGTCGTTTCACCTCAAGATTTTGGGAAAGTTTGAATGAAGCCCTCGGTACTCGCCTTGACATGAGTACCGCATATCATCCCCAAACTGATGGTCAAAGTGAACGAACCATCCAGACCTTGGAAGATATGTTACGGGCATGCGCAATCGATTTCGGCGGTAATTCGGATACACACTTGCCACTGGTGGAATTTTCATATAACAACAGTTACCATACGAGCATTCAAGCTGCACCTTTTGAAGCTCTATATGGACGCAAGTGTAGATCTCCACTATGTTGGGCTGAAGTCGGAAAAAAGAAACTTACCGGGCCCGAAATTGTTCAAGAGACGATGGACAAGGTCTTTTTGATAAAAGAACGTCTCAAAGTGGCCCGTGACCGGCAGAAAAGCTACGCTGATATGAGGCGAAAACCTTTGGAATTTCAAGTTGGAGACAGGGTCCTACTAAAGGTGTCACCTTGGAAAGGTGTCGCGCGCTTTGGGAAGCGCGGAAAGCTGAACCCACGGTATGTTGGACCGTTCGAAATCATGTCCAGAGTAAGCCCTGTGGCATACAAGCTCAAGTTGCCACAAGAGCTTAGTGGAAAACATGACACGTTTCACGTGTCGAATTTGAAAAAGTGCCTATCCGACGAAACTCTCATCATCCTTGCGGACGAAATCCATATTGACGACAAGCTACATTTTGTCGAAGAACCAATCGAGGTGACTGATGTAACATTACGTATTTAAAACTTGTACGTTACACGTTCGTATTTAATAAAAACGTCAAGTTTCATCTTATACGTTGCATTTAATTATTTTGTCGCAGTTGTGGAACCCTAATACTATATATATACTATATTATATATGTGTGTTGTATTGAATTATGTAAAAAAAAAATAATTATGCTCTGGCCGGGGTTCGAACCCGCGCCAAAGCCCAACCCAACCAAACACACAACCAACTGGGCTAAGCCAACTTCTTGGAATAAACCCGGCATAAATTAAATATATGCACGCTTTTAAAACTGCAGATTGACTCGTGAAAGTCAACTGCCTTGGACGCGTCTAACAATCAATCAAGATCAATGCTTGATTGATCTATAATTGGCAAACTAAAGTGATTACTGGCCTTGTATTACACGATTACACGTCAAATTACAATCAATCGTTGACCAATTCAATAATTTTACGCGTATGACTTAAATTGTAGGTCAACTTTCCAATTAACCTAAACCTTTGATCCTCAGTATTAATAGATGGCCTACGATCATTCACAACTCGCTCACAACTCTCTCTCAACCTCCAATTATCTCTGAAACACTCTGATTATAGTTATCCTTGTTCGTTGTTTGACTTCTGGTTTAACCAAGCCCACGAACTCGAAACTACTCTGTGAGTTTAATTATTTGTGTGGGTTTTGTTCATCGGCCATCACACATCAATAGCCCTATGGTTAATTAGGCTATTGATGTGTGATTTGTCCAATTGCAATTTCTAGGGTTCGTCGTGTAAAATTGGGGATAAATTGAATTGAGCACAGCGTATATATTAAATGTTAATCAGGGAATATCACAACCACTGGCCTAGGCCAAGTGGTTGTGACCATGGCTCGCTACAGAAGGTACCCGGGTTCGAGTCCCGGCTACAGCCCCCTTTTTGCTTCTTTTTATTCTTTTAAACAAAGCTTTATTATATATATATATTAAACATTTTAAACTTATAAATTCATTTATAAATATTAAAACTATTTTATAAATTCTAAAAAAATTATATTTATTAAATCTGAGTCAAAAGTTTTATTTACAGTTTTTGTTTTTCAAAAATTCATTTATTTAATATTTATAATAATTAAATCATTTTTATACTATTATATTTATAAAAATCCATTTATATATCAAAACAATTTTATTAAATTCTCCAAAAATTATCCTGACTTTTTATAAAGTTAAACTTTACTGAAATAATTTTTAATTCAGTAAAATCATTTATTTCATATTTTTAATCAATTTTGTTAGATTTAATCATAATTAAATCATAATAAATCCAATTTTCATCATTTTTGCACCAAAATTTTATACAAATTATTTTTAATTATTTAGAACAGAAATATGATTTTTAAAATAGAAATTCTTTAATTTTAGTATTTTTGAATATTAAAGTTAAATATTGGCTATTTATAATAAATAGATTTAAAAATCTATTTTTAAATAAAATAATTTTATAAAAATTATTTTTATACTTCAAACACTTTAATGTGTACATTCAAAATTTAAATTTTATAAAAAGACTTTCTTTTATTAAGTATCTAATTTTCCTTTATTAATTAACATTTTAATTTAAATTCAACAATTGATTATCCCCAAATCGTAACCCTAGGATACATTTATAAGTTAATTAGACTTAGACTTATTATATATTACCTTATTATAGGGTGACATTTGGAATCATTTTGGGCAACACTATTATTTCATCTTTTCAACAAGTTTAACATTTGCTAAGGTGAGTTTACATAGCCCCTTTTATTCATCACTATTTTTGGGGTGAAACATGTTATAACATTATCATTGCAATTCAATCATCAATGTGTCTATGTGTTTTCTATGTTGCATTATGTCTTGAACATGATTAGAGTAAGCACCATTCTAGCATAATCATTAACTCCGTACAAGCCGACGGTATACATTGATAGATCTATTGGACTGACAATCCCACCCGGATACGTGCCTCCTACAAAGGTTACGTGGGTGTTTGTTATCGCATAACATATTCAATTGGACCATGAGTGTATGGTATGTGTCATTTTATAACAGTCATCAGGGTTGATTATGCACTCGATTTATTTCTAGTATGTTCACACATATGGGCTAGATTGACATGACACATGAATTGCACAACATTTTATTCATTTTATTATCAAAAACCTATGTAATTCTCACCAACTTTTGTTGACCCAAAATACTTTCAAAATTAACATGTTTCAGGTAACAATGAAGCTGAGGCTTGAGTTAGCATGAGGATTTTACTTGAAGTTTTATTTGAAGTTATTGAAGTTTGTTATTTGATATCATGTATTTGAATTCTTAGACATCATTTCATATTTTGGATATTATGTTTGAATAAATTATTTAAAATTTATATTATACCATGTGCTACTGAAAACAATCATCAATACGTGGCACCCCGATGTTTCCGCCATCGGTTGGGGTGTTACAGATTGGTATCAGAGACTTGGTTATAGGGAATTAGGTTATTAGAAATAATCTAGACTATAACCTTAGGGACTTAAACAGTACTTGCTTCTCCTACTTGTAACCCTAATTGCTTCCCTAATCCTATCCTTATCCTATGCCTTATAACCCTAAACCTACATATGACTACTCTTATTTGTCTGCTGCAATCCTGATCCATCATTAGATTAATAGGACAAAATCCTCAGGTTTAACCTGAACCCCCTTGAGATCTCGTCGAAGTTCTAGATTTTAATAACGAACACGTGCAATCTGGAAGGGTGAACGCCTGTATTCTGAGTCTTCTGTCTAGGCTGGCATTGCGCATATATCCCAATCAAACGAGGGACCCGGATGCCTACCTGGGAATTCTCGGGATGAGTGTTCACTTATAGGCTAAAGCATGTCTTCATATGTTATTATAATTTAGAATCTTTGATAAGTCAACGTTTTCGTTTATTCGTTTTAATTAATGAATAAATGATTACATTCCTTATATAAACTCTCATTCATTTCATTGTGTCTATTACAGATCATGCCTCCTCGTCGCAGCACTCGCAACAGCAATGGTGAGAACCACGAAGAAGGTGGTGATAACCACAACCACAACCATGACCAAGTTCCTAACCACAACAACAATGGGGTCGATGCTCAACTGGCTGCGATCATTTCTCAACAAATGGCGCAGCAAATCGTAACTCTGGTTCCCAATTTACTCGCTCAAGTCATCCAATTGAACGGCAACGGGAATGGTCACAACAACGGGAACGGGAACGGCAATGGCAATGGAAATGGACCCCAAGCCTGCACCCTTAAGCATTTCAACTCTTGTAACCCTCCAAAGTTCAGCGGTGAAGAAGGAGCTACTGGACTCCTCCAATGGTTTGAGGGTATTGAGAATACCTTCATCAACAGTGAGTGCCCCAACAACTTCAAGGTTCGTTACGCCATGAGTGTTCTCCATAAACGAGCACTCACATGGTGGAATGAAGAAACGCGTACTCGTGGGGCCGAGGTTGCTCTTGCTATGACATGGGACCAAGTCAAAGAGATCATGAAGGAAGAGTTTTGTCCTCGCAATGAAGTTAAGAAACTTGAGGATGAGTTCCACACCTTAGCTCAAGATAGTGGGGAAAACCTTGCCTACAACACCCGCTTTCATGAGCTTAGCTTATTGTTGCCTCACAAAGTTACTCCTCTGCCAGTAGCCATCGAGAAGTACATCGGTGGTCTGCCCATGCAAATCCAGGACACCGTTTGGGGTAGAAATCCTACAACTCTGGAAGAGGCCAAACGTCTAGCGGCCACTCTTACTGATAATCACGTGAAGAACGGTACTCTCGTCCGCAAGGGCACTAAGAAGACGGTTGCCAAAGACACTCCACAGCCTGCGATTGAAGTCAAGCCTGAGACCTCAAGCAACAAAAAGCGCAAGGCTAGAAACTATATGGTTGCTGCTACTCCACCTGCTACCCAAAACCCAGCCAAGAAACCATACACCGGACCTCACCCTTTGTGCAACACTTGCAAGTACCATCATCCAACGCAGGTGCCATGTCGTTTTTGTACTAAGTGTCAAAGATATGGTCACCTGGTGAACGTCTGTCGATCTCCTACTACCCAAGACAACAACAACCCAGCTCCCAACCAACAAAACAACAGGCCTACTCGTGGTCAATGCTACGAGTGTGGCAACCCTAATCACTACATCAACAACTGCCCTAATCGTAACCGTAACCAAAACCAAAATCAGAACCAAAACCAAAACCAGAACCGCAACCAGAACCAAGGTGCTCGAGGTCGCGCCTACAATCTCAACGCTAACCAGGCTCGTGACAACAACGAAGTGGTGAATGGTACGTTTCTCATTAATAACCACTATGCATCCATATTATTTGATTCGGGAGCTGATAAGTCATTTGTGTCACTGAAGTTTGAACCTTTACTTAACTTACCCCACACTAATCTAGAAGAACCTTTCGTGGTAGAGGTAGCTAACGGGAAGTCTATTTCGATCGACTCTATTATTCGTAACTGCTTGTTGAACCTCGACGATCATACCTTCCCTATCGATCTCATCCCCATGCATCTTGGTAGTTTTGATGTTATAGTAGGCATGGACTGGTTGTCAACTCATCGTGCCGAAATTCTGTGCTTCGAGAAAGTCATACGCATTCCTCTCGAATCTGGTGAGATTTTGAAGATCTATGGCGAGAAACTCTGTGGTGAGCTTAAGCTTATGTCTTGTACTACTGCCCAAAAGTACTTACGAAAGGGGTATACAGCCTTCTTAGCTAACGTGATAGAGAAGAAGGACAAAGGCAAAAGTATCCAAGACATTCCTATTATTCGAGACTATCCTGAAGTCTTTCCAGAGGATTTACCTGGTTTGCCTTCTGCTCGACAAGTGGAGTTTCGTATTGATCTTGTTCCTGGTGCTAATCCTGTTGCTAAAGCTCCTTATCGTCTTGCACCCTCTGAGATGCAAGAACTTGCCAGTCAATTACAGGAACTTTCTGATAAAGGGTTCATTCGCCCTAGTTCTTCTCCATGGGGAGCCCCTGTCTTATTCGTTAAAAAGAAGGATGGTTCTCTTCGGATGTGTATTGACTACCGTGAACTCAACAAACTCACCATCAAGAATCGTTATCCGCTTCCTAGGATTGACGATCTCTTCGATCAACTTCAAGGAGCAACCCACTTCTCGAAGATTGATCTCCGTTCTGGTTATCATCAGCTTAGAGTCCACGAAGAAGATATTCCCAAGACAGCTTTTCGCACTCGCTACGGTCACTATGAATTCATGGTTATGCCTTTTGGGTTGACCAATGCTCCCGCAGTATTTATGGATTTGATGAATCGGGTTTATAGACCCTATCTCGACAAATTCGTGATCGTTTTCATCGATGATATTTTGATTTACTCTAAATCGAAATCCGATCACGAGCAACATCTTCACTCTATCTTGAGTCTCCTAAAGAAAGAACAACTGTACGCCAAGTTCTCAAAATGCGAATTTTGGCTTAAGGAAGTTCAATTTTTGGGGCATGTCATTGATATGAACGGAATTCATGTTGATCCTGCAATGATCGAAGCTGTAAAGAATTGGAGTGTTCCTACCACTCCAACGGAAGTCCGTTCTTTTCTTGGGTTGGCTGGTTATTATCGTCGATTCATCGCCAATTTCTCCAAGATCGCTGTTCCTCGGGTAAACCCTATGAGTGGGGACCTAAGCAAGAGAAAGCATTTGAAACTCTTAAGCTGAAACTCTGTGAAGCTCCTATTTTGTCTCTACCTGATGGTAATGATGATTTCATGGTCTACTGTGATGCATCAAACCATGGTCTTGGTTGTGTTCTCATGCAACGAGGAAAGGTTATTGCTTATGCGTCTCGACAACTCAAGACTCACGAAAAGAATTATACCACCCATGATCTTGAATTGGGCGCTGTTGTGTTTGCACTCAAGATTTGGAGACATTATCTTTATGGGACCAAATGTGTGGTGTTCACGGACCACAAAAGTCTCCAACATGTCTTCGATCAAAAGAATCTTAACATGAGGCAACGACGTTGGGTTGAATTACTTAACGACTATGATTGCGAAATTCGCTACCATCCTGGCAAGGCGAATGTTGTGGCCGACGCACTTAGTCGTAAAGAGCGTGTCAAACTCCAATGTGCGAGAGTTCGTACTGATCTTCAAGATCACATTCTCCAGGCTTAACACACATCAGTCACCCAAGGTAACATGTACGATGAAATGTCTTGTGGTGCTGAAACTCAACTTGAAACCAAACCCGATGGTCTCCTTTATTTCCTTAACCGACTGTGGATTCCCGACCGTGATGATCTTCGTACTTTTCTCATGAACGAGGCTCATAAGTCTCGTTATTCTATTCATCCTGGTGCTGAAGATGTACCAAGATCTTCGTTATTCTTATTGGTGGCCTGGTATGAAGAAAGACATTGCTCTATTCGTTGCAAAATGCCTCACTTGTTCCAAGGTTAAGGCTGAACATCAATGACCATCTGGTATGCTTGAACAACCAGAGATCCCTGTCTGGAAATGGGAGAGCATAGCTATGGATTTCATCACCAAACTCCCTCGTACACCCAAAGGTTTTGATAGTATTTGGGTAATTGTCGATCGTTTGACCAAGTCCGCTCACTTCCTACCTATTCGTGAGAAGTATTCTGTGGAAAGGTTGGCAAGGATGTACGTAAGTGAAATCGTATGTCGTCACGGTATACCTTTTGACATTATTTCTGATCGCGATGGTCGTTTCACCTCCCACTTTTGGGAATCTCTACAAGATGCTTTGGGTACCAAGTTGAACCTGAGCACTGCTTATCACCCTCAAACGGATGGTCAGACTGAACGAACCATCCAGACACTTGAGGACATGCTCAGGGCATGTGTCATCGATTTTGGTAGCGCATGGGATTCTCATCTTCCTTTGGTTGAGTTTTCATACAACAACAGTTATCACGCCAGCATTAACATGGCTCCTTTTGAGGCACTCTATGGTCGGAAATGTCATTCACCTGTCTGTTGGACTGAGGTTGGTGAAGCTCGTATTACTGGACCCGAACTAATCCAGGAAACCACAGACAAAATTCAGCTCATTCAGGATAATCTTCTCAAGGCTAGAAGTCGCCAAAAGAGTTATGCTGATAAACGTCGTAAACCCTTGGAATTTCAAGTTGGGGACCTTGTACTACTTAAGGTATCCCCTTGGAAAGGAGTAATTCGTTTCGGTAGAAAGGGAAAGCTAGCTCCTCGTTACGTAGGCCACTTCAAAATTCTTGACAGAGTTGGAAAAGTGGCTTACAAACTTGACCTTCCACCTGAGCTAAGCAATGTTCATCCGACCTTCCATGTTTCGAATCTCAAGAAATGCTTAGCAGATGAGAACCTTCATGTTCCTCTTGAGGATGTGCAAATCGATGAAAGCATGCACATTATCGAGAAACCCATCGAGATTGTTGACACTGGAGTCAAGAAACTCAAGCGCAGTCGTATTCCGATCGTTAAGGTTCGTTGGGAATCTAAACGAGGCCCAGAGTTCACTTGGGAACGTAAAGACCAGATAAAGTCGAAGTATCCACATCTTTTCCCACCAGACTCTCCAACTCCAACTTCGGGACGAAGTTCCTAAAAGTAGGGGAGACTGTAACATTACGTATTTAAAACTTGTACGTTACACGTTCGTATTTAATAAAAACGTCAAGTTTCATCTTATACGTTGCATTTAATTATTTTGTCGCAGTTGTGGAACCCTAATACTATATATATACTATATTATATATGTGTGTTGTATTGAATTATGTAAAAAAAAATAATTATGCTCTGGCCGGGGTTTGAACCCGCGCCAAAGCCCAACCCAACCAAACACACAACCAACTGGGCTAAGCCAACTTCTTGGAATAAACCCGGCATAAATTAAATATATGCACGCTTTTAAAACTGCAGATTGACTCGTGAAAGTCAACTGCCTTGGACGCGTCTAACAATCAATCAAGATCAATGCTTGATTGATCTATAATTGGCAAACTAAAGTGATTACCGGCCTTGTATTACACGATTACACGTCAAATTACAATCAATCGTTGACCAATTCAATAATTTTACGCGTATGACTTAAATTGTAGGTCAACTTTCCAATTAACCTAAACCTTTGATCCTCAGTATAAATAGATGGCCTACGATCATTCACAACTCGCTTACAACTCTCTCTCAACCTCCAATTATCTCTGAAACACTCTGATTATAGTTATCCTCGTTCGTTGTTTGACTTCTGGTTTGACCAAGCCCACGAACTCGAAACTACTCTGTGAGTTTAATTATTTGTGTGGGTTTTGTTCATCGGCCATCACACATCAATAGCCCTATGGTTAATTAGGCTATTGATGTGTGATTTGTCCAATTGCAATTTCTAGGGTTCGTCGTGTAAAATTGGGGATAAATTGAATTGAGCACAGCGTATATATTAAATGTTAATCATGGAATATCACAACCACTGGCCTAGGCCAAGTGGTTGTGACCATGGCTCGCTACAGAAGGTACCCGGGTTCGAGTCCCGGCTACTGCCCCCTTTTTGCTTCTTTTTATTCTTTTAAACAAAGCTTTATTATATATATATATATTAAACATTTTAAACTTATAAATTCATTTATAAATATTAAAACTATTTTATAAATTCTAAAAAAATTATATTTATTAAATCTGAGTCAAAAGTTTTATTTACAATTTTTGTTTTTCAAAAATTCATTTATTTAATATTTATAATAATTAAATCATTTTTATACTATTATATTTATAAAAATCCGTTTATATATCAAAACAATTTTATTAAATTCTCCAAAAATTATCCTGACTTTTTATAAAGTTAAACTTTACTGAAATAAATTTTAATTCAGTAAAATCATTTATTTCATATTTTTAATCAATTTTGTTAGATTTAATCATAATTAAATCATAATAAATCCAATTTTCATCATTTTCGCACCAAAATTTTATACAAATTATTTTCAATTATTTAGAACAGAAATATGATTTTTAAAATAGAAATTCTTTAATTTTAGTATTTTTGAATATTAAAGTTAAATATTGGCTATTTATAATAAATAGATTTAAAAATCTATTTTTAAATAAAATAATTTTATAAAAATTATTTTTATACTTCAAACACTTTAATGTGTACATTCAAAATTTAAATTTTATAAAAAGACTTTCTTTTATTAATTATCAAATTTTCCTTTATTAATTAACATTTTAATTTAAATTCAACAATTGATTATCCCCAAATCGAAACCCTAGGATACATTTATAAGTTAATTAGACTTAGACTTATTATATATTACCTTATTATAGGGTGACATTTGGAATCATTTTGGGCAACACTATTATTTCATCTTTTCAACAAGTTTAACATTTGCTAAGGTGAGTTTACATAGCCCCTTTTATTCATCACTATTTTTGGGGTGAAACATGTTATAACATTATCATTGCAATTCAATCATCAATGTGTCTATGTGTTTTCTATGTTGCATTATGTCTTGAACATGATTAGAGTAAGCACCATTCTAGCATAATCATTAACTCCGTACAAGCCGACGGTATACATTGATAGATCTATTGGACTGACAATCCCACCCGGATACGTGCCTCCTACAAAGGTTACGTGGGTGTTTGTTATCGCATAACATATTCAATTGGACCATGAGTGTATGGTATGTATCATTTTATAACAGTCATCAGGGTTGATTATGCACTCGATTTATTTCTAGTATGTTCACACATATGGGCTAGATTGACATGACACACGAATTGCACAACATTTTATTCATTTTATTATCAAAAACCTATGTAATTCTCACCAACTTTTGTTGACCCAAAATACTTTCAAAATTAACATGTTTCAGGTAACAATGAAGCTGAGGCTTGAGTTAGCATGAGGATTTTACTTGAAGTTTTATTTGAAGTTATTGAAGTTTGTTATTTGATATCATGTATTTGAATTCTTAGACATCATTTCATATTTTGGATATTATGTTTGAATAAATTATTTAAAATTTATATTATACCATGTGCTACTGAAAACAATCATCAATACGTGGCACCCCGATGTTTCCGCCATCGGTTGGGGTGTTACAACTGATTGGAAGGTCCAAAAACTAAGGCGCAGCAAGATCAGGTTGGTCAAAGTGCGCTGGAATGCCAAGCGTGGATCGGAGTTCACGTGGGAAAGGCTGGACCGGATGAAGTAAAAATATCCCGCCCTATTCGAAAAGACCCCTATACCGGAGAACTCAAAGTGAATTCCGGGACGGAATTCTCTTAACGGGGGGAGAATGTAACAACCGGCAAAAATGAGGTAATTCCGTACTAATTAACTAATATGCGATTAACGTAATTAAATGCAATTATGTGTTGATTTATTTATCAAGGCCTTAGAAAGATAGAAATTCCGAAATAATGCATAGGAATGCATACGTTTAATGACAAAACATGATAGGATCATGTGCGAGTAAACTTATCCGGTATGGACGCTGGCGATTACCCGGTAAAAATTAAGTAAATGAAAAGGATCCCGGACACCCGGATATAAAATAAAGGGTAATTTCACAAAATATAATGGGTTTTGGAACTCCAAAGCCATAAGTGAGAGCTTTTCATACAAATCTCCCGGTAACGAATAACGTGCGAGTACCGCACCCGATACGCGTATAGCTTATGATTTCACCCGACAAAAGCCTAAATAACTAATCAACGCTTAAACTAGGCTATGTTTAAGGGTTATTAAAGGTATTTTTAATATCCAGATAACGCGCGGTTAAAACCCGAAAAATACCCGGACGACACCCGAACAAGGAGGGATTTAACATAACAAATAATGGGTAAATATTTAGTGTTGTGGACCCCACCCAAACACCCCAAGGGGCCGGCCTAAACCCCACCCCCATGATTAATCTTTTCCTTTTATTAATTAACCCACTTATTATTAAGAGTAATCATGAGATTTAAGAATGCATGGATGAGCATTGGGCAAAATTTAACAAATCCCCTTCTCTCTCTCTCTAACTCACGGCCAAACACCCTCTTACTTAATCTCCCAAAGATTTTAATATCTCACATAATCTTCCTAAGATATCACATAATCCATAGAAGATACATGTAATCTTTCAGAGATATGGGAAGGATAATATAAGGATACAAGTGTGCATACATGAACATTCAAGCAAAAATCTTCTTCTTTTCTTCCCTTTTGGCCGTAGCATATACCACCCCCACATACATTTTCTTTTCAAGTTTAACACTTCCAAGTCACCTCTAAGTATTCATCTTTCAAAACCCCATTGTGTGTTTCATGAGCTTGGAGCTTAACCACTTGGAAGAACACATTAAACCCCATTCAAATCCAAGGTTTTTGTCTTCCCTAGCCTTGAGCTAGTAGTAAGCTTTTTAATCTTGCTTTGATCATTAATATTCATGTTATGTGTTCTTAGAAGCAAGTTGTACATGAAGGGTTAAAATGTGGTTTTGAAACATAAGCTTTAATATAATTTACAAAAGTAAAATGGATGAGTAAAAACATGTAGATGGATCATGGATTTGATGTTGGAAATGTAGTATTTCTAAAAATTATAAAACATACACATACACATATGAAGGATGATGATTTGAACATGATTTGTGAAAGTAACTTGAATATGCTAAAAGATAGTTTTGATCATCATAAATGACCATCTAAAGTCTAACATAAGTTGGAATATGTTAGAAGTTCATAAATGTAGAAGTTACATATTTAAAGTCTACTCACTTGGCTGAGTGAAATTTGGATATGTTGGATAAAAACACTAAACACACATGTTAGTAGCCTTAATGATGGAATATAAGACTATAAAAAGTGGTATGATGTAAAAATAATCTAACATTAAGAAGATGATTCTTCAAAGAACACTAATTTGGGAGAAAAATGCTAACTTTGGAAGTTAGGATGGAAAAATGCAACATTTATAAGTTAAGGGACTAATATTGTAACTTTGAAAGTTGAGGGACTAAAATAGATATTTTAGAAACTTTGGTCCAAAAATGCAATGACGGAAAGTTTGGTGTCAAAAGCATAAATAATGATTTTTCAAGGATGGTTTTGGTAAACACTAGTAAACTACTTGTGTATTTTGTATAAAAAGTGTATTTTTATAAAAATGGAAGTTTATAAAAATATGGACTTGTATTAACATAAGGATTTTATAAAAATAGAGGTTTTTATAAAAATGTTGAACAAGATTAAAAACTTGAGAAAACTTATACAAAAATGAATACGTTTATATAAATGGGAATATAAAAGTGTTGGAAACATTTTTGGGATATGAGTTAACAAGTTGGGTTAAAAATACAAAAGTATATTTTTGAACCTTTCAAGTAATATGTGTTGAGGAATTGGAGGTATAAATAACATATCTATAAGACGCATATTGGGAAAAACTTGGAAAAATTAACTATCGGACTTAGTTACATAAACTAACTATAGCGGATAAACGGACAAACAAGAGAAAATGCCATTGCGGAAGATGAGAAAATACATATTTTAGGAAGTAAAATATATATGACATGCGTGAAAATTATATAACACTTTCCTAAGTGTTGGAGAAAACATTCGTGGGAGAAAACATAACGTAAAAGATTAAAACGTTAAACAGCGTATGGACTTAACAAGAAAAATTACACGTTTATATATGTATATATGTGCTCGTCTCAACAAAATTCTAGTATATCTATTTGAATGGGAAAGTAGATATGCGGGAAGGAAAACCGAGACGAGTAGACCAAAATATACATATATATATATATGTGTATGTCGACGAGATCCTAGTATATTTATTTGAATGGGAAAATAAATATACGGCGGGGTAAGTCGAGTCGGGCGTTAAGAATATACTACCGAACGACAAGACCTTAGCATATTTATTTGAATGGGAAAATAAATATGCGGCAAAGTGAGTCGGGTCGGGTGTTAAGAATATATTATATCGAACGATACGATCTTAAGTATAATTATTTGAATGGGAAAATAATTATACGTTAGGTGAAGTCAAATCGAGGATAATAATATACAAGTTAAAAGGATATTAACAAGAATAATATATAACATGTAAGAAAAGGGTAAACCATCGCCAACGAACCTAGGATACGCGTTTAATTAAACGGAAATTGGAATAACACGTGGTCGGGGAGTTGGGTGTACAACTTGCCAAGGCACATACACTATAGGTGTAGTGACTTATACGTCTAGGACGTTTGTAGGTGCGAGACCACAAATTTGCTATCTTCCTTTTTGAGCCGAGCACAGTTTCAGGTGAGTCTCACGGCCCTATTTTAAACTATTTTACGTTTTTTCGGGGGAAAGATATGTTAGGGAAATGTTTGACGGGATAATTACTTGAGTTGTGATCGTCACTCGGGGTTGAGACCTCTCTACTATAATCATTAATTCAGGGAAATGAAACCGAAGGAATATTTGAATAGTACTATTGGGGCCTGACAAGGCCCACCCCTAATCGATAGCATCGGTTATGCATCGGCGTATGCCTGGGGTGCACGTATTCTGAAATCAAGTCGTAGGATACCGAGTAACGACTTGGAGCGGGGCATTATTATTATTTGTCTTGGTTTGGTTATAGGCTCAAGCAGAATTGTAGGAACTTGCAACTCCTATAAATTGTCATAACATGGTAATTCCCAAGAGATAATGTTTTGGAAAACTAAAACCTGTGAACTCACCAATATTTATATATTGACGAATTTTTAAACATATCTTTCAGGTAATCGATTGATGATGGACAACATGGCAAGCTGGGTCAGGAGAATCTCTCAATTGGGCGTCGGGTGTTTTGAAGGGGTTTCACTTTTATTTCCCAAGGATTTGGGATATATTTGAGGAGCCTCCTTATTTGTATTAAAAACAATTTCGTTTATGTGTGAACATGAAACATGGATTTTGACGTCTTAATAAATGACCCATTTTCTTAATTACTTATGATTTGCGTTAACCTTGACTTTATACGCTTGAACCGTCGCGCCACGTGTTTCCGCCATTGGCATGGTGTGACAAAAATAGTGGGATGACACAAAAGCAATACTACAACAGGCTGTAGTCTTGGAACTTGTACAAAATGATAAAGTAATAATAAACTATTAAACTACTGAAACATAAGGCGGTGGAAGGATTCTATTACAAGTGCTGATGAATGACAAACTACTGATGAGTAGTTTGTCTTCAGTAGTTCTTCAGTAGACTTGTTTGGTTTGACTTTAGAACTTCTGATCTTTCTTCTTCAGTACTTGTTGAATCCTTCTTTAGTACTTGTGTCTTCTTTCTTCAGTAGTTCTATACTTAGAATAATTTAGCAGAAGTATGAATTAGACTAAGGTTTGCAAAAGTGGTTTCTTCAATCCTTTCTGTCCTTACAATCTCCCCCTGGATTGATGAAGCCAAAACCTTATCTAATTCCTTATTGCTTTCTTCTTCTGTCTTCAACTATCTTCCATATTTCTTTGAACATGGAATTCTTCAGTTGATTCAGCTGTTCATTTGTGAGAGATCCTTGTTCAGGTTCAAGATGTTGAATTGTAAGCAAGTCTTGTGTTGATAGATTCTTCAGTTCATTCATGGATTTGAAGGCCTTGCTTGAATGATCTCTTCTTGTCACCAATACTGAGTTGGAATCAGTAAAGGACCATTTTATGATCAATACTTTAGATCTGTCAAAATCTGAAGTATAGGGAACCATGCTGGATCCCTGGGAAGTTCCTGAGTGTTGGATGTTCTCTACTTCAGTGACTCTCAGGTGGGATTCACTTCTGTCTTCTGTTTGCACCACATCGGGTATTTTAAATGTAGGTAAGTGATGTTCAGTAATTACCTTTGTGTGCAGTTTATCAGTTACAGTCTTTTGGATTTGGTAAGCAAATGTTGAAGGATCTCTGAACTGTGTTATCAGAGGCTTTTCTTCAATATCAAAGTCTCCTTGTACAACTGTGTTGCCTTCTAGCAACACCATCTTGAAGTCTGTCTTTGTATTGTCCTCTGGCTTTCTCTTGGTAGCAGGTCTTGAATGTTTGACACCAGAAGTTCTAACTACTGAAGTTGATACTTCAGAAGTTTTGTACTTCTCTGGATTTGCAGCCTTGTCTGCCTTGAATCTTTTGTATGTGTCTAGTAGTTTGTCTTCTCTCCATTTTGACACTGAGGCTTTTGAACCATAGTCATTGGCTACCAGTTCTTCAATTATCTCTACTCTCTTTGCTTTTCTATCCTTCTCAGTTGCAGTCTTGTCAGCAACAAGTTAAGCTCTTCTTGTTAGCTCATCCATTGAGAGCCCTTTGAGTGAATAGGTTTTTGTCTTGTTGTTCTTTGTAATAAAAGACACCAGTTGTTGTCTTTTGTCTTCTTCAGCAACTCTTTCTATTTCAGCTTGTCTATTCAACTCTGCTTCATAAGCTTGAAGCTTTCCATTTAAGCTCATGTCTTCCCTTGCTTCCAGGTTGTTCCAGATCTGATCTTCCTTAGCCTTTCTTTGGGCTGCAAGTAAGCTCTTCTCTAGTAGTTCTTTGGACATTGAAATTGGAGAAGGTCTTAGTACAGTCATTTGAGTTGTTGTAGGCCTTGGAATAGGAGTTGGTTGTTGTTCAGTTGGTTTGGAAGGCTCTTAAGTTGTTTGTAAGATGGAAGTGTTAACTGCTGAAGTGTTGATAGGAGTATAAACTACTGAAGGATTGTCTTCAGTACTTTCTGTGTCTTCAGCAGTTACTTCATTATGGCCTTGGGAAGTTTCAGCTTCAACTTCAGTTGTAGAAACAAGCCTATCTTGATCTTCTTTTTGTTTCTTGGCTTTTTCTAGCAGTTGTTGTTGTTGTAGAGCCACTCTTGCCTTTATTCTTGCTTCCAGTGACTACTTTGGTTCCTTAATCTTCTCCCCCTTTTTGGCTTCATCCACTTCTGGAAGCCTGCCAGGTTGAGAAGTTTTACCAGATAATTCAGCAAGCTGTCTTGAGTTGTTGTCAATTTTGTTGGACAGCTCACCAAGTTTCTTGTTAATCACCTCAAATTGAGTTGTGGTTTTCAACTCCCAAGAAGTTGTGAATGATTTGAGGTGATTGGCTATTAGGGTGTTCATCATCTGGTATAGGGCACCATCTGGGTTGCATAGGTGGTTCAGGTCTATGCTCGATGACCCAGGAAATTGGGTAGGCATTTTTAGTGAAGGGGTGTTTTGGGGTGATCATCAGGATGTACTGAAGATGCCACTTTAGGGGAATCAGGGATCAAGTGGACTTTAATCTGATCTGGTGTGACCAGCTCTTTGAGCTTAGAGACACCAGGTGCAGGACCTTCACTAGCAGCCATCAATTCATGTTCAGTGGAGTGTGAATCATCATCCAAATTAATGGAATCATCTGAATCCCTGATGATATCCTCAATGAGGACATTATCAGTTGTATCATGAGTTGGGCCTATCCTAGTTGTCTCATGAACCTCTTTTTCTTGGTTCAGAGGATTTCCTACCTCAGGCATAAAGCCTTCATCAGTAGTTGCCACAAGTGAGGTCTTAGCTATGTTACTTCTGTCCTCACGTCCACCACTGGGTGGTAAATGAGTAGTAGCAGCCTCAAATGTACCTAAGGTCTCTAAGTTTGGGCTTAGAAACCCTGGTTCATCCTCATCTCTTGGGTTAGGGCTAAGGACATCCACATTCATGTCAAGGTCTGATGGTATGTCCCCTATTTGATGTGGTTGTTGGGGACTGACATGTTCTAAAGGGATGGTCTCTTTTATCCCAGAGAGAAGTTTGGCTATTTCAATGGTTGATGGTTCTGGTTCAGTAGTTTGTGGTAGTGTTTCAGCATTTTCAAAAGAAGGGTGAGTAGTTATGGGTTGCTTGAATTTCTTTCTTTTGAAAAGAATGGTAATAGGGGGTCTTGTGGAGGTTTGAGATGGATGAGACTAAGAGGATGTTTTAGTCACATCTTTTACAAGTGCAGATTGCACATTAGTAGTGTCAGGCATCTCAACTTCCTGAACTGCCTTCCTTTTAAGGTTGGTGGGTTTTGGGTTTTGTTGTTTGGTTTTCTTGGCCTTTTTGGGTGAGGGTTTGGAAGATGAGGGTTCCATGGGGACTATTTCCTGTTCCCCTTGGTCATCTTCTGGCCAGGCAGCCGGTTTGTTATACCTTGAGTATGCTTGTGAGGTTAATGGGTTTAAAACAGTTGTTTTTCCCACAAGCACCCCATCTCCAAGTTCTTTAATTATGCAATGAATTATGAATCTTGGATACAACAAAAACTTCTTTTTAGAATTTAGGTGATGTAACACCAACTCATTAAACAAAAGTGCTGATGCCCTGAATTTAGTTTCATTCACAATAGAATGAAAAATTGGTTGAAAAGTAGAGGGCATCTGATCATAAGATCCAGTTTTTGGACTCGGGCACATGATTATGTAATGAAACAAAAGTTTTTATTTTGGTTCAAAATATTTCTTAAAAATAGTTGCATGTGAGAGAGTACCTTGGTAACCACACTCTGTCATGGTCAAATGAATTTCAGAGTTTGGAAATTGATCTGGTGCATCCACATCATCCAGACCCAGTCTAATTCCCAAAGTTGCTGGTGTGATTACTTTCTCTTGGATAGTTGATTTGAGGGAAATCACTTAATCATTCACTGTCACCGTTTACGCGTTCGCCTAGAACTCATTAAGAGTTTCAGTATGGATTGGAGGATCAACGGTGAGGGCAATGAAGTATTGGGATTTGACGACTAAATCAATGATTTCGTCGTATTGGGACCAGGCTTCATGTTTCTCAAAGTAGTCTCTTTGATTGTGTCCCTGTTTCAGTGTAAGAGCCATGTGGTTTGTGTGTGGGTGGATCGAAAAGTGTTTTTGTTTGCAGGTTAAGGGTTTGAGAGTGTTTTTGAGAGAGAAGAAGGGAATTTTGCTTTTTGAATGGATAAGTGTTGGAAAAGGTATTTATCAGAAGTTTATAACCGACCTAGGTCAAACTTCTGAAGTGGGAAATGTCTGATTTACCCTTAATGACAAAAATGCTGGTGAAGAATAACTATCATCAGTAGTTCCCATTTTCTCTTCAGTAGTTTGTTAACAACTGATGAGAATGTTTATTAACACTTTATTCATAACTTCTGAAGTTTATTTTATCAAAAGTTAATCATTTTTCAGAAAATATTCCCATACTAATGTTTTGTACATCAGTAGTTTCTCTCTTTTTGTTTTTTAGAAGTTTTAAAACAAAACAGATGTAAGTGAAAAATAAAATATGTGCAGAAAAGTAAAAGAAACACTTACAAATTTAGCATCCCAAGCATGGATACTAACTTCTGAAATGTTGATGTGTCAAGGGGTTTAGTGAATATGTGAGCTATTTGATTAGCTGTTGTCATATGCTTCACTTCAATCTTGCCTTTTTCATAGCAATCCCTTATGAAATGATCCATGATTTCAATATGTTTAGTCTTTGAGAACTGAACAGGATTTTGAATGATGCTAATGGCAGATTTGCTGTCTACAAGTAATGGTGTCTTGGTCTCTTTGATTCCATAATCAAGAAGTTGATATTGGAGCCATTGTATCTGTGATGTACAACTTGCACCTGCAATGTATTCAGCTTCAGCAGTTGAAGTTGCAACAAATGTTTACTTCTTTGATTGCCAAGACACTAGACAGTTTTCCAAGAATTGACAACCACCAGATGTTGATTTTCTTGACATCTTGTACCCTGCATAGTCACTATCTGAAAAAGCTGATAACATGGTATTGCTAAAAGCAGGATACCAAATTCCAAGTGTAGGAGTTCCTTTCAGATATCTGAATATTCTTTTGACTGCAATTAGGTGTGATTCCCTAGGAGCTGATTGATATCTAGCACAGACACATGTTGAAAACATAATATCTGGTCTAGAAGCAGGTAGATATAAAAGGGAACCTATCATACATTTATACATGGTTTGATCAACCTGTTTTCCTTGATCATCTGGTTCAACTTGTGTGGTTGGTGTCATGGGAGTGGAACATGATTTACCGTCTTGTAAAGAAAATTTTTTCAATAATTCTTTAACATATTTAGATTGATGTATAAAAGTTCCATTTATTTGTTGTTTAATCTGCAGTCCTAAAAAGTTCTGCAGTTCTCCCATTGTACTCATCTCAAATTTTGATTGCATATGTTTCTTGAATTGATCACACAGTTTTGTGTTTGTTGAACCAAATATGATATCATCAACATAAATTTGAACAAGTAAGACATGATTTCCAGAATGTTTAATGAAAAGAGTTTTATCAATGGAGCCTCTTGTAAAGTTATTTTTGAGCAAAAAGTTGGAAAGTGTTTCATACCAGGCTCTAGGAGCCTATTTTAGCCTATAAAGAGTTTGTCAAGTTTGTACACCCACTCAGGATGACAAGGATACTCAAACCCAGGTGGCTGATAGACATACACTTCCTCTTTGATTTTTCCATACAAAAATGCACTTTTAACATCCATTTGAAAAACTTTAATTTTGTTCGAAATAGCATAAGCCAAAAATAACCTGATGGCTTCAAGTCTTGCAACTGGAGCAAAGATTTCATCATAATCAATTCCTTCTTCTTGAGAATAACCTTGTACCACCAGTCTTGCCTTGTTCTTAATAATCATACCAGCCTCATCTTGTTTGTTCCTGAAACCCCATCTTGTGCCAATTGGTAGCTTGTTTGGTGGTAAGGGACAGATTTCCCATACCTATTGCTTCTTGAATGGGAGCAACTCATCTTGCATAGCTTGTACCCAATTGTTGTCTTTGAGGGCTTCTTGGTACTTCTTAGGTTCCAACTAAGAAATAAATGCTGAGAAGAAGCAAAAGTTGGAAAGCTGGTTTCTTGTGAGAACACCTGATGCAAAATCACCCATGATTTGATCCAATGGATGATCCTTGTGTTCAATCAGTTGTTGTAAACCACTTACAGGTGTAGGTGGATCTTGTGCTTCTTCAAACAAACCACTGAGGTTTATAATATTTGGTTCAACTGTTTGAACATGTTCAGTAGTTGTGGGAGCTGAAACAGATGTTGGAGTTTGTACATCAGCAGTTGTTGAATCAGAGGTTTAAGAAACTTCTGATGGTTTGAAAGTTGATTTAATGACTGTATTAGGAGTCCATGGTGTTGGATCCTCATCATTAAACCTTTGATCACCATAATAAGTAGGTTTAGATGAAGTGACAGTCTTATCAGGTCCGAAATGGAAGCTGTCAAGGTCAAAGAGTTCAGCAGGATGTGCTGGAATGAGTGTGTTTTGACTCATTGAACTTGACATTCAGTGTTTCTTCTACAATCTTGGTTCAATCTTGAGTTAAAAACCTTGTAGGATTTTCTAGTGGAAGAGTAACCAAGAAAATAACCTGAATCAACTTTAGCAGCAAACTTTGAAATAGAGTCTTTAATGTTTAGAATGAAACACTAACATCTAAAAGCCCTGAAAAAGGAGATAAGGGGCTTCATGCCATGAAGAACTTCATAAGCAGTTTTGGAGTGTCTCTTGTTGACAAGGACTCTATTCTGAACATAACATGCAGTGTTGACTGCTTCAGCCCAGAAATACAATGGTAGGCCGAAATCAGCTAACATGGTTCTTGCTGCTTCAATTAATGTTCTGTTCTTCCTTTCTACCATACCATTTTGTTCAGGAGTTCTGGGAACACTGAATTGTCTAATAATCCCTTTAGACAAACAGAATTCATCCAGAGTTTTGTTCCTGAACTCTGTCCCATTATCACTTCTAATGGCTTTGACAGATAAAGAGTATTGTTTCTCTACTTGTAGAATGAAGAACTTGATGATTTCAGCTACCTCATCCTTGGAAAATAAGAAGAATACCCATGTGAATCTTGAATGGTCATCAATGATGACTAAGCAGTACTTCTTCTTACCAAGGCTCATGATTTTTACTGGTCCAAATAAGTCCATATGGAGTAGTTGAAGACATGCAGTTGTTTTAGATTCTTCAATAGACTTATAGGAGGACTTATGTTGCTTTCCCTTTAAACAATATACACAGTGTTCTTGACACTGGTATACTTTCAAGGGTAGACCTCTGACCAGGCCCATTTTTGTGACTTTATTTATGGTTTTAAAGTTCACATGGCCAAGTCTGCTGTGCCAGAGATCAGTCTCTGAAGTTGATGCCCTTGAGAAGAAACAGACAAGGTTGTTCAGTACTTTGTCCTTTTCAATATCCACTGCATAGACATTGCCACATCTTTTGGCTATCAACAAAGTATGATCTTCAATGATCTTCTCTATCAACTTCTGGCCTTCTGGTGATATGATCTTGCATGTTGTCTTTGTGAACAAAGGAAGAATATCCTTTATCACACATTTGTGACACACTCAGCAAGTTATACTCAAGGTTTTCAACCAGATTGACCTTGTCAAACTGTATTTTGCCAGAAGAGACATTGCCATGTCCTAGCACATATCCCTTGGCATTGTTCCCAAAGGATACAGATCCTTCTTTTTGACTGATAAAATTGTTTATCAGGTATCTGCATCCTGTCATGTGCATTGAGCCTCCACTGTCAACATACCAAATGCAATTTAAGCCTCTGGAGAACCTCTGCACAAAGTAGCAAATTAGTTAGATTTGGGAACCCAAGCCAGTTTGGCTTTGGGTTTGCAATTGAGAACATTAACAGTTTGTTCTTGACCAGGTTGAGGAATCCATGTCTTTTTGGCAATGGATTTTTCATTAAGAGCAATGGTGGTATCCTTTTGAGGACCACCATCAACTTCGGTCATCAGTAGTTGTACTATATTCATGAGATCTTTAATCTCAGCAGTTTGTGATACTGCTGAAGATTTAGGTCTAACTTCTGAAAGAGAATTTTGAGAAAAAGACTTTTGTTGAGATTTCATCTTTTTATGAGAAAAGGTGTTGCCTGGTTGTTGTTTCTTGGGAAGGAAAGTTTCTTCAAAATCATTTTTGAGTTTTTTTCCCACAACCAGTTGTAAATTTTTCTTGTTATACTGAATTCCTTTTCTGTATCTACAAAATTTTGTTTTGTGGTTAAACAAACCACATATTTCACATTCTTTTGCCTTTTCTTTTTCATTTAAAGGCAGATTTTATAAGTACTTCTAAAGAACTTTCTTTATGATTTTTTAGAAAGTTTTCATGAAAAGATGTGCATTCTTTCTCTTCAGAAATTTCATTTTGAACAATTTTTCTCCCCTCTTTAGTAGTTTTGGGAGAAAAATCAGTTGGTGTTTCAGTGTGATTGTACCCTATGCCAAACCTAACATTTGATGCACTTTTTTTTTGTTAAGCAGCAGTTGGTACCCTTTACATGACTCAACCCATTTCTCACAGTCAACCTTGGTGTCAACAAGCTCTTTTCTGACATTTCCTACGTCTTCTATCAAGATTTTAAGTTGTGCTTGGGTTTCAATAACATTGTTAGTTAATTTAGAATTTTCTTTTGATTTAGCAGCAAGCTTTCTTTCTAAATCACATTTCATTTGAGTAAATTTTCTCTCAGAGTCATTGGCTTTGCCTTGTATATGCACATTAGTCTCTCTTATGAGAGCAAAAGATTCTTTACATGAGTTTGAACAAAGTTTAGTTAAAGATTCTTTTGATACCTGAGACAGGGCAGATTTAGAGGTGCAGCCCTCAAATGCCATTAAGGCAAAATTCTTTCTACCATTGTCAAGTTCTCCCCAGTTGATGTCAAACATTTTGTTGTCTGCATCAGGATTGCACTCAGTTGTGTCAAAAGGAAGACTGCTCCAGTCAACATACCCTGAAGTGAAGAGACTTTGTTGTGAGGGTTGCTGAGTTTGTGGAGGTTGTTGAGAAGCTGGAATAGAAGGGATTGATTGTTAGCTCTGCATTTGTTGAGCAGGCATTTGTACATATTGTATTTGTGGCACATATTGGATTTGTGGAGCTTGTTCCTGTAAAAAATGTGCACTTCCCTGTGTTCCATTATTCCTATTATAACTAGGGTTAAACTGATTTCCAGACTGAGATTGGTTGTAGCTAGAGCTTCTACATTCTCTAGCAAAGTGTCCCAACTTCTGACACTTATGACATCTAAGCTTAGATTTATCAAAACCAATTTTTGTAGAACTATTTAGTCCTAGAAATTTCCTTCCTGAGCTTTTATAAAATTTGTTTGTTTTTATACTTAACATGGCCAGTTGGTGTAAAATGTCCATTTCTTCTAAGTCATCACTGCTGAAATTTTTCAAATCATCATCATCATCATCATACTCAATTAATCCCACCTATAGCAAAGCTAAGGTAGGGTCTGAGGAGGGTAAGATGTAGACAACCTTACCTCTACCCCTAAGAATAGAGAGGTTGCTTCTAGTGAGACCCCCGGCTCGATGTGGTTTGGTATCAAGCCTTGGACATAAGGTACAAAACACTTAGCAATCGGGACAAACCCGATCGGTGCATGTACCCCTTTGTCTTTTGGCTATCCACGCCACCACATGACGCATGATTAACCGTCTGTCGTTTTTAACGTTATTTTCATGAAATTAGTAAAATAACGTTAAAACTATTGCAACTTTACTTTTGCCCCCAAAAGGCCACACATATATACATTATATGCTGAAATTTTTCAAATCATCCATGATAAAAACACATGTTATCAGTAGTTTGACTATATTCATTATTGTCATAACCTGGGAATGATCTTTCTGATGTGATCCCAGCAGTTATGTCAATGTGGTCAAAAGATCCAAGACTATTTGAACAAGTAGGTGAGTCTTGTCCTAAAAGTGTTGTACTACCAGGTACATAGTCATCAGCTGTTTTACCAGAACTTTGCAACTTTTTCTTTTGATCAATTTCTCTTTCAAAAGTTAGCAATCTCCCATGTAATTTTGTAAGAGTGAGCGAGTTAAAGTCTAGTGAAGATCTGAGAACTATAGAGTAAGTTTCCCATTTTTCTGGTAAAGACCTTAAAAATCTATGAAGCATAGATACATTTGTATAGGTCTGACCATTTAATTTCAACTCAGATATTAATGAGGAAAATCTTTCAAATTGTTGTGTTAAAGTTTCCCCATTAATGTGAGTAAATGTTTCATATTGTTGAGCCAAGATTTCTCTAGTGTTGGCAATCACCTCTTCAGTTCCTCCAAACTGTTCTTTTAGGCAGTCCCAAAGCTCTTTAGCACTTTCATAGTGTAAAAGTCCAGAGTAGACTTTAGCATCAAGCTCAAGTTTTAAGAAATCCGCTTCTGTGTAGTCTTTTGGGTTCTTTGGTATTTCAACTTTAGTTTCAAGATATATGTTTACTGGTTTGTGAGGACCATATATCACAGATTTCCAACAACCGGTGTTGGTCTGAGACAAAGTATGTGCCATCCTCTTCTGCCATATGTTGTATTCAAAACGAACAAGCATAGCAGGTTTATTGGCAGAACCAGTAGTATGAGGATCCATTTAAAGAGTATTGATTTGTCAAATGTCTCTCAAAGTGATGAATGTTGAAAAAGTGAACTTTCAATCCTTTATTGAATATCAATAAGAGCCTGTGTCTGATTCTCAATGTGTTAGATTGATATGTGATCAGATAAACCAGTGCTCTGATACCAATTGTTGGATCAGAATGCTCTTTAATAGTTTACTTGCATATGAACACTTATGTGTTTTGCAAGTTTGATCAGTTTTGCACAGCGGAATAAGTTTAATTTTTATTATTAACAAGAGTTATTACTTCCCCTGGATGTTTGATCAGTTTCACTATCAACAGGAGTTATTACTTCCCCTGGATGTTTGCAAACTAAAGACAAGTTTAATGAGAATCTAAGTATTGAATGTAAATGACAATAAATAAGTAGATAGATTCTCAATTAATGAAATGGAAATAACAAGTAAGAGTTTTGAAGGATTTCAGTTTTAATTAAAATCAATGTCTAAAATAGTGGGATGAACCCATCTATTTTAGACCATCAGATACATACAACTTGTTCATAACTTTACACAAAAGCAATACTACAACAGGCTGTAGTCTTGGAACTTGTACAAAATGATAAAGTAATAATAAACTATTAAACTATTGAAACATAAGGCGGTGGAAGGATTCTATTACAAGTGCTGATGAATGACAAACTACTGATGAGTAGTTTGTCTTCAGTGGTTCTTCAGTAGACTTGTCTGGTTTGACTTCAAAACTTCTGATCTTTCTTCTTCAGTACTTGTTGAATCCTTCTTTAGTACTTGTGTCTTCTTTCTTCAGTAGTTCTATACTTAGAATAATTTGGCAGAAGTATGAATTAGACTAAGGTTTGCAAAAGTGGTTTCTTCAATCCTTTCTGTCCTTACAGACAGTGTCAGGGGTAAGCGGAAGTAAGATGCATTCAGTGCGAATCCAACTCCGAATAGTGTCGGGATACCATTGCCAATCATGGGCATCGTCTCTATTATGAATCACAAAAAGGTTTAAAACTCCTCCTAGAAGGGCTAGAAGGCTTAGTCCGACCTAGCTTCGAACTAAAAGCAGTAGGAGAAACAGATGGTGTTGGGGGTGGGAGTAGGAATAACAGGTTCCTGAGCAAAGGGTAGGATGGTGGAGATGATGTTGTTGACATATTCCGTGCAAGGTTAAGTTTTGTTTAAGTTTTTATAAGTTGGTAATCATTGGCTCTGATACCAATCCGTCACACCCTAAAATTTCCACTGCGGGGTTTTACCGCAAGGCGTGTGACATAACAGGATCCAGTCAATGGTTGAATGAACGACCTTTATATGCTTTCAAAATCATACGTAGGTAAAAACCAATAGTTTCCAAGTTTCAAAATTTCAGTAGAAAGAGTAAATAATATCCATGCAAACACCCTTAGAAATAAGTACAAGTTAACAAAACTAACCTAAAATAATGTAAAATGTTTGAAAAACAAATAAATAATGTTTATGATGCAAGTGAGAATCCAAGTGCATTCTAGCAGCGATTACCTAAGTGATCTTAGAAAACATGCTAGAATGTTTCATCATATAATGATGGTGCGGTCGCATGTTTTAATGGTTACAAGGAATACTATTTGTTCACTAGATCGACACGGGTTTACATATTATATCTAATGCTAGATAGACATTGTACAACTTACTTAAGCATTATGAACCATTGTTGACTGTTTAAAATGTTGCCTTGTTCCTACCACCGGTCATCACCTGGTGACGTTTGTTACTTAGGACAATATCCACTTGCTCGACCTCCGGTCTACACAAGTGGGGTTTGTCATACCTAATAGATGTATTCACACTTCCCCGCTATGTTCCACATATTCATGGTTCAAACTGTTAGAAGGACTTTAGATGAGTCTCTAAGTACATAAGTGATATAATAATATGTATGTGATCAACTAGGTTCTATCTTTGTGTAGCATGTTTCTCACCCAACAGAAAAACAGTAAAAAGAGTCGGGAAACTCACCTTAGATTTATGTGCTAAGAATATAATACCAGGCGTGTAAATGAACAAGTTCCAACTATTGGAAATCTATTATTAAATAACCTATAAGTGTTTGTCAAAGGTTTGTGCTTGTCTAGTTAACCCATTGAATCCAATCAATTACCTAGTTTGTATTTCATAAAAGTGTTTGAGCAAGTTTGACTTTATTTGACTAGATTTGACCCGCTGACCCATTGGTGACCTGTTAATATTTCGAGTTTAATCATGTAATAAACGTAGAGTTACATTATTTACTAAATCATGATCCCTAGCATCTATCATGTTGATTGTCACATAATGTGGCACATGTAACATATACTCACAAGTTAAAGTTTGTGCATACATCATACTACTACCATATCACAATTGAGAACAAGTCATCCAACATGTTCCATGCATCCTACAACTTGTATCTCATGCAAACTTTCCAGATTTAGCAATATACGAACACCAAGAACATGTAACATTCAAAAAGTTTCCATTTTTGGCAAGTCTATGAATCTAGTTTGATTTCATTGAAGCGAGCGTTCTAACACTCTTACATAATCATTACTAAGCATCTCATAACATTACATTCATCATAACATGCATCAATCTCAACTACAAAATCCAAAAATAATAAAGTTTCCTATTATGGCAGGGTATGAATAATGGTCAAACAACGTAAATCAAGTATACAGAACATGTTAATCATCCTAGACTAACATAATATCGTTATAGAATCATGATATTCAGATCCTAACATCATAAATCTCACCCTAGGGGTTGCAAGTTTTATCAAATTTTGGATTTGTGATTTAGCATGCAACCTATGTATGTATACAAACAATTCACCATTAAAATCCATAACAGGTCCATATTAATCATTGGGAAATCATTAGTCATGGTTAAAAGTGTTTTTTTATTAGATATGAACTTAGGGTTTAGTTAGACAAAACAAGAATTAAACATAAACAAAGAGATTAAAACGAGTAAAAAATGAACATGTACCTTAAGCTCTTCGATCTACTAATTCTAACGTGTGTTAGGCTCCTGGAATTGCTTGATTATGGTTATGGTACAGATTGTAAAATTTAATTTGGGGGCTGAATTGTGCGATTTAGAGTTGAGTTATGGTGAAAATTGTAACACCCCAACCGATTGCGGAAACATCGGGATGTCACGTATTGATGATTGTTTCAGTAGCACATGGTATAAATTGAATTTTAAATAATTTATTCAAAACATATCCAATATAAAATGATGTCTAGGAATTCAATACATGATATTAAATAAACAAAAACTTAAAATAACTTCAAATAATAACTCCATGATAAATCCTCATGCAAACTCAAGCCTCAGCTTCATTGTTACCTGAAACATGTTAATTTTGAAAATATTTTTGGGTCAACAATAGTTGGTGAGAATTACATAGGTTTTGATAATCGAATAAAAATGTTGTGCAATTCATGTGTCATGGCAAGTCTAGTCCATATGTGAAAACATACTAGAAGTAAATCGAGTGCATAGTCAACCCTTGTGACTGTTATAATGTGGTACATCCCATACGCTCATGGTTCACTCGAATATGTTATGCGATAACAAACACCCACGCTACCTTTGTAGCAGGCACGTATCCGGGTGGGATTGTCAGTCCAATAGTTCTATTAATGTATACCGTCGGCTGATCAATGTTAATGATTATGCTAGAATTGTGCTTACCCTAGTCATGTTCAAGACATAATGCAACATAGAAAAACACATAGACACATTGATGATTGAATTGCATATATAATGTTGTAACATGTTTCACCCCAAAAGCGGGGATAAATAGAAAAGGGGCTATGTAAAACTCACATTGGCTAAGGTGAATTATCCTCTAAGTGTTGTGAATGTATGCGAGGCGAATCCCAAAGACTCAACAACGTAGCTAGTCCAAATTGAAGAAAACGAAAAAGAAAGAATATCAAGCTTCCAATTCGCCAATTACAAGAGCTTATAATCAAAGCTTCAATTGTAGAAGTAATAGACTATAGAATAAAGGTATGAGGGAAAGTTTAATCGGATTGAAACAATCGATTTAGATGTGCAAAGTATAATGGGTCATAGGTGGGTTTTTATACTAGTTTTGGAGTCAATTAGCCATTAAAATTGGTCAACACCATAAAGTAAGGTTTTATGATGAATTGACTATTTGACTAAGACTTTGACTGTTTGACTAAGACTTTGACTGTTTGACTAAGACTTTGACTAATCAATTTAAGGAATGTGTTAAGTTTATTTTCTTCTGAAATACTACACAAGATGATAGTTGGCTCAGTTGGTTGTCACTGTGTGTTGGTTGGCTGTGGACGCGGGTTTGAGTCCCGGTCCACACAAATCTTTTTTTTGGCAATTATTTCCTTAAAACTATATTATTCTAAATTCATAATATGATTATATAAGCCCGAAAGTGACTCGAAATATTTTTAAAACGTACAAAAGTGTCGAGATACAAATAATTATTAGTTTAAGGTATTTAAAACATATATTGTTTAAAACAATACATTCTTTTTATCAAAAAAAAAAATTAGGGGAAATTCGCGATGTTACAGTCTCCCCTACTTTTGGAAACTTCGTCCCGAAGTTATTAAAAACACAGGTTTGAGGTTGATTAGGTAGAAATTAAGGCAGTTGTGGTTTGGGTTAAGGCATGACATGAATTTATAGGTAATAGAATAATTTGTTTCGAATAATTTGGATAAGAGGTTTGAGATGTGAGTTTTAAGGATTGGATTAGGTTCGTCTGAAGTAGCAAGAAGCATAAGAATCTAGAAAATACTAAACTTATGTTTTAGGAATCTTATAAGAAATGCATGAATTGATTGGCTATATGAAAACCAAATGAACTACTAAAACCTTATTAGAATTTCACACTACCTTAACGTACCTGTAAATTCATGATTATGTTCCGGACCGCAATCACCAATTTACCTTACATTAGGGTTTTGTGTCCTTCTATGACTCTAAACACACATGTAAGTAATGCAAAATAACCTTGTGATTGAATCGTTTACAATGTATCCAAAAATGAGTCCAACTGTTGAGTAGGAAAAAGACTTCTACCAGTCAGTGAGTAAGAACCTCTACCGATTGTTGAGCAGGTGCGATAGCCTCTACCAGTCGTTGAGCAGGTTGTAGGGCCTCTACCGACTGTTGAGCAGGCATGATGACCTCTACCAATTGTTGAGTAGGTTATTTGGTACTCAACTAACTGTTGAGCAAGTACTTCATCCTCTACCAGTTGTTTGATTAAGTGTACCAATTATTTCACACATAAATTGCAAATTGATAATATGTACATATAAACAATCAAGTATCAAGCATAGCATGCGAGTTGTAATAGTGTTGTCCTAGACAAGGTTAATGACTCTAGGTGTGTCTATAGCAAATAGTTTATATTCCATGATTTCTAGTATCAAATGTTTAAATATGGTAGATAATCGAATCCTCGTGTATAACTAAGGATTATGTTTGATGCAACACACAACCAAGTTTCAATAGTTTGGTTATCATGGGTAACTAGTTCATGTTTGAGAAGGTGAAGGATATGAATTTAGTTCTTGAGAGGATGATGAAAAATCTTGAAGCAGAATCAAGGTTGTGAGAGATAATGAACGTGAAGATAGTTGATAAAGAGTTTATTTTATAGTAAGGAGATTATGTAGCAGTGTAAATTTTGGGGTTTGGATCAAAGGTTATAATCAAGTGTTTAAGAAAACATGATTGTGGTATATGCCAAATATTGTAAAATTTTGAACAAGTTGAAAATGAGTGAGTGTCGATGGAGAATCTAGAGACTAGATATTATTCCTATGGAAAAAAAATTTATTTTCAAAATTGGTTTTGTACATAAAGCAAAAGTTGTTAAATAGTACAAGCTAAGTGGGCTTTTGATTAAAATATTCCCGTTAGTTGGAGATTTCAAACATGACATTAGGTTTTGAAGATCAAGGTTCTATTAAGTGATTTTTAATAGTTTAAAGCATTATTTAGAAAATTGTTTGTTACGTCAATAAATAAACAATTGAATTTAAGTTCGAGGACATCTTTTGACAAAAATATGTACTTTGTAAAGTTACTAGGTAATGAAAATACAACAGGATTTAGAAATCTTTAGTTTGTGCTAAGGTATGAGGTTATAGTTTTTAAAAATAAGTAACATGTGGAGAAATAGATCTATCAATGTATACCGTCGGCTGATCAATGTTAATGATTATGCTAGAATTGTGCTTACCCTAGTCATGTTCAAGACATAATGCAACATAGAAAAACACATAGACACATTGATGATTGAATTGCATATATAATGTTGTAACATGTTTCACCCCAAAAGCGGTGATAAATAGACAAGGAGCTATGTAAAACTCACATTGGCTAAGGTGAATTATCCTCTAAGTGTTGTGAATGTATGCGAGGCGAATCCCAAAGACTCAACAACGTAGCTAGTCCAAATTGAAGAAAACGAAAAAGAAAGAATATCAAGCTTCCAATTCGCCAATTACAAGAGCTTATAATCAAAGCTTCTATTGTAGAAGTAATAGACTATAGAATAAAGGTATGAGAGAAAGTTTAATCGGATTGAAACAATCGATTTAGATGTGCAAAGTATAATGGGTCATAGGTGGGTTTTTATACTAGTTTTGGAGTCAATTAGCCATTAAAATTGGTCAACACCATAAATTAAGGTTTTATGATGAATTGACTATTTGACTAAGACTTTGACTGTTTGACTAAGACTTTGACTGTTTGACTAAGACTTTGACTAATCAATTTAAGGAATGTGTTAAGTTTATTTTCTTCTGAAATACTACACAAGATGATAGTTGGCTCGGTTGGTTGTCACTGTGTGTTGGTTGGCTGTGGACGCGGGTTCGAGTCCCGGTCCACACAAATCTTTTTTTTGGCAATTATTTCCTTAAAACTATATTATTCTAAATTCATAATATGATTATATAAGCCCGAAAGTGACTCGAAATATTTTTAAAACGTACAAAAGTGTCTTGATACAAATAATTATTAGTTTAATGTATTTAAAACATATATTGTTTAAAACAATACATTCTATTTATCAAAAAAAAATTAGGGGAAATTCGCGATGTTACAAAAATAGGTGTTAAAATTGATTTAAGACGTTAAAAACCAACTTCAGTCTGCAGCGTCCTCCCAACCCCCTCCCCCCGGCCCCGTGGGGGGCAAGCATCTTCTTTCCACGCCTCGTGGGGGGGCTGCCTGACGCAAACTTGGGCCAAGCCTTTATATATATATATAGGGTAGGGATCATACGAGAACCAACTTTAGGGAGAGAACCAAGGAACCAATGTGAACAGATGGCATTTTTGTTGATAACTCTCAACCCTAAAATAAAATCATCTTCATCCTATAAACTCCCTTCTCTGTAAAAAAAAAATGCATCTTCATCCTCCAACATCTTCATCCTATAACCACCATATCGATCTAACATCTTCATGGCCGACCGCCGCCGCCTCCTTCTCCGGTAACCTCCTCCTCTCCGGCGACCTTCCTCCTCCTTTCTGATAAGTCTCCATCCCCTCTTAATAAACCATAACCCGGTAACCCTCTGTCTCATCGAGTCCATATCGAACCATCAACCAAAACCATCCATCTCTTAGTAAGAATCCTTCCTTTGTTTCTGTTACACAAAACCGGACAGTCGATTGAACCACTCCCCTGTTCGAAACAACCAGTGAACCGTTCCTTTTCTGTTTCAGTTTTGGAACTTGTTAATCACCGAGCCACCCTTCTTTCTGCTATCAATTTATAATCGGACGTCAAGCCGGAAACTCACCTGATTATCTTGTAAACCACACACACACACCGATGTGTGTGTGGTCTTTAATCTGATAGTATGGGGCTGATAGGATTCCTCTTGTATTCTAATCATGGTCCGGTTATTATTCAGTCAACCATATTCGGATAAAACTCCAGTTTCGTACCGACGAGTGCTCGGTCTGATTCCAAACTCACCTGACTATCCTATATTCACATACACATACGATTATGTGTGTGTGTGTTGCTAAATCTTGTAAATAAAATATAAGATGAAAGTTGGCTATTGATCGGTATTTTGATTGGGTTTTCGGTCACATCTCCGGCAAGTATCCGGTTAGTAATTGGTAAGTTCAAGGTTATTGTTGATTGGTTTACACAATGTGAATTTTACTTAAGAGGCACTGATTTGATTGATGACTATGATATGAGGATAAATACATCAGTAAGTGTTGAATATTGAATAAAATTAAGTGAAATGACTGGAATCGCTACTTAACTACCTGAAAAGCGTGAAAGGATGATTCGGTTATGGACATCGATTGAGCTTTCTATTCGTTACGAGCCATGTTAATTGGACTGGATACAAACCCTAGCTTGATTGTGTTGATATTGAAGGTATAGTATACTTATTTTATTTATTTTATATACATTAAGGTTGTTTATTAGTTAATGCACATGTGCATAATGTAGTTGGTAATGATGATATTAATGTTAACGCAGATGTGCATTAATACTGTTATCATTAATGTCATTAGATATAACACACACGCGCATATGTTGTGGTAATTAACAAAATAATGTTAATGCACATGTGCATTAAGATTGAAATTCAAGTTTTCTTATGTGTTGTTTAATATTTGTAGTTAAATAATGGGAAAAAATTGAAGAAAGTAACATTTGTATTAGAATAGAGGGAGAAATTGTCAAAAAAGTTGCCGGATGCGATTGAAGATGATGACATAACCGTTGAGCAGGAAGTAAAATCAGGTTGGTATTAGTTATTTAGTCCATTTAGAAAGATATGCACATGTGCATATATGTATATTTTTAATGTCAAATGATAAATGTTGTTTGTTTAAACACACGAACTATCCCATATGCAGATATAGAAGTAAAAAGAATAAT
The DNA here is from genome assembly GCA_028751855.1 of Ambrosia trifida. Classification (NCBI taxonomy): domain Eukaryota; kingdom Viridiplantae; phylum Streptophyta; class Magnoliopsida; order Asterales; family Asteraceae; genus Ambrosia; species Ambrosia trifida. Next base: position 96,286,952 of record CM054127.1, read on the forward strand.
ACAAATGAGATTAAGTAAGCGAAAACATAATGAAATGGTGAATAATGATGGTATGTGTTGTGCACAATGTTTAACATACATAGTTGGATATACACATGTGCATAATTATGTTCTTTATTTATTTTATAATCGAGCTCCATTTGATATCGTAGAAGCGGAAGCTGATAATGTCACGAATGTTTATCAGGAAGTTGAATCAGGTTGGTATTATTTAATTAGTACATTTATATAGAAATGCACATGTGCATATGTGCAGTTTTTCTTGTGAAATATTAAATGTTGATAGTTTAAACACACAAATTATCCTATATGCAGATATAGATTTAAAAAGAAAGGTTCAAATGAGGTCAAATAAGCGGAAACATATTGTGACGGTGAAAATTGACGGTTAAAACGATGGCAGTGAAGACAAATCAAAAGAATGTTATGAAAAAAGCAAATTGGCGCCCGATACGAACACGCATTACACCACATCAACTTTGGTTGGGTATAAGGAAATTGTCAAACAAACAAAGAAGTTTGTATAACATTTTGTGTAATGTATGTTTGGTTTAACATTTTGTTATGTTGGTGAACGTGAGGTTGTGAGATGATTAGAATTTTGTATGTAGGTGGTTAACATAGTTGGTTTGTAATATGGATATTTTTTTGTTGTCGTTTGTTTTATTGAGTTAATACGTTTAGTAGACACTACATGTAGTTGTATGATAAAGACAAATTGATATAAAAACTTTGTTATTTGAATAATGATGCATGCATATATGTATGCCCGAAAGTTAAACCACTAAAAAAATCTAACAATATTAGTGAAATGCGCATGTGCATGCAGTACACGTTTATTATTTTATAGGTCTTATACAGAGGTGTTTCAAATTTATTCATGTTTGTTGTCATACACGTGTTTTTATTTTCAATTTATGTTATAATATGCATGACTAAACACTTGACAAGTTCGAGTGTATTTTATATCTCACTTTGCGTCCATTTAATGATCATTGAATAGAATTTGTGACCCCTTATATATTTGTATCACGTCCATTTTATAATCATTTATGTATGGTAATAGACATTTCAGTCAAAAGTGTGATTTAATAGTGAAATGCACATGTGCATACGGTGTATTTCTGTATATATAACAGCGAAATGCACATGTGCATCAGGGATGACGTCATATGACGTCACAACCATTTTTTTATTATTTTTATTATTTTTATTTTTTTTCAAAATAATAATGAAAAATAATCATTTTGGTGTTTTTACTTTTTTTATTTTTTATTTATTTAGGTTATATAATTTTTTTTTATTTTTTGATAGAGGGGTTTTTGTAGACACCCTTTATATTTACAAAAATGCCACCTGTTCACACTGATTCTTTGGTTCTCTCCCTAAATGGTGGTTCTCAAATGATCCAAATCCTATATATATATATATTGTTTTGTTTGAATGATTTGAGCATACTATGTTATAATCAATCCATAATATATTTAACCCAACATTTTCACTACTAGAGTACGTTCTCGGTTTGTCGGGTGTCAGTTACGGACTCGATAAGGCATTTCGCTTAAATACATGGACTTACACATATATACACAATTACATTCACGTAAGAACATAATTGCAAATAATATCAAACGAGTTATTCCACAATTATTAGTTTTGTTATTTCACCAACGTTTGGGGTCAATCAATTACTCGTATGTTTGTTGCGATAATTAACCGAATTACCTGTTTCTGTCGTTTCGTATACATTTAACCAAGTTAATTCATCTGAATTAAATTGAATATATAAATTAACCAAAGTAACTAGTAAATGTTTATTAAAAGTTAACCTGAATTTGTCTGGTGTCAGAATATTGGTTCTTAATGGACCACAATAGGTAAAAGTGAATCATACATATCTAAATGGGCCATATTAAGCCTTATGGAATCGTAATGAGCAATAGTAAATCGTACATGTCTTAATGGGTCAAATTGGGCTTTGGTGGATTATAGACCATATTAGGCCTCAATGGATCACAATGGACAATAGTAGATCAACTAGCTCTTAACTGATCATATTGGTCCTTAATGGATCACAACAGGGAATAACAAACCATACATGTCTTATTAGATCATATTGGGCCTTAATAGATCATAATTGACTAGAGTACATCATATATGTCTTAATGGATCATAATGGGTAATGGAAGATCATAAATGTCTTAACGAATCCATTTTGGGCCTTAATAGATCACATTAGGCAATAGTAGACTATGCATGTCTTAGTGGATCATATTAGGCCTATTAAAGGACCAAAATGGGCAATAGTAGATCATATATGTCTTAGTGGACCATACTGGGCTTTAATGGATCACAATGGATAATAGTAGATTATACATGTATTAATAGACGCTATTGGGTCTTAATGAATAACAATGGATTATAGTAGATCATACATTTCTTAATGGATCGTATTGGGCCTTAATGGATCACAATGGGCAATAGTAGATCATAAATGTCTTAATAGATCATATTGGGCTTTACTATATTATAATGGGCAAAGGTAGATCATACATGTCTTAATGGATCATATTAGGCCTTAATTGATCATAATGAGCAATAATAGATCATATATATATATATATATATATATATATATATATATATATATATATATATATCCTAATGTATCATATTGGGCCTTAATGGATCACAGTGGAATAACGTAAATCATATATATACTAGTAAGAAACCCGCGCGATGCTGCGGCAGCGACAATTTACAACGCGATACTCGTTTATGTTAGGTTATAAATAATTTTGTAATATATTGTATGGTACTTCTCTGAGTATAAAGCATCTTAAAAATTCGATTCGGTTGGCTCGACAAGTTGGTTTTTATCCTACCAAGATGGTCATCCTTTTTAGAGAAGGTCAAATATAGCAAAGCTCTAATAACTATTTAACTTAGGGGTGTTTTTTTTTTTTTTACATATGTGGTCTACTTAGGAGAGGCACGTGCTTTTTAGAGAAGGGAGGTTTAATGTTCAAATTCTTGACAAGGGTATAATTATAATTATTGGTGAATAATAGAATTGGTGTAACATTTGTTACTGAAATAAATTAAATGTGGGATTTTAATTAGGAAAAATGGAAATAAATAATCCCAACTATTCACTATTGGCCAATAACAGTCCCAACTACAAAAATCACCAATATTGGTCCCAACTTTCGACATATTGGAAACCAACGGACCCAAACTAACGGAGGCTAACTCCGTTAGTGTGATGCTGACGTGGCATGCCACGTAGGATCATTTTGCCATGTGGCATGCCACGTAGGATGCCACATAGGATTATTTTGCCACGTGGCATGCCACGTAGGATCATGTTGCCACCTAAGCATGCCATGTCAGCATCACACTAACGGATCCGTTAGTTTGGGTCCGTTGGTTTCCAATATGTCGAAAGTTGGGACCAATATTGGTGATTTTCGTAGTTGGGACTGTTATTGGCCAATAGTGAATAGTTGGGATTATTTATTTCCATTATTCCTTTTAATTATAGCCAAATTTTTCTTTTATTGTTTTTTATTATCGATGTGGGACAAAACGTTAAGCTAAGAAAGTTATTTCAAAAGTTTTTTTTTTCTCAAAAGGTGACCAACATAGTTTCTCATTTATGTTGAAAAGACAAATTATGTTTGAATGTTGTTCCGTATTTGAGGACCCTAAAAAATCGCAGTGATGGGTAAATAGGATAATTCATTGTTTGCAAGAGGATCATGTTGCCGGCAGGAAACTCGTGCGATGCGACGACAACAATTTACAATGCACTATGCAAGTCTTTAACCATTTTAGGAAATTAGTGTGTGCTGACAGATCATGAAGCTGCACTCTATCATCATTTTGTAATCTCTGCACCCTTTCACCAATATAAACATTTTGAAACAAACCAAAAAGTTGACTGGATTTCTAGTAACCCAAATGCAAGAATCTTTTTCACCTTTTCTGCTGATTTATATTTGATTTCTTTAAATGTTAAAGATTTTCCAGGCCTCCTGATAACCTACATAAAAGATAATTAACAAACAATAAAGTTAAACCATATGTAAGTTTTTCAAAGCTTATCTATCTAAATGTAACTGTGTTTTTTTTTTAACTTTGCAGTGAAACTTATTATCTATATAAATGCAACTACTATTATAATTTTATTATAAAAAATGCATTTTTTTGCGCTTAAATGCAACAATTATTGTTTTTTTCTATTCGATTATATCCAAAAGCACATAATTGAAAACCAATATTACAAAAAAGTTACTACAAAATGGATTCATTTACAAGACTTTTTTTACAAAGTTGCAAAAACATTATCATTCCATACTCTTCCTTGCGCAATTATTGTGAGGCGGTCAATTCAGATGTAATGGCGTTGTACCTTTTTTACTCAAAATAAAAAACATAAGCCCATATTCAATAAATCTTAAATAGCAACAGAAACTAAATGAGTATGGAACTATGACAAGAAAATAGAAAAAAAAAAGTGTGTTTTGAGCAGACCTAGCAAAACAGTAGGGTCATGTTGGAACGGTAATGTGTTAAAAAGGGTCATGGTCAAAACATGTCATTTGTAAAAAATAGCCATTTTTCCGGGTCATGACGTATTTAAACAAGGAGTATGCACCAAAACAAGTCATTTTAGAATGTGGCTAATTTAATAGGGTCATAATATGTGTTTTAAGAAACACACTAATTTATCAAAAATCTAAAAAAATATTCATGAACATATGAAGATATCAAGAAAACAACATATTGGTGTAAGATAAAAATCAACTTGTCGTAAATAGTCAATGAACCCAACTTAAGATCAGAGAACAAAGCCTTCACATCTTTCTTATATGCTTAGAAAAATAAGACACTCCACCTAATTTCTAAAAAGAATTTCAAAATAAGATTTTGTATAAATTTACACAAAAGGGTATAATAAGTCATCACCCAAAATGCAAATTATACTCAAATTTACATGAATTCAACACCAATTATCCATAAAAAAACATTTAAAAAAGAGAAAAGACATATACTCAAACAAGCATGTGGGAGCATAATTTGGGTAAAACTGAACTAAACCAAAAACCCGAACCAATAAAAACCCAACAACCGGTATGATTAACATCGCCTAGAGTGGGCTTCGGTTCGATGTTATGCGAAAACTCAGTCTCGGTCTCAGGTAGACAGAGGAAAGACCACCCGTAATTTAAATCAACTAAACATATATAACAAAATAAGATCATGTTAAATTCTGAGATTATCAATACAATAATGTAAACTTGTTTAAACTTAGGGCATTTCCAATTCAAATGGCATTATATTACAGTTGGAAAAAAATTAATATTCTATGTCCAACATAGCAGGCCAATAGGCACCATATATGTTCTTCATGTACATGTGGGTCAAATTAGTCGAATATAAGGTTGGATATTTAAGATGACTAAAGGAGATGACTCATGACTGTACATAATGCAACGACCTGTGTTTGTGAAAACGTAATGGTTTTATATCCATTTCTTTTCCTAGTCATATATTTGTACTTTTTAGGTATTGATAGGCTAAAAAATGTAATACAAATTATTATTTTAAACTAAATGTGCGTGTTCATGTCTACCCAAGAACACGCTTTTCAGTTTCCGGTTTGGAAACTGTAAACTCAACCCATTTAGCACCCCTACACCTAAAGCATACAAGTTGTTACCACATTCGAAAAGGAATAAGCCATCTCTTCTCATAGTAGCATCAGACTTGCCTAGAAGCTTTGCCACTATCTCTTCATTAGACAGGAAACTATCATCCAATTTCATCTCCATTCTACAAAAAAAAGTATTAAGAAAAAGATAACTGTAAGATAAAAAGTAGCGGGTGAGGGCAGGATGAGTTGTAACAAAATGTAACCTGCATGTTTGGAGTTTCTTTATTGTGTTTTACCTTTAGCTAATACTAATATTTGACCCGTTTGGGGCAAATCATAGTCTTAATCCATGTTGTCAAAAGCGCATGAGGCATGCCCCTAGGCGCTGAGGTGCAGCGAGGCACACCAAGTGCGCTGCGACTTGTGAGGCCCGCCTTTAGGCGCTGAGCGCACCTTCAGAACCACCGCAAACACATTTAAGTAAACGGGTCGTGTTCATGTCAATCTAACGGGTTGACCCGTTTAACCTATTTGTTTTTTTAATAAAATCTTTTTAAAATGCCTGTCAATCCACTGAAGAGTATACATCAAGACCACAACTTTTTAATTAGTGGGTATGGACGGGTCAACACCATGAAGCAGGGAGTCCTATATAACTTTTCCCGTTAATTATAATTCTACCAATATTCACTTTCTATGATATTTAAGTTTTACCTATTACTTTGACATTCTAAGTTAACTAAGTTTCTTGATTAAAAATTACAACGTCTTACCAAAGATGGGGGCCTTTGGTAATATCGCCCTATTGGGTTGGAGAGTATTATCATCTTTAATGATTTTGTAATTTTTCTGAAACACAAACAAATCATCGAGAATGAATGTTAAATCGTGTAACCAATAACAAAAACAATTTAAATGAAGCAACAACGTTAATAAAATCAATTTAATCTTTTTGAGCTAAACCTTTCTAGTTAACACGTTAGAGAAAAGATGTAACCAGGTTATCCATTCAAAAACAAGTTATAACCAATGGTCAAATGAATTATATTAGAAAAAAAAAAAGATAGAAACTGGTAAGATTTGTTCAGCCCCCACCTATAATGGCATCATAGTGCATATTTGAATGAGACTCTTCACCGACCAGGATCTCCCATAACACAACTCCAAAAGAGAATACAGCAACCGGTAACAAAAGTAAAACTACACTCTTGTCAAAAACACAAATTTACAGAAAGCTACAAAAGGAAATTCACAGAGCAGGAGCATACGTTTTACCCTATATACAAAGCATAATATATTCACAAGCATCCCTTGGTGAATGAATGAAGCAGTAGTAGCAGCTCTCAATCGACAATATTGCATCCGGTCTTCATGTCTCAGTCCTGATAACCTTGAGTCCACTAAAATTTTCCCAGATCCTTCCATTTAACCAACATCAGCTGAAAATGCACTTGATACAAAACCTGACCCATATAATCTGTATGTGGACATTTTAGAAAATGATATGCTTTAGGTTCTTTTGTAAAATCTAGGTTAGAAAGGGCTGAGCTTTTACAACTATTTCATATTTTTTGGAATGCCGTAGGAGTCTATTTCATATCGATTAGAATAGACTTACAATTATTCATTTTTATTAACTTTGATTTATATTAAAAATTACTAACCTTGCCTTAAAGCTCTCTTGAAATCAGCTCGTAATTAAATGAGCTAATCTAAGCTGGCTCATTTAAATTTCGGGCCTATGTGAGCTCATCGCATCGTTCACCTGCTACAGAGCACGTGAAATACGATAAAACCATATTATCCAAAAACAAATAATGATGGAGGCACACATTAAAATGATAATTACCAAATTGTGCAAAATTACGAATATTTTTATGCTTTGTGTTTAACTGGTCCAATTTAACTTTATTAGCATTATTGGAGACTACTTCTATAGAAACTTCACCTTCATCATGTTTATCTTTTGTTCAAAGTTGGATAGTGAAATATTCTTTTATTATTTCTAACTCTTGGATAGCTTGTTTTGGGTTGTAAACACAAACCTGCTACCTGCAAGAACATGAACTTACCATACCAAACCACTATCGAAACAAAAACTCAATAAAAGTTAGAACCAAATACACTAAAACTTGGTTTGGGGTTTAAACAAACCTGCAAAGCATTGCTACTGCATATTTCGAGAATGGGAACATTGAACATCAAATATGCACCACCTGCAACATACATGTTACTAATTATAATATTACATAAAAACAGTCTAACAATCATACAAATAATTTCAATAGGCAATAAGAATCTATAATTAGCCCCAAAAACATAAACCCTAGATTCCAGTTTCGATTTAAAATTATAAATTTACGAAAACTGAAATGTGAAACTAACCTCGTCAGGTGGATTTGAGGTTAAGACTGAGTTCACATAACAACTCGTATATCTCAGCGACACAACTGTCTTATTAACATTCACCGCGATAATCTACATCCCCTCTTTGTCTACAGCTTCAAAACGTAGGCGTGTCCTTTCTCATAGACAACCGTCTTCAGCTTGCTAGATTGTAAACGACCCTTCACGACAACATAGTGGGTGGAATAAAAGCAAACTTGGCCGCCATGGATAACGCCACACCCCGGTCTCCGATCAAACCTCTATCATGACATAAAAATAGGTGTTTTGATTTAGATTCTGCTGTAACTAATGGGAAAATTTTTGGTGCTTTTGTGTGTGAGAAAGAAAGCGGCTGATGTATGTTTTAGGGTTTTGACAAATCAAAGAGAAAGCGGCTGATGTTATGTTGTGTGGTGTGGTGCCTTAGGGTTTGGTGAGATAACATTCAAGAGTTCTTGCTTTAAATGATTGTACATATGCTTTAAAGAGTTGTAAATCTCTTAAAAGTGGCAAATGACCATTCTTGCCCTTCCTATATGCTTATTAATATAGTATATATATATATATATATATATATCTTAATTGGACACATTGGGGCTTAATGAATCATAATTGACTCCAGTGGTTCATTTAAGTCTTAAAAACCCATATTGGGCCTTGATAGATTACAATGGACAATAATACGTCATATATGCCTTAAGGGACCATATTGGCCTCCAATGGATCACAATGGTCAATAGTAAACCATATATATCTTAATAGACTATATTAGGATTTAGTGAATCACGATGGACAATGGCAGATCATATATGGCTTAACAGGTCATATTGAACCTTTAATGGATCATAAAAAACAATTGTAGATTATACATGTCTTAAATGATCATATTAATTCTTAATGGATCACAATAAGAACTAGTGAATCGAGTTTTAATGAGTCATACTATATCCTTTTACAACCTAAATTTCAAGCCATTTTTCTTAGATTGTTTGAATTTCTTATAAAAAAACGCAACTACAAAATTATAGAGGGTTTGTTATCCAACATATTCGGAAGCAATACAAGAATATATTTAATGTTCAAAAAATATATTAGTTTGATGACAAAATGATTTGTTTGAGAAAATGATACACCCAATGGTGAAAAAAAGTCTAATTTATTTTGAAGAAATACCACACATTTTTATGTCTGTCTTAGCTATAAATACTGATTAAATGTTACAGGAATTAAATTATAATCGTTAAAATAAGTTTGTCTTTACGTTTGTATTTAATAAAACAAAATTAGCCAGCCAATGCAAAAACTACTTTCTAAAATGATTTTTTAGTAATGTATGATAGTAATTTAGAAAAATATGGTCGCAGCTTATACACACAAACACATATGGGATCATAGGAAGTGGAAGAAAGTCGGGTAAAAACAAAGGGGTGGCACTTAGGGGTTTGCAAAAGTTTAGAACCAGACTAAACCAGAACAGAACTAGATTCTTAAAAATGCTAAATATAAAAGTCGGGTCGTATAAACCTACCGGTTCGATTCAGAACCAGGTTAAACGGTTCTTGCCAGAACCGGTCTTCAATCAAATCCTAAAAATTAACAGTTAAATAAAGTACAACTTTAGTAAACTTAAGTTGTGATATCATAGCTATATTAAGGACCTCTAATACATGATTCGACCAATCAACTAATATTGTATGTATGATGGTTATGACTTGACAAAATCATAGATAGTTCTTACAATCGATTGAGATATTTTAAGAATGCGCGGTACCAAGCGTATATATGCAATGATTGATAGTTTTGACACTACGTATAATATATGTAATGCATTAGTAACGTCACATGTTACATTACTTCATCGACCGATACACATTATAAGCCAACCCGTGCACCTCATAAATGATTTTGTAAGTGTTGATTCTTAGTTTAATCTACTTTGTTTCCCTTTATTGTACTCTTTATGTTTTATTGAAGTTACATAATTCGAATGGAACTCATAACTTTATAAGTTTGTTAGATGTTATATAGTTAACATGACCTGAATATTCTTTTTAAAGATTAAACCGATAAAGTGAGAATGTGGACGGTCGGCCAATAGACTACTTGGAAAAGCTCAATAAATTAATAGGGTATTAAAAGATATCAAATTTTAAGTTTAAACCCAACTCGGTTTTAGCGATTCTTTAAACAAACCTGCCAGTTTCAAACCGAACTAGGAAGCCAGCAAAATTTAAGAATAGGAACCAGACCCTAAATATAAGAATAAAGTTTGGACCTGGCGGTTTAGTTTTGGTTTTCTGATTCTAGCGGTTCGGAACCGTGAATTGCTCAGCCCTAGTGACACCCTAAGTAGTGATGTATGGAGGTATAAAGGTTGGATTTTGCTTCGGGAATGACCGCCAAAAAGTTTTATATTTTAGCTCTGTGGAAAAGAAAGGAAACCCAATTTCCGATCTTATCTGCTATGGACCATGAGCTACTAAGCGTCCATGCTTCTACGGTAGCTTCGTAATCGGCTTTTATCCTATTGGAAGGGTGTTATTGATACGAAGAAAAAGACTACCCCCCACACCCCCTCTCATCGCAGAGGTGCATATGTTTACAAGATCACTTAGACGTGATGTGTCGGGTACCATCAAACTTTGGAATGTAGAACAAAAATTGAAGAACAAATACATGATGAAGAGGTTGAAGAGGGACTAGGTAATCCATATATGATGAAGAACTCTCCTACGATGCATAGATGTGCTTAAGTAGTCCAGACGAAGAATAAAATAAATAATGATTGTAATTTTTAGAATTATGTTTTTTGTATTTCATTTTTCTATTTTATGGTGTTGACAATTTATAAAAATTAAAAAAAAAAAAAAGTCTTATATTATGTTTTTTTTTCTAATCATTTTGGCTTAAGATTTATTTTAAAATCTATGCTCAAGAACCGCTTTACGAACTGAATTTATAGCAAACCGAACAAAACTAGGTCATTTAAACCGATGAAACAGGAGCGAAACCGAATCGATTTCATCCTAACCCGGTTAAGGGAAAATAAGCGTTCTGTTCACGTGAACTGCAGCCCAAAGCAGACCAAACAAAAAGAATGGTTGTTGCTTGCTGGATTGGACCATGTATGTTATATCATTTCTTTTTAAAACTGGGCCCCAACTATTCTGGTATCCCGGGGATAAAGTTTCTGAAATTAGGCCGGCCCTCGTTAAGATACAACATGTTATTTTAATTTTAAAGTTTTCTTACCATGGTTACCAAATTAGCAACCTCTGCAAACCAAATTTCAACATTATATTTATAAACACAAACACATGCATTATGTGTTCATAATCATATACAGTGGCAGAGCTACATACACAACAACGGTGCACCTAACACTATTCAAATTTTGGTACTATATCTAGCGTGTAATAGAAATATTCGAGCGACACCATTGATTTTTTACAAGCGACATCATTGTTTTTTTACGAGCGACACCATTAATATTTTTTCTAAACATTTTAAATAAAAAAAAAAACTTATAGTTTAAAAATGGTAATCCCAATTACTTAATTTTTAATGATAGACTTGAAATCATTGAGAGACCCATATTTTTTTAGCTTTTTCTTTTTAACCCAACAAATCAACAAACATAATAGGCCCATCCATTCAAAATATAAAATTGGTAAACCTAAATTAAAAAAGTTTTGAGGAGCAGAGCAATAATTAAAGGTTTTTAGGCTTTGAGGAGCAGAGGACCAATAATAAGTTTGGAATTATAATGTTTGATTGCTGGAATGTCTAGTGAGTTTTGTATAGATTTTGTAGAAATTAATTCAAGACTTAGTAGATTAGGTGTTTTATAGGTCCTCATTTATATTTGTCAAGGACTCAAGAACTAAGATAAGTTACAAGGAAACGTTTATCAAAGAATCAATAACAATGTAACATGAGTAAATGTTAGTTATTCTTTAATCTTTAATCTATATCTATATACTATCTTAAAATGTATCTCTTTAGGATAAAAGTGTCATTTTCATGCGAGATTAAGACGCGATATTCATCAATTTCTCCTTAAATGATATTATGATGCATCACCTTCTCTCTAAATGATATTATGGCCTCTTCTCCTAGACTCTTGGTGAAACCATAACTGGCGAAATTTATGAACCCAGTTGAACTATCAATTAATGTGATTAAATTTCAACTTTCCATTGCATATTAACATGATAATTTCAAGATCTCAATTCCCAACCGGGTGCTATTTTAAAATTTGTTTGGTGCATAAATTTGTATTTAATTTTCTGGAATCCCTTGTTAATTTAGTAAAGTTTGGGGATGTTAAGCTTTGGAATGGCAATCTAAATCAAGTGGTAAGTAGCTATTGAGTATTGAGGCTCATTTAGGATATTATCGGATGCACATATGTTTTAAATGATTTGTTTTTTTTTTATCTAAATTTTTTGCTTATAGGCTTCTTGCCTCTTTATGTTCTAGGTGTTATAAAACTCCCTTTATACTTTATTTGTTGCAACAAAATGTGTAATCCATTTGAAAATATATCACTCATACATGCATGTGTTGCACCAAAAAGAACAGTCCCAAAGTTGATATAAAACTATTCCATGCATGCATATGGCTAAACTTTTCATCACTGGTTTGGTAATTTGTGTAAGACAGCCGAAAATCATTTACCTATGTGCTGGCTTCCCTATCACACTATTGTTGGGTTAATCGTTGTGTTCACGGGTAAAAGGTCAACATAGGTTTAAGGTTTTAGTTTATTTAGTCACATGTTGGTTTGAGTTTTGTTAGTACAGTAGTCGGGATTTAATCACAGGTCAGCATAGATTTACAGTTTTAGTTTATTTAATCAAGCGTTTCTACAAAAACTAACAGTCACATTACACGACTTACTAGCACGGATAATTTTGTAACTTTTATTATAAACCTATGCAATTCATTTGTTTTGTTACTTCAATTCTCATTCTATTACACATCTTACTTAACTTCATCTTCAGGCAACACACAATAGTGTACTCTTTACAAGTTGTTGACTTGATTCTTACTCGATTCCACCTAAAAACAACGTACTTCAATAATCTGTGTGAAACTAATTATACTTTATTGGAGATAAGAATACTTTTATCATGTTGTTACAAGTATTCATTATTTAACATATTATTCAAATACAACGTTTTGGCTGAATTTTACTTCGTAATGAATTGGTACAGTTTCATGCACTTTTTAAACCCGACGCAACGCGCGGGTTATCCACTAGTTTTAAAAAGAGACATGAATACTTGATAACCTGAATTTTGAATGCTTTAAAAGAGTTTAATCTAGTTAATAAAATGTGTAATTTATTTACGTGATTGTTATTTGTGTATGAGTGCCTTAAGCCCGAATGATAATTTTAGTGCATTTGATGACCAAAGATACTAAGGTTGGCAGAGATTTACCCATATGATTCTAATTGTGAAGAAAGAGACGATCTTATACATGAGCTCGACATCTATATTAATAACATAAGAGGCGACAAAATGTTTGGCGACGTGAAAGGTATATCTAATCTTGCAAAAATGATTGTGGAAACAAAGATATTGTACTTTTATTATGAATCGTTTTCAAAACATGAAAACTCGTAGAGAACAACTATAAAATGTAATTTTTTATATATTTTAAATTACTTTGTATTTCTATTGTGTGTTATCTCAATGATATTGTACTTTTATTATGACATCGATTTTTATTGTGTGATTTGACCCGACCCGATTTGAAAATATTAACACCGTCTTATAAACCTGAGTATTGAAAAAACCAATACCATAGGAAAATATTCCTGCCTCCGCCACTGATCATATACCTATTTTATCCAGAAAATATTATATGCATTTGAGTTAAATATAAAAACTAACAAATGAAGTTAAGTGATCAATTCAATATTTCGAGTATATCACATGGTTGATCTTTGTAATTTAAGAAAAAGAAAATTACAATTTTCGTCCATGTTGTTTGCCTAAACTAACAAGTTCAGCACATGTATAACACCCTAAGTACCCGAGGTTTGTTTTTCTAACACTTTACGTCCCTCGTTTTAACGGCCGTTAGGTTTTTCGTTAGTTGGTGGTGAAATGACTAGTATACCCTTCAGTTTTTGAGTGAAATGACTCTTATACCCTCCCATCTTCTTCTTCAACCCACCCACCACCACCACCATCACCACCACCTGCAACACCACCTGCAACACCACCACCACCATCTCCACTGCCACCCTCCCTCTCCTCACCATCTCCTCTCTCCTCCACCACACTAAATGGATGGGCTGATTTTCCTTTTAAATAGAGCGACACAATTGACTTTAATCCCTTCTTTGGTACAAATTTTATGGTGGTTGGATAGTCAACAAAGAAGTCAATCAGCACCTATTGCCATCCTTTGCTTCTTGACAATTTTAAAACTTTTCATGTCAGATGAAAATGAATACCGCTAATGAAAAGGGAATCAACACCAAAATAATAACAGGAAGTTGGCATATAAGCCAATTCACATCGGGGAGGGTGGCGGTGGTGTTGGTGGTGGTGATGGTGGGTGGGTGGATGGCTTGGAGAAGAAGATGGGAGGGTATAAAAGTCATTTCACTAAAAAACTGGATGGTATAATAGTCATTTCACCACAAACTAACAGAAAACCTAACGGCCGTTAAAACGAGGGACGTAAAGTGTTAGAAAAACAAACATCGGGTACCCAGGGTGTTATACGTGTGCAGAACCTGTTAGTTTAGGCAAACCACAGGGACGAAAATTGCAATTTTCTATTTAAGAAAAGGTAGAAAAAAAAACCACCATAACCTTCAATTTTGAATTTGTTAGTATAAAATATAGAGTGAATTGCTTGGTTGGTCCTTGTCCTTTGCAAATCTTGCACTCTTGATCCCTAGACTTCAATAATTACAAACATAATCCTAATGATTGTATAACATGATTAACTTTTTCAATTAAATCATGTAAAATGACAAAAATACTATCATTATTAAAATAAACAAAATAAATTAAATAGACCCCACCTACCCTTCTTCTTCCCCAACCCACACCTCCTTCTTCATATCACAACCTTCTAGGGATGGCAAAAAAACCCGAGCCCGACGGGTATACCCGAAACCCGAAGCATTTGGGACGGGTATACCCGATACCCGACGGGTATGGGACGGGTTTGGTATTGGAAAAAAAATATTTCGCGGGTATGGGACGGGTATGGTATTAGGTGATACCCGACCCGATTACCCGAAACTAAATACCCGTTTACCCGAAATATATACCCGAAAACTTTTAAGTTTTATATATATCTTTTCTTAACTATTTTTTTAGTAATGTTTCATTTTAATAGATACATTATTTGAAAAATAAACTTTTCGTCTAAAATATATATTCTAATAGCATTGTTATTTATATTTATATGCTATGAAATATATAAATAGTTTCAAAATTCATACTATAATATATATTTATTTACATATTAAATGTTTCAAATATTATTATGGTGATGATAATATATATGTTACTTATTACAATTTTATATAGTCTAGATTTTTTGAAACATAAGACTATAAAAGAAAAAAATATATATATACACATGCAAATACTAATGGGTATACCCGATACCCGCGGGTATGCTCTATACCCGACGGGTAATACCCGACAAAAACCCGACGGTAATGGGACGGGTATGGTATGAGATTTTATAACCGGGTATGGGTATGGTAATAGCCAAACCCGACCATACCCGACCCGTTGCCATCCCTACAACCTTCTTCTTCCTATCTAAAAGAGATAAGATCAGAATCAGTCAGCTAGTGTGGTCATTAATCATATTAATATTTAATAGTAATATAAATAATATACGAATTGGAAGGACCTAGTAGCAACTTCAAAAGCTAAATCAAAATCAATGAATTTATTTTAATTTATCTAAGGGCATGTTTGGATAAATTTATTTGAGTCAAAAAGGACTTTTAGTTAAAAGGACTTATTAACTTATGACTTTTTAAAAATGAGTTTTTAGAAAAATCTTTGGATTAGCTTATGTGGTGGGGAAAAACAATAAGTTGATAAGTTTTTGGTTTAACATATTTATGTAAAATGACTAAAAAGGGTATAAGGAGGGAAGATATAAGGATATAAGAAGGGCATGTAGGTAAATAACCATCAATAAGTTATAAGGAGGTTCAAAAAGTCACTGCTCCCTTACTTTTCCAAAACAACTTATCATAGGCAAACAAAAAGTTAAAACAAAAACTCTTTTTCTCTATATTTTCCTTGATCAAGGAAGCTCGATCTATGTACAATTGCATGTTTCGAGTCTTCCTCCGCGATTCTTCCTTCTTTCACGATTCTTTTAACCTCTTCAATTCCATCCTACCCCTCCCGGATCCGTAACCAATCCGTCGGAGCTTCTATCCATCCTACCCCTCCCGGCTTCGGCGACGTGCTAACTGTTATAACAACCCGTCTCCTCCACCTTCACCTCCGTCTCCTCACCTCCGCCTCCACCGCCGCCTACCCCATCTCCCTCTCTCTCACCTCCACCTCCGTCTCCTTCACCTCCATCTACCCCTCCGCCTACCTGAACCTTGTAACGGCTGTTTTTAGATTTCAAAATCGAGACCAAACCCTTTCGACCTCTTGTGTCTTCATTCGGCCATTTTGTTCGTTCGACCGGACTCTTCCTTTGGTCTCCCTTCGACCCACTGTCTTCTTCGTTCGACCTCCTTGCGGTTTGTCTCCTTCCTTACTTCGATCCACTGTCTTCTTCCTTCGACCCACCGTCTTCTTCGTTCGACCGCCGTGTTCTTCGTTCGACCCCCTTTGCTGTTGATCTTGGGTTTAAATATGTTAAAGTGTTGAGTAATGGTTGACTAAAGTGGGGTGATTATAATAATAATAATAATAATAATAATAATAATAATAATAATAATAATAATAATAATAATAATAATAATAAACATGGGGTCCCACCCATTTTTTCGGGTTTATTTCTTAACTTTTAAAACACCTTTATAACATATTTAAATATATATATATATATATATATATATATATATATATATATATATATATATATATAATTATTCCTTTAAAGGATCCATGAGAGACAGTGGTGGGGGACCTGGACCCAGCTCGGCCACATGGATATGGTGTTGCCCCTTTAAAAATTATCATTCTTCCAAGGATGGTACGCCGGGATACAAGGGATACTATCGGTTACTAATGCATATCCAATGAGATCATTTTAATGGGAAAGAAAGGAGAGGTGAGTTAAAGGAGCATCTTGCTTCAAACTTTGACCTTTACAATGACGTTGTTGACACCTTGCGTGTGCTGAAGAATTGGCTATGTGGGGAGTGCATGACCCTGCATGCCTTGAATGGGCGTTGTCGGCACGGCAAAGAAGTGATTAAATGCACCTCGCGTGCAAGAGGTGAGATCGATTTTATAACGGGGATTCCTCAACCTCGTGACCCGCAAGTGACGCATGTGAGTGATACGTCTGGGAAGATGGTGGTAGATGTCACTCTCCTTGAGCGCATCCTCGCCCTGCCTGTTGCTACGGTCAAGAGTATTCCGCCTGCATGTCGCATGGCTTTTGCCCATGCTTTGTCAGGGGGTCTCCGTAAAGTGGTGGATGCCCCATGGTCCATTGAGGCTTGGGTTAAACTTTTGTTGTTGCCTCGCTGCACCTTAAGGGTGGTCAAACCGGCCTCTAGGCAAGAACGAAGATCGGGTAACAGGAAATCGCTTCAATGTAGCTCTATTATGCGGGCATTGGCGGTTTGGAAAGATGGGGCAGGGTTAGAGGAATTGGTCCTGCCCCTCCTTGAACTCCCCGTGGCGTCGTTTTCGGGGAGGGTAGGGGACCAAGCTAAAGTAGATGGTGGGGGCAATATTAAGCAGTGCCTTCGGAAGGTAGCGGATGGCCATTATACTGCGGCCGTCAAGGTTCTGTGTTCATCTGGGGTTGCGCCTGCTGGGGAGGACACATTGAGAGCCCTAATAGATAAACACCCTGTTGTGGACCCCCCGACCATGCCCTCCGCCTTGCCTTTGGAGCCAGCCTTGCAGGTGGACGCTGAGTGCGTGATGGAATGTATTAAAACGTTCCCGAAAGGGACATCTTGTGGGAGGGATGGTCTGCGGGCGCAACATATTTTAGACGCTTTCTGTGGCCAGGGGTCTCCAACTGCCTCCGGGCTCCTTAAAGCCATCACCGATGTTGTCAACTTGTGGCTTGGGGGGTTATGTCCTAAAGCTCTGGCGGAGTTCATTGCTTCGGCACCGTTGACCCCCTATTAAAGCCTGACAACGGGATTAGGCCCATTGCGGTGGGGGCCATTTGGAGAAGATTGGTGTCAAAAGTCGCTATGCGTAAAGTGGGTAAAGAGATGGCAACCTATCTGGGGGATTTTCAGTTTGGGGTTGGGATACCCATATTGGGGCTACCACAGGGGTGCAGCAAGGGGACCCTCTCGGCCCCCTTCTCTTTGCGCTGGTTCTTCATCCGCTGATCCTCTGTGTGCAGGGCGCCTGCTCCTTGCCCTTCCATGCCTGGTACTTGGACGATGGCACTATCATTGGTAAGGCAGAGGAAGTTTCTAGGACGTTGGACATTATCCGTTCAGAGGGGGCATCTCTTGGGCTTAGGCTTAATATTCGGAAAACGGAGATTTTTTGGCCGTCATGCAATGGTGCGAAGAAAGTGCCGGGTTTATTCCCTAGCGAGATTAGCAGGCCCGTAGGGGGGGGGGGGGATAAACTCCTCGGGGGGGCGGTTAGTTGGGATGCAAGGTTTATTCAGTCTTTGGCATCTAGACAAGCTCTTCGGGCGGTTGATCTTATGAAACGTCTGTCAGACTTAAGGGACCCCCAAAGTGAGCTCCTCCTGTTGCGCTCGTGCATGGGGGTTGCTAAATTAGTGTTTGGGCTCCGGACTTGTCAACCCGAACATGTCAAAGAGGCTGTGTCTATCTTTGGGGACCTCCAGTGGAGGTTGGCTTCCTTCCCTATGCGTTGCGGGGGCTTAGGGCTTATATCGGCGGAGGACGTCTCCGCATATGCTTTTGTAGCGTCCAGGGCCCAATCATGGAAACTGCAGGACCACATCTTGCGAAGCGCTGGTGTTATGGGGGTGGATCCTGACTACTCCCTTGCGCTTGGTAATATTGGAACAACTCTCTCAGACCTTGATCTAGGCGGTTTTACTGATAAGGAGACCGCCCCCAAGAAACCTCAACAAACTTTGGCGAGTGCTCTTTATGGTAAACACGCACAGGATATGGAGGAGCGGTTCGATATGACCCCGCGTCAAAAGGCAGTTTTGGCTTGTCTCAAGGGGGCTCATGCCCAAGATTTTTTGACTTTTGCGCCCATTGAAGGTCTTGGGCAACGGATGTCAGCAGTTGAATACAGAGCCATCCTTAAATACCGGCTCATGATTCCCCTTTTCCCGCCAGACGACTCTTGCCCCATTTGTAAAAAAGCCTGTTTGGATAGATTTGGCGAGCATGCCCTTCACTGTAAGGAATTGCCGGGGTTCAAGTATCGTCATGACTGGGTTAGAGATGTTTTATGGGATGTGCTTAGGCGCGCCGGGATCTCAGCCAAAAAAGAAGCCCCTGTTAATTTTCTGACTGACCCACGAGAGGGAAGATCTACCCTGCGTCCTGCGGACGTCCTTGTGTTTGGCTGGGCAGGGGGTAAGCACGCGTGTGTTGACCTCACTGGGGTGTCCCACACTGGTGGGGCTGAGAGATAGTGGATTCGTTCCGGGACAGGCGGTTTTGAAGGCGGAAGCTAGGAAGGTTGCTAAGCACGAGGCAACATGTCTAGAGAATCAACATGTGTTCATTCCGTTTTCCTTCGATACTTTTGGATCCTTAGCCCCTGAGGCAGTTCGTTTTTTGGAGCGGGTGCAGAAGGTGGTCCACAGTGATTCACAAAGCCCGAGGAACCAAAAGTTTGTATTTAGTAGAATAGGCTTTGGGATTCAAAAGGGGATAGCGGCGCAGCTTGTTGCTCGCTTACCCATTATCCAGATGTAACTTGGTTTATTTCGTATTTTATAAAAATTGCAATTTAAAACTGCAAAAAAAAAAAAAAAAAACTTATTAATTTTTTGAAAAAGTTATAAGTTATAAGGAGGTGGAAATAAGGAGAGCCAAACATACTCTAAATGTGATTCTGGTTCCAACCTAATCCTAATCTGAATTTTTGACTAAGCCAAAGAAATTATTTCCCTCTATTGTTTTTAGTGCATCTATCTTTCAAAATCCTTATTGTTAATGCAAATAGCATATATACTAAGATTTTTTGACTTCTGATAAACATTCAAGTTGACACAATGGTGGTGATGTAGAGTGGATATGGTGTGGTTTTGAAGAAGGTGGGTGAAGAAGAAGAATGTTGGTATTGAAGTGGGACCCAGTTAAAATTTATGGTATTTATAATTTTTTTTAAGTACTTTGTGTTTTAGTATCAGGGTATAATAGTAATTTTAACCAGACTTAACGATCAAAACTAACGACCATCCATATCAAGGATTGTCTGTGTTATGAAAAACGAACCTACGGGAACACACGAGTGATAAGTTGTAAACATTTAGGATCAAGTCTGTAATTAGTGAAGCTTAGGGATCAAGCATGCAAGATCTAGAAACCACAGGGACCAACCAAGCAATTCACTCTAAAATGTAACTTTGATTCTTTGTTATGGTGTTTATTAATGACAAGGATGTTGGAAATTTTATAAGTGAATGTGAGTTGGCTGTATCCCACATTAGTTAGGAGATGAGAATTGGAGGAGTTTATAAGGTGAAGCTTGAGTGTAAGAATTAAAATGTTAAGTCATACTATGCTCTGCACCTACCCGTGCGCATGAGGGGGGGGGGGGGTGCAAAAATGGGTTGTGGCTCGAGGAAATTCTTGAACCAACATGACGCCCCTTGCGGACACGAATGCATCTAAAAAAACCCCGGTCCGCGTGACACTGGTTTTTGCTACCCGTTTATTTTTATTTTGTGAGTTAAATGAAAAACCTTGCAGAAGAAGTCTCTTGGTCTTCAGCTTCCAGAAGACAGTTTCATCTTAATGGAGATCATTACACTACTAGAAAAAAGACCTTTCTTGATGCGTATTGCGCGTCATAAAAGGGGGTTTATGACACGCAAAAGAAAGTCATTATAGGCATGGTCATAAAATTAATATGACACGCTTTTGCGTGTCATCCTTCTATGACACACATTAATGACACTCTTTCATGACACGCATTAATGACACGCTTTAATGACACACGTTTACGACACGCTATGCGTATCATCATTTTTGACAAAAAAAATAATAAAATTATCTATAAATTACGAATTTACCCTGAATTCATATATATCTATCTATACACACACTAACAAAATCCTTATAGCAAAACAAATTCATTTAATATACACCAAAACAATCTATTTCATAATCATAAGTCAAATATACCAACAAAATTTTAAAATTAACAAAAAATATTGTATCGCTACAAAATATAACCTATAAATAAAGGTTGCCCGAAACTCGACCATCTTTCGCGAATTACCCAAGTATTCGTCTTTGTCTTCCCCAACCTAAGAATGCATGTTTTTACTGTGTGCCTTGCTTATCGGGTCCTTTCTTTTAAAGCGCCTTGGGCCTAGGCGACATGCTCATCCTTTTTTTCTTGGGTGTGCCTAGCGCCTTGAAAAGAAAAAAAATCAAAAGAACCAACTATAATCAAGAAAACCACATACAAACTGGAAAAAATTAAGCATTGTTAATATAAACTAGTGTTTTACTCCATGCGTTGCGGCGGACACGCTTTGTTTAAACACTAATGCTTAAACCGATAACACGTGAGTTATATACATATATAGATGATACGATTTTCATGCTTGTATACTAACTAGTTTTATACCCGCCGCGCGTTGCTGCGGCGGGGGCGAATGGGTTACTGCGTCATACATAGCCGTCGCATGTTGCAGCGGCGGCATATGACGGGTCAAAACATACCATCGCCGTCGTCTCATCGCGCCGGCTGTGAACTCCACCTTCGGTGTCACTCTCCGCTTCCGGAGTCGGTTGAGAAGTAAATCGCAATCATAATCATCTCCCTAATGCTACCATCTCTGTAAAAGCGATAATACATGAGAAATATTATAAGATCACAAACATAGTTTCTTGGAAAAAAAAAAACAATACCTGAGAGTGAGCGGACAAAGCAGCAAAGCAGTTTTGTTGACGACGGTTTTAGAAGAGCTCAATCAACAACAATGAGGTTTCAAGTAGAGGCTATTTTTTTAACTGCAAGAAGAGAGATGTTATTTGAAGCCAGCAAGATGTTGACAAAAGGAGTACAGAATACACCAAATTTAAGAAACGATACCCGTATAGAGATGTAACACTCTATTTGCTCTCATCACTTATACTTATACTGTGTATTTGTATTATTATGATAATATATGTAAATTAATAAATCGTTAATTACCTATGTATAGCTAAATTAACAAACTGTTGCATGATGATAGAACATAAGGAATATATGCCATTGAGTGATTGTATTCAACCTAAGGTCAAATAAGATAATCTAAAACATCGTTACCTAAATCACTGTCGTCGACATGTTTAGAGTCACCACTTTCGCCAACGTTGGTATCAAGAACATCCTCTCCGAATTTTGAAGCATCACTACCGTTGGTATAAAAAACATCCCCTTCGATTTTTGAAGCACCACCTGAAAGTTGAAATCAACGGGAAGAAGTTGGTAAGAGGTAGCGGAAAGCTGTCAGCTGAATGATAGGCAAAAATCCAATTAGAAACCATATGGTCTCCTAAAATACTAAACAACTTCAACTACTCAAGACGTAGAACATGATTACAAAAGAAAAACGGAGTAATTAACCGGTCGTGATTACTTACCGCCTGCTCAACCTCGAGTAGCATACCTTCATCACCACCGTAGCAGCGTTTAAGAGCTTTTAAGTTAACAATAAGTCTTAAGAGTTGAGAATATGCACTTAGAAGTCCACCTCTTAGAATTTATGTACATATTGTTTGATGTTGATGCGTTTTGCGACTAAGGATTGGATATACATAATTAACACATGTTAAAGCTTGGCCGAAGGTAAAGAGAATGGGCGAATGTAGATAGATATGGGGCGAAGGAAGACTGATGATGGGCGAAAGAAGAATGGACCTGAACAAAAGACACATTCGACCATTTAGAATGGGCGAATGTGGAAATCACTCACATTCGACCAGTTGAAACGGGCGAATGTGCAGTGCCTATATATAGTTTTTGTGATTTTGATAATGTAAGTGAGTTGTCATTTGTGTCCAGGTTCAGATCAGGTTCAGAGGTGTTTTTGAGAAATAGTGTGTGTGTGTTCTAGATTAACATAAACTGATTGTATATGCTTTTTGAATGAAGTTAATCTATGAAATGTTATTGAAAATGATCTTGATTGTGTCGTGATTTGTGTTTTATCAATTTGTTCAGAACTAGGGTTTCCGCACCTAGTTTTGTGACTTGTATGATCGTATAATCCTGTTTTAGCTAAAATCCAACGCTCACAAAGTGGTATCAGAGCATAGAGGATCATACAACAACAAATTTGATAAAATCAGAGCTGATTTGGACATGTTTTTGACATAAAATCATCTGTTTTTACATAAACATTGTTTCTAAGAGTTTTTGATCGATTTAAAAGTGAATTTGTGGTCGAATTCAAGTTTTCCAAGACTTAAAGTTGTTCCAAATCAATTCCGAAACATAACCTGATTGAGATCATTCAAATCCATGAACTTTTGAAAATCTGAGATCAGAATAACCGTTTTTCAAACAATAACCGTTTTTCAAAAATGAGATCTGACTGTTTTGGGCGAACCTGGAACCTGATCTGAGTTGAGTGGTCGAAAGTGTTAAAAAGTGGTCGAACCTGAGTATTAAGTGGACGAACCTGGAATTTTCTTGTTGAACTTTTCACTTTCGGGTAGAAATTTCCACATTCGACCGTTTCTGTTTTGGGCGAAAGTGGAATAGTGTTAGTCTGTGTTTACATTCAGGTCAAATTCACGTTCGGGTGTTACTATTTGGGCGAACTAAGGATCAGAAGGGACGAAAGTGAGAAAGTTTGGACGAGAGTGTTTAAGTTTGGACGAACCAAGTGTATTTTGGGCGAACCTAGGATTTTTGTTGAAATTTTTTTTTCTAAGTGTTGAGATTTTCAGATTGAGATCATGTGGCGTTTTCAAACTACTCCGGGATCAGCAACAACACAACCACAACAGCAGACGATGGACCCATGGACAGTGGCAGCGCAAAAGACGAACACACAGTCTTCACAACCACTTAACTACATGACAACGACGAGCACGATGCCTCAAAGTGTAGCACATCCGGCACTACAATCTGATTACTGGGGAGTAGCGGCAGCGGCGGTAAATACTCAAACCACTAATGCTATTTCTACTTTGATTAAGGATTTGTCTACAGGTAGTGGAACTCGGCCACCGAAGCTCATGGATATGCAAGAGTATAATCAGTGGCATACCATGTTCAAGATCCATTTGGAAGGCATGGGAGTTAAAGGAGCAGAGGCTTGGAGCATGATTGTTAAAGGTTACACAGCACCGATTCTGGAGAATACAGGTGAGATGATTCCTTTGGAAAGCCTAACTGAGGACGAAAAGAAGAAATATGTGGTAGAGAAGAAGGCGTTTTCCCAACTGACACAGGCAATCACAAGTGACCTGTTGCATCAGTTTGGGACATGTACTACATCAAAGCAGCTTTGGGATAAGCTGAAGAGGAAGCATGATGGTAATGAGAAGACCAGGAGTCTGAGAATGGAGGAATTGGTCAAAGAGTTTGAGAATTTTTCTTTTATTAATAATGAAACTCTAAAAGAACTAACTCCGAGATATATGCATTTGTTGTCTGAATTGTCTAGTTATGGTGTACAGATTCCAATGACTAAGCAGGTGGATAAGTTTGCAGATGCTTTACCACCACAATGGGATCAGCATGTGGAAGTACTGAGAGAGAAGGATGCTTATCAATTCTGGACCATTTCAGAGTTTATCGAAAAGCTGGAGAACAAAGAGTTGGAGGATAGGAGGAAAGCTAGAAGGTCACAGATTCCTCAGAATCCCAGTTTGTATTTTGGAGGGACTTCAGTTCCAGCTGGAAACTCGAGCTCAGGAAGCGTTGCACCACATGTTGCATGTATTTCTAATGTCATGGAATCACCAAAACCATCCACCAACTACACACCACCACAATACAATTCCTACTCACAACCATCATATACACCACCACAATATAATTCCTACATTTCACCAATCTCTCCAATGCAACAAGCAAGTTTTAACACCGCTAACCAATCACAACAACCAGTAAACCAAGTTACTCAACATAAACAACAACCGGTGGTTTTGGATACATCTAACTTGGGAAATGTGACTGTGGAGGTTGCTCAGCAACACATTGCATTAGTCTCAGCAATGGTTTCATCCTACAATGGGTTGGTTGCTAGTCAGATTGGGAACAACAACTTAACCAACGAAGACTACGCACATATAGACAAGGAAGAGATGGAACTCATTGACATTCAATGGGCTTTTGCGAGTATAATGAGAAGAGCAACAGAGTTCATCGAGAAAACAGGAAGGACTGATTTGGCAACTTCTCCAAACACAACCTATGGATTCAACAAGGAGAAGGTTACGTGTTTTAATTGTGGAGAAAAAGGACACTTCAAAAGGGAATGCACCCAGCCACCTAAACAAGGTAATCGAAACCCTTTCAATGCAAATTACCAGATCCGTCAACAAAACCAAGTTTCTTACCAAAATAACAACAACTACCAAAACCGAAACTTTAACAACCAAAATAGACAACCAAACACTCAAAACCAGATTCAAAACCAATCTCCTAATCACACAAACCGAACAGTTGTACCTATCACTACACCTAATGAGACTCAACAGAATGCGAGTCAGAACCAAGCATTGGTGACTCAACAGGATGAGAGGTTTGACTGGTCGGGTATGCAAATAGGAGTTGAGGAAGTGACTATTGGTGGAAATGTGGCATGTGTTGCTTATCAGGTTGATATGGAAGAGTCGGTGGTAGTTGATGAGAAGAAAGAAACTGAGGAGTGTGAAAGTGATGATTCTGAGACTGAGATGGAAGTGGAGAATGAACCTGTTGAGGTTAAGGCTGAGGAAAAGAGTTCTGGAATGGTGATTGATTCAGTTTCTGATGTTCCCGAAGAGTGTAGATCAGTTTATTCAGATTCTGAGAGCGAATCAGACACAGAGGCAAGTGTTGATTCTTTAGATGATGATATTGATCAGTTGCTGGCAGAAGCTGACTTTTTGATGACGAGAAAGTCGTGTATCGCTGATGATGCTTTCACTAAGATTGACTACTCCAAGTTTTTCACTGGAAAGGAAGCTCATTTTGCGTTGATGGCCATGACTGAACCGCCAAAACCTGTAAGTTCTGAATCTAGCACTGATGTTATGAGTGATAAATATTGTGGAACATGTGATAGATTGACTGAGGAGAATAAACAACTCCGAATTTCACGTGATAGTGTTATCTTGAACAGTCAATCTACTCGCAAAGAGTTGAATGCTTTTAACAAAGTATTAGATGGCTATAAAAAGGACATTTCCGACTTGAAAAATACTTTGTCATTGAAACAATTGGCCATAAACAACTATATCAATGAAATTGAAAACACCAAGTTGGAAATGGCAGCCATAAAATGCTTTGCTGAAAAGATTAACAAGAAGTTGGAAAGTTATAAGAATGTTGCTTATGTGGTAGATCATATCATTGATGATAACACCACCAATTACAAGTCTGTACCATCTCCGGTTCTTTTTGAAAACCATAACTATCACCAAGTTATACCGGAGAGTTCGGTAAAATCAGACTCGTCATCGGAAATGGAATCTAATACCTCGAATATTGGTGATCCATATTCCGATGTGAGACCGATTTTGGGCTTGAACAATGAGGGTGTTTATGCTGAGAGTGAGAATTCAGACTCAGAAAATGATGATACTGGTAGTGATCAATCTGTAAATGAATGTGAGATTCCAAAAGAAAATCACATCATTACTACTGAACCAGTGTCACCATCTGATCATGTTCATCCGATGGCAAATGCTAATCGTGATAAAAAGTCTGAAAAGATTGATGTTAAGAAAGATAATGGTGTTAAGAATGTGGTTAAAAAGAATGAGCTGAATGAACAAAGTGATAAACCGGTTAAAGTGTTTTATCGGATGGAAGGATCCGATAAGATCATTTCTGATGAGGAATTTCCGATCAAAAATGTTAACTATTCTAAACTTGATAAAATCTGGCAAGAAAGCACAATATGGTTTCCAAAACATGAGAGAACCAATGAAATTCCACCAGAAATCTTAAAGAAATTGTTTTCAGAAGTTCCTCAAGAACCAAAGGTCCATGTCACCGAGTTCATTCGACCAAATGATAAAGCAAATGGTTTTCATGAGCCTTCTTACTCGAAAGGACCACTTCCTGAGAGTTTAAGAAATCAACAGTATAATGATCAATTTCCTGTTAGATCATTTGCTTCACCAAATGCTCATTATGTGTTTGAGGAATATAGAAAATGCTTTAAATGTGGAGAACGCGGGCATTTACTTGCTCAGTGTCCATATGTAAGGCATAAAAGACATGAAGTTGAGGTTAGGAATTCCATGAGAAAGCCGATTGATCATTATGTTCCACCACATAGACGGGCTGTTCCTCAACAACAACAATTTTATAATCAAAACAATTTTCAAATGAGGAACAACCGTCCATTTCAATATGATCACAGAAATCGGATAGCTATGGAACAATCCTGGAGAAAACCTGTGGTGAACACAACAGCTGATAGACAAAAGGTTCCACAAAAACAAATTGTCAAATCAAATGTTGGACCTAAGTCTGTTAACTCAGATAAGGTTGCCAAGAAAGTTACTTTTGGTAACAATGTTCAGAAACCTATTGAGAAACCAAAATCTCAAATTCGTATTCTCAAAAGGTCTGAACAATCTTGGACACCTAATGGTACTCCAGGAGCTTCTACTTCGAAGGTGAGTGAGAAAAATGAAAGTGTTTTGAAAAATCAGAAAACGATTGATTCAAAACAGAAAGTTGTTGAAAAAGTCAATGAGAATGTTTCTTTGAAATCCAATGTTCAAAGGCCCAAGACTCAGGCTTGGGTCCCCCGAAAGAACTAAATGTTTACTTTTTGTGTGCAGGGAGCTTCAGCTGGCCCTATTAGCAGTCTCTGGATTGTTGATAGTGGAGCTTCAGGCCACATGACGGGGGATTTGGCGTTGCTGTTTGATGTGAAGAATATAAATGGAGGATATGTCGCGTTCGCGGGTAATAAAGGAGGATATATTACGATGGAAGGAAGCGTGAGTAATGGGATTGTGACTTTCGAGCGGATTTCTTATGTCAAGCAGATAGACTATAATCTGTTGAGCGTCAGTCAAATATGCGATAAACAATTTTCTGTGCATTTTGATGACAAATCCTGCTATATTCTCAAACCGGGCTTCAAAATTCCAAAGGAGTGGGTTATGTTGATGGCACCTCGAGTCAACAATCTTTATATTCTTGATATGTCCAAGGCGATGACGTCACAGGGGCAGATAACATGCTTTTTATCCAAGGCGACCGAAAAAGAATCGATAATGTGGCACCGCAGAATGGGGCACATTCATCTGAGGAAAATGAATCAGTTGGTGAGAAATGGACTTGTCGATGGAGTAAACGTGAAACATTTCCATCTGAACGACAAGTGTGTAAGCTGTATGAAAGGCAAACAACACAAACAATCCCATAAAGTGAAGAAAGTTAACTCTGTTGAGATGCCGCTTGAGCGATTGCACATGGACCTTTTTGGACCGGTCAAGCGCAAAAGTCATCTTGGAGAGCTTTATTGTTTAGTCGTCACTGATGACTATTCACGATTTTCATGGGTGATGTGTTTGAAGAACAAAAGCGACACCTTTACTAACTTACAAGTTCTGTTCACTCGACTGGAGAATATCTACAATTTGAAGATAAAAAGGATCAGGAGTGACAACGGGACGGAGTTCAAAAACGCCAAGATGGATGAACTTTGTGAAAGCAAAGGGATACATCATGAATATTCGGCTCCGTATACCCCGCAACAGAATGGTGTTGCTGAAAGAAAGAATAGGACTCTAATTGAGGCGGCTCGAACAATGCTCGCTGATTCAAATCTTCCGGTAATGTTCTGGAATGAGGCGATTTATGCAGCAAATTATACATTAAATCGGGTTTTAACAGTGAAGAAGTTTGGAAAAACATCTTATGAACTGTTACACCGACGTAAGCCCAATTTAGAGTATCTAGAACCATTTGGGGCGCCATGTACGATGTTGAATCCAAGCGAGAAGTTTAGTCCTAAAGCTGAGGAGGGATATTTTGTTGGATATGCAACCCCGCTCAAACGGGTATTCAACAAGAGAACTCGTCAAGTGGAGGATTGGGCTAACGTGGAAGTTCAACGATACACTCAAAATTTGCAAGGCACGGGCCCTGATTGGATGTTTGATTACAAAGATTTCTTTGAATCATTCAACCTAGATAGCCTGGTTGAAGAAGCTGTTATCAGATTACTTTACGAGTGTGAAAATGCGGCAACTTCACCGTTGATGCGTCCAATCACCGTAAACCCTCCACCAGCTTCTAGTGATACCAGTGCTCCTATACAAGAAGAAGAGATGTTTCAAGAAGCTTCAACTTCATTAGACACTTCAGAATCTGAAGATGAACAATTTGAAGAAGCTGTTCTTGAACATGCAGAAGACTTAGAAGAGCAAACTGTGAACCCAACTCCAAATCCAGATGTTGCTTCATCGTCTAACACGGGTCATGATCAGGATGCTGTAGAGAACTTGACTGCTCAGACGGGAGTGATTGTACCTGTTAATCCGGAATCTCGGATTCATCGTATTCACCCGCTGGAGCAAGTTATCGGTGATCCTGGAAGTGGAGTGATGACCAGAGGGCAGCTTAAAAGCGTTAATTCACCAGAGAGTTTTGGTGCTTTAGCATTGTATGCCAAAATTCAGAAATCTGGTAGCCAAAATGATTGGTCGTTTGCATGTTATGTGTCGCAGGTAGAGCCAAGGACATACAAAGACGCTTTGAATGAAGATGCTTGGGTTGAGGCAATGCAGGAGGAGTTATTGCAATTCCAGAAATTGGGAGTCTGGACGCTCACAGATTTGCCGCCAGGAAGAAAGAAAATAGGCACTAAGTGGGTGTTTAAGTGCAAAAAGGATGATCGTGGAGTTATTGTTCGCAACAAAGCCAGATTGGTTGTGCAGGGTTTCCATCAAATCGAAGGAATTGATTACAACGAAATCTATGCACCAGTAGCACGAATTGAAGCTATTCGGATGTTCCTTGCGTTTGCTTCATATAAGAAATTTAAAGTCTATCAAATGGACGTCAAGAGCGCATTTTTGTACGGTAAAGTCAAGGAGGAGGTTTATGTCGGGCAGCCACCAGGCTTTGAGGACCCAATCCACTGGGACAAGGTCTACGTGCTGAACAAAGCTTTATATGGTCTGCACCAGGCTCCAAGACAGTGGTACGAGGAGCTAAGTACATACCTCATCTCCAAAGGATTCAAGCGCGGCCTCGTCGATTGCACCCTCTTTACGAAGAAGACGGGAGATGACTTGCTTCTAGTACAGATTTACGTTGATGATATTATATTTGGTTCAACTAACGAACTTTTGTGCAGGGAATTTGAAACGGTTATGCAGGAGAAGTTCGAAATGAGCGCTATGGGGGAGATGCAGTTTTTCCTCGGCTTACAGGTGGATCAAAGACCCGACGGGATCTTCATTCACCAGACGAAATACGTAGCCGACATCTTGAGCCGATTCCAGATGGAGGACTCTAAGCCGATGGATACCCCGATTCAACCCAATCACGGGATTGGAGTGGACGCTAAGGGGGAGCTGACAGATCCATTTACATACAGAGCAATCATCGGATCTCTGATGTATTTGACAGCGTCTCGACCAGATATTATGTATGCAACGTGTCTCTGTGCTCGCTATCAATCGAAGCCGAAACAAAGTCATCTGACGGCGGTCAAGCGTATCCTTCGATATCTGAAGGGTTGTCCATCAAAAGGACTTTGGTACCCTAATGATGATAATTTTGATTTTATTGCTTTTAGTGATGCAGATTGGGGCGGCTGTGACAAAGACAGCAAATCAACCACAGCCGGTTGCCAGTTTTTAGGGAGCAGGTTAATTACCTGGCAATGCAAGAAACAGACTTCCGTCGCACTGTCTACATGTGAAGCCGAGTACATTTCAGCCTCGAGTTGCTGTTCGCAAGTGCTCTGGATCCAACAACAGATGGTCGATTACGGTTTGCAGTTTCTTAAAACCCCTATACACTGTGACAATGAAGCCGCAATTGCATTAACTAAAAATACTGAAAATCATTCTAAAGCTAAACATATCCGGATTAAATATCATTTTATCCGTGATTGTTACGCTAAGGAATTGATTGACATGGTCAAAATCCATACTGACTACCAACGTGCAGATTTGTTTACAAAAGCTTTTGACAGATCCCGCTTTGAATATCTTTTGAAAGTAAACAATATAAAGGAAAAACAGGATTAATCGGCTCCTCGGTTTATCGCTTTTTAATTTTTAGTTTTAGTTTTGAATTTCTCTTTGCTAATTGGGAATTTCTCTTTACTATCATAATCTTCAAAGAAGTTGATGCTTTCGAGGGGGTTGTTTAATCCTCAAAGAAGTTGATGCTTTCAAGTGGATTGTTTCTTTCAAATTTTTGTTTTTGCTTTTCGGAAAAATTAAAAACCCAAAAATATGTTCTTTATTTTAGGGGGAGTCATTTTATCAGAAAAACCAAAAACATTGAAAAATTTTCAAAATACCTAAAAATTAGAAAAACCCAAAATGATTTCCTGGATAAAAAGAGGAAATGATAGTACATCAGTGGGGATCTGACACAGGCTAAAGAATTGTATAGTTTTATGTGACGTATGTTGATTACGTGTGATATGCTGATAGGCTTCGCAGACTATATATTGCGTGCATTAGTGATACAAACATAACAAACTACGCGTTTGTGGATGAACACCTCATGGGCATATGGTCTTAGTACCGTAATTTCGTTTGACAGGGTGTTTGTACAAAACTCGGAGGTTTAGGGTCGTTATGTTATTAGTTGTCTGGGGATAGCCTATCTGATCTTCTGCTGTAAGTCATTACGGACCTAGATCAGACAGGATGTCTTTATAAAAGAGCTTTATGCCAAATCCTAAAGTTACCGAATTGAGGAACTTTCTATGTTATATGATGATCAAAGATTATCTATAATATCGTATTGATCATTGATGCAAATCATGATTAATATCAGTCCTCAACCTGGTATAGTGCATATGTTACTTTGCTGCATTAATTTGCTGACCTGTATACCTCTATGCATTATATCTTGTACAATTACAGACGACGAAAGCATAATCACGCTTTACAATGAGTCTTTGTGCAAATTACTTCTTGATACGAGAGTATGTCGTGTGTGTGGGAACCACAATGTGTTAGTCTAATACATCTAATTCGTATCATTTTAAAGCATTGCGTAATTGTCTGCATGTGAGCTTATGTGGACAACAATATCAGCAATTGCCGTATCACATATTGTTTCTAATGATAATATTGAAACAGATCAACGCTGTGTTCAGATTTCTCAGTAAACTAATATGATCCTCTTACCGGAAATCACAAAATGTTTACTGCTTTCATTTACTTTGATGCATTTTACTTTGTCGCATTTTACTTTTATTGTCAAAAAGATACAAAATCCAAAAAGATTTTAGGTGTGTTTTGATAAAAATTTCAGAAAATCCAAAAGATTTGCATTTCTGCTTTATTTTTGATAACCGGGGATGCTTGATGGTTAATTTCTGAGATTTGATAACACCATCTGGGCTTTGTATCATTCAAAAAGTGAAAATTTGAGTTTTGGAAGTTTAACGGATTGAAAAATGTTGAACGGGATTCGAATTCGTGATTTGGCGAAATTTTCAGATTTTTCCATTTCACATTCGCCCCTTAAATGGGTCGAATGTGGAAAAATCATCACCTTCGACCATATTGGTGTTGGACGAATGTGAATTTTTCACTTCCGGGTGACAAAATTCACCTCCGGGTATACTTTTACATTCGGGTGGGCGAAGGTGGCCATATTTCACATTCGTGCCATTCATTTGGGGCGAATGTGGAATTCATCCACATTCGTCCATATCAAACGGGCGAAGGTGGACCCTTATATATACTCCTTTCAGGTTCGATCCTATCATTCAAAATTTTTTCAAAATTTCATTCAATACCAGACCTTGTTGCTTGTTTTTCTATTGATTCACTGATTCAATCCCTGCTTATTCCTGATCATTTTAAGACTAAACTTGCAGGTAATGGACGTCATTTCATATCAGAATTGATCGTTTTAAGAACAGGACCTAGGGTTTCAATTTTCAGGGTTTATGATGATTATTGATGTTTGTTTTTGATTACCGATCAGTTCTCATAGGTTTTAGGGGGAGAATGTAGAAGGAATTAGGTTAATAACACATTTAGATGTTAGTTTGATCGTTTGAACACGTTTGAACCCTAATTCTACTTTAAAACCAATGAAAACTGATTAATTGTCAAAATTGTTAATGAACGAGTGTTAGTCGGACTTGTTAGCACACATTTGAATCAGTTTTATGGTTTAAAAAACAAATTTGGCAAAAATTTAAATTTTTTGGGGAAAACCATTTCACCTTCGGTTCAAAAACCGGGCGAAGGTGGAACTGGTTTGGGCGAAGGTGGAACTGGTTTGGGCGAATGTACAACAAAATGGACGAATGTGATTTATACTCAAGTTCATGTTCTCATTCGACCAATATTTTCACATTCGACCAGATTTACTCACATTCGACCAGTTCAAAACGGGCGAATGTGCAGTTTATTTTGACCAGAATGTTATAATTTTGTCGTTTTCGTATTTTGACGTGTTTTATTGATTTTCATGTGCAGATGGCTGATCAACCCGAGAATGTTGAAACACCAGCAGTCAATGTGGAAACTCCAGCAGAGATTACAGTTCCAGATCCAGCGCCAGAAGCAGAAACGTCTGTTCCGAGCAGTTGGCCGTTTGAAAGATCGCACAACTGTTGCGCTTATCTCGGAGATGTTGAGAAGAACACGGAGTTTACTGGGATTATAGAGTTTCTGAAGAGGAGCAGGATTGTTCATGCTTTAGCCACACCAACCATCATATACAAAGACATCATTGAAGATTTTTACCAGAATGCGAAGTATGACTACTGGGAGAATCAGACGATCATCAAGAGCAAGATTCAGGATATGGATATGTTCTTGACTGAAGCTGATATTCGGGAAGCTTTACAGATTAAGTTTGAAGATAGTGAAGATCCCAGGGAATTGTCATGGACAGAACAGAAGGCGTGTTTCTTACGAATGAAATACAAAGGTCCAATCACTGACGGATCGATGTATAAGGGGAAACTGGGAGTGCAGTACAAGTATTTTGCACATGTTCTTATTCATGTTTTTGGATGTGTGAGTGGTGGTTACGATGTCATGAGAAGGAGTTTGAGTTCATTAATGGTTGCGTTGACACTCAACAAACCATTTAATGTTTCTGGGATGATTCTTGATCATATGCTGGAGATGCTGAAGGGAATGAAGAACAAGAAGTTTATGTTGTATCCGAGATTTCTGATGATGATCTTTGACTACAAGTATCCTATGCTGAAAAAGGATCCGACTATGATCCTAGGTCAAGATCATATGAACATCAGAACATTGATGAGAATGAAGGGTTACAAAGGTGTGCCTCATAGTGAAAAGCCACCTAACAGGAGATTATTTGGTGCTTTGGCTCGTCCGGATTACATTGATCCTGGCAAGAACAAAGCAAGACATGATGATAGTGACTCAGACAATGATGATTCCTTAGTGTATGTTGATTCAAGCACTAAGAGGAAACGGCAAGTAGTCAATCCTGGAGCCAAAGGGAAGGGCAAGGGAAAGGCTGTGGATCAGGGAAGCACTAAGCAACAAGTGGTCAGAAAGAAATCGACGGCGAAGAAAGGATCAGGTTTGGTGGATGAAGAGTCGGTAGATTCAGAGGAGACTGAAGTTGATGAACAGTGGGATTCTGATGATGAGAATGTAAGGACCACCAAACGTAAGGCCACTATGGTTGGTGAGTCTGAATCCTTGAACCAGTCGATAGAAGAAGCTGAGAGAAGAAAGAAATCAGTTGAAGATGAGGGCCTAGGTGTTGACCTGGCAGAATTGAGTGTTGGAGAAACTGTAGTGGTGAATTTGCCCAGAAAGACAAAGAAGCAAAAGACTATGGCTAAGAAATCAAGTGTAAAAGAACTGAGGGAGAAAGAGTTAGCTCAGTTATTGAAGGGAAAGAGATTACCTGACGCTGGTACACCATCTAAGCTATCTTCACCTGTTGCCAAGAAGCAGAAGAAAACAAAAGAGGCAGAGACTTTACCAATCGATCAATTCAATATCGATATGGATAAAGTGCTCGATATGTTTAGAAAGCCTCAGAAGGAGAAAGTAGTTGAAGTTGAGCCATCTAGATCAAAGTCAAAGAAAGTGACTGTGGATGACGATGTTATGAAGCAAGTAAATAAGAAGATGGAAGACATGATGAAAATGTTGGTTGCTCAACAAGCTGAGATTGCTAAGTTCAAGCAGAATGAGGAGAAAATGCTTCAGATAGTGGTTGCTTCAAAATCTAATCAGGATGATATAAATGATAAGATTAAGATGATTGAAGCAAAGAATGAGAAGCTTGAAAGAAAGTGTGAAAGAAACAAGAGCAAAATCAAACTGATTAAGGCTGATAACAAAGAACTAAAGAAGGAAAACAAACGCCTTAGTAATTTGATTGAAGAGCTTTATAGCAGGGCACCCCAGTTGAAAGAGGGTGAAGAAGATGAAGAAGAAGATGAACAAAAAGTTGATTATGAGTATTCTGAATCTGAGAAAGAAGAAGATGATGATGAGGATGATGATGGATCAGAGAAAAGCGATGATGATAATGATGATGATAATGACAATAATGATGATGATGATGATGCTGAAGGTGCTGGGAAAAAGCAAGGTGATGAGTTTAGCAGTGGAAGTGATCATGATGGAGGAGATGATACTTCTAGATTCACTTATGAGAAGAGAACACCAAAGAAGAAGGATACTGGAGAATCAAGTTCCAAGAAGAAAGGTGAGAATGTTGATTCGGATGAAAGTATTTTCTGGAACGAGAAGGTGAGATCTTTGTCTGATGATGCTAAACAGCTATATAAGAATATGTTAGAAAAGAGAGAGTGGACCATTGAGTTCACAGGATGCTTCGCTGAAATATTCCAGACTGATGACTTAAGATATGAGTTGGAATATGAAGATCCAGATCTTGAAGAAGGGGAATTACCTGCATCTGTGGCAAAAGAAATTTTAGATGGTCTTGCACAGAGGGTAGGGAAAACGTTTGAGGAGTTTATGATGGATGAATCGATTCCTGACATTCCTGAAAAGGATATGGGAAATCATTCAGATGATGTGCAGACTCCAGAGAACAATGAAGTGGAGGTAGAAGATATAACTCATGAAGAGTTTCCCCAATATTTCAGACAAGATGATGAAAATGAAGTATTTCCTGACTTCACTGAGATACCAAATAAGTCAGCGAAACAGAAAGCAAAGAAAAGGAGTAAAGAGTTTGTTGAAAAGGTATTTGGTACTGAAAAGAAAGATTCTTCTAACCAGTCTGATGAGTTGAAGAATTATATGAAGAAATTGAAGGAAATGGATGAGAACCGACCAAAGCCTGAAGCTCAAGGTAACTTTTACAGATTTCATAATGCCAAGTTCAAAGGCAGAGCTCTCGGGTGGACTTACTTAGGCAGGCTGAAATGTATTGCTGCAAAATGGGAAACCGGAATTCTGTACTTCAACAGATTCTGTGACTTGCTTACTCTACCGTACTGGGCGGTTAGAGACTTATGCAGATTCCCAATGTCAGGTGCCGAGGTAAATGGATCACATGTCGGTTGGTGCGCAGATAAATTGGTTTGGGAAAGTCGTACGAGATGGAACAGATTCAAGCCTCAATATCCCAGAAGAAAAGTGCATAGGGATATTGATCCACAAACCAATATGAAGCGTGTTACTTTGATTTATAAAGCACCTAATGTGATGAGGAAGATACCGTTGATGCCAATGCCACAGCATTTTAGTGCTGATTTCATCTTTTGGTATTATGATTGGAGAAAGGCAGAAGCGGTGATCGTGTTGAGAGATGGAAAGGATAAATACAAGCATGTTCATGTATTTGATCCTATGTGGTTGATTAATTGCACATTCGAAGACATCATCATGTTGTTCTACAATCCGATCTACTATGAACCTAATGACTTTGCTCAAGCAAGAAAGTATACGCAAGTGGTTGGAGTTTGTTTTGCGTATGATATCAATGCAGGAAGCAACTTGGAGAGTAAACTTGGCAAGACTGTGAAGATAGCCAATGTGTCTAAGCCTGTGAAGAAAACATTTGAGCCGCCAATGACTACTGAGCAGAAGAAACAGCTCAGAATCAAGCTAATGAACAAGACAATGGACCAACAGAGAAAACTATCCAATCAATAGTCGAGGGGGAGTTTGTTGATGCGTTTTGCGACTAAGGATTGGATATACATAATTAACACATGTTAAAGCTTGGCCGAAGGTAAAGAGAATGGGCGAATGTAGATAGATATGGGGCGAAGGAAGACTGATGATGGGCGAAAGAAGAATGGACCTGAACAAAAGACACATTCGACCATTTAGAATGGGCGAATATGGAAATCACTCACATTCGACCAGTTGAAACGGGCGAATGTGCAGTGCCTATATATAGTTTTTGTGATTTTGATAATGTAAGTGAGTTGTCATTTGTGTCCAGGTTCAGATCAGGTTCAGAGGTGTTTTTGAGAAATAGTGTGTGTGTTCTAGATTAACATAAACTGATTGTATATGCTTTTTGAATGAAGTTAATCTATGAAATGTTATTGAAAATGATCTTGATTGTGTCGTGATTTGTGTTTTATCAATTTGTTCAGAACTAGGGTTTCCGCACCTAGTTTTGTGACTTGTATGATCGTATAATCCTGTTTTAGCTAAAATCCAACGCTCACATTTGACAATTAATCTGCTCAACCACAACTAAAGGTGTCAAATAAAGAAGACCAAGTTAAGTAAACGCAAACCATTCTCCAAAGCATCCTAACTTACCTTGAACTGCTTTATGTAGCGAAACTATAATTGAGGTATTCAATTGGATTGACAATTTTTATATCACCTTTTATTATGTGCACATGGTTTGGGCTCATATATGTGACACTCTGACCTTTGGTCATTTTGGTTCATTTGGAAATACCCTTCAATTGACCAATCTACAAAATTATTATGGAAATGCAAGTTATACTTCCTTAGCAATCAAAACAATTATTTTCAAATATGAAAAATGAAATGTAACAGTAAGAAAGTTAAGATTAAGAAGTCAACAGTTGATTTCTATTTGGGTAAGTCTGAACCCATTAGGACACTTCTATGTTTCACATGCTTTTAATACAATATATACCTTGCCCATAAAAAAAAACCAATCATGTTCAACCACACTTACATGCTTCAAAGCTTGTAAGTGCAAGGGGTATGAAATTGTGTGCCTTTTCTCTTAGATTTTTATTATTGATGCATGTTCAAATAATATGATTTCTTATCATTAAATTTCAACATTGATAGTTCAAAGACATAAAATCAAACCTAACATTGATAAAAGACATAAGGTCAAACTCAACAACATTAACTGATAAAAAAATGGAGCGTTGTTAACAGCAGGATAATCATCAGCAAAGTTGATATTTTGTCTAAAACATAGATGCACTTTTATCATACACATAATGTTACATTGAAGCAATTGTTAAAACAAAAAAAAGTATCGTTTGAAAAGTCGATTACTCCAATTCAAGCAAAACAGGTCCAATTTCTAATGTATAACAAAAGGCTAGAGAAACGAACCACGTTCTTGTTAGCATCCAATATCTCACAACATGCACTGGCCTGAAAATGCGACAATCTTAACAATTAAAACCAACAATCGCATTAAGAAAATTAGATCCTTACAAATGTTTACTTTTTCAATGATGTGAACAACAACGGTACACCGGTCGGCTCCAAAACCAGCCGCATGTTGTCGCTCTTTGGTTCCTCACTCATCGCCTTGTCTGCTAGCTTTCACTCTCTAGGTATATATATGTACTTCAAATGAAACACGCGTGTACAGGCCCCAAGAAGACACATTACACAAAGCTGTTGATGGACTTTGGTTTAGCGATTCGGGGATGAACGATGAAGGTAACAGTAACTCCCTCTAACAAAGAAACCTGCAAATTTTTATTAGTAGAGGCCGTGTAGAGAAATAATGGGCTCAGTCAACATGTGCGAGATCATTTATCACATCAGTCGGTTGCGAACGATAAGTCGCCATCATAACGATGCACAAATGGTAGGGATGAGCAAATGGTACCGGGTACCGGTACCGAATCAATTTCGGTACCACTACCGGTACCCACATTTTTGGTTTTTGGGTACCGGTTCGGTACAGTACCGGTATTTAACGATTTTTACGTTCAAATACCGGTACCGTACCGTACCGGTTGTTTTTGGTACCGGTACTGGTACTCACTTTTAGGAAATTTCGGTACCGGTATTTTCGTTGCCGGTACCAGTTCGGTACCGGACCGGAACCATGCTCATCCCTAACAAATGGTACCATAGGCATACGTTGTCATCATCGCCCTAAATTAGGTATATCATTTTCATATCAGGGAAGCAAGGCGACTAACTAACATGTTGCAACATTATGTTGCCGTCACAGTTAGAGAGCACAACCTGTTACGCAAAGTGTATGCCATCATTGTGAAAGGCGCAAGGCATGCCAACCAAGAAACGATCAGAAACATGGGGCATCACATAAATGATAAATCTCTACATATTATATGCCTTAAAACTGTTATTCTAGAAATTTGATACTTTTAACACACTCTATAAAACTAATTCATAGTTTTAATAAGCACATGTTATAAGTTATAACTCATGAAAACAATTACTGATGGGAACCAATACGACCTCTGAACCTTAAGGAAGCTGTAGCTATCTAACATGATAGGCAAGAAAAGGAACTTGAAAAAAGAAGTGCATCAGTGGCTTTGTTGTTGACATTTGACAATGGCTCAAGATAAGAACATTCATAAGCAAACCATGTACATAAAAGAAACAGCTACACATAACAATAGGTTTAGGTTTACCTTATACATGGTGAAATCAGGGCGTAAATCAAACAATAATATATGCGCTATCACCACAGCCACCGAGGGTTAAAAAATCGTACCCGGTAGTAGTATTGGTTGGTGACGGCGGTCGTCGCCGACGGTGGTGGTCCGGCCGAATAACAGAGAGTTAAACAAACCGGCGACGAAGGCACAATAAAACCCAGAACAATAGCTCCACTATCCCCACCACTACCTAGGGTTTCAAAATCAAACATGGAAACAGTGCACAAAGGTTTTTACGGGATTTCGGTTGATGATGATGGAGACGATGTTGGTGGTAGAAAGAGCAAGGATATATATGAAAGAGGGGTGGAGCTTTACTGGCTTGTATGATGCTTCTTTCAGTTGTATTGAGCGAAACAGTAGAAGCCCCTCACATCAAATTTTGCTATTTGTTTATATATATAATTGTAGTGTTAACTTACTTCGGTGAAAGCAATACGATATGATGTAGTGGTACTTGACAATATGCAGCAAGGTGCCCCAACCTTCTTGTATAAGAGACCTAAACAAACATTTAACACCACCAATCTCAAGACACTACATACAAAAAAAGATGACCCCAAATTAAAAAGAAATAATAATTCCTAGTTTAAGTGGAAACCCATAATTGATGGCATAATCATAATATTAAGGTGGGGAACGGGTTGGGCATTTCTTTTTGGTTGGATATCTGGGCTCTGGAGGTGCTCTGGCTGTCCGATTTCCAACCCCTTTTTGCTGCTGAACGAAACAAGTTCGCCTCTGTGGCGGACCGGGTATCATCCACGGGTTCGGTTTGGGTTGGGTTTGGGACTGGGCTCCAGCGGGTTTGGGTCAGAATGCTGTTGCTGAAATGGGTGCTTTGCTGCAATGTATTTCCTGTCCTCGGCTGCGCTTTGTGGAGGACAATTGGGTTTGCGGGTTGGCAACATAAGTGGGTCAGATTTCAGGGTTGGCGCTGTCAAAAAATTGTTGCAGTGCAGCCGTTCTCAGGCTGCAAGTTTTCTGGTGCAGCGAAATTTCTGGGTTCCAAGAAAGGTTTGGGTTCTGGCGTGGCGTGCGGCGCTTGGTAGAATTCCTACTAAAACGACACTATAAAGTCGAGTTATTGACTTTGAAAAAGCTCACCGGTGAATCCACACAGAAAATAAACTGACCCGCTTTGTCTAATAGACATGTTTAGCATGAACCAGCAGCAAACCTGAGTAAGAAGAGTTATAAGGCCAGAATGCAATAGCTGCAGCAGCCCTAGAAACAGCAGTTTCACCTGCAAGGCCTAATAAACACCCCAAAAATTCATCTTCCACTCTTTATAAGTGCTAGAATATTTAGTTTTTTTTTTTCTTTTTTGCATATTAAGTGATGGCTATCATATTCAACCATGCTGCAAACCCATCCCACCCATCTACATTTCCACCTCTAGTCTAGTTCTTAGTATAAGAAAAAAAAATGCTAAGGCAAATCAATTCTTTACAGTAGCGAAATAGAGTAAACTTAGTTACCTATTTCATTTATAGAAAAAAACATGATTCTAAATTTCCTTTTCTTTTTTAAGGCCTAAATAGTTACATTTAAAAATTTAATGAGCTTAATGCTAAATGTTAAATTCATTACTACTTTGATATTTAAACTTAGCTGCTTCATTTACAATCCACAAGAAATAACCTAATGAGCTTAATGCTAACTGTTCTGATATAAATATTTATAAACTAACATGGTGGACTTAAATACTTGATCAAAAGAAGGAAAAATGTAATTCACAAATTGAATTTATGCTATTGCGTGATTACCCTGTTATATAAGTAGCAATAATAAGCCATGACAACAATTATAAGCAAAATTTGGTTAAGAAAACTTTATAAATATACCATTGCTTTCAGAACAATAGTGAATCCATATCTACCGCTGATTAGGTCTCTATTGTGAAGAACATCTGATCAGTTAACAGTAATCAAAACCCTAGTCATCGCCTTCGAGACTACCACCGCCTCCTGGCTTCGTTGGACCAACACCAGTGTCACCACCATTAAACTTGCTAAAAGAACATCATACAAACCACAATTAGCAATAAAAAATCAAAGTTAGGGATCGTAATATACAAAAAGAGGCGCTACTCAAACTATTACTACCAGCTCGACTCCGCTGCCAGCAATCACTACTGCCACTGTAAATCACCATCCCCACAATTACCTACGGTCTTCAAATCACCAAAACTTGAACGTTAGAAGCCATATCTAGGTTGGAATCCATCATACAAAAGTCGTATAGGTTCTAACCATCATATTTTATTACTAAATCAAACAACGATTGAAAAAGGCAAGAAGCCTCTAATTAGACTAAATAACTAAATTTGGTTCAATAATAAGCCAGCAAATGATCAATAGTAATATAGCAGTGGTATATATTAACACCATAATTTTAACTTAGAAAAAAGGTAATTGAAAACGCTTTGGTCTGTAACAAACTATTTACACAAATAATCATCACCATCTAAATCCTGGTTCTATACCAATTTCAAAGCATCATATTCCAAACATATATTAAAAAGTTTTTTTACTTCAAAATTCAACAACAAAGTAATGGGAGTGTTTTCTTGAAATTTATCATCGGTGGTTACCTAAACGGATGATCGTCTGTTGTTTGAGAGTGTTTGAGAGATCCGTAAATAACTTTTAACCCCATATAACAAATAAATAAAAATCAAACTTCACTAGAAAACAAAAGTAAAACACACACACACTAACCGTTCAACAATCAACGAGCGACTCACGAACAAGCCGCTTAGCAAACCGTTCAACAGTAGCTGGAACCCTAAAACTATTATCCTTCACCGGTTAAAACAGCAATAGAGTCAAGAGATCTAAACAACAATCGACGAAGAGGGAAATGGGTGTTAGGGTTTGAGAGTTTTTGAGAGGGAATTGGGTGTTAGGGTTTGAGAGTGTTTGATCGACGGAGAGAGACAGAGAGAGAGTTACAATTTTTGGGAGTACACTTTTTGGGGGAAGAGTTGGGCGGGAATTAAAATATATGGGAGGGAGAGTTAGAAACTTTGGGAAAATATTTTGACATAAAAATATGACATACATTTTTTCTACCATCGTGTTTTTTATTTAATGACGTTAAATTCTTGACACACAAAAATGCGTGTCATTAATTAATCAGATTTTACAGACCATGACATTTTTTTCATGACACACGCTTTTGAGTGTCATAAAATGAGTGTGTGTCATTGTTCGCGTGTCAAGAAAGGTATATTTTCTAGTAGTGTTATAACATTCTGAAACTCACAGTTTTTCAAATGGTATAAGAGCAGAGGTGTTGGTGTGTTCAGAACACCCTCGAAAACATACATACATTGCAGAAAATATTTTTCCTCTTGCATACACAGTAACAGCCTTGTTCCGGTTTCTTTTCAGGCAAGTGGGATAGTCCGCAGTGTACTGTCACTGTTGAACCGGTGTACCCTGAAAACAAACGACGAATTTGTTTAAGGAAATTGTGTTAAACACAAGCCCGGTTCTTTGCTGCTAATCTGTTCAGTTGTTTCTTCCTGTTTGATTATTTGCAAGAATTTCTCCATTTTCACTATAAGATTTCTAACACAGTATTAAGAGGGTGTTTTGGATTGCGCTTGGAATCTGATTTTTAGATTATTGCGTTTTGAAAACGCAGATAATCAGTTTTTAGTGTTTGGATTGCGTTTTGAAAACGCAAATAATCAATTTTTTAGGCTACCAAAACGCAATAATCTATAAGCAGCTCCACCCCTGCTTTTCCAAAACGCATAATCTATTTTGAATAATCAAATCCCAAACATCCCCTAA
Source organism: Ambrosia trifida (assembly GCA_028751855.1). Classification (NCBI taxonomy): domain Eukaryota; kingdom Viridiplantae; phylum Streptophyta; class Magnoliopsida; order Asterales; family Asteraceae; genus Ambrosia; species Ambrosia trifida. The sequence continues at coordinate 96,331,382 of CM054127.1, forward strand.
AACCCCTAAAAAAAAAAAAAGTCTTTGACGATTTGCAATTTTTATTATTATCTAATTTTGACCTCCTAATTTCTTGTCAATTTTTTTATAATTGTAACATAGATATTTATAGTTTAAATAAACATTGATACAAATGAACTATATGTTTCTAATTATGTGTTTTATAGGACTCGAATGAAAAATGAACACGAACTGTGATATTTCTTCTTTCTTCAACTTTTAAATATGAAGAGTAATATTTAATTATATACAAACGTCCAACAAATAAAACCTCACTGTTAAGACATGTTTTATACATATAAGAGCGACTAGATTCGTATTATATACAAATTCTGGTTCCATCCAACTCATAGTGGACCCTACCCATACCATCTTAATGTTGACATAAGTTGAGATCAAAACGTGTTGACTAGATTAAAAGGTTTGTGAGATATGTATGATGATAACTCATAAGAATACATGATGTCTCAAACTCTACCTTTAGTGAATGTGTAAATGTATTATTTACTTATTTTAACAATAAATTTAACTTTAGTTGGGTTAAGAGAAACAGGGGTTGTAACTGGGCAAGCATCGAGAAAGGCGGAATCAAAGAAAGTAGATAAGCATGCTAAAGATTGTGCAGATAACCAACATGTCTTTATCCCTTTGGCCTTTGATACCTTTGGCTCCCTAGCGCCAGAAGCTATTCGTTTCTTGATTAGGGTCCAACAAGTCGTCCACAGCAATAGTTCATCTCTAGGGGGACAAGGATTTTGTCTTTGGTAGATTAGGGTTCGCAATTCAGAAAGAGGTGGTGGCGCAGTTTGTTACCCGTCTACCTTTTATTGTGATGTAACTTTCGTATTTTGTTTTAATGAAAATGTCTATTTTTATTCAAAAAAAAAAAAGAAAAAAAAAACTATTTCATATTATATATAACGAAAATAACTGAATTCCTATTATTATTATTAGCAAAATTGGAGAGGGTTTCTGCTTACACCAAACAAAAAATAAAAAATTAGGGCGAGGATAAATAATGCTCTAAAATTTCACTATATATAAACAATAATAACCCCATCACAACTAAGACCAATACGGCTACAATACATACATATATCAATCAGGATTTTACTTTTTTTTTTTTTTTACTATTCTCACGAAGCGATAAATAAATATGACTAATTAGTTCAACTCATCAAATGATGAAGAAGAAGAAACTATGTGGTGATTTTTTTCACTGTACACCACATGCGAGCGATAAATTATGAGATTTGGTTTTAAGTCAAAGTTCCTGATGAACAAATCCTTGTTTGCTTTCAAACCATCTTCTATAGGCAAAATATCTTGAATCGGCTTTGGTATCGGTTCATCTTTCATTTTACTTCTCCAGTATTCTCTTGGATTTGCTTCATTAGTATGCATAATCTGATCATGAAAATCAATACATGCAACACAAACTTAGGGTTTATTTTATTTGGAATACTTCTTTGATTTATCTAACCGTTTGTATAATTTATGAAGGAATACATCTTATGAGAAAGGTAGTTGTAATTTTTTATTTTTAAATTACTGATTAAACATGAAAAATTCTGATGAATTGCTATAAAGATGAACTTAGGATGAATGCTTACCAATATAAGGGAGAAGAAGATGATGAAAGTTGAGAGAGATTCCACCATGTCTTTGTGTTGTATGGTGATGTTTCATTGATAGGGCTTACTAATATTTATAGATTGATAATAGTTTGACCTAAAACTATTTATATCTCAATTGTTGGTCTCATGTTAAGTACTTGTAGGACCCATCTACATAATCTAGATATTGATGCCCTCAATGTCTATTTCTTGGATTAAAAAAAATATTGTCAAAACTTTGGTGATAATTGTGATCTAGAAAACAAATAAATCTAGATTATTCAACACAGCCATGTTAGCTGAGGTGTCAATTTGCTTTCGGACTTTATGTCTAACAAAAGCATCCAACAAATTTTATTTTTGAACTGTGTGAATAAGAGGTCAAAGCCATAAAACTATGGAAATCTCATCTGAAATGGTATTAATGTTTATGACCAGGGGCGAACCTAGTGTATAATTAGGTGTCGCGTCCGTTGTTGCTCAACTTCACGCGCGTAGTAAAAAATTAGTGGAAAAATTTGGTTTTTTTGTTTTTACGAAATTTGAAAAACGTTGCTACTAAAATGAAAAAAAAAATGAAAAAACGTTACTACTGAAATTCATTTCTAGATCCGCCACTATTTATAACGATGTAATACAGAACTAAAAAGCACTCAAAATCCAAACATCAAATGTGTGGCTCTATCTTATGCGTATTATTAAAAAAAAAAAAAAGTTTACTCAAAATTATAATGATTATCATTTCATGACTGTCAAGTTACATTAAAAAGCCAGGCCGGCAATAGGTTGCGTCGCCACACTTTCTGAATCGCAAATCCCAATCTCATAAACACACACCCTTGCCCCCTGGAGTCGAAACATTGTTATGAATAACCCGTTGGACCCTTGTCAGGAAACGGATAGCTTCCGATACTAAGAGGACGAAAACATGTTGGTTATCTTCGAAATTGTTGGTGCCGGTCATGGTGGTGTAGTGGTGGTGGAAGGTGTGGTGGGTGGTAGTTGTTGGTGATTTAGAGAGAGGAAAGGGATGGTGGGGGGGGGGGGGGGGGGGGGGTTTATAAAATTTTAAATGTGAATAATAATAATAATAATAATAATAATAATAATAATAATAATAATAATAATAATAATAATAATAATAATAATCGCAATTGTATGAGTGTGTGTATAAATTATAAATTTTTGGAATAAAGTTATTTTATAACTATTTTAACTTATATATAGAGGTCAAGTATAAAATCATAACCCGCTTGAGTTGAGAAAACCTTCGAAAACCCATGTAAAAAAAACATTTTTTTCTTTGAAAAAAATAACAAATGTAAAATACATGTTTGTAAGCGTTTTGGGCAAAAAATAAAAATAAAAAAAGCTCCGATGAGATTTTTTTTAAAAAAATAAACAAAGTTGCTAAAAACATATGCAAATAGCTGAAAACATATGTTTTTTTTTAGCAACTTTGTATATTTTTAAAAAAAAAATCCCATCGTCGCTTTTGTTATTTTTTTTGCACAAAATGCTTAAAACATGTATTTTACATTGTTTATTTTTCAAAAAACAAAATAATAGTTTTTACATGAGTTTTCAAAGGTTTTCTCAACTCAAGAGAGTTTTCATTTTATCCCTCATATATATATATATATATATATATATATATATATATATATATATATATATATATATGGAAAGTATAAATTGAAAACCCCATTGAGTTAAGAAAACTTAGAAAACTCATGTAAAAACAATTAAAATTTTTTTTTTTTGAAAAAATTACACAAGGTAACATACATGTATTTAAGTGTTTTGGGCCAAAAAAATTTAAAAATCGCTGAGGGAATTTTTTTAAAAAAAAATAAACAACGGAAATTTTTTAACAGTGCTGGTAACATATGTCAGAAAGCAGAAAACATATGTTAACAGCGTTATTACAAAGTTTGCGTTGTTTATTTTTTTTAACAATATCCCATCAGCGCTTTTTAATTTTTTTGGCTCAAAACGTTTAAACACATGTATGTTACCTTGTGTAATTTTTTCAAAAAAAAAAAAAAAAAAAACGTTTTTTTTTATGGTTTTTTCATGAGTTTTCTAAGTTTTCTTAACTCAATGGGGTTTTCAATTTATCATTATCCTATATATATATATATATATATATATATATATATATATATATATATATATATATAGGGGAAAGTTAATTTGAGAACACCTATATTTCGTGCGAACCATGAGAACGGCATCTAAAACCATTCAAATTTAAAATTTCTTTTTTACACTTATCTTTATTACTAAAATACAATCTCAAAAACACAATTTACTCGTAAAAATTCAAACGTATATGAAAATAAATTGTTTTTACACATGTGTAAATTTACTGTTTATGCATGTGTAAACTGTTTCATTTACACATGTGTAAAAAGTTAATTTGAAAATGTTTTTGTAAGAAAAGATGAATTATTTGGAAAGAAAATTCATTTATTAATGTTGTATTTTGATTATAATGAGGTTTGTATTAAAAAAATTTGATTTTGAATGATTTTTTTACTTGTTCTCACGGTTCTCACAATATTTAGCGCTCTCAAGATAACCCTCCCATATATATATATATATATATATATATATATATATATATATATATATATAGGGAGGGTTTAAATGAGAACACACATCTATTGTGAGAACCATGAGAACAAATCTCAACCACTCATTTATGTTCTCCTAAATTTTAATGAAAAGGGTAAATTAGTAATTGTACACCCCCTCTTCTAATGAGCAAACATACACAGATCTTTTATTACGATCTATTCAATCTTCCTAGGGTTCCATGATCTAATATGTTCATCACATATTTAATCGATCATCAATTCTTCATCTGTTCACAATTGCATGATCTCCTAATTTCAGGTATCTTCATCAGTTCATCAATCCATTGATTTGTCGTTCGGTTTTGTTTTAAATTTGATCGACTTCATGTATGTTATTAACTCCTTGATTGATTGATTGGGTGAATATAGGGTTTAAAGTTGTAATCTAACAAAAATTGTTAATAATTATTAATTTAGAGTTAATCTATGGTTTAAAGTATTAATCTAACAGAAAATTGTTATGATGGTGGATCAAACTACGGTTTATTTAATCAGATTTCTTGTTGTTGTGATTATTATTGTTTCTAGAGTTGTTAATCTGATTTCATGCGATTGTGATTCCATGATTTTAACCTAAAACATGTGATAATACAGATTAACCAAATATAGATACACATAATGATTTTGTAAGTGTCATTGTTCCTGTGTAAATCAGCTTCAAAAGGTTCCTGTATTACAGATTTTGTTACTGATTTACACATGTGTAAGCTTCTGGTTTTGTTCAATTGTATGTTTTACCCATGTGTAGATTGTTGTCACGGGATTAATTTTCATCTTGTAAAGCCTGTTTTATATTGAAAAAGTTATGCAGATTTATATGATAGTAAGTTGGAATCGAAGATTATCAACAGATGATGAGATTATGATAATTCACCTTCCTTTGTTTATTAGTAGTGTAGTGATCGTCGATTCTTTTTGTCCGACATTAATTGTGACACCCGGCACGTTTAGATTAATACTTTATAAAACACATAAGTCTACCTTAGCGAAAAACGTTTTCAAACATACTTAACTAGGTTAGTTGTGTCGTTAAGATGGTTTCGGGAATCATCGGGAGTTGTTACAATGATCCACGGGATCATTGGGAGTCGGTCCATAACCATGTTAACACAGATGAGTGATTTGTAGAATCGCCGGGTTTAACGCACACACGTAAATCTCGAGTCCCGGGAATTGGTGAACGGATGGGAACGTGTTAGTTATCATGCATTATGTGCTTATAATCATTATATGACTTGCCGGTATGTGAATACGTGTTTATATGTGTTAAAATAGTGATTTCGCGTAATTGCATGACATTATAGGTGATTACGCGTAATCGCCAATAGTATAGGCAATTAGGATTGTAATCACCAATAGTATAGGCAATTAGGATTGTAATCACCAAGAGTATAGGCAATTAGGATTGTAATCGCCAATAGTATAGGCGATTAGAATCCTAATCGCCAATAGTATAGGCGATTAGAATCCTAATCGCCAATACTATAGGCGATTAGAATCCTAATCGCCAATAGCTGTTGTGTACTCGCCTGTTCTGCATGTGACGACTAAAAACGCCTATAAATACCACCCTTATGTTTTAAAACATCATTTGTGAAACCCTAATACACCCTAAAGCCACCCCACACCTTATCCAACCCCTGCAACACGTTTTTGAGCAAGAAATCACATTTCCAAGCTTTACACCTCATAATCTCACAATTTCAAGGTGTGTTCTTCATCCCAAACCTTTGTAATGATATTGTTTTGATCCCTAAAGGTCCAGACCTAGTTTCTAAACATTTGTGTCTTTGAAAACTCATTAAAATCAGTTTCTAAACAAACCCAAACCTCTATACTTGTTATATGTGATGTATTCATGTAAGATAGGATTTTTATCGTTTAAACATGATTGTTCTTGTATTATTATTATGTTTCTGATCGAAATGAGTTAATATGATGTTAACCTAGGAGTTTTAAGGTTCATAGATGTGTAATATTGATATTAGGCGTTTTGACCAGTTTGAATGATTATAGAGGATTGATGATGATATGTTGTGTTTTGTTGATTGTTTGAGGTTAGGATTTACTTTAGGATGATGCTAGAACAGTAGGATATTGTCGGACAACCTCATTATGTGATGAAATCTGGATATATGCTATTTAGGGTAAGTTTTGCATGAGGATGTGATGTTTACATGATAATTATGCTATTTTGGGAAAACACATGCATTCGGGACGGCTAGGGTGATGATAAATTAGGGGTTTTTGCTTGAAATAGTTGGATTAATGTTTTGGGTTTGATATTGGGTGTTTCCACATGTTTCGGATCTGATTTGGAGGGTTAAACGCGCAAAAAGGCGGAACTGAACAGTAAGGGCGAATAGGGGATCCTAATCGCCTGTATTAAGGGCGATTGGCCCCCAATCGCATGAACTATAGGCGATTGGGAGCCCAATCGCCAGTATGTCTGGCAATTACAATTCTATTCGCTAGTTTGACTCTCCTAATCACCAGTTGACTTTTCCTAATTGCATGTTTGATTCCTAATCGCGTGTATTGCTATCATATGTGCATTTTAACATCCCGAAACACGGTTTGACACCTAGGAACATGTTAGGAACCCCGTAACATGTCTAATAACTTGGTAAAATGTGTTCGGACTTGTTTATGCGTTAATTGGGCGTTATGCTAGATAGGGTGAATGTTTGCGCATGCTAAGTGTTTAATTGCATAAGTTGCATGATATCTTGTATGTGGCTAACACGTGGGATGTCGGGTCACCAATGGGATGTCAGGTATTGTCTGGTTTGGTCGGTTTACCGTTTAAACATGTTTTCAACATACACAGTCACGGTCTGGACAACTTGGGGACTGATTAGCCTTCGGGTTAGTAGTCATCACACTTATGTAAACTCATTGATAGGTCGCCACTAGTAGGGACTATTACACATGTATCGGATTTCTATTTTACTGAGGACGCACTCTAAGGTGAGTTTCACGACCCCTCTTTTATACACTTTTTCTCGGGGGAGAAGCACGCCACACGTTTTAACAAATACAACGTTATGTTTTTGAAACACAATGCTCATGAAACGCTACACTTTTGAAAAGCAACGTTTATGAAACGCAACACTTTTTGAAACGCAATGCTTATGAAACGCAACACTTTTGAAACGCAACGCTTATGAACCGCAACACTTTTGAAACGCAACGCTTATGAAACGCAACGCTTGTTTTAAATTACTATACGACGCAACGCAACGCTAAGTCCTTGGGAAACCATGAATGTGCGGGGCACAACGGGGGAAATGTGGATAGATCTATTGGGCTTGATGAACCCCACCCGATGGCTGGGAGCCAGGCGGGTGCATATTGTCTCTATTTTCGGCAACTCAAACACGGGCGGCAACACACGCAACGCTTGTCAGTAATGGTTTCGGCAACACAGTCGTAGTAGTAAGGAAACGTTTGTTATGTACTTAAAGGTTTTGCTAACTTGGAACTTTTGAACTTAAAACCTGTGAACTCACCAGCATTATATGTTGACGTCTTTTTGGCATGTTTTCTCAGGTCGCTAAGGTAGCAGCATTGAGTTTAGGCGCACGGAGTCTCACAGCATCTAGGATCTATTTGCATTTCATTTTGAGTATTATCAGACTTTCATGTTTTACTTTTGAGTTGTAATAAAGTTTTACGCTTCCGCAAGCGATGGTTGAATTTTTGGAAACTTAATGGGCAATTTACGTTGTTTTCATATCATATAGATGTCGTTTATTGTGACCGTTGACTTGGATCCTGGTGTGTCACGCGCCTCGCGGTAAAACCCTGCACGTGGAATTTGAGGGTGTGACATTAATGGCGGAATCCTTGTGGCAAAGTTGTTAATAGCATTCATACATTTGAAAAAATGATGTTGGTTCCTTATATTACATACGACGCACTCAATAATTCTTGAATACTAATGTTGTTGACTTGTAATTTTAATTGCTTGCATCAATTTGTAATTTTCTTTACACATGTGTAACTGCTTAAAGGCTTTTGGTTTTAATTTTATTCTTGATGATACTAAGCCTTTTATATATCAATTTGTTGTTTCATATTTTTTTGTTCTTGCTGTGCACATATATATTTCTTATTGATGTTAACCATTTTGTATTTCTCCCCATTGTCTATTTTTGTAGATAAACAAGTACTTGATTTTTAGGAGTGGGTTTGCAATAACATGTTTGACTCATCGGATGGGTCCATATATTGGAAACCCAATATTGCCACATAGCATAAATCTTTTATGGTATGGTATTCACTGAATTGGGTGATATGATTTATATTTTGGTTATCTAAGGTTGTCACAGAACATAAACTGTTTTGCATTATTTCCCATTGTCTATTTTGTAGTGAAAGTAAAAGCAAGAAGAAGAAAAACAAACGCAGGTTTTATGACGAACATGGCTACCATGTTTCCCGAAAAAAAAAGAAAATCGATTGATGAAGGTGACCGATGAAGAGAGTCAATCTAATGAAGATAGTCATAGCGAACGAGATTTTTTTTTATTGCTAAAATTATAGTTTGAATCACGCTTCTATGTAGTTTGAATTTATACTTTTGTGTTGACTCTAGATTTAGATTTTTCATATATTATTATGCTAATGGTATAAGATTATTATTTGTATGGTTTCTATTCTTATTTGTTATTTTTCATTAGATTCAATATATGTAAGTGTCTGTTTTACACATGTGTAAATGTCATGTATTATTGTTTAACATGTCTTTGTGTAAACTACACAATGGTACACATTTATGTATTTTACAAATTTCAGCCGAATTTACACATGTGTAAACCGTTCACTTTCATCACTTGTTTCTATTTTAGATATGTGGGTTGTATTACACATGTGTAAACTGTTGATTATCACTTGGTTGTTTATGTTTTACACATTTTGCAATAGATTTACACATGTGTAAATTATTCACTAAAACTTATTTTCCTGTAATGTACGTATGTCAAGTTGTATTACACATCTATAGGTGTTCATTACCACTTATTCATTATTGTATTACACATTTTGCATTTGATTTACACATGTGTAAATTGTTCATTGCCACTTATTTGTTTCAGTTTTATACAATTACATTTGTATTACACATGTGTAAACCTTCATATTTATGCTTATTCTTTAACTATTATGATTTACACATGTGTAAATCTCGTGTACTCTTATGTAATATATCTTACACAAGTGTAAATTGTTCACTTCCACTTATTTATCTTTAGTTTACATAGGTTTAGTTATACTACGCATGTGTAAATTATATCCTTCACTTATTTGTTTCTATTTTACATATTTACATTTGCATTACACATGTGTAAGCTGTTTACTGTCACTTATTTGTTTCTATCATACATATATTCAGTTGTGCACGTGTGTAAATTGTCTTGTCACTTATTTGTTGAAGTTTTACTCATTTAGATCTGAATTACACATGTGTAAAATATTTATTATCACGTATTTGTTTATGATTTACACATATGCATATGAATTACACATGTGTAATCTATTTACTATCACATATATGTCTCCATTTACATATGTTCGGATTTCTTATGCATGTTTAAATTGTTCAATGTCATTTATATATTTATGTTTTACATATTTGCAGCTGAATTACAAATGTGTAAACTGTGTCTTAAACCAAGGTATTATTAAGCAACTTTCAAAACGTATTATATTAACCAACAAGTAGTATTTAAACCAAAACAATATTATCTAAAAAATCAAAAGCTTTAAATTACCCAACAAGTCATAATCCAAGACATGTGGAAAAAATGAACATATAGAAACAACAGTTGTAATCCTTGATATATCCTAACCATGGATGGTAACATACAAAATAGTCATAATCCACATTATCATCTAGTCTTTTAATTTCATTTTGTTCTCTCTCAAACTCTAATGATTTCTTGATCACATCTTCTCGATGAATATTCGCCTTTGAAAATACAATATTCGCATCATTTTCCGAGACTCTACAATTGACCTCTCATAGCCTCTACAGTTGACCTCTCATAGTTCTCCTTGTCCATTTTCATCCAACAGTAGAATGTACCAATTTTCTGAAATGTTTTGGTCAAAGTCACAAAAGTACAAAATCATTAAGTCATTTGTTTTTATTTCTATTCAAACAAATAAATCTGATGACTTACACATGTGTAAACTGCTTGCGTACACATGTGTAAACAACTTACCTACACACGCTTAAGCTTCTAACATAGTAACATATACATATTATTTGTAACTCAGATTTGAAAAATACCACTAAGGTTTCCAAATACCATATCTATCACCATCTTTATTTTTTCTTTATATAAAAATGTACGTCATATCTCATCTCCTTCCGATTTCAACGACCCTTTCTAACAATGTGTTCGCTCAATATTGGTCATTGCTAATTCAGAATCTGCGATGAAATGTCAACATAATTTATTGTTTGTTTTCTATTCTTTATTCAAGTGATTATTCGATGTAAATAAATGCAATTTTTCCAAACAACCACTAACCAACAAAATCAATCCAACACACACTTAGACATTTCACCAAACACCTTATGTGCAACTACTCAAACCCAACTCTCTCTCTCTCTCTCTCTCTCTCTCTTATATCCTCACATAACTCTCAAATTCCAACAAGATGACAACCTGATGTAATGAACTAAACCATCCAAATTCAATAAATTCAATATTTCACATGTGCAATACATAAGCACGACTATTACATATGTCTAATACATTCCACACAAGGTTTGTTCACATACAACATATGTGTAATACATAAATACCTATCCCATATGCCCAGTACATTAGACTAAAAATACATATTTAAAATACCTTGTATACACAGTTTATTCATAGTTAACACATACAATAGGCATAGGACATACATATTACACATGTGTAATACATAAACATATATAACACATGACAAACAAATCACAACTAACACAACCTTTAACATGTTTTATATACATTTAACAAATGAAACATAGAAAGTACCACACAAATTTATAAAACAAATATGCACTTGTTCCTGTTCGTTGAAAAAAAAAACAAAGAATTAAACCCTAGCCGCTCCAAATCAAGGAGATTGTTCAAAAAAAGATGAAACACACTCGACAATCGATTAACAACAGCATAATGGATGAAGTACGGAAGAAAATGGCGTAGATTAATCACAATAATTGATAATAGTGTACCTGATGATCATAATCGTTGATTGTTGGATAGATTTGTTGTATAAACCCTAGGATGTGTTTGGGTGTTGAGAGAGAAGAGAAAGAGGAGGTGAGGATACGTATTACGGATGCTTAATTTTGGGGGTTTTGTTTGTATGGTATGTTATTTTACTATATTGCCCCTTTTCATCTAATTTTATGGTTCCATCTTTGTTTAATCCCCAATTAATCTTAGCCCTTAATTGATCATGATCAAGGGATGAAAGTGGTTCTTAGTGTTCTCACAGATTTCCTTGTTCCCAAGATAACCCTTCCCTATATATATATATATAGGCTAAGTATCCTATGAAAACCCTCTTGAATTGAGAAAACCGTGAAAACCCTATGTAAACTCTATGTAATAACATTATTTTTGCTAATTTTTTTAGAATAGCTTGTATATTTAATTTTATTAGTTTTGGCCAAAAAAATTAAAAAAAGCGCTAAATAGATTTTTTAAAAAAAAATTATGTAACAAACATGTTACATATGTAACAATGCAACGTATGATAAATAACGAGTTTGTGTAACATATGTGTAACAAAGTAATCTACTCGGCGTTTTTTTTATTTTTTTTACCAAATCTAATAAAATTGAATATAAAAGTTATTCTGAAAAAATCTGGAAAAAAATGTTTTTACATAGGGTTTTCACGGTTTTCTCAACTCAAGAGGGTTTTTAAATTAGCCCAACCATATATATAGGTAGAGCATCCTGTAGGAAAATTAGTTTGTTTGAGAAGTGTGAGAAGGATTAAGAATTGACATGTAACCATCATGTTTTTTTTTTTTTATTTTGGAATGATGTTTTGGGTTGTTTTGGCTTGAAAAACACTTAACACAACAATATACAAAAATTTAAAACACAATTATCCAATGTATTATTGTCATTAAATTTAAATTACGGATAAAACACCCTAGCAATTACTTAAAACACAATTATCCAATGTATTATAGTCATTAAATTTAAACTACGTCTCATGATAGGTTGCCACTATTGGGGCTATCATATTGAATTAACTGTTTTCAAGTAATGCAACCTAAGGTGGGTGTCACAGCCCCGCTTTTACTGTTTTGCTTTTGGGGGAGAAACATGCTACATACTTACATATCTTAAAGGTCATGTTATTCTATGGTTATTGTTGTTTACTATACGGACGTTTCATTAGGAAGTCCTAGGGGGAAACCATGAGTATGTGGGTTTACATAATGGGGAAATGTGAATAGATCTATTGGGCTTGACTAACCCCACCCGACGGCAGGATGCCGGGCGGGTGCATATTGTCTCTAACTTTCGGAGTTATCGATGATGACGGTGATTCATACATTCTAGGCATACTTATCTGGGTTACATGTCAGTAGTGGTTTCCAACTCGTAGTAGTAACGACACTTAACGTCTAGCTAACATTCTTATAACATAGTATTAACGGGAATGATCTTTTCAAACTTATGGAAATTATTTTGTAAAACTTGTGAACTCACCAACATTATATGTTGACATTTTTGGCATGTTTTCTCAGGTCGCTAAGGAAGCAGTCATTGGATTAGGCGTACGGGGTCTTGCACGACGTCTAGGGTTCTAGTGCATGTTTAAATAATGTTTTCAGACTACGTTATGTCTTTTGGTTGGTAACAAGATTATGCTTACGCTGTTGGTTTATGGTTCAAAACTTAATGTTTTTGTTTACATATATTACATTTAGTATTTGTTTATTGTGATCGTTGACTTGGATCCTGGTGTGTCACGCGCCTCGCGGTAAAACCCCGCAAGTGGAATTTGAGGGTGTGACAAATTGGTATCAGAGCCAATGGTTATAGTGAACTAGGACTGCATGTAGAGTCTGGTCTATAGCCGAGTCACACACACTAGACAGTCACATATGGTTGAGTCTTAACATGTGGGTAACATATTGAATTTGTCGGGGTGTCGGTGTCATCATCTGTTTAATTTTTGATCGTTCTATTACTTAACTTATCCTTTTCATGATTCGAAGGCTAGAGACTTGTTGTTGATCCTCCCTCGGTGATGGTGTACATTGGGGTAGCTTCGGCATATCCTTGAGATCTGTCCAGGATTCGGACATCTCCCTTATATGCCCCAATAGACACCCTCATCCTCTCTCGCATTATCTTACACTTGTACTCGTAGTGGTACTCTTTTAGGTGCTAGTATTCGGTGACTTGAACTTCAGGCAAGAAGTACACTTGGAGGACTATGTAGAACAGTTTATCATCTCGGGTGCACACCAAATCATAAACTGGAATGCATGAAAATCCTAGTGGGCTTTGTGTTTGGACAGATGGACTTGAATTGGACCTAGATCTAATTTCTTGTGATTCCTAGTGGGTTACAATACCGGTGAGTCTAAATCATTTATTCCTATTTTGACAGAAGATGTCTTGTGCTCGTGGCGGTTGGAGGTGTGGCCGTGCCGGTGGTCGTGGAGGCAGTGGTCGCGGTGGGGGTCGTGGTAATATTAACATGACCCAAGAAGAACTGAATAACCTGCTTCAACAGCAGGTGAATGTCGCCCTGGCTGCTTTCCACACTACACATCATGCTCTTGGTGGTAATTTTTTTCAACCTTCTTGTTCCGAATCCTGGGTGTTCCGTGTTTGTTGTTTGACCGGGTGTTTTTGGTTCAGGTGCTCCTGTTAATCCACCGCCACCTCAGTGCACCTATTGTTGATGCATTTTCTGTGGACGTCACTGTCGAATAGACTAGGGTTGAGTCTTGTATTGTATTACATGAGATTGTGGTGATCCATAAGGGCATTTTATGGATCTGATGCATTTGTAAAGATATAGGACAATACACAAAGTTCAGGTTCGACCCAAGGTAAAGGGCAAATGTGGAAACATTCCACATTCGACGTATACAATGGTGCGAAGGTGAACTTTTGTCCACATTCGACCTTTACAAAGGGGCGAAGGTGGAATTTGGTGTTGGACTATTAATAGCAATCTCATGTGTTGGTTTTCATTTGTAGATTTGAGTTTATGCTTTGAATGCTCTCAAGGGGGAGATCATGCCCGATCTCCCCCGGCCCCGAGATAGATGTTTATCCTACTGATGACAGTGTCTGTAACCGTTTCTGAATTAATACGAATCTGTGATGACTTTGTTATCGTATGTTTCTGTCTCGTCTCGAATCTCCCGTCTGAAACCGAGTTGTTTTCGCTTAATCGATCCATGGATTCGGTTTTTAACCGGATTCTCAACTGGTATCAGAGCCGTGGTACCGATTTGTACGATCTAACAGTCGTTTGAATCAACCATAGCTCGTTTTCCTGTTTTCAGACGTTAAATCAGATTTTGAATGAAAGGTTGAAACCCTAGAAACCCTAGATTCTTAATTGAACCCGAAATCATGTGATTTCTCCATGTTTTTGTGAATTCGAGGGTTAGGTTTTCATTTCCGCACCTTTCTGAACAAGTTTCATCATGAAATTCGAAGAATTAGAGTGATTATGGACTGATTCGAAGAAAATATTGAACAAGAACACGTCTTTTCTGCACATTCGCACCTTTCAGAAAAATGGGAGGGAGAATGTGGAATTCTACTGGGCGAACGTAGGATTTGATGGACGAACGTGGAGTGTAAATGGACGAATGTAGAACTTTTAGGGCGAAAGTGAGAATTTTCTACATTCGTACCTTATTACTGGGCGAATGTGGAATGTCAGTTTTAGTCAGTTTTAAACAAACTTGGTTCGACCCAATCAATGTACCTTCGAACTTACAAAAGGGTCGAACGTAGCTTTATTTCCACCTTCGCCCCTTCGACATAGAGAATGAAAAATTGGTATTTTTAAAGATTTTTGGGAGAATGGTGATGATGTCTTCACGAATTGTTGAAGAAATGATGATGATGAAACGTTTTATTGTGGGGTAGTCATAAGAATCAACAGTATGATAATCAGATTCAAATGACTATTATGGGCCAGAAAATAGACAAATTTTATTCCCCATGATGAGAACAGTCAACCCAGTTCCTGTGTGTTTGAAGGAACTTGTTCTAAAGAGTTGTTATAAAGAAGGAAATCAAGTTTGAGATTTCAATGTTCTGAAAGTAATGAGGTATCCTAGTAGGAGTCATGTGGCACGTAGGTTCAACGAAAGTTTCAAGATCACAGTCCTGAAGAATTTCAAGAGCTATTGGTAGATATTGTTGGCCCCGCCGAAAACTTCAGTTTCTGATGCATTTCAAGTCCTCAATAAGTATTGGTAGTTCCCGCTGAAAACTTCTGATTGCTTGATCCACTCGTCTACGGCTTGTATTCTGTCAAATAGATGAAGTTACTCAAGAACATGATTGATTTATCATACGATATCTCAGATAAACTTGGTGAAGCATCAGTCAAGGGGGAGATTGTTGATGTAACAATGTGTCTGGTACTTCAACAACAACTGACTGAAGATGCTAGGTGTGTTTAGAATTCGCCAGCAACGTCCAAGGGGGAGATTGTTGATGCATTTTCTGTGGACGTCACTGTCGAATAGACTAGGGTTGAGTCTTGTATTGTATTACATGAGATTGTGGTGATCCATAAGGGCATTTTATGGATCTGATGCATTTGTAAAGATATACGACAATACACAAAGTTCAGGTTCGACCCAACGTAAAGGGCAAATGTGGAAACATTCCACATTCGACCTATACAATGGTGCGAAGGTGAACTTTGGTCCACATTCGACCTTTACAAAGGGGCGAAGGTGGAATTTGGTGTTGGACTATAAATAACAATCTCATGTGTTGGTTTTCATTTGTAGATTTGAGTTTATGCTTTGAATGCTCTCAAGGGGGAGATCATGCCCGATCTCCCCCGGCCCCGAGATAGATGTTTATCCTACTGATGACAGTCTCTGTAACCGTTTCTGAATTAATACGAATCTGTGATGACTTTGTTATCGTATCTTTCTGTCTCGTCTCGAATCTCCCGTCTGAAACCGAGTTGTTTTCGCTTAATCGATCCATGGATTCGGTTTTTAACCGGATTCTCACTATAAAATGTTCATGGATTGCAAGCCTCATAATTTTGGAGGGACTGAGGGGGCAGTGAGACTGCTCAGGTGATTAGAGAAGGTTGAATCAGTGTTTTCCATGTGCAATTGTCCAGCGGGTGACCGTGTGAAGTATGCTTCTGCGACCTTGGAGGGTCCTACACTGACCAGGTGGAACTCCACTACCTAGACCTTGGGTTTGGGAGAAGCCCACGATATGCCTTGGGCGGACATTGTGCAATGTTTGAAGAGCGAGTACTGTCCGAGGGACGAGATTCAGAAGCTAGAGCATGAGGTCTGGAATCATAAGATGGTGGGGTCTGAGATTGAGGAGTACACTGTTAGGCATAATGAACTGGCGGTGTTGTGTCCGGATTTGCACACACCAGAGTTTAGGAGGATCGAGCACTACATTTTTGGGTTGGCGCCGGAGATTGCAGGGTTGGTGGCTGCTGGGAATCTTACTGTGTACTATGAGGTTTCTCGGCCAGCTCACAAGCTGACAAATATGACAGTGGCAGAAGGAGTCTTGCCTCCCCGAGGCACTGCTGTGAAGGCTCCAGAAAGCAACAAGAGAAAGTGGGAAGGCATGGGTAAAGGTTCGAGTTCAGCCCAGTCTCATCCAGTGAGAAGTCTGACGTAGGAGGGTCATCGTCTGAGCAGAAACCGAGGGGTTATTTTAGGAAACTTCCGAAGTAGAATCGGTGTGGGTTTCATCATATTGGTCCTTCTGATAAGAATCGCTATCATCGGTGCCATAAGGTTGGGCACCAAGCTAAATATTGTAGGGTCAATCTTCAGGGTAATTAGAATCAGCCTGCTACACCTGTTCCCACTCCTCAGGGGAACCAGGGAAAGCAGGGATGCTTTAATTATGGTGAATTTGGACATTTTAAGCGTGAGTGCCCCAAGTTGAAGCAAGGCGAGGCTGGGAAGAACAGGTCGGGTAATGGGAACAACGAGGGTGGAGGCAGTAATGCTCGTGCCTTCGTGATCGGGTCGGGCAAGGCCCGTCAGGATCTTGACACTATTACCGGTACGTTTCTTCTTAATGATCGCTATGCTTCAGTTTTATTTGATTTTGGTGCCGATAAGAGTTTTATATCTCTTGGGTTTAGTCAATTGCTGGATAGGGCGCCTACGCCTTTAGAGGCTAAGTACTTGATAAAATTGGCTGATGGTAAGAAAGTCGAAGCGACACATATCCTTAGGGAGTGTCGCCTTGAGTTGTCGGGTTTATCTTTCCCTATTGACCTTATGCCGGTGTCCTTGGGTAGTATCGATGTCGCTGTGGGTATGGATTGGCAATCCTTGTATCGTGCTGAGATAGGGGTGTACAAAAAGCTCGCGGCTCGCTCGAAACTCGTTCAAAAAAAGCTCGAAAAAGCTCGCTCGAAAAGGCTCGTTTTGTTTTCGAGCCGAGCCGGCTCGTTTTGTAATCAAGCTTAGCTCAAGCCAGGGGTGTTCAGCTCGTGGCTCAGCTCGATGGCTCGACTCGTGGCTCGGCTCGATGGCTCGACTCAGGCTTGTGTATGTGTAATTAATATATAGATGAAAGTAATATATTTTGGCTCCAAATCCAATTCAAAAAATTCAAATTTTGAAAGTCCCACTCATACTACCTATCTACCTCACCCCTACATAATCCAATAAACCCCAACTTAGAAATATAAAAAATATATATGTATATGTGTAATTTTATTTATTTATTTTTTGTTTTTTTATTTTATAAATATAAAATGTTAATTCGCCGCTAAAAAAATATATAAACTTAGAATGACAATTTTATAAATCTTTGTAATATAATAAAAAAAATAAAAATAAAATAAAAATAAAAAAAATAACGAGCTGGCTCGAGCTCGGCTCGAACATTTACGGGCCGATCTCGAGCTCAACTTTTCAGCTCGACCAGAAAAACGAGCCAATCCAAGCTGGCTCGTTTAACTTCGAGCTCGAGCTCAGCCTGGCTCAGCTCGGCTCGGCTCGTGTACAGCCCTATGCTGAGATCGTCTGTTTTAATAAAGTCATTCGACTTCCTCTCCCGGATGGAGAAATTCTTTTGGTGCATGGTGAGAAGAGCGGTATCCCTTTAAGTATCATTTCGTGTATGAAATCCTATAAGTATCTTCGGAAAGGATATTCTGCTATTTTGGCTCTTGTTTCGGTTTCGTCAGAGAAAGAGAAGAAGATTGAAGATATCCCAGTTGTCTGTGATTTTCCTGATGTGTTTCCTTAAGATCTACATGGCCTTCTGCCTTATCGTCAAGTCGAGTTAGGTATTGAACTTGCACTGGGTGCAGCCCCTATTGACCGAGCCCAGTATCGTCTTGCACCTCTCGAGATGCAGGAGTTGTCCAACCAGTTGCAGGAGTTATTAGAAAAGGGTTTTATCCGACCTAGTTCATCTCCGTGGGGAGCCCCTATCCTCTTCATTAAGAAGAAAGACGGAAGCCTGCGTATGTGTATCGACTACCGTGAATTGAACAAGGTTACCATCAAGAATCGCTATCCTCTTCCTCGTAGTGATAATTTGTTTGATCAGCTTCAGGGTTCTAGTTTCTACTCGAAGATTGACTTAAGGTCGGGGTACCATCAGTTGAGAGTCTAGGAGGCCGATATTCCGAAGACCGCTTTTCGAACTCGTTATGGCCATTTTGATTTCTTGGTCATGCCTTTTGGTCTCACCAATGCGTCCGCCGTATTTATGGATTTAATGAATCGTGTTTGTAAGCCCTATCTTGATAAATTCGTGATCGTCTTCATTGATGATATTCTGGTCTATTTCAAGAACGAAGTGGACCACTTGGAACACTTGCGCCTTCTTGAGGCGGGAACAATTGTATGCTAAGTTCTTGAAATGTAAGTTCTGGTTACGTGAAGTCCAATTCCTTGGTCATGTGGTTAATGAATAAGGAATTCATGTTGATCCAGCCAAGATAGAAGTTATTAAAGACTGGGAAGCCCCGAAGACGCCAACTGAGGTGCAACAATTCCTAGGTCTTGTAGGTTAGTATCGTCGTTTCATTGAGGGATTTTCGAAGATCGCTCAACCCCTCACCTCTCTTACCCAGAAGGACAAGAAGGTTGACTGGGGCGATTCGCAAGAGTCAGCCTTTCAGATGCTAAAGGCTAAACTTTGTTTTGCTTCTATTCTATCCTTACCTGAGGGCACGGACGATTTCGTGGTTTATTCTGATGCTTCTATTCGGGGTCTCGGTTGTGTGTTGATGCAACGCGAGAAGGTCATCGCTTATACATCTCGTTAGCTTAAGGTTCATGAGAAAAATTACACCACCCATGATCTGGAATTGGGTGCGATTGTCTTTGCTTTGTTGATCTAGAGGCATTACTTGTATGGTACCAAGTGCACCATTTATACCGATCACAAGAGCCTCTAGCATAACTTTGATCAGAAGGAATTGAACATGCAACATCGTCGCTGGGTCAAGTTCTTAATGATTATGAGTGTGCTATAAAATACCATCCTGGCAAGGCGAATGTTTTGGCAGACGCCTTGAGCAGGAAGGAATCTGCTAAGCCTCATCGTGTTCGAGCTCTGCAGCTCACCATCCATTCTAGTTTGCCTGACCGAATCCATTCTACACACCAAAAAGCTTTGAAGGAGTAAAACCTTAAAGCTGAAACCATGCACGGTTCTGATAAGCACCTTGAGCTCAGATCCGATGGCCTGCATTACTTTGCCGAACGTGTTTGGGGTCCTTTATTCAGGGGTTTGCGGGAGCTCGTTCTTGATGAAGCACACAAATCCCGGTATTCTATTCACCCCGGCTCCGGTAATATGTATCATGATTTGAAGATACTTTATTGGTGGCCGAATATGAAGGCATATATAGATTCGTATGTAGGCAAGTGTTTGACTTGTGCTAAGGTCATGGTTGAATATCAGATGCTGTTTGGCCTTCTACAACAGCTTGAAATTCTCAAATGGAAGTGGGAACGGATCACGACGGACTTTGTAACCAAACTTCCGAGGTCGCCCAGTGGTTGTGACATGATTTGGGTGATCATCGATAGGTTGACGAAGTCTTCACACTTCCTTGCTATCAAGGAGACCGATGGCCTTGAACGGTTGGCTCATATTTATCTTAAGAAAGTGGTTTCTCGGCACGGGGTGCCTGTTTCTATTATCTCTGAACGTGACCCTCGTTTCTCTTTGCAATTCTAGAAATCTTTGCATAAGGCCTTGGGTACTCAGTTAGATATGAGCATAGCCTATCATCCGCAAATTGACGGTCAAAGTGAGCGGACGATTCAAACGCTAGAAGACATACTTCGGGCATGTGTGCTCGATTTTGGCAAAGGTTGGGAGAGTCATCTACCGTTGGTGGAATTTTCTTACAACAATAGCTACCATTCTAGCATCAAGGCAGCTTCGTTCGAGGCTCGTTACGGACGGAAATGCCGATCCCCTCTTTGTTGGGCTTAGGTGGGTGAGAGTCAACTCACCGGTCCAGAACTTGTGCATGAGACTTCCGAAAAGATCGTACAAATTCGTAATCGTATGGCAGTAGCTCGGGATCGTCAAAAGAGCTATGCCGATCGTCGTCGCAAACCTTTGGAATTCCAGGTTGGTGACAGGGTTTTATTGAAGGTATCTCCATGGAAGGGCGCTATACGCTTTGGAAAGCGTGGCAAGTTGAATCCTTGGTATGTCGGACCGTTCGCAATTTTGGAATGGATTGGACTGGTGGCATACAGGCTTGACCTGCCAGTGGAACTTAGTAATATTCATAACGTCTTCCATGTCTCAAATCTAAAGAAGTGTTTGGCTGATGAATCTCTCGTTGTTCCTCTCGAAGAGATCAAGGTCGATGATCGTCTACGCATCTTGGAGGAACTGGATGAAATTCTTGATTATAAGATTCGTATCCTCCGTTGGGGTAAGATCCGCATTGTTAAGGTTCGCTGGAATTCAAATCATGGACCGGAGTTCATGTGGGAACGGGAGGATCAGATGAAAGCTAAGAATCCTCATTTATTTCCAAAGCGTGCGTTCGAGTCAAGACATGTCTCTGCTGAAGCTGAGTGAATCTCGAGTCGAGATTCCTTTCAACAGGGGGATGATGTAGCAACCGGAAAATTTTCTTTCTTTCATCTCTTCCTTTTTGGCCTTGGGCAATTTTCGGGATGAAACTTCTTTCAAACGGGGATGATGTGACACCCGACAAACTTAGGTTAGTAACATTGGTCAAACTAGTAACTCTACCTTAGCGAGTCATGCATATTATATACTTAACTGGGTCAGTTGAGTCGTTGTGATGGTTCTGGGAATCATCGGGAGTTGTTACAATGATCCACAGGATCATTGGGAGTCGGTCCATAACGCACACACGCAAGTCTCGAGTCCCGCGAATTGGTGAACGAATGTGAACGTGTTAGTTATCATGCATTATATGTTTATAATTATTATATGACTTGTCGGTAGGTGAATACATGCTTATATGTGTTAAAATAGTGTTTAATGCGCCAAAAACCCAATTAGGAGGGTATGGGGCATGTAGGAGGGGCGAGTAGCCCCTAATTGCTAGAAACAGGGGGCGATTAGCCCTAATTGCAGGCCCTAATTGTAACACCCCAACCGATGGCGGAAACATCGAGGTGTCACGTAGTGACGATTGTTCAAAAGCACACGGACTAAAATGTAAATATTAATAGCAAATAACTTTCATTATTCAGAACGAAATACAAAGAGTATTAATAGAAATCTCAAACATAGGAAATAGACGCTCAACTTTTATTTAAATCACTAGGTCCAGCCTAAGCGTGAAAAGCATGCAAGATCAAACTTCAC
This sequence comes from Ambrosia trifida, assembly GCA_028751855.1. NCBI lineage: Eukaryota > Viridiplantae > Streptophyta > Magnoliopsida > Asterales > Asteraceae > Ambrosia > Ambrosia trifida. The sequence continues at coordinate 96,353,707 of CM054127.1, forward strand.
CTGAAACATGTACAAAATAATTTGTCATCACATATAATGCATTGGTGAGTATATCCATTTTCGTTCAAATAGTAATTTGCAATTTATATGCCTTGATGTTTGTAATATGTAAAAGGGTCAAAATCAAGCCTCACATCGTTCAATAATCATTCACACATCGTTCAAGAAAAACCATAACAATGACCAAGGACTTAACTCGTTCACGTAAGTCAACCAAGGGATATAACTTGTAGTACTACTCATTGTTAGGTGCGGCCCAAAGGTTAATGACTTTGACAAATCGTTCATACAATTCACACAAAACATATCAAAGAGCACATTGCTTTGTAAATAATATACGTAAATTTAATAATAATGGTACATTTTATATTTTATAGAAAAATATCCACGAAAAAGATTTTTATGAGTTATGTTTAATTAAACAATTTATTATATCTAATTTAAATATAACTAGAATAAATAATACGAGATATGATCCAAAAATGATATTTTTATGAAAAATAATTATTTTCTGGTGTGAACTACTGAAAATAATATTTCCATAATTTCTTTCAATTTATTTGTATTTAAAACGTATTTAATGGGTTAAATAATGTTTTAATGATTAAAAATAGTAAAAATAACAAAAATAATTATTTGCTGAGAAATTTCATTTTATTTTAGTTTATTATACATAAAAATAAATCTCCAGAAAATGTGAGGTTAAAATCACTTAAAATGAATTTTTAATCATTTAATTATGATTAAAACAATTTAAATCAAGAAAAATAGGAAAATAATGTATTTTCCAGAAAATAAAAATATGATAACTTTCTTTAAGGTGTCAAGATGTTTCCTCTAAATGTTCATAATTTTTGGACTAAAAATGATTTTTCTAGGAATATTATAAGATTATAGCATATATATATATATATATATATATATATATATATATATATATATATATATTGATAAATACATATGAATAATGAAATACTAAAAAAAATGCAGCAAAAAATAAAATAAAAAACGGGGCTCCAGGGGACTCGAACCTGAGCAGTTTCTTTGCCAACCACCATAGACAACCACTAGACCACATAGTCATATGTTATTTTCTTTCAAACCAAATATTATTTATAAAACTCCTAACTTCATCTTCTTCCTCATTCTATAAACCCTAACCCTAGTTTTTTTAGAACCTTCAATTCGTACAGATTATAACCCGAATGAAGAGGGCTTTTAAAGAACATGATTGAAGAAGTAAAATGGCACAAAAAACAAGAGCTTACAATATATAATTCGACTGAAAACAGAGCTTCTATCACGCGACCAAACACCATGAAATGGAGCCTTTCTAGACATTTTTACTTGGTGTTTTTAGTGGGTTTAGAAGGAAATGAGCAAAGGATTCTAAAGTTATGTTTGATTTATATAATGGTCTTGTAATGATGCGTTTCTTCAAGCTTTTATGAATTCCGGCGTTACCTCATTAAACCCGATTATAAATCGCTCAAAACGCTTGTTTTTGACTTAATAATGAAAGGAATTTAATGGATTTGAAGGAAGAAACGTAACCCCATTAATAATTTCGAGTATAAACGCTTAATAAATGAAAACGAAGCTCGCCGGAACACAACTCCGGCCGCCGGAATTTCGGCCGGTGGTTCTAGCTTCAAAATCAGATTTTTTATTTTTTTATTTTTTTTAAACTTTGACACAATGGAAACTTTAGTCCCTCAGTTAGTTTGGTTAGTTTTTAATCACTTGTTTCCTTATAAAACTTAACCAAAGTTAAGTTTTTCTAACCAAAACCTTTCTAAACTCTAAAACTATACATTTTTTTTTCATGTTTTATAAATTTCACAAAATATTATTAAGTTTTTATCCTTTTCCCTCTTAAAACTTAGGCGTTTTCCAACATCCCTCGACACGTTTATTTGAAGTTTTATAATAAAACGTATATAACTAAGATTTAAACAATAATGCAACTTAAGTTTTATTTGAAATTTCAAAAGATCGTAATATGAGGACTAAAATGAAATTTCGATAAAATTAGAAAACACGCAAATGGTACACTAATCGCCTGCAACTTGCCCTAATCGCCTGCTGCAGCTGGAACGACTAGAAACACCTATAAATACCACCCTTGACTTGTAAAACATCATTTGTGCAACCCTAACTCGTCCCAAGCCTCCCTCACAGCATAATACACCTCTGGAACTCGTTTTTGTCTTAAAACCCATCATCCCTAACCTTACACTTCCTTTTTAGCAATATCCAAGTTGTGTTATCTATCCTAAACCTTTGTAATGTTGATATTTTGGTTCCCAAAGGTCCAGACCTATTTTTATCAAGTTTTTGTCTTTGAAAACCCTTGAAATCAGTTTCTAAAACAAGTCTAAACCTTCATACTTGTTCTATGAGGAGTATTCATGCAAGAAACGGTTTTTGATGATTAAAACGTGGATATTTTCATGTGTTTGATGTTCTACTGATATGTATGAGTTGTTAAGATGATTTCCTAAGGTTTTGAACAATTATTATGGTGCTTTGATGATAATATGCATTTTGACCCGTTTGAGTGATTCTTGAGGATTTAGGATGTTATTGTATGATTTGATGATTGTTTGATGTTAGGGTTTACACTAGGATGATGTAATAGTAGTGGAATGATGATTTGCAAGGTTGTAGGTGATGAGATCTGTGATAAATTGGGGGGTTTTCACTTGGAATGGGTTTTTTAATGATTTGGGTTTGATGTTGGGTATTTTTACATGTTTCGGATCTGATTTGGAAGGTTAAACGCGCGAAAAGTGGCATTTGGACTGCAGGGGGCGAGTAGGGAGTCTACTCGTTTGGTAAGGGGGCGATTAGCCCCTAATTGCATGACCTAAGGGGCGATTAGCCCCCTACTCGCTTGAGTTAGGGGCAATTAGCCTTCCTAATTGCCTGTTTGATTCCTAATCGTGTGTTTTGCTGTTGTAACTGTATTTTGACAACCCGAAACATGGTTTGACACCTAGGAACATGTTAGGAACCCCGTGGCATGTCTAATGACTTGATAACACGTGTTCGGACTCGTTTATGCTATATATGACACGTATGATAGATGTAGTGAACATGTATGCGTGTTAAGTGCATAGTTGCATGTGATTGCTTAATTTCTCGTTCTTAGTTAACACGTGGGATGTCGGGTCACCAATGGGATGTCGGGTCTTGTCTTGTGCGGTCAGTTTAACAGTCAAAATGTGTTTTCAAATGTACATGGTTATGGTCTGGACATTCGGGGACTAGTTAACCTACAGGTTATTAGTCTGAGTACTTATATATACGTCTCATGATCAGTCGCCGCTATTGGGGCTATCATAGCTTATTGAATTAACTGTTTTCAAGTAGCGCAACCTAAGGTGAGTGTCACAGCCCCGCCTTTACTGTTTTGCTTTCGGGGGAGAAGCATGCTACATACTTACATTTATTAAAGGTCATGTTATACTATTGTTATTCTTGTTTACTATACGGGCATTTCATCAGGAAATCCCAGAGGGAAACCATGAGTATGTGGGTATACATAACGGGCAAATGTGTATAGATCTATTGGGCTTGACTAACCCCACCTGATGGTAGGATGCCGGGCGGGTGCATATTGTCTCTAACTACCGGAATCACCGATGATGATGGTGATTCATACATTCTGGGCATACTTATCGGGGTTACATGTCAGTAATGGTTTCCAACTTGTAGTAGTAACGATACTCAGCGTCTAGCTAACGTTCTTATAACATAGTATTAACGAGAATGATTCTTTTCAAACTTATGGAAACTCTTTTGTAAAACCTGTGAACTCATTAGCATTATATGTTGACATTTTGGCATGTTTTCTCAGGTCGCTAAGGTAGCAGTCATTCGATTAGGCGCTCGGGGTCTTGCACGGCGTCTAGGGTTCTAGTGCATGTTTAAATAATGTTTTCAGACTACGTTATGTCTTTTGATTGTAAACAAGATTATGCTTCCGCTGTTGGTTTGTGGTTCAAAACTTAATGTTTTGGTTTACATATATTACATTTAGTGTTTCTTTATTGTGACCGTTGACTTGGATCCTGGTGTGTCACGCGCCTCGCGGTAAAACCCTGCAAGTGGAATTTAAGGGTGTGACATTAGTAACTCGTCTAGGACAACTGCAAACAGGAAAGAACTCAAGGCAGACCCGTCATGGAGTCCTACTTCTATAAGGAAAGATTTAGTATCTCCTACAGGCGCTCGAATGCTAGTCTTAGTCATAACATACATATCCCTAATTAGGTCTATCTACTTTCCAGAAACCCCTATACTCTTTAAACTGTCCCAAATCAGTGTACGAGGCACACTGTCATATGCCTTTTCAAGATCAATTAACACCATATGCAGATCTCTCTTCTTCTCCCTATATTTTTCCGCTAATCTCCTAATGATATGTATTGCTTTTGTGGTAGACCGCCCTGGCATGAAATCAAATTAGTTGACCGTAACTTGAGTTTCTCTTCTAATCCTAGACTCGATTACCCTATCCCATAATTTCATAGTATATCCTAGCAGTTTAATCCCTCTATAATTCCCACAACATTGGGTGTCTCATTTGTTCTTATACAAAGGTACTACTACACTAGTCCTCCATTGATCTGACATCCTTCCAGATTTGAAAATAAGAATGAATAACGTTGTTAGAAATTGAAATCCTTCTTCACCTATACACTTCCACGCCTCAATCGGTATGTTATCCGGTGCAACCGCCTTAGCCTTTCCTATCTTATTAAGTGTTGCCCTTACCTTTCCCTGTGTGATACGTAGACAATAGCAGTTATTCCTTTGATGCCTTTGAGTAGAGGGGTTGTCATTTTCTTGTTGGAAATCTCTCCCGTTGTTGAAGAAATTATGGAAGTACGTTTGCCACCGCAACTTAATGTCATGTTCCTTGACTAAAACGCGTCCATTCTCTCCCTTTATAAACTTCACCACCCCCTAAGTCCTTCCTCCTACGCTTCCTAGATTTTGCAATCTTGAATGTATCGTGCTCCCCTCTTTTGTTTCCAGGCATTCGTAGTGCTATACAAAAAAAAAAAAAAAAAAAAAACCCGACTTTCTTTATGTGGTGATTAATGAAATACATACTTAAAATATATAGGAGTTGAGAAAATAGTCTGAAAACACGAAAAGTTACCATCTGTCACACCCTCAAATTCCACTTCCGGGGTTTTACCGCGAGGCGCGAGACAAACCAGGATCAAAGTCAATGGTCACAATAAACGACATCTATATGAATCAAAATCAACGTAAGAAACAATGCAAATTTAACTAATGAGTACAGTAGAAGCATAAAAGTATTTTACAGACCCAAGCCAAAATAAAGTAGTTCAAAATAGTCTAAAGTTTCAAATAGTCAAAGTAGTAACAATGGATGTTGTGGACTCCTGTGTATCCTAGACCAGTGCAGCTACCTTAGCGACGTGAGAAAACATGCTAAGTTTGTCAACAATCAATGCTGCTGAGTTCACAGAGTAAAGTTTGCAAGTAAGTAAATGTTTGTAAACCAGATCCACATTACCTTTACATCTATACCTGATTCTAGCTAGACATCGTTACATGATACTAAAGCGCTATGAACCATTGCTGAACGTTGGTAAGTTGCCTTAATTCCCTGCTAACGGTCATCATTCGGTGTCGTATGTTAGATAGGACAAATATGCACTCGTCCGACCTCCAGTAGACCCGAGTGGGGCTTGTCATGCCCAATAGATCTGTTCAAACTTTCCCCGCTATGTATCCACATATTCATAGTTCAAAAGTTAGAAGGACTTTAGATGAAAGTCGCCTAGTACCCATGTGATATGATGTAATGATGTGGTCTAAAAATGTAATGTTTGTACAACATGTTTCTCTCTCAACAGAAAAACAGTAAGAATGGGTTGTGACACTCACCTTATGTTGCGTCTTGAAAAAGAATACTCAAAGTTTGTGTGATAGCCTTCACTATGGAAAACCTATCACAAGACACCTATAAATGTTTGACCGATGATACGTTTGTTCAATAACCCTTGATTGTCCAAGAATGTGACTGTGTATGTTTGAAAAGTATCTGATGCTTGACACGACCACACAAGACTCGACACCCCGTTGGTGACCCATTATAACCGTATGCTAGTCAAGTACAAGTTCATAAGCAGTAACATGTAGACACGCACCTCGTATAACGAATAGATCACCAAACCTAGCTATAGATCATGTAACGCACGAATGAATCATAGAACATGTTACGAGGTTTCCAGACATGCCACGGGGTTTACAATATGTTACTGGGTGTCAAAACACGCTACGGGGTTCCAAAACACACTACTGGCTTCAAAACACCCGACTAGCTACCAAAACATACGATTGGCATTAAAACACCCAACTGGCCTTGCCAGTTGCCTACCTTACAAACGACTGGCTTGCCAGTCGCCTACAGGTACACGACTGGCTAGCCAGTCGCTTGTACTGCAGGTTATTAGCCTTTTTTGCGCGTGAAACCCTCCAAATCAGATCCGAAATGTAATGGAACAACCCCAACCAATCGACAATCATTATCCAACCCAACCCTATCATTGCGCCCCTATTATTATCTCGTTTATCGTGCAAATTGCAAGTTTTCCCAAAATTAATAATATTATGGGTAAGTCACATCAACAACATGCAAAAGTTTCCCTAAATGGCAAATAACCCGATTTTATCACATAATCATGTTCCAATCATCATCAAGTTGTAGTATGATTATTCTAACACAAACCCTAACAAGTTACAATCATCAAATCATCATATTACATCCTAGATTCTCCTAAAATCCTCAAATGAGTCCAAACTCATCAAAGCCACATAACACATTAAAATAATTTCTAACACCTAGATAATCATCATAGCAACCTCTCTAAATCATTCTAGTAGCAAACACACAAGAAATCCTATGTTTTAGATCACCAACACCATTTTAAGTTTGTATTTTTATCCAAAACTCATAGGGTATGCTAAAACTTAGTTTAGAAAGGGTTTTTAATGGTTTTTATTGATGAAAACCTACAAAGATCAGGTCTGGACCTTTAGGGTTCCAAATAATCACATAAGAATGTTTGAGATAAGATTTGGATGAATCACACACCTTAGATCTTTGCTTTTGAGGGTTGTTTAAGCATGGAAATGGTATTTCTATGGCAAAAAGGGTGGGTGTACAGAGGTTAAGGATAGTGAGAGAGTACTTTGGGGGCGAGTTAGGGTTGCACCAATGTTGAAAAACAAGACAAGTATGATATTTATAGTTGTTACCAGTCGTTCTTGACATTATGGGCGACTCGGGTCCACAACAGAGTGCCAGTCGCCCCAATTGAGCAATTGGGTCTTTCAACGCGTTATTCGCTAATTTAACACATTATTTCACGTATCCATATATCGACAAGTTATATAATGATCGTAAAACATTTAATGTCTAAGAACTTACACTTTATGTTATTTCACCAACTTCCGGGACTCGAGACTCGTGTGTGTGGGTTGTGTGCGTTTTACCCGGTGATCCTCCGAATCCCCAACCCTTGGACAACACGTGTGTAAACTAACTACCGACGATCCCCCAGATCATCGAACCGACTCAACTAGTCCATTTAAGTACGTTTTATAAATGTTTTGCTAAGTATACTTAAGTGTTTGATAAAGATGTTAACCTGAGTTTGTCGGGCGTCAAACTATCCTGCAATCTTTTTAGTCGATAATAGTTAGATCATGTTTATTTGTCTTTTAAATGGATCTTCACTGCTTACCTATTGATTGTTTTATTCAGTGAAAATTGAACAACTATGTCAATCATCATCATCATCATCATCATCATCATGAGATATCCTTTGATACAAATTTTATTTTTTTTCGGGTTCAATTCGCAACTTTAGAGTGTATTGAGAAAGTGACAGTTGCACAGAGACGGGTGTTGATCCTTTAAAAAAATCTTAAAAAACAGCCTATTTCTTTTATAGTACACGTATTTTGTCACTTCATATTAGATTTGTTTATCCTGAAACGCTCCTAAGAGAGATACTAATAAAGATTGGCATCACTTTAACCATCATTATCTTTCATCGTGACATTGAGAAATGAAAAATGAATTGCTGTTAAAAAAAAAAAAAAAAAAAAGAAATGAAAAATGGATTCACACGATTGGAAGTCAAACTTTAAATTGTTAACCAATAGCTATAAGGCAAATAATAAATCACTCTAGTGGTCACTCGGTGCTTAGATTTTCTATCTTATTTCCACTCCCAAATGGCGAACCTAGCTGAAGCCGTGGGGTGTAGAGTGGGATCCTTCCCTTTTGATTACTTGGGAGTGTCGGTAGGGGCTAACATGAATAGAGTTAATAGTTGGCGGAAGATTGTTGAAGTTTTCGAATCTAGACTATCTTCTTGGAAGGCTAGACTCTTATCAGTCGGAGGGAGGCTTACTTTACTAAAGTCGGTTCTACAAAGTCTCCCTATTTACTTCTTTTTCCTTTATAGGGCCCCACAAGTTAGAAAGTCTCATGAAACGCTTTCTTTGGTCGGCAACTAGCGAGAAAAACAAGCTTCATTGGGTCTCTTGGGAGAGGGTTACTTGTGATAGAAGAAATGGTGGTTTGGGGATTAGTCGTTTAAAAATTGTTAATGATGCTCTTCTATCGAAATGGGTGTGGCGTTTTAAAGTGGAGGAAGGGGCGTTGTGGAAACTTATCATTTTGGCTTGTCATCAAGGTAGACGCCGTTGGTTCGGCCTTCCGCGGGTTTTAGCTAAGAGTGGGTGTTGGACAGAGATAGTGAAGAATTGTGAAAAGTTCAAATGTGGGGATAAAAATTTTCTTGAGCTACTACAAGGAAGCTTAGGTGATGGTAATAGTCTGGGTTTTTGGGAGGATGCTTGGTTGATAAGTGTTCCTCTCATGACTAAGTTCCCACTCTTGTATCGTAATGCAACGACCAAAAGAGATCTGGTTAGCAAGTGTCGTGTCAACGGAATTTGGGCCCCGGTGGATTATTCTCAGCCCATGAATTCGCTAGAGGTTCAAGAATGGTGTGAACTCTCTACGTTGCTGGGCCAGGTTAGTTTCTCTAGCACTAAGGATTCTTGGGTTTGGGCCGGTTCTCATTGTTTCACAGTGGCAGAAATCAAGAAAAAGGTAAAGGAGCATTTGTCTAGCAATGGTTACTTCAACATAAAATGGGTAGCGTGGGTTCCTTTAAAATGTCATGTTTTCGCTTGGAGGGCAAAAATGGATAGGATTCCGACGGTGGAAGCCCTTAGTAAAAGGAATGTGTTTGTTCCCAATGATCGGTGTAAACTCTGTGATGTAGACCTCGAAACTTCAGAACACATCTTCGCTGGTTGCGGGTTTTCTTATGGCGTGTGGTCAAGTATTTGGAGATGGTGTGGCCTGCATACCGTTTCTGTATCATCCACGAGAGATCTCCTCTTGTTACATAAACAAACGCCGGGTGGAAAGTGGGGAAAGACCATCGTTCACGGTATTATTTTGGTGGGATTTTGGATGAAATGGATGACTCGTAACGACAAAACCTTCAACAACAAGGAGCCTAAGATTAGTTGTTTGATTGGTAGTATAAAATCTACTTCGTTTTTGTGGCTAAAGAATAGGTCTCATTTTAAAGATCTTCGTTAGGAGGATTGGTGTATTAATCCCTTGTACATGTTTTAGTTTTGGGTGTTAGTCCTTGTTTCGAGGGCTTCTCCCAGTGTTTAATGAAAGTCAATGTTCAAAAAAAAATTTCCACATAACAGTGTTTAAATTATGTTCACTAACGACCCTCAAACTATATTTTTTTCCCATTTGACAATTACTTTATTTTCAGGCGACAACTTGGCACATATAGCCGACAAGACATGAGATCACCATATTCTAGTTGACTTTTTGGAAAAGAATAATCCAAATTAATTGAACTTTAGTGGGTAGGAGCAAAAGTTAGTTTACACCACATGTGAAGCCCTAACTCCCTCTACAAGTGCATTGTGACATTATTCCACTATTTTTAGGTCACGCACCATCTTTATATATATACTACGTGAAATCTCGTGTGAAAACACAGGAATACTAAATCATATTTTAAGATATGTTTACTAAAAGCAACAATAAGAAGGCAATCGTCTATTGTAAGAAAAACCAGTTTAGTAGCATATGTTCCTTTCATGATATCAGTTAATAGTACTGATAAGATGTTTAGTATTAAAAGGTATTACAACCACGGAAAGATAAATCAACAGACGGATTAAAGTTCTGTTGAGATAACACATATTAAAAACAAAAAGACGATCCCCTAAATATCAACCCCTATACTTCATTTGCATAGAAAATAAAGAGTCAGGAAATTAATACATTTAAAATCATCAATAATTTCATTCAATAATAACGAAAAATAACATTATTCATTATAAAACAAAAATACATAATAATATATAAAAAAACAGAATAAACTACTTAAACGAAAAAAAATTAAACATAACATAACTAATCTGAATCTACTTCGCCTGATGACTGGTCATCATCAAATGCAGGCAATTCCATTTCTTCCTGTTCAGCTTCCTCCTGCAACGTAATTATTCTTGATTGAATCATTCGTTCAAGATCCAACGCTGCTGTAGTTCGATTAACATTAGCCATCCCGACTTCCATCAATTCTTGCAGAAACTTCAAACCATTGGAGTTTACTATCTCATTTTGATGGTACATTTTTACCGAACCATCATCAAATTTCACCGATACGCTACTAACCGATTCAGCATAAAACCACCTCACCACAAGCAACGGCTCTTCCTTTTCGTATTCTCCAAACCTGATATCTAACTTTCCCTGTAATCTGAATTCTTGAAAACAACAAAGTTCCCTTGTTTTTTCAACTTCATAAACTTGCCGTTGGAATTCATCATCCATTTCCAGGATGGCTTTCCTTGACCCAAATACAAAACGCGTGTTATCGCTCATATCAACCATGTAACGACGACGAAATTCATCGAAAAACCAATAAACAACTTGTGCCATTTTGAATGGATTTTTTTCTAGAAGTGTAATCGATAGATTATTTCAGATTGATAATTACAATCAATAGAAAAAATTACTTAAATACAAATAAAATACCGCGTGAGTTTAATAAATCGAGTATCAAGGTCGTCATTATTATTTATCACCCACGACTCTTAATATTCTACACTAAATTTCATTAGAAAACAAAACACCGTTTTATTATATTTTAAGGTCTGTTTACTAAAAACGACATTAAGAAACCAATCGTCTGTTGTAAGGAAAATTTGTTTAGTAACATATGTTCCTTTCACGATTGCAGTTAATAGTACTGATCAGATGTTTAATACTGAAAGGTGTTACAACCACGAAAAGATAAATAAACAAACGGATTAGAGCTCTATTGAGATAACATATATTAAAAACAAACAGATGATCCCCTAAATATCAACCCATCTACTTCATTTGCAGAGAAAAATTTCGGTAACTTCAATCAATCACAACTAAACAACACTTTAAACATCTAAAAAATATTTAAATACATGAACACCTAGGTATAACCCCATGTGAAAACACGGGAAGAGTATATCTTTATTTAAAACAATTACTCACCAAAATATAAAAGCATAAGCAGAGCAACGGCTATGGTATGTTTAGTAAACAACAAATTATAAATTCAATTATCTAGAGTCAGTTAAGGAGATATTTCTAAAACCACTGTAACTACAAACAATTGTTAATTCAAATAGATATTGCCTTAAACTTCACTTTATGTAATGTTATTCTATATTGTCCTTACAAACATGTGTTGAGTTGTCAACAGACTTTTAAAAAACTACAATAGCAATTACACTTATTATTGAAATTCCTTAATTTTACTGAAAATATATGAGTTACTCAAACATAAAAGATACAAAATAAAGGCAACAGATGATGAAACAAACTTTTGATGACACGGGAAGTGAATCTTTTTTTAAGACAATTATACTCCTCAAAAATATAAAAATATTAACACGTAAACTGTTATGGTCTGTTTACTAAACATGAAATTAAGAAGTTAGTAACCTGTTGCAAGACAAATTGTGTTTTAGTAACGTGTGTTCAAGTGTTGAGGCTCTGTTAAGGAGATCTTTCTACAACAGCTGTTACTACAAAAAGTTGTTGATTCAAACAGATATTCCTTCAACAGTTTCCTTCAAACAAATGTTGCTTTAAACTTCACTTTATGTAATGTTATTCTATATTGCCCTTAGAAACATGTGTTGAGTTGTTAACAGACTTTTAAAAAACTATAATAACAATTACACTTATTATTGAAATTCCTTAATTTTATTGAAAATATCCGAGTTACTCAAACATAAAAGATACAAAATACAGGCAAAAACCACAAAATAAAATTGTTTACAAACATACAAGAAGGAAGATTTCAAAAAAATAAAAAAAAAACTCCAATATCCCTACAAAAGTGAAGTAATGCTAACTATGACATTTCTTCCATCAGACTACAAACTACATACAAAATACAGGCAAAACATGACCAAAAAAACCAAAGAAGACAAAACCAAAAAGAAAAAAAAAACTACAGGATAATGTCTCTAACTCCTCAAGAACCAGAGACATATTATTTCTCTATACACCCATCTCTAGTTAGACATGCTCTAGATGTGGTCGTGATACAAATAATATTTTTCTATGATTGTAAGAATCTTCCAAGAACACCAATTCCAACTTGATTACCAAGGCTTTATTGGTAATACATTTTTCTTTCATTGGCAGAATTTTTGAAAAAGTGTTAGTAGGAAATTTAAACAAAATAACATAATACTGCAGTCATCGACTGTTGCTTTATTTATCATATAAATGAAGAGATATAAAGTTGGAAACTGAAATGACGATTTGCTCACATTTTATAAAGGGAAAAAATATATTATGTATTATAATAATATTTTTGACCCCTTATGTCAAGTGTAAAATAATTACAAACACAAATAATAAAATAATAAAATAATGTTATAAGTAGTTTACTATTATTGTCACTATTATACTATAAATATAACTATATTATTGTATTAATTAACATTCATGAAATATAATCTAAATAAACTAATTTTGAATATCTTAATGATTAAATTTGTTTTTCCAACCTCTGTTGAGTTGAAGGGTATACAATATCTGTTGACTTGTCAACAAATGTTCTCAAACAACTGCCATCAATTACAATTACAATTTTATAATCAGATGTTAACATGTTCAGTCGATATTACAATCCAGACTTATTGTTTACTGATATTATTAAAATACAAGAAATATAAACGTGATTAAATTAAAAACAATAGTTATTAAATTTGTACTGTCACTATTATAATAATAAAAAAATAAAAAAAATATTATTAATAACTTAATATTACTGTCACTATTGTAATAATTAACATTCAAACAATATAAATTTGAATAAACTAATTTTCAATATCGTAATGATTATCCTTAGTATCTGAGACTATGTTGATTTGAAAGGTATCCAATATCTGTTGACTTGTCAACAATTGTTCTCAAACAACTGTCATCCATTACAATTTTGCAATAAGACACTTGAATGCAGATCTTGTAGGAACTAAATATGTAGTGTTGATGCACGTTTTGCGACTAGTGCTTTTGGATTGTACATGAAAAGTTGTTTTGTCAAAAGTCATGGGGTCGAAGGTGGAAAATAAGAAGGTCGAAGGTGGATTATATGGGTCGAAGGTGGAGATTACAGGTCGAACATGGAAGTTTGAAGACAGTGTGCTGATTCGAACTTTAAGGAGGGGCGAACCTGCACATTCGACCCTTACGGGGGGGGGGGGGGGGGGAGAATGTGCAGGTGTATATAAACCTGAAAATTCATTTTAACGTTAACTTTTTGTCATTTTATTGTTACCAAAATTCCTTGATACGGGAGTATGTTGTGTGCGTGGGAACCACAGACAATTTTGTTATAGATAGCTGTATCAAACATTGCACAACAGTCTGCATGAGAGCTTATGTGGATAACAATATCAGCAATTGCTGGATCACACATTGTCTTTAATGATAATAAACACTAAAGATCAACGGTGTGATCAGATTTCTCAAAAACTGATATGATCCTCTTACCGGAAATCACAAAATGTTTACTTCTTTATGATTACATTTCTGCATTTTACATTTGTTCAAAATTTATAAAAACTCAAAAAGATTTTAGGTGTGTTTTAGCATAAATTTCAGAAAAACCAAAAAGATTTTACATATCTATGTTATTTTTGATAATGATGGTGATTGATGGTTGTTTTCTGAAACTTGATGAACCATTTGAGTTTTGTAATTTTTAAATGTGAAATGATAAATATTTGAAGCTTAAAAGGTGTGAACAAGATTGAACGGGATTCAATTTTTAGATTTGGTAAAATGTTCAAAAATTCCAATCTTCATTCGCCCCTTCGATGGGTCGAATGTGGAATTTTTCTTACATTCGAGCTTTTTAATTTGGTCAAATGTGAGTGTTCCAGTGTATTTTGTACATTCGAACCTTATTTCTACTTTCGAGCCTTTCAGTAGGGTCGAATGTAGAAATAGTTTGACATTCGCCTTTATAAAACGGTCGAATGTGGGAGTCTATATATACCTTCTGCACATTCGAACCATTCATTCAAATTTTTTTCAAAAATCTGAGATAACCAACCCTTGTTGCTCGTGATTTCTAGACCTTAGCATTTTGATCCTTGATTGATTCTGATCATTTTGATACCAAATATACAGGTAATCATCAACACATGAAGGCAGAATGATTCATATTGTGTTCGAACCCTAGACTAGACTGTTAGATCAATTAGAGAGTGTTATTGACACAATTGATTCTTAGGATTTAGTTGTTGATTGTTTTAGGGGGAGAATATAACAAAATCTAGGTTTAAAACATCACAGATTACTTAATTTAATGTTTAAAAATGAACAAACCCTAGATTTTGGTAAAAACAATCAAAAACTAAGTAATTGTTACAATTGATTGTTGAAAAGGCTTAGTCGGTCATGATAAATGATAAACAAATGAAAATTACATGTTAAGATTGACTGATTTGAATTATGTAATTCTGGTCATATGAACAGTCAGGTTCGAACATTCCAGAAAGGTCGAATATGGCTTTATGGTCGAAGGTGACTTGTTTCATAGGGTCGAATGTGGATTAAAGGTCGAATGAACAATTTTAAACAAATTTTTCACATTCGAACCTTGTAAATTCTTCATTCGAACCCCCGATGGGTCGAATGTGGACTTTCAAAAACCAAATTTCAATTTAATAAATTTTGTCTGTTTTTAATGAATTTTCATGTTTTGTTTTTACAGAATTCCAAATGCAGAACCACAAAACATAGATATACCAGCTGGATCTATAGAAAAAGCTGCTGGAAAGAAACCAGAAGAAGAATTGCCGTTTGAAGAAGCTCACAATTGTTGTGCATTTCTTGGCGAAGTCAAGAAACATACTGAATTCTCTCGCATCGTAGAGTTTTTAAAGCGAAGCAGAGTCATTGATGCAATAGCTACACCTGCTATTAAGTGATAAACTGAGGTAATGATCAGTCTTGTTTCCCTTTTATGCCGTTAGCTTTTAATAAAAATTCGAATCGAGATCTATCGAAAGCTTTGGTAAAAAGATCTGCACGTTGGTAATCAGTGTGGATTTTGACCATATCAATCAACTCTTTAGCATAACAATCACAGATAAAGTGATACTTAATCCGGATATGTTTAGCTTTCGAATGATTGACCGTGTCTTTAGTTAATGCAATTGCGGCTTCGTTCTCACAGTGAATAGGGGTTTTTAGAAAGTAATAGAAACTTGAATAAACTAATTTTCAATATCGTACTGATTAAATTTGGTATTGCAACCTCTGTTGAGTTGAAAGATATACAATATATGTTGACTTGTCAACAAATGTTATCAAACAACTGTTATCCATTACACTATATAATGGCGACTGTACAAACGAAAGATCTAGATGTTATCAAACAACTGTCATCCTAACAACTCATATTGGTTGTTTAATAATATAAATAAATTTAAATTATATCAGTCTTTTCAAACTCATACTTACAAACAGTGGAGACCCCTAAAAGTCTATGATGGCGACGGTACAAATGAAGGATCTATATGGAAACTTACAAAATATGACGGTTTTTAATGCTAGATGTACTTATTTTTACTATTATTAAACACCTAAAAAATGTTGCCATAAATTTACATATTATTCTTTTGTAAAACTTCTTTGTAAACTACATTAGTGGTAATTGTACACGGGGTGACTATATCATTCTTTAAAACAATTACTGCCCAAAATATAAAACACATAAACATACCAAATTATGTGAAAACATGAGAATACTATATCATATTTTATGGTCTGTTTACTAAAGACCAAATCAAGCAACGAATCTTCTATTGTAAGTAAAATCTGTTTAGTATGATATGTTATGGTCTACTTGAAACCCCGTGTGAAAACACGCAAATCCTATATCTTTTTTTTAAACAATTACCCAACAAAATATAAAAAACATAAACAGATCAACTGTTATGGTCTGTTTAGTAAGCACCAAATTAAAAATTCAATCATCTGTTGCAAGAAAAACCGTATTTGCTAACGTCTGTTCAAAAGCAGTGCGTCAGATAAGGAGATTTTTCTAAAACACCTGCTATTAAAAACAGTGTTGATTCAAACAGATGTTACTTCAACGGTTTTGTTCTAACAGTTGTTACTAACAATGACATCACATTTACATTTTTAATGTTTGTTTACTAAAGACCAATCATCTGTTGACTTTAACAGTAGACTATTGATATAACTAATCGTAATAATTTTACTCAAATTGCTATTTTTCATCCAATAAATATAAATCATTATATAAAGATGACATAATATATAAAATTCAAAATTCAAAATATTTAGAGCGATAATAATATCAAATACGTTTAAATTATTAGTCTGTGGTCTTCAACAATTGGTTCAATTTTTTTGTTCTTCTCTTTAACAAAGTTTCTGTACGACCTACATATTTTTTGTATGTCTTTACTGAACTTTTCATTTGACCTTATGTTTTCCAAAAGAAATGAAGAGGCAATCCATTGTTCACTTGATACATTGGTAGCAATGAACTGATTAATTTTCATGTTCATTTTCCAAATGTGATGTTCAAGCAGTCGTGTAGCACCTTTAATTACTTCAAGAATCTCCTGTTTTTTAGGACAAAAAGGATTGAGGAAACCACTTTTGCAAACCTTAGTCTAATTCATACTTCTGCAAATATTCTAAGTATAGAACTACTGAAGAAAGAAGACTAAAGTACTGAAGAAGGATTCAACATGTACTGAAGAAGATAGATCAGAAGTTCTGAAGTCTAACCAGACAAGTTCACTGAAGAACTACTGAAGACAAACTACTCATCAGTAGTTCGTCATTCATCAGCACTTGTACCAGAATCATTCCACCGCATTATGTTTCAGTAGTTTATTTGTTTATTATTACTTTATCTTTTTGTGCAAGTTCCAAGATATACAACTTGTTACAGACTTGCTTTTTGGCAAGGTTCATGTATTTGTAAGTCTATAAATAGATGGGTTCATCCCTCTGTTTTAGACATTGATTTTAATTGAAACTGAAATCCTTCAAAGCTTATTATTGTTATTTCCATTTCATTTACTGAGAATATGTTTGAGTATTTATTATCATTCACATTCAATACTTAGAATATCATTAAACATGTTGTGACACCCGGCAAACTCAGGTTAGTAACGTTGACTAAACTAGTAAGTCTACCTTAGCAAGTCATGCATATTACGTTCTTAACAGAGTCAGTCGAGTCGGTATGATGTTTCGGGGGAATCATCGGGAGTCGTTACGATGATCCGCGGGGTCATCTGGAGTCGGTCCATAACCATGGGTACAAGGATTGGTGATTCGTGGAATCACCGGGTTTAATGCACACACGAGTCTCGAGTCCCGGGAATTGGTGAATGGATGTAAACGTGTTAGTTATCATGCATTATATGTTTGAAATCATTATGTGACTTATCGGTATGTGAATACGTGTTTAAATATGTTAAAATAGTGTTTAACGCGCCAAAAACTCGTTCCAGCATCACGGGGCGATTAGGAACCCCTAATCGCCTATATATGGGGCGAGTAGGATACATATCAGGCGATTGGGACCTAATCGCCTGATGTGTCATGCGATTAGGCCCCCAATCGCGTGATACTGACTGCTAATCGCCTATACAGCAGAGTCCGGGTCAAAACACCTATAAATAGAACCCTTAACTCCCCAAACACCTCTAGAACAACCCTAGCTACTCCCAAGCCACCCACACACCTTGAAACACCTCTGGAACTCTTTTTGCTACAAAAATCACCATCTCCAAGCCTACACACCTTTCTTTAACAAAACCCAAGGTGTGTTCTTCATCCCTAACCTTTGTAAAGTTGTTATTTTGGTTCCCCAAAGGTCCAGACCTTGTTTTACTAAGTTTGTGTCTTTAAAAACCTTTCAAAAGAGTTCTAAACCAAGTCTACACCTTAATGCTTGTTATATGTGAAGTTTACATGCATATGTTGGCCTTCTTGGTGATTATAACATGATTGTTTCCAAGATATGATTGTACTTCTGCTATGTAGAGATTATTAGGAAGGTTATCTTAGAATTTGAGCCATTATTGTTGTGTTTTGATGGAAATGTGTATTTTGACCCATTTGAATGTTCTTGAAGATTTAGGATGATTATGGTATGATTGTTGATGCAATGTTGTTAGAATTCATACTAGGAAGGTGTTAGGTCAGAGGTTTGATGATTTACAAGTTTGTAGAGATTGAAATCTGATTGTTTCCATTTAAGGAAAGATAAGGTTGGTTGGTGAAACCTAGTACTTTGCCATTTTAGGAAATAATTGCTTAGAACATGTTAGATCAGTGATATGTTGGGGGCTTTTGCTTGAAATGGGTTGGTAAATGATTTAGGTTTGTTATTGGGTGTTGTTGCATGTTTCGGATCTGATTTGGAGGGTTAAACGCGCGAAAATCCATTACACAGCAGCAGCAGGCGATTAGGAATCCTAATCGCCTGATGCTATGCGATTATGCAGACATAGGGGCGATTAGGACCCTAATCGCCTGGAACTTCATGCGATTGGGCCCCTAATCGCCTGTAGGCTGAAGCCTACTCGCGTGTGACTTTCCTAATCGCATGTACTGCTGCCGTGAACGCGTTTTGACATCCCGGAACACGATTTGACACCTAGGAACATGCTAGGAACCCCGGGATACACCCAATGACTTAGTAAGACGTATTCGAACCTGATTATGCGTTAATCGGACATTATGCTAGACTAGGTGAACTATTGCGCGTATTAAGTGTTTAATTGCATATGTTGCATGATGTCTTGTATTTATCTAACACGTGGAATCTCGAGTCACCAATGGGTTGTCGGGTCTTGTCTGGCACGGTCGGTTTAACAGTTAAAGGTGTTTTCAAACGTTTATGGTCACGGTCTGGACATTCGGGGACTAGTTAGCCGGCGGGTTATTAGTCCAATACTTATGCACATCTTATGATAGGTCGCCGCTATTTGGGGCTATCATAACATAATTACTTAACTGTTTTCAAGTAACGCAATCCAAGGTGAGTTTCACAGCCCCACTTTTACCGTTTTACTTTCGGGGGAGAAACATGCTATTTACTTACCTATTAAAGGTCATGTTATACTATGGTTACTTTACATATACTATGCGGCTTTTTACGGAAAGTCCCAGGGGGGAAACCATGAATGTGCGGGGATGCACAACGGGGGAAATGTGGATAGATCTATTGGGCCTCACAAACCCCACTCGACGGCTGGGCCGGGCGGGTGCATATTGTCTCTTATTACTGGCTCGCCGAGGCATCGGTTATAGCCAAAACTGCTGGGCAAGCTTCAACAACTTATAAACGTATAGTAATGGATTCCCAACCGCAGTAGTAAACAAACACTTAACGTCTAGCTAACGTTCTTATAACCTAGTAGTAACGGATATGATCTTCACAACTTATAGCAAACGCTTTATAAAAGAAAACCTGTGAACTCACCAGCATTATATGTTGACATTTTTGGCATGTTTTCTCAGGTCGCTAAGGTAGCAGTCAATGGGCTAGGCGCACGGAGTCATGCACAGCGTCTAATATTTTGAAGCATATTATACAATGTTTTGTAAACAATGATATGTCTTTTAGTTGTAAACAAGAATGCTTCCGCTGCTGGTTTACGGCTCAAAGCATGATATTTTGGTTTCAAATATAATTATGAATGCATGTTTGTTGTACGTTTATTGTGATCGTTGACTGAGATCCTGGTGTGTCACGCGCCTCGCGGTAAAACCCCGCACGTGGAATTTGAGGGTGTGACAGATTGGTATCAGAGCCAACGGTTATAGTGAACTAGGACTGCATGTAGAGTCTAGTCTATAATTGAGTCGCACACACTAGACGGTCACAATTAGTCGAGTCTTAGCAATTGGGTAACAATATGACTTGTCGGGGGTGTCGGTGTCATCGTCTACTACGCTACATCATCTATTTACTCCTTATCATCCTATTTCTTGACTCATCCTTACTATGATCCGATGGCGAACGATATACTATTGAACTTTCTTGACGGCAGTGTACATTGGGGTAGCTTCGGCGTACTCTTGAGATCTGTCCAGGGATTTGGACATCTTCCCTCTATGCCCTAATGAACACGCTCGTTCTTATGCATACTATCTTGTACTTATACTTATGATAATACCATGATTGGGCGCTAGTGTTCGGTGACTTGAACTTCAAACTTAAAGCGCGCCTGGAGGACCATGTGGAACAGTTTATCATGTCGGGTGCACACGAGATCATAAACTGTGATGCATGGGATCCCTGGCGGACTTTGGGCTTGAACGGATGGACCCAAGCTGGGCTCGGTCTAGTTTCTTGAAATTCCTAATGGGTTATACCACGGGCAAGCCTAAATCTTTTGTTTCATGTTGTGACAGAAGATGTCGGGAGCTCGTGGAGGTCGCAGAGGCGGTCGTGCTGGCGGTCGTGCTGCCGGCCGTGGTGGCGGCGGTGGTCGCGGGAATATTAATATGACCCAAGCTGAGTTGGATAACTTGATGCAGCAGCACGTGAATATTGCTCTGGCTGCATTCCAAGCCGCTCATAATGCTATGGGTGGTACGTTGATTCTCACCTATCCTATCTTGCTCCAGGGTACTGTACCTTTTTCTTGATTCTCACCTGCGTGTCTGTTCCAGGTGGTGCTGTCAATCCTCCTCCATCCTAGTGTTCCTACAAAAAGTTTATGGATTGCAAGCCCCACAACTTTAGTGGCACTGAAGGGGCAGTGGGACTACTCCGCTGGTTGGAGAAAATTGAGTCAGTTTTCTCGATGTGCAACTGCCCGGAAGGCGACCGGGTGAAATATGCTTCTGCGACCCTGGAGGGTCAAGCTTTGACTTGGTGGAACTCCACCACCCAGACTATGGATATTCGGGAAGCCCACACTATGCCCTGGGCGGAGTTCATTCAGTTGCTGAAAAATGAGTACTGCCCGAGGGATGAAATCCAGAAGCTTGAGCATGAAGTCTGGAATCATAAGATGGTGGGGTCCGAGATTGAAACTTATACTGCTAGGCACAATGAGTTGGCGGTGTTGTGCCCCGATCTGCACGCACCCGAATACCGAAGAATTGAGCATTACGTCGCTGGGTTGGTACCGGAGATTGCAGGGTTAGTTGCTGCGGGCAATCTCACTGTTTATTCTGATGTGGTTCGGTCGGCTCACAGGCTGACCAACATGAAGGTGGCTGAAGGGGTCTTGCCTCCTCGAGGCGCTGCTGTGAAGGCTCCTGATAGTAACAAGCGGAAGTGGGAAGCTGTGGGGAAAGGCTCGAGTTCGGCTCAGCCTCAACAGGTAAGGAAGTCTGATACTGGGGGATCGTCGTCTTAACAGAAAATGGGGGGTTATCAGGGGAGGTTGCCAAAGTGTGAACGATGCTGGTTTCATCATACTGGTCGTTGCGACAAGAACCATTGTCGCCGGTGCAACAAGGCCGGGCATGTGGCTCATGACTGCAGGGTTAATCTTCAGGGTAACCGGAACCCTCCTGCTACACCTACTCCGGCTCCTCCTGTTGCTGCTCCCCAGGGAAATCAGGGCAAACAGGGGTGCTACAATTGTGGTGAACTTGGTCACTACAAGCGTGAGTGCCCCAAGTTGAAGCAGGGCGAGGCTGGGAAGAACGGGTCGGGTAATGGAAACAATGGGGGCGGAGGCAGGAATGCTCGCGCCTTCGTGATTGGTTCGAGCGGGGCTCGACAAGATCCTGACACTTTTACTGGTACGTT
This sequence comes from Ambrosia trifida, assembly GCA_028751855.1. Taxonomy (NCBI): domain Eukaryota; kingdom Viridiplantae; phylum Streptophyta; class Magnoliopsida; order Asterales; family Asteraceae; genus Ambrosia; species Ambrosia trifida. Next base: position 96,376,152 of record CM054127.1, read on the forward strand.
TCTTCTCGATAATCGCTATGCTACGGTTTTATTCGATTCCGGTGCCGATAAGAGTTTTATATCTCTTGGGTTTAGTCAATTGCTTGATAGGGTACCTACACCTTTAGAGGCTAAGTACTTGATAGAATTGGCTGATGGTAAGAAAGTCGAGGCGACGCACGTCCTTAGGGAGTGTCACCTTGAGTTGTCGGGTTATTCCTTCCCTATTGATCTTATGCCGGTGTCCTTGGGTAGTTTCGATGTTGTCGTGGGTATGGATTGGTTGTCTCTGTATCATGCTGAGATCGTTTGTTTTGATAAAGTCATTCGACTTCCTCTCCCTGATGGAGAAATTCTGTTGGTGCATGGTGAGAAGAGCGGGGTCCCGTTGAGTATCATTTCGTGTATGAAAGCCTATAAATATCTTCGGAAGGGGTATTTTGCCATTCTAGCACTTGTTTCGGTTTCGTCTGAAGAAGAGAAGAAGATTGAAGATATTCCTGTTGTCCGTGACTTTCCCGATGTATTTCCTGAAGACTTACCTGGTCTTCCGCCCTATCGTCAGGTCGAATTTGGTATTGAACTCGCTCCAGGTGCGGCCCCTATTGCTCGTGCCCCTTATCGTCTTGCACCTCCCGAGATGCAGGAGTTGTCGAACCAGTTGCAGGAGCTGTGAGAGAAGGGTTTCATTCGACCTAGTTCGTCCCCGTGGGGAGCCCCTATTTTGTTTGTCAAGAAGAAGGACGGAAGCCTATGGATGTGTATCGACTACCGGGAGTTGTATAAGGTTACCATCAAGAATCGCTATCCTCTTCCTCGCATCGATGACTTATTTGACCAGCTTCAGGGTTCTAGTTTCTATTCGAAGATTGATTTGAGGTCGGGGTACCATCAGTTGAGGGTTCAAGGAGCTGACATTCCAAAGACCGCCTTTCGAACTCGCTATGGCCATTTTGAATTCCTGGTCATGCCTTTTGGTCTCACCAATGCACCTGCCATCTTTATGGATCTGATGAACCGTTTTTGTAAGCCTTATCTTGATAAGTTCGTGATTGTCTTCATTGATGATATTCTAGTCTATTCCAAGAACGAGGTGGACCACCAGGAACACTTGCGTCTTGTTTTGGAACTCCTGAGGCGGGAACAGTTGTACGCCAAGTTTTCTAAGTGTAGCTTCTGGTTGCGTGAAGTCCAATTCCTTGGTCATGTTGTTAATGAGAAAGGAATCCACGTTGACCCAGCTAAGATTGAAGCCATTAAAGACTGGGAAGCACCAAAAACGCCATCTGAGGTGCAGCAATTCCTAGGCCTTGCAGGTTATTACCGTCGTTTTATTGAGGGATTTTCGAAGATCGCTCAACCCCTCACCTCGCTTACCCAGAAGGACAGAAAGTTCGACTGGGGTGATTCGCAGGAGTCGGCCTTCCAGATGTTAAAGGCTAAACTCTGTTCTGCTCCTATCTTGTCCTTGCCTGAGGGCACGGACGATTTTGTGGTTTATTGTGACGCTTCTATCCGGGGTCTCGGTTGTGTATTGATGCAGCGCGAGAAGGTCATCGCCTATGCTTCTCGTCAGCTCAAAGTTCATGAGAAAAACTACCCAACCCATGATCTGGAATTGGGTGCGGTGGACTTTGCTTTAAAGATTTGGAGGCATTACTTGTACGGTACCAAATGCACTATTTACACCGATCACAAGAGCCTCCAGCATATCTTTGATCAGAAGGTGTTGAATATAAGATAGCGTCGTTGGGTCGAACTTCTTAATGATTACGAGTGCGCTATTAAATACCATCCTGGCAAGGCGAATGTGGTCGCAGACGCCTTGAGCAGGAAGGAAACGGCTAAACCTCGTCGTGTTCGAGCCCTTCAGCTCACTATCCATTCCGGCTTACCTGATCGAATCCGTTCAGCGCAGCAAGAAGCTATGAAGGAGGAAAACCTTAAAGCTGAAACCATGCATGGTGCTGATAGCCACCTTGAGCTCAGGTCCGATGGGTTACACTATTTCGCTGAACGTATTTGGGTTCCTTTATTTGGGGGCTTGCGGGAGCTTGTTCTTGATGAAGCTCACAAGTCTCGATACTCTATTCACCCTGGCTCCGATAAGATGTATCAGGACCTAAAGATACTTTATTGGTGGCCGAACATGAAGGCGGACGTGGCTTTGTATGTAAGCAAGTGCTTGACCTGTGCCAAGGTCAAGGTCGAATATCAGAAGCCATCCGGCCTTCTGCAACAGCCTGAAATTCCTGAGTGGAAGTGGGAGCGGATTACGATGGACTTTGTGACCAAACTCCCGAAATCGCCCAGTGGTTGTAACATGATCTGGGTGATTGTCGATAGGTTGACAAAGTCTGCGCACTTCCTCGCTATCAAAGATACCGATGGCCTCAAGCGTCTGGCACGGTTATATCCCAAGGAAGTGGTCTCTCGGCACGGGGTGCCTGTCTCTATTATTTCTGATCGTGATCCTCGGTTCGCCTCTAACTTCTGGAAATCCTTGCATAAGGCTCTGGGTACTCAGTTAGACATGAGCACAGCGTATCATCCGCAAACTGACGGTCAAAGTGAGCGGACAATCCAAACGCTAGAAGACATGCTTCGGGCATGTGTGATCGACTTTGGCAAGGGGTGGGAGAGTCATCTACCGTTGGTGGAATTCTCCTACAACAACAGTTACCATTCTAGCATCAAGGCAGCTCCGTTCGAGGCTCTTTACGGGCGGAAATGCCGGTCTCCTCTTTGTTGGGCCGAGGTGGGTGAGAGTCAACTCACCGGCCCGGAACTTGTGTACGAGACTTCCGAGAAGATCGTACAAATCCGTAACCGCTTGGCAGCAGCTCGGGACCGTCAAAAGAGCTATGCCGATCGTTGTCGCAAGCCTTTGGAGTTTGAGGTTGGCGACAGGGTTTTGTTGAAGGTATCTCCGTGGAAGGGCGTAATACGTTTTGGGAAGCGGGGCAAATTGAATCCTCGGTATGTAGGACCGTTCGTAATTCTGGAACGGATTGGACCGGTAGCATACAGGCTTGATCTGCCAGCTGAACTCAGTAATGTTCATAATGTCTTCCATGTTTCTAATTTGAAGAAGTGTTTGGCGGATGAATCTTTGATTGTTCCTCTCGAAGAGATCAAGGTGGACGATCGTCTACGTATCGTGGAGGAACCGGCTGAAATTCTTGACTATAAAATCCGTAGCCTTCGACGGAGTAAAATCCGCATTGTTAAAGTCCGTTGGAACTCTGATCGTGGACCGGAGTTCACGTGGGAACGGGAAGATCAAATGAAGGCTAAGTTTCCCCATTTATTTCCTAAACGCGCGTTCGAATCAAGGCATGTCTCTGCTGAAGCTGAATGAATCTCGGGTCGAGATTCCTTTCAACAGGGGGATGATGTGGCAACCGGAAAATTTTTCTTCTCTTTCGTCTCTTCCTTTTTGGCCTTGGGCAATTTTCGGGACGAAAATTCTTTCAACAGGGGATGATGTGACACCCGGCAAACTCAGGTTAGTAACGTTGACTAAACTAGTAAGTCTACCTTAGCAAGTCATGCATATTACGTTCTTAACAGAGTCAGTCGAGTCGGTATGATGATTCGGGGGAATCATCGGGAGTCGTTACGATGATCCGCGGGGTCATCGGGAGTCAGTCCATAACCATGGGTACAAGGATTGGTGATTCGTGGAATCACCGGGTTTAATGCACACACGAGTCTCGAGTCCCGGGAATTGGTGAACGGATGTAAACGTGTTAGTTATCATGCATTATATGTTTGAAATCATTATGTGACTTATCGGTATGTGAATACGTGTTTAAATATGTTAAAATAGTGTTTAACGCGCCAAAAACTCGTTCCAGCATCACGGGGCGATTAGGAACCCCTAATCGCCTATATATGGGGCGAGTAGGATACATATCAGGCGATTGGGACCTAATCGCCTGATGTGTCATGCGATTAGGCCCCCAATCGCGTGATACTGACTGCTAATCGCCTATACAGCAGAGTCCGGGTCAAAACACCTATAAATAGAACCCTTAACTCCCCAAACACCTCTAGAACAACCCTAGCTACTCCCAAGCCACCCACACACCTTGAAACACCTCTGGAACTCTTTTTGCTACAAAAATCACCATCTCCAAGCCTACACACCTTTCTTTAACAAAACCCAAGGTGTGTTCTTCATCCCTAACCTTTGTAAAGTTGTTATTTTGGTTCCCCAAAGGTCCAGACCTTGTTTTACTAAGTTTGTGTCTTTAAAAACCTTTCAAAAGAGTTCTAAACCAAGTCTACACCTTAATGCTTGTTATATGTGAAGTTTACATGCATATGTTGGCCTTCTTGGTGATTATAACATGATTGTTTCCAAGATATGATTGTACTTCTGCTATGTAGAGATTATTAGGAAGGTTATCTTAGAATTTGAGCCATTATTGTTGTGTTTTGATGGAAATGTGTATTTTGACCCATTTGAATGTTCTTGAAGATTTAGGATGATTATGGTATGATTGTTGATGCAATGTTGTTAGAATTCATACTAGGAAGGTGTTAGGTCAGAGGTTTGATGATTTACAAGTTTGTAGAGATTGAAATCTGATTGTTTCCATTTAAGGAAAGATAAGGTTGGTTGGTGAAACCTAGTACTTTGCCATTTTAGGAAATAATTGCTTAGAACATGTTAGATCAGTGATATGTTGGGGGCTTTTGCTTGAAATGGGTTGGTAAATGATTTAGGTTTGTTATTGGGTGTTGTTGCATGTTTCGGATCTGATTTGGAGGGTTAAACGCGCGAAAATCCATTACACAGCAGCAGCAGGCGATTAGGAATCCTAATCGCCTGATGCTATGCGATTATGCAGACATAGGGGCGATTAGGACCCTAATCGCCTGGAACTTCATGCGATTGGGCCCCTAATCGCCTGTAGGCTGAAGCCTACTCGCGTGTGACTTTCCTAATCGCATGTACTGCTGCCGTGAACGCGTTTTGACATCCCGGAACACGATTTGACACCTAGGAACATGCTAGGAACCCCGGGATACACCCAATGACTTAGTAAGACGTATTCGAACCTGATTATGCGTTAATCGGACATTATGCTAGACTAGGTGAACTATTGCGCGTATTAAGTGTTTAATTGCATATGTTGCATGATGTCTTGTATTTATCTAACACGTGGAATCTCGGGTCACCAATGGGTTGTCGGGTCTTGTCTGGCATGGTCGGTTTAACAGTTAAAGGTGTTTTCAAACGTTTATGGTCACGGTCTGGACATTCGGGGACTAGTTAGCCGGCGGGTTATTAGTCCAATACTTATGCACATCTTATGATAGGTCGCCGCTATTTGGGGCTATCATAACATAATTACTTAACTGTTTTCAAGTAACGCAATCCAAGGTGAGTTTCACAGCCCCACTTTTACCGTTTTACTTTCGGGGGAGAAACATGCTATTTACTTACCTATTAAAGGTCATGTTATACTATGGTTACTTTACATATACTATGCGGCTTTTTACGGAAAGTCCCAGGGGGGAAACCATGAATGTGCGGGGATGCACAACGGGGGAAATGTGGATAGATCTATTGGGCCTCACAAACCCCACTCGACGGCTGGGCCGGGCGGGTGCATATTGTCTCTTATTACTGGCTCGCCGAGGCATCGGTTATAGCCAAAACTGCTGGGCAAGCTTCAACAACTTATAAACGTATAGTAATGGATTCCCAACCGCAGTAGTAAACAAACACTTAACGTCTAGCTAACGTTCTTATAACCTAGTAGTAACGGATATGATCTTCACAACTTATAGCAAACGCTTTATAAAAGAAAACCTGTGAACTCACCAGCATTATATGTTGACATTTTTGGCATGTTTTCTCAGGTCGCTAAGGTAGCAGTCAATGGGCTAGGCGCACGGAGTCATGCACAGCGTCTAATATTTTGAAGCATATTATACAATGTTTTGTAAACAATGATATGTCTTTTAGTTGTAAACAAGAATGCTTCCGCTGCTGGTTTACGGCTCAAAGCATGATATTTTGGTTTCAAATATAATTATGAATGCATGTTTGTTGTACGTTTATTGTGATCGTTGACTGAGATCCTGGTGTGTCACGCGCCTCGCGGTAAAACCCCGCACGTGGAATTTGAGGGTGTGACAGATTGGTATCAGAGCCAACGGTTATAGTGAACTAGGACTGCATGTAGAGTCTAGTCTATAATTGAGTCGCACACACTAGACGGTCACAATTAGTCGAGTCTTAGCAATTGGGTAACAATATGACTTGTCGGGGGTGTCGGTGTCATCGTCTACTACGCTACATCATCTATTTACTCCTTATCATCCTATTTCTTGACTCATCCTTACTATGATCCGATGGCGAACGATATACTATTGAACTTTCTTGACGGCAGTGTACATTGGGGTAGCTTCGGCGTACTCTTGAGATCTGTCCAGGGATTTGGACATCTTCCCTCTATGCCCTAATGAACACGCTCGTTCTTATGCATACTATCTTGTACTTATACTTATGATAATACCATGATTGGGCGCTAGTGTTCGGTGACTTGAACTTCAAACTTAAAGCGCGCTTGGAGGACCATGTGGAACAGTTTATCATGTCGGGTGCACACGAGATCATAAACTGTGATGCATGGGATCCCTGGTGGACTTTGGGCTTGAACGGATGGACCCGAGCTGGGCTCGGTCTAGTTTCTTGAAATTCCTAATGGGTTATACCACGGGCAAGCCTAAATCTTTTGTTTCATGTTGTGACAGAAGATGTCGGGAGCTCGTGGAGGTCGCAGAGGCGGCCGTGCTGGCGGTCGTGCTGGCGGCCGTGGTGGCGGCGGTGGCCGCGGGAATATTAATATGACCCAAGCTGAGTTGGATAACTTGATGCAGCAGCACGTGAATATTGCTCTGGCTGCATTCCAAGCCGCTCATAATGCTATGGGTGGTACGTTGATTCTCACCTATCCTATCTTGCTCCAGGGTACTGTACCTTTTTCTTGATTCTCACCTGCGTGTCTGTTCCAGGTGGTGCTGTCAATCCTCCTCCATCCTAGTGTTCCTACAAAAAGTTTATGGATTGCAAGCCCCACAACTTTAGTGGCACTGAAGGGGCAGTGGGACTGCTCCGCTGGTTGGAGAAAATTGAGTCAGTTTTCTCGATGTGCAACTGCCCGGAAGGCGACCGGGTGAAATATGCTTCTGCGACCCTGGAGGGTCAAGCTTTGACTTGGTGGAACTCCACCACCCAGACTATGGGTATTCGGGAAGCCGACGCTATGCCCTGGGCGGAGTTCATTCAGTTGCTGAAAAATGAGTACTGCCCGAGGGATGAAATCCAGAAGCTTGAGCATGAAGTCTGGAATCATAAGATGGTGGGGTCCGAGATTGAAACTTATACTGCTAGGCACAATGAGTTGGCGGTGTTGTGCCCCGATCTGCACGCACCCGAATACCGAAGAATTGAGCATTACGTCGCTGGGTTGGTACCGGAGATTGCAGGGTTAGTTGCTGCGGGCAATCTCACTGTTTATTCTGATGTGGTTCGGTCGGCTCACAGGCTGACCAACATGAAGGTGGCTGAAGGGGTCTTGCCTCCTCGAGGCGCTGCTGTGAAGGCTCCTGATAGTAACAAGCGGAAGTGGGAAGCTGTGGGGAAAGGCTCGAGTTCGGCTCAGCCTCAACAGGTAAGGAAGTCTGATACTGGGGGATCGTCGTCTGAACAGAAAATGGGGGGTTATCAGGGGAGGTTGCCAAAGTGTGAACGATGCTGGTTTCATCATACTGGTCGTTGCGACAAGAACCATTGTCGCCGGTGCAACAAGGCCGGGCATGTGGCTCATGACTGCAGGGTTAATCTTCAGGGTAACCGGAACCCTCCTGCTACACCTACTCCGGCTCCTCCTGTTGCTGCTCCCCAGGGAAATCAGGGCAAACAGGGGTGCTACAATTGTGGTGAACTTGGTCACTACAAGCGTGAGTGCCCCAAGTTGAAGCAGGGCGAGGCTGGGAAGAACGGGTCGGGTAATGGAAACAATGGGGGCGGAGGCAGGAATGCTCGCGCCTTCGTGATTGGTTCGAGCGGGGCTCGACAAGATCCTGACACTGTTACTGGTACGTTTCTTCTCGATAAACTTAGATGTCACAAGTGTCAGAAGTTGGGACACTTTGCTAGAGAGTGTAGAAGCTCTAGCTACAACCAATCTCAGTCTGGAAATCAGTTTAACCCTAGTTATAATAGGAATAATGGAACACAGGGAAGTGCACATTTTGTACAGGCACAAGCTCTACAAATCCAATATGTGCCATAAGTACAATATGTAAAGATGCCTGTTCAACAGATACAGAGCCAACAATCAATCCCTCCCATTCCAGCTGCTCAACAACCTCTACAGACTCAGCAACCCTCACAACAAAGCTTGTTCACCTCAGGGTATGTTAACTGGAGCAGTCTTCCTTTTGACACTACTGAGTGCAATCCTGATGCAGACAACAAAATGTTTGACATCAACTGGGGAGAACCTGACAATGGCAGAAAGAATTTTGCCTTAATGTCATTTGAGGGCTGCACCTCAAAATCTGCCCTGTCTCAGGTATCAAAAGAATCTTTAACAAAACTTTGTTCAACTTCATGTAAAGAATCTTTTGCTCTCATAAGAGAGACCAATGTGCATTTACAAGGCAAAGCAAATGACTCTGAGAGAAATTTAACTCCGATGAAATGTGATTTAGAAAGAAAACTTGCTGCAAAGGCAAAAGAAAATTCTAAATTAACTAACAATGCTATTGAAACCCAATCACAACTTAAAATCATGATAGAAGACCTAGAAAATGTCAGAAAAGAGCTTGCTGACACCAAGGTTGTTTGTGAAAAATGGGTAGAATTTTGTAAAGGGTACCAACTGCTGCTTAACAAACAAAGTGCTTCAAATGTTAGGTTTGGCATAGGGTACAATCCACTGAAACACCAATAGATTTTTCCCCCAAAACTACTGAAGATGGGAGAAAAATTGTTTCAGATGAAACTTCTGAAGAGAAAGAATGCACATCTTTTCATTAAAACTTTCTAAAAACGCACAAAGAAAGTTCTTCAGAAGTACTAATAAAATCTGACTTTAAGCCATCAGTAGTTTCATCTACATCAGGAGTTGAGAACCTGAAAACTACTGATGACCTAAAACAAATCAAAACAGTCAGAAATTTGCCATCAAATGAAAAAGAAAAGGCAAAAGAATGTGAAATCTGTGGTTTGTTTAACCATAAGATAGAATTTTGTAGATATAGAAAAGGACTTTAGTACAACAAGAAAATTTCACAACTGGTTGTGGGAAAACAAATCAAAAATGATTTTGAAGAAACTTTTTCTCCCAAGAAACAACAACCAGCAAACACCTTTTCTCAGAAAAAGATTAAAGATCTCATGTATATGGTACAACTACTAATGACCAAGGTTGACGGTGGTCCTCAAAAGGATACCACCATTTCTCTTAATGAAAAATCCATTGCCAAAAAGACATGGATTCCTCAACCTGGTCAAGAACAAACTGTTAATGTTCTCAAGAGCAAACCCAAAACCAAACTGGCTTGGGTTCCCAAATCTAACTAATTTGCTACTTTGTGCAGAGGGTCTCCAGAGGCTTAAATAACATTTGGTATGTTGACAGTGGAGGCTCAATGCACATGACAGGATGCAGTTACCTGATAAACAACTTTATCAGTCAAAGAGAAGGATTTGTATCCTTTGGGAACAATGCCAAGGGATATGTGCTAGGACATGGCAATGTCTCTTCTGGCAAAATACAGTTTGACAAGGTCAAACTGGTTGAAAACCTTGATTAAAACTTGCTAAGTGTGTCACAAATGTGCGATAAAGGATATTCTTCCTTTTTCACAAAGACAACATGCAAGATCATATCACTAGAAGGCCAGAAGTTGATAGAGAAGATCATTGAAGATCATACTTTGTTGATAGCCAAAAGATGTTGCAATGTCTATGCAGTAGACATTGAAAAGGACAAAGTACTGAACAACACTGCCTGTTTCTTCTCAAAGGCATCAACTTCAGAGACTGATCTCTGGCACAGGAGACTTGGCCATGTGAACTTTAAAACCATAAATAAAGTCACAAAAATGGGCTTGGTCAGAGGTCTACCCTTGAAAGTATACTAGTGTCAAGAACACTGTGTATCCTGTTTAAAGGGAAAGCAGCATAAGTCCTCCTATAAGTCTATTGAAGAATAAAAAACAACTGCATGTCTTCAACTACTCCATATGGACTTATTTGGGCCAGTAAAATTCATGAGCCTTGGCAAGAAGAAGTACTGCTTGGTCATCATTGATGACTATTCAAGAAGTACTGCTTGGTCATCATTGATGACTATTCTATCTGTCAAAGCCATTAGAAGTGATAATGGGATAGAGTTCAGGAACAAAACTCTGGATGAATTCTGTTTGTCTAAAGGGATTATTAGACAATTCAGTGTTCCCAGAACTCCTGAACAAAATGGTGTGGTAGAAAGGAAGAACAGGACATTAATTGAAGCAACAAGAACTATGCTAGCTAATTCAGGCCTACCATTGTATTTCTAGGCTGAAGCAGTTAACACTGCATGTTATGTTCAAAATAGAGTCCTTGTCAACAAGAGACACTCCCAGACTACCTATGAAGTTCTTCATGGCATAAAGCCCCTTATCTCCTTTTTCAGGGTTTTTGGATGTCAATGTTTCATTCTAAACATTAAAGACTCTATTTCAAAGTTTGCTGCTAAAGTTGATTCAAGTTATTTTTTTGGTTATTCATCCACTAGAAAAGCCTACATGGTTTTTAAGTCAAGAACCAAAGTAGTAGAAGAAATACTGAATGTCAAGTTCAATGAATCAAAGCACACTCAAATTCCAGCACATCCTGCTGAACTCTTTGACCTTGACAGCTTCCATTTCGGACCTAAAAAGACTGTCACTTCATCTAAACCTACTTTTTATGGAGATCAGAGGTTTTATGAGGAGGATCCAGCACCATGGACTCCTAAAACAGTCACTAAGTCAACTTTCAAACCTTCAGAAGTTTCACAAACTTCCGATTCAACAACTACTGATGTACAAACTCAAACATCTGCTTCAGCTCCTACAACTATTGAAGATGTTCAAACAGCTGAACCAGACATTATAAACCTCAGTGGTTTGTTTGATGAAGTACAAGAGCCACCTACACCTGTCAGTGGTTTACAACAACTGATTGAACACAAAGATCATCCATTGGAACAAATCATGGGTGATATTGTATCAGGTGTTCTCACAAGAAACCAGCTTTCCAACTTTTGCTTCTTCTCAGCATTCATTTCTCAATTGGAACCTAAGAAGTACCAAAAAGCCCTCAAAGACAACAATTGGGTGGAAGCTATGCAAGATGAGTTGCTTCAATTCTAGAAGCAACAGGTTTGGGAAATCTGTCCCTTACCACCAAACAAGCTACCAATTGGCACAGGATGGGTTTTCAGGAACAAACAAGATGAGGCTGGTATGATCATTAAGAACAAGGCAAGACTGGTGGTACAAGGTTACTCTCAAGAAAAAGGAATTGATTATGATGAAACCTTTGCTCCAGTTGCAAGGCTTGAAGCCATCAGGTTATTTCTGGCCTATGAAATTTCCAACAAAATAAAAGTTTTTCAAATTGATGTTAAAAGTGCATTTTTGTATGGAAAGATCAAAGAGGAAGTGTATGTTTGTCAGCCACCTGGGTTTGAGGATCCTTCTCATCCTGAGTGGGTGTACAAGCTTGACAAAGCTCTTTATGGGCTAAAACAGGCTCCACGAGCCTGGTATGAAATACTTTCCAACTTTTTGCTCAAAAATAACTTTACAAGAGGCTCCATTGATAAAACTCTTTTCATTAGAAATGTTGGAAATCATGTCTTGTTCAAATTTATGTTGATGATATCTGTAAGTCCCAAATACTAGATCTTGTTAAGTGCAAGAGATTGTTATCACTTAGAAACACCTATTTGTTAGGTGTTTTAAGTGATTAATCTTGAAAAACAAAGATACTAGATAAAACTAGCAAAACCGACACACAAGATAAAGAGATTCAAGCTTTCCATTACTGATTAACATCAAAGAACCATGGATTACATAGAATAAGTACGCACCCTTTAACTTGTGCTACCAAGATAATATCCAAAACCCTAACCCTAGAGCTGCACACAAGCATTCCTTATATAGCAAGAAAGATGGGCCTGCGCACTTAAGCTAAGTGCGCAAGGCCCGTCCATTAAGTGCGCAGCCTAGGGTTTCATACACAAACTATGTCATAATTACATAAACAGCCCTTCTACTTACAAACTACTCAACAAGCTATCAAAAGTCTATGATCTGCTAACTGTGGTCTCAATATAACCCAACAATACTCCCCCTAGACCACAGCTACCAGTTCTTCATTCTCAATCAATCTCTATATCGCTTGGCTCCCCCTCTTCCTGACTAGGGGGGGGGTCTTGATTGTACAAGGCGGTCGGATCTTCTTCAACCACAGCAGGAGCTTGAGTAGACTCCGTTGCTGGTCTTTTTGGATCGGTTGGTGTTGCAGGTTCTTGTATCTGCACCTCTGAAGCAGTTTCGACTTCAGTTTGTGGTTCTTCTGCAGCAGCAACTTGGGCAGCTTTCTCTTTTTCTTCTTTTTCCTTGTCCGCTACGTTGATCCTGTCTACTATGTTAAGCAATTCCTTTTTCAGCTTCATCGCCCGATCAACTGCTCTTCTAAATAAGACAACTTCCTCAAATAAGACATTTCCAGCACCTACATTGATCTGATTGGCGAACAGCATATTCAAATCCGATAGATTAAGGGCAAACACATCTACCGGATCCAGAATCCTCATAGCCTCTGAATCATCCTTCAACTTGATAACGGCTTCACCAGTATTGCTGTCATAAAACCACTTCTTGAAGTCTCTTAGCATAACTGGAAGCTCAGGACGTATACGAACCCGTGTGACGACCTGGGGAGGGTCAATCACATAAGTAATCATTCCCTGTCCTGTGGCAGGATCGATTCGCTTCTTGGAGATCCGTCTCCTCGGTTTCTGCGTCTTGAAGATCTGGAAATCATTCTCACACTCCTTCTCTATAAACCAAACAAGGATGGAACCCGTGGTGTCATTGGTGTGGTTGATGAATGGGGCTCTACTAAGTTCCCTGATGTCCCAACGAGGGAGAGACTTCAGTTCCTTTTTACCTCTGAAGTACTGTATAACTCCCCCTCGTCTCTTTACAGCAAACAACCTTTTAACCTCGTCATACTTCCATGAAATAATCCTCTCTTGATGAGCTTCTCTCGTATGATGGATGTTCTGATGCAGGGCTGGAATAGTGATAGGCCTTCTGGGAAACCATGTTGATCTTTCTGGGTCCAACTTATGGCCATCTGACGTCTCGTACATAGTTTCTTCTTCCATACCCATCTCCACAAACTTCTCAGGCATCTCATCCTCACTGATCTCGTCCACAACACTTTCTTCAGCGATTCTTTCTTTCTCTTTCTCCTCCTCCAGAAATTTCCCACAATTAAATACCTCATCGAATGTTGTGCTAGGAGCACCAGTCTACTGTTTCTACAACTCTTGGATCATATCAAACATTTTCATCTGAACCTGAGTCTGAAACTTGATCAAATATCGTTGATCCTTCACAACTTTCTCCATATTCCTGTTCTTGTGCTTGAGCTTCTTGACTTTTCTTCTGAGCTCTTGATTGTTATGCACATCACTCTTTAGGGTACAAATCTCCCTAGCAGCTGTCTTTCCAACCTCCTTGACCAACTTCTTGTACAGTTCCTGGTGCATCGGTGTGGTGCAGCAGGAGCTGAGGAGGAAGGTTCAGTTGGCCGTTGAGCTGGTGCTTTAGGGGATGGAGCAGTAGTTGTGGATGGTCCTTGTTGATCTTCTCCCCCGAATATAGACTCCAAAATCACCTCTTGTTCAATATCATCCCCAGTCATTACGCGAGGAACCTCAGACTCTGGTAACTGTTCCCTCCGTTTCTTTCTTTCAGCCCTCTGTAACTCAGCAACTTGTTGTAGGGCTGCAGCAGTCTCAAGCTGTTCTGATGTTAGTGATTCTCTGCCCTCTTGTAATAAACCAGTTGGCCTTTTCCTCTTGGTGGGCTTAGATGGAGCTGGTTCAGTTGCCACCCTTTTGCCCCTTGCCTTTTCTCGAGCAATCTCTTCAGCAGTTGGCTGGGCTGAAGAGGGAGCTGGGTCAGATGATCCAGGTGCAGAAGCAGCGGTGGATTGCTGACGAGCTTCTGTTACATCCTGCCTTCTTTTCTTAATATTGTTGTAGAGTTCCATGACCATAGGATATCGCTGTGCTGCATACATGTTCTCCAGCATGGGTTCCCAGTCAGCCGTTTTGCACTCAGTGAAGAATCGTGCACCTTTGGTGAAGTTGTATTGGTCACCAAGGGGCAGATTCTCGTGCTGTGCATTAATCATCATCTGCACGAATCTGGGGTACATAGCCCATTTGCCAGAGCCAACCTCAGCATTCTTCACCAGATAATCAAAGATCATACCCAACAGGTTAAAAGATTCATTCTTGCAGATCTTTATCATAGCAGTCGACCATTCTGTGCTGAGAGCGTTGTAGCCTCCTTTCCTATGACACAGAGACATGATAAACACGTGACTGATGAGTCTCCAGTCTCTGGTCAGCTGGCTCTTTTTTATATCGCCTCTCTTGTTAAAATGTCCTTTGTAATCGAAATTCTTGAACTCTTGGTGAACATTGGCTTTGGATAGAAATCTGACTGTTCCTGGCTGGTCTTGAAGTCTTAGCACGTTCCTAACGGTATCTTCAGTGATGATTACAGCCTTGTTTCTGACTATAGCGTTGATTCGCTTGACCCGTCCAACAACATCTACTCGAGCGGATCTCCAAAAATCTTCAATGTGAGAGCAATAAACTTGTAAACTATGCTCCACAGCGTATCCGACTCTGCTTCGTCTGATCCAGGTGACTACGTCTTTGAACTTTACATCGTCGGTCTCAAGATTCATCGGCTGATTATGCATTCCTCTTGGATCCCAATCGAGTGCCATCTGTTTAGACCAAGTGCAGGAAAAACAAGTTAAAGCTCTTGAATATGAGTAGACGACGAAACGACTAACCTTAGACTTAGACTTCGATGGACAGCGTACTTAGACTGTATTTTATTAATTATTTTATATATATATTTTTTTTAAGTTTTTCATGTGTTGTGTTTTGGACAGTCATAAGATTAGGTTTGATGGATTTGTTTTATCAGTGTCCACGATACGTTTGATTTTCCAGTTTAAGATCATTAATGTTCAGGTTTAAGTGCACGGGTAGATAAGTCTAAATACGCAGTCCGTTCAAGTGTCTAAATAGTAAAGTTAAAAGTCACATTTGGTTTAATGTTCAAGTACGCAGGTCCTGTAAGTGCGCATGCCATGTCAAAGGCTAATGAGCTAAGTACTCAGTCAAGTACGCAGCCAAGTACTCACACACTTGACTGAGCACTAAGGTTAGTACGCAGGCACCTGATCAATGATACACGAGATCACAAGTGCGCAGGTCTATCAGGACTCAGGCATGGTAACCCCTAGACAACACAGGCAAATCTGCGTACTAGCCAAGTACGCAGATACTTAAACCTTCGTTTAAGATTTAAATGCGCAGCATAAGTGCGCAACGTTCTAGGGTTTCCAATGTTTGAACTTGATGAGACAAGTACGCAGTTTCTAAGAAACAAGTGCGCAATGTTCATCATCAAGTACGCTACCTTCAAAATTTAAACCCATCTTCAAAAACTGAAACCACGACTGATTTCCATTAAAACTTAATATGCTCCCTGTAATCATAATAAGAAACAATCAGTACTAACAAACTACCTCAATCAATAGTTAGGATCAATAGAGAAAGAAAGAAGATGAATGGAATAGTGATGATTAATAGTGATTAATGAAAGATAATGATGATTAGGGTTTAAGTGATGAACGATGATGATGAGTGAAGATGATCTGGTTAGATAACAAGAATTAGGGTTTGTAAACAAATGAATACTGTTAAAAAAAATTACTGAGTATATATACAGTAGCCATATGGGCCTACGCACTTGAGTTAAGTGCGCAGGGCCCATCAAGTACGCAGCAGTTCAACATTTTGGCCCAATAAGAGTTCAAGAGCCCAATTCCATTTTTAATATGTGGGGATTCACCAGATCTCACCTTCAGCATTCAAGATCATACTAACCATACCTGCTAGAACCTGTTTCAACTTCCCGTTGGACAGCTGCAGCCAAAGAACAATTTTCGGTATGCTTGTCCACTTAAATCCATGCCTTTTCTCTTTCAACATGTGTTTGGTGATGCTGTTTATCATGTTCTTCGGTAATATTGACGAAAATTTTATGGACCCCACAGTGTGCTAGGTATTGGCCTACCGATCCTCAAGGTTTATCGAAATATAATGATGAGAGCTTCAGGTCTATGTTACCATAAGCAAAGAAGATGATCATTATCTTGATCAGATGATGAGAGCTTCAGGTCTATGTTACCATAAGCAGAGAAGATGATCATCTGATCGTTTGGTGAGCTATCTAAATATGTTTGCACGTCACTAACATTGCGTGTCTTTTGCTGCTCAGTTGATTAATTTTCTTAGCCCCGCATTGGTAGCTTGCACTCTTAGGTGTCTTTTTGATTTACCTATGCACAAAATTTTATGTGTCTTTTAGTTTCTCAACCTGTGTATGACCGGACTCGGCTTGTGCAGACCTATAGCACAGTGGGAATCCAGCTTTCCGTGTAGATCTTTATTGTTAATCACCTATTAGCAGTTTACTTGATTCCAGGCTGAATCTACCGACACATCGTTGCTTGAGGCCACAACATCCTCTGGGTCCTATTCACATGCTGACGAAATATGATTAGTTTCTATCATTTCTTGAATTAATTCTTTTGAAATTTTGCAGTAGAGATGGACCGGTTTTACTTTCTCCCCCAAAAATCTTTGTTTGAATAAAAAGAAGATTTTTCTTTTATATATTATGCACAAGTAAAGTTTTTTTTTTTTTTTTAAATCATTCAAAATTTATCATCTCTAGCCATGTTACCAACTAATGAAAACGGGTTTATTCAAAAGCTTTTGTGAAGATATCTGCCTTTTGATCAGCAGTATCTATTGGCAACACCTGTATATACCCTTTGTCGTGAGCATCGCGAATGGAGTGAATCCGAATTTCAATATGTTTGGTTTTAGAATGATCAATTGGATTCTTCACAATGTCACGACAGGCATCGTTATCAATGAAAATAGGTGTATGCATGACATTCAAACCGTAGTCCAAAAGCTGATTTTGGATCCATAACACTTGACAACAACAACTGGATGCAGCTGTGTATTCAGCTTGAGCAGTAGAGATGGACACAGTAGTCTGCTTCTTGCTCTGCCAAGACACCAGCCTGTTACCCAGAAATTGACAACCACCAGAGACAGATTTTCTATCAATCCTACAACTTGCATGATCACTATCAGAATAAGCGATTAAATCAAAATTATCACTCTTAGGATACCATAAACCAAGTTTTGGTGTCCCTTTGAGGTAGCGGAAGACTCTTTTGACTGCAGTTTCATGCGATTGCTTGGGATTTGACTGAAAGCGTGCGCAGCATCCAACTGCCCACATAATATCTGGTCTGCTGGCTGTTAGATACATCAGTGAGCCAATCATTGATCGATATGTGTGAGGATTCACTAAAAGGCCTTGAAGATCTGGTACAAGTGTTGTTTGGGCCGCAAAAGGAGTGTTGGACGGCTTGCAGTCGGTTATGTTGTATTTTGCCAGAATGTCTCTTGTATACTTGGCTTGATGGATGAGAATTCCGTCTTCTTTTTGCTGAACTTCCAGGCCTAAGAAAAATGACAATTCTCCCATCATGCTCATTTCAAACTGAGACTTCATAATGCTTTCGAATTCCCTGCACAAATTTTCATCAGTGGAGCCAAAGATAATATCGTCAACATAAATTTGAATAAGAATAGAATGTTTGTTGACTTCTTTGGTGAACAGAGTCATGTCGATCTTCCCTCTGGTGTATCCATTTTGCAGCAAATATGAAGATAAGGTCTCATACCAAGCTCGAGGAGCTTGATGAAGTCCATAGAGAGCCTTATCCAATTTGTAGTATTTGTTGGGATGATGAGGGTCTTCAAAGCCCGGCGGTTGACAGACGTAGACTTCTTCCTTGATTTTCCCGTACAAGAATGCACTCTTCACATCCATTTGAAAGACTTTGAAGTTCTTGTATGAGGCGTATGCCAAGAAGATACGGATGGCTTCAAGTCGAGCAACTGGAGCGAACACTTCCTCATAATCAATACCTTCCTGCTGACGAAAACCCTGAACTACCAGACGAGCCTTGTTCTTGATCACCACACTACGTTCATCCATTTTGTTGCGAAACACCCATCTTGTTCCGATAGGATACTTCCCTTCAGGTAGATCCACTAGCTCCCAAACCTTAAGCTTTCTAAACTGAGACAGCTCATCCTGCATGGCTTCAACCCAGCTTGCATCTCTGACAGCATCTTCAATGTTGAAGGGTACCGTCTGAGATAAGAATGCTGATAGTGCAATATTGAGCTTATCTGCCTGATTTCTAGTAAGAACACACTCAGAGATTGGTCCAATGATGTTCTCAACAGGATGATTCTTAGATGATTTAAATCCCATGTTTGGTTCTTCTAGAACTTGGGAAGGCAGATATGAAAGGTGATCGACAGGGATTGATGAGCTGGATGGATCATTTGCAGACTGTTGTGCTGAAGATGTTTCTTCTGAAACTGGAGTACTTTCAGGAGATGGTGTAGTCTCAACAGTTGCATCACCATTTGTGGATTGAAGAGGAACAATTGGATCAGCTACTAGTGGAGAAAATAGGGTGGTGAAAGGTGCAGCATCGTCTTCAGAAGAGTAAAGGGTATCTTCGAGAGGAGAAGGATTGGCTGCTTGATTGTAAGATGTTTGTTCTTTAATGATACTGAAATTGTTGAAAGCGACATCCACGTCAAAGAACTAGTCAGGACTGGCTCCTGTGTTTGTGGAGTTGGATTCCTGCCAATCAACATAGAAAGATTCGAGAACCATTTTGGTGCATTTGTTGTATACTCTATAAGCCTTTTGACTTGAAGAGTATCGAACAAAGAAGCACTCATCTCCAACTACATCAAACATCATTATGTTCTCGTAGTTGTTTAGCAGAGTACATGAGCATCCAAACGGCCTGAAGTAATCAATCAGAGGATTTCTTTTAAAAAGCAATTCATAACCTGTTTTCCCGCGCGTCTTCACAATTAAGACTCTGTTAATAACATAACAGGCGGTATTCACAGCTTCAGCCCAGAAGATGATCGGCAACTTGGAGTCGATTAGCATAGTTCTGGCCGCTTGAATAAGTGTACGATTCTTCCTTTCAGCAACTCCATTCTGTTGAGGAGTTCTCGTAGCACTGTACTGAAGATGAATTCCTTTGTTGTTGCAGAAAGTCACAAAGCTTTGATTTTTGAATTCAGTTCCGTGATCGCTTCTGATTGATCTAACTCTTGTCTTTACTATGTTCTCAATGAGAGGAACAAACAGCATCAATATCTCGGCAGCTTCACTTTTGTATTCTAAGAAGTACACCCATGTAAAACGAGAAAAGTCATCTGTTATCACCAAACAATAAGATTTTTTAGCTAAACTTTTAACACTAATAGGACCGAAAAGATCCATATGCAATAGTTGAAGAGGTGAGTCTATAGAGTTCAATGTTTTGGACTTGTGCGATTTCTTGTGTTGTTTTCCTTTGGCACATGCTAAACATTTTTCAGAAAAAGGGAATTCCTTGGAAGGAAGACCTCTGACAAGATTTAATTTTGAAAGTTTGTTAATGTTTTTAAAGTTAACATGTCCCAATCGCCTGTGCCATAACAGTGACTCTGACTCGGATGCCTTTGAAAGTAAGCATGTCATTTGACACTCTGACTTAGCATCTCTCATATTTATCACATATGTGTTATTCAGTCTAGGAGCTTTTAGCATGATCATATTGGTGGGCGGTATGAATCCAAGCTTCAGAAAGATGCACTCCATGTCATTGAATAACCCTGATATTCCTTTGTCGCAGACTTGTGATACGCTCAAAAGGTTGTAGCACAATTCTGGAACATAATTCACATCTTCTAAAGTCAGTGCGTCAGAGACCACATCTCCTATTCCTACTATCTTCCCGCCCTTTTCATTTCCGGCGAAGGCAACGAATTCTCCATCAATAAATCTATAGTTATTGAGGAGTTCCTTTAGACCAGTCATGTGTCTAGAAGCCCCGCTATCAACATGCCATAGATATCTCATGAGTGCCATCAACCATTTCTGTAACTTATTCTGAAATACAAAAGAAAACACAAGAAATACACATATAAATACAAGAAACTCTATGTACAATCACGACTCAAACCTTTACTTAATTGACTTTGGGAATCCAGGTCTGGTTTAGTTTTGATCTGTCGTGATTTTCACCCAAAACTGACTCATGTCTTTTCAAAATTTTTGTGGTTTTATCAAAAAATTTTACTGTTTCTTGAAGGTTTTTAATCTGATCAGAAAGACAATTTAGTGCTTTGACGTCATTAAATTTTAAATGACATTTTTTATCCACATGACCCTCATTTCCACATCTAAAGCATTTTGATTGCTTTGGCTTGATCTTTGGAGAAGGTCTGGATGATGATGGTTGTGATGCTCCTTTCTTGATCTTGCTTGAGCATGAGCTTTCACTGGAACATGGTTCATCAATGTTGTTGTTGTTTGATTCTTCATTGGTGTTGCAGTCTGGCTCGCTGTATCACTCTGTGATTCTTCAGGAATTGAGTTATCTGTTTCACTTTGTGATTCTTCAGAACATGACATATCTTTGGATGATGGAGTAAACTCTGGAATTTCTTCAGTGAGAAATTTCCCGAACCTGTTTCTTTTTAGTTCTGGTACAAACGGAGATGGTCTATATACATTTTCATTATCAGAGAATGCATCATTAAGATCAACACAAACTGGCATAACATTGTCAACACAAATATTTGAGCGTTTGATAGGATTCTTCCTATCATCAGGGTCCACAACACCCTTTAAATCAAGTTTAGAAGTTAATGTAGTTCAGTCATCCGGCCTAGATAAACTATTACAGTTATCCATCCTAGACAAACTATTACAATCATCCAGCTTAGTTAAGTTATTACATTCATCCGAATTCAAAATAGTTTTAGACTTGTCATTACTCCAGATGAACCAATTCACTGTAGAGTAATTGGCACCTGGGTGACCTAACCCCATTGTTTGTCCACCACAACTCTCATCATCGTCCACCTGATCCTGTTGGGTCACATCTGCACTACTTTTACTTATATTAGAGTTTGACTCAGATTTGACACATTCTTTTTCAAAAAGATCATTTTTTGGATGAGGTTTTGGAATGGGTATATATTCACTTTTGCTCAAAGGTAGAAACAGAGATTTTACAATTCCCTTTTTATCCTTATACCCAATACCATCTTTGACGAATGATTTCCTTGAGCAATCAAGGATATCTGTATGAGCATGCTTGCTTACATTCCATTTGTCCACAACAATTTGGAGATGGTTTGTTTCATTTCTAGATTTTTCTAATTTTTCTGTCAAGTCATTTATTAAAAAATCTTTTCTCAGGACAAATTCTTTTAGAGTTTGCATTTCAGCTATAGTTGCATTTAACTTTCGCTGATATGCTAACTCATTTTCTTTCATTTCAGTGTTGATTTTTCGGATGTCATCCATTTCTCTTAAAATTTTCCTATTGTGGGACAAACAGTAAGCAACAGCTGTAACACACTTTGGTGTGCACAGCTTTAATTTAATTTCAAGAGGAATACTTACCAGATCTCTTTCCTCAACTGTCTTGGGCACGTTCTACAGCTTCTAATTTGCTTTGCTGGTGGAGGTCTTCTCGGCTAAGAGTGCTTCCTCAGATGCGGCTTCTTTTCCCTTATCGGGCACCAGCACTCTTTTCAGACCTGCATTCTCCAGCGTTCCACCCTTCGGCATCTCCGCCGACGACCCTTCCAGAGAGTTCACGCCGTGTGTGGATTTGGTGTAGATTTTGGCCATCAAAGCCTTGTTCACATCAGCTTCAACCGCAACAGCCTCCTCTCCCCAATCAAAGTCCTCAACCACCAACGCCTTCTGTTGATTCGCTTCCCTTCCATCAGTTATTGCCACCATTCTTTTTGCCGGCTTCATCTCTGCTTGACTTAGAGTGGGGCACTCATACTTGAAGTGCCCAAGAGTCTTGCAGTTGTAGCATCTAATCTTAGACTTATCAAAACCCGCTTTTCCCATACCAACTCTTCGACCACTTCTATCTTGAAATCTCTTCACCCTTAGAGTGATCATGGCCATATGCCATTTCAAATCCATTTCCTCCATATCATCCGGGTCAACCTGATACATGTCTTCAGAATTCATGATCTCACTCTTAATGTCACCTGTCTTCAAAGCCTCAAAGCTAGACATGAATGTGTTGAAGAGTTCAACATGTTCGTTTGCAAGCTTTGTGAGTTGTGGGTTAAGTGTCTTTGCAGCTGTGTCAGAGTATGAGATTGTCTTTCCCGAACTTGAACTACCACCACCCATTGCATCCACGTATGCATGTGACGAGCTTGAACCCATGTTACCTACGGGAGTCATTAATGCCAGATTCTTCATAGCAGTGCTGGGCACGACTTTCGGAGCAGTCTGGTTCATCTCCCTTTTCGTGATGTCCATTTCGTAAGACTTTAGAGTGTTGATGAGATCAGCCAAGGTAAATTGAGCATCTAGATACTCTTTTCTGATCAACATGCATTGTATGCTCCATTCTTTGTGCAGGGAGTCAAGCAGTTTCTTGATGGAATTTCGGTTGTTGACGGGAATTCCTGCCTTCTTCATCTTGGTTAACATACTCATGAATCTTTCGATATGCGAGCTCAAGCTCTCGCCACGAATGCTACCGAACATGTCATATTCTTTCTGCACCATATCTTGCTTATATTGGCGCATTTCTTCATTCCCTTCATAGTACTCGTTTAACGCAAACCACAGATCATGCGCAGTGCTATATTCCTCAAACATGTTACAAACATCGTTTGATAAGGCCATTGTAAGGGCACCATAAGCCTTATGGTCTCTCTGAAGTAGCTGTTTATCGACATCAGTGTAGGTAGTTGGATCAGGGTTAAACTCTTCTCTTGTGGCAGTGGTTCTCATTGGAATGTGTGGACCTAGTTGGATAGAAGTCCATTGGGTGAAGTCTGTGACATAGAAGAACGACCTCATTCGATTCTTCCAAGTTCCATAATTTTCTACACCTTTTAACTTAGGAACTCTAGTTGTTGTTCCAGTTCAAGTTCTTGTTGAGTGATAGGATTTACAGTTGAATGGTTATCGTTACCGGCCATGATTTAAGTTAATTTTAAGAGTTTGGTTTTTCAGATTTTATAGTTAACAGTCCAGAAAATTGTCCAAAGTCTTTAAGTGCGCAACAAAGTACGCAATAATCCAGATCAAGTGCGCAGCAGCCTGTAACAATATAAATAACCTTGTCAAGATGTTGTCTTTTGATAAGTGCGCAGTCTTGCAAGTACACGTGTAGCTGTTGTTTCTTGATAAGTGCGCAGATCAGTCAGCACTTGGGCATGGTAAGTGCTCAGTCTTGACTGATCAGTCTGCGTACTAAACGAAGTACGCAGACACTTAAACTCTCGTTTAAGATTTAAGTGCGCAGAAACCCTAGCCAAGTACTCAAAACTACACCTTTTCAATAAGCGCGCACAACACCAAAGATTTCTGTTTAAGTGCGCAGAAACCCTAGTTAAGGGCTCAAGACAATGAAAAACAATAAGTACGCACAGACTTAGTTGCATACTAAAACAAAAGGTCTAAGTACTCAGATAAGCACAAGTATGCAGTTTATGAGCTAAGTTCTCAAACCAAGAAATAAGTGTAACACCCCAACCGATGGCGGAAACATCGAGGTGTCACATATGAATGATTGTTCAATAGCTCATGGTACTAAATGGAAGTTGTATATTACTAAACAATTTACAATTTGTCATACAATTACATAAACTTGATTTACATAAACTAGGTCTAAAGCTCCTATGTGATCCAAGACTTGTACAACTTTCAATAGCAAATAAACCTAAAACATGTTAAGTTGGAAATATGGGGGGGTCAACTATAAATACATGGTGAGAATACATAGGTTTTGCATATAGTTGAAAACAGTATGTTGTATACCAATCATAGTTGAAGTATAATAATGAGTAATGATAGAATATGAGTCCGACATGTAACAATGCGTCTTTTGTACAATCAAACCTTGTGTCGACTGAGACCTAACTCGCAAGTTAGTAAAAGTGTAACTGTTTTCGATCATCCCTGAATTTATGCGGGGGGATGGGTTTGTCAGACCTATAGCGCTATAATCTAAACAGGCGGCTTGATCAATGTTAATGATTGTACTGTGTCTTTTTGTTACAGTCAAATGATAGAATGAGTAAATGATAGTGTAATTGAATTCCAAGTTTCAATAATGTAAGAATGAGTAAATGATAGTGTATAAAATGTTTAAACATGTTTCACCCCAAAATGTAAAACACTAAAAATGGGCTATGTAAACTCACCTTAGGTGCATAATGAGTTCGTGCGTTTTATTGAGCGTGCAAACACTTAGTAATAATGCCTTGGAAAACTCGAAACTAGCTAGAGGAGATAATGACGGATGAAAACTTTAGTATATGGGAGATGGGATAATAATGTTTTTTTTTTTGAATGGTATAAAGAGTTGAATGGTAGGCTAGTGTATTTATAGTGTAAAATTTGGAGTTGTAATTAGGGACTACTTTGACTAGGCTGGAATTTAGGAACAACTTAGACTTGACTAGAAGACCATATTTACTAACACTTTGACTTGACTAGGAGACCAAATTTACTAACACTTTGACTTGACTTGACTAGGAGACTACGTTTGACTTTTCAGGTTTGACTAAGGGACCTTGAAAGGGTTTAAGTTTAATTGGTTTTAATTAACATCACAAAACACCAAATGGTGTAGTGGTTTGTGTGGTGTGGTTAAGGTTTAGCCCGCCAGGGACTCAGGTTCGAATCCTGGCACAGGCAAACATTTTTTTTAACGTTTTTAAATTAGAATTTAATACAATCCAATTTAATATTGATTATACGTCATTATTTAAACAAAAAAAAATAACAAAATTGATGGTAAAGATACTGTAAACATGAATCGGATGAATAAACGAGGGAGTTCTATATATATATATATTAAGAAAATTTGTGTGATGTTACAGTCTCCCCTACTTTTAGGAACTTCGTCCCGAAGTTATTAAAAACACAGGGTTGAGGGTGATTGGAACAACCGTGGTTTGGAAAATTTGGGGTTAAGGCACGACATGAATTTTGTAGGTAATAGATAAGAGGATTGATATGTGTGAGTTTTATGTGTTGGATTAGGCTCGTCTGAAATAGCCAGGAGAATAAGAATCTAGTAAGAACACTAAACTTAAGTTTTAGGGATCCTAAAAGAAATGCATGAATTGATTGACTATAAAAAGACTAAATGAACTACTAGGTAACTAGGGTTTATAATTGGTTATCTATCGTAACCTTGATAGAATTTCACACCACCTTAACGTACCTGTAAATTCATGATTACGTTCCGGACTGCAATCACCAATTTACCTTACATTAGGGTTTTGTGTCCTTCTATGACTCTAACACACATGTAAGTAATGCAAAAATAATCCTGTGGTTGAACCTCTGTGTTAATGAGTCCAACTGTTGAGCAGGAAAAAGACTCCTACCAGTTAGTGAGTAGGAACCTCTACCGATTGTTTAGCAGGTTTTGTGTCCTTCTATGACTCTAACACACATGTATGGTGTGACTGAAACATCATCTCAGTCTCATCCATCTCAAACCCCCACAAGAGCACCAATCACAATTTTCTTCAAAAGAAAGAAATTTAAGAAAACAATACCCATTGACTCTTACCCCAAACTACTGAACAAGTACCACAAACTTCTGAACCTGAAACCATAAAAATTGCCAAACTTCTCTCTGGGCTAAAAGAGACCATCCCATCAGAACATGCCAGTCCCCAACAACCACATCAAACTGGGGACATACCTTCAGACTTTGACATGAATATGGATGTCCATAGCCCTAACCCAAGAGATGAGGATGAACAAGGGTTTCTAAGCCCAAACTTAGAGACTTTAGGTACATTTGAGGCTATTACTGCTCATTTACCACCCAGTGGTGGATCTGAGGACAGAAGCAACATTGCTATGACCTCATTTATGGCAACTACTGATGAAGGCTTAATGCCTGAGGTAGGAAATCCTTTGAACCAAGAACAAGAGGTACATGAGACAACTAGGTTGGGCCCAGCTCATGATATAACTGATACTGTCCTCATTGAGGATGTAATCAGGGATTCAGTTGATTCCATTGATTTGGATGATGATTCACACTCCATCAAACATGAATTGACGGCTACTAGTGAAGGTCCCGCACCTGGTGTCTCTAAGCTCAAAGAGCTGGTCACACCAGATCAGGTTAAAGTCCACTTGATCCCTGATTCCCCTATAGTGGCATCTTCTGTACAACATAAAGATCACCCAAAAACACACCCCTCACTAAAAATGCTTACCCAATTCCCTGGGTCATCAAGCATAAACCTGAACCAACTATGCAGCCCAGATGGTCCCCTATACCAGTTGATGAACACCCTCATTGCCAATCACCTCAAATCTTTCACAACTTCTTTGGAGTTGTCAACCAAAACTCAATTTGAGGTGATTAACAAAAAAGTTGGTAAGCTGTCCAACAAAATTGATAACAACTCAAGACAGCTTGCTAAACTCACTGGTAGCACTTCTCAACCTAGCAGGCTTCCATAAGTGGATGAAGCCAAAAAGGGGGAGAAGATTAAGGAACCAAAGGAGTCACTAGAAGCCAGGATAAAGGCATGAGTGGCACTACAACAACAAGAACTGCTAGAAAAAGCCAAGAAACAAAAAGAAGATCAAGAAAGGCTTGTTTCTACAACTGATATTGAAGCTGAACCTTCCCAAGGCCATAATGAAGAAACTTCTGAAGATTTAGAAAGTACTAAAGACAATCCTTCAGTAGTTTATACTTCTATCAACACTTCAGCAGTTAACACTTCTAGCATACAAACAATGAAGAGCCTTCCAAACCAACTGAACAACAACAACAAACTGCTATTCCAAGGCCTACAACAACAACAATGACTGTGCTGAACCCTTCTCCAATTTCAGAGTCTAAAGAATTACTAGAGAAGAGTTTACTTGCAGCCCAAAGGAAGGCTAAGGAGGATGAGATCTGGAATAGTTTGGAAGCAAGGAAAGACATGAGCCTCAATGATAAACTTCAAGCTTATGAAGAAGAGCTGAATAGGCAAGCCAAGATTGAAAAGGTTGCTGAAGAAGACAAAAGACAAAAACTGGTGTCTTTCATCACAAAGAACAGCAAAACAAAAGCCTATTCACTCAAAGTGCTCTCAATGGATGAGCTAACCAAAAGAGCTCAAATTGTTGCTGACAAACTTGCAACAGAGAATGATAGAAAAGCCAAGAGAGCAGAGATCATTGAAGAACTGGTAGCTAATGACTATGGTTCAAAAGCCTTAGTGTCAAAATGGAGAGAAGACAAACTACTGGACACTTACAAGAAATACAAGGCTGCCAAAGCTGCAAATCCAGAGAAGTTCAAAACTTCTGAAGTATCAACTTCGGTAGTTAGAACTTCTGGTATCAAACAAAGACCTGCTACCAAGAGAAAGCCAGAGGACAATACAAAGACTGATTTCAAGATGGTGTTGCTAGAAGGCAATACAGTTGTACATGGAGACTTTGATATTGAAGAAAAGCCTCTGATAACACAGTTTAGGGATCCTTCAACATTTGCTTACCAAATCCAGAAAACTATAACTGATAAGCTGCACTCAAAGGTAGTTACTGAACATCATTTACCTACTTTTAAATTACCTAATGTGGTGCAAACAGAAGGCAAAAGTGAATCCCACCTGAGAGTCACAGAAGTAGAAAACATCCAACACTCAGGAACATCCCAAGGATCCAGCATGGTTCCCTATACTTCAGATTTTGACAAATCTAAAGTGCTGATCATCAGATGGTCCTTTACTGATTCCAACTCAGTATTGGTGACAAGAAGAGATCTTACAAGCAAGGCCTACAAATCCATGAATGAACTGAAGAATCTATCAACTCAGGACTTGCTTACAATTCAACATTTGGAACCTCAAAAGGGATCTCTCACTGATGAACAGCTGAATCAACTAAAGAATTCCATGTTCAAGGAAATATGGAGGATTGTGAATGATAGAAGAAAACAACAATAAGGAATTAGAAAAGGTCTTGGCTTCATCAATCCAGGGGGAGATTGTTAGGACAAAAAGGATTGAGGAAACCACTTTTGCAAACCTTAGTATAATTCATACTTCTGCAAATATTCTAAGTATAGAACTACTGAAGAAAGAAGACTAAAGTACTGAAGAAGGATTCAACAAGTACTGAAGAGGATAGATCAGAAGTTCTGAAGTCTAACCAGACAAGTTCACTGAAGATCTACTGAAGACAAACTACTCATCAGTAGTTTTCATTCATCAGCACTTGTACCAGAATCATTCCACCGCCTTATGTTTCAGTAGTTTATTTGTTTATTATTACTTTATCTTTTTGTGCAAGTTCCAAGATATGCAACTTGTTACAGACTTGCTTTTTGGCAAGGTTCATGTATTTGTAAGTCTATAAATAGATGGGTTCATCCCTCTGTTTTAGACATTGATTTTAATTGAAACTGAAATCCTTCAAAGCTTATTATTGTTATTTCCATTTCATTTACTGAGAATCTATTTGAGTATTTATTGTCATTCACATTCAATACTTAGATTCTCATTAAACTTGTGTTTAGTTTTCAAACATCCAGAGGGAGTAATAACTCCTGTTGATAGTGCAACCTTACTTACTTATTCCGCTGTGCAAATCTGATTAAACTTGCTAAACACATAAGTGTTCACTAGCAAGAAAAACATCAAGAGCATTACTGATCCAACGCTGCTCTTTGTCCTTTTTAAAACATTCCAAAAGAAGTTTATGAACCTCTGTCATTTGTGACCATTTGCTATTGCTGGTAATCTATCTTAATAATATTTTTATAAGATTGGTAAACCTATGGAAATGTAGTAGATAATGTTTAAATGGCGTGCTATAGGAAGACGTGAAAATCGTATTTTATAGTAAAAACAATGCATTAACTATAATGAATCTATTAACTACAATGCATTAACTATAATGCTGAATACATATTGTATTAATTTGACTACTTTCCCACTGAAGCAACTCTTCAAATTCTATTTTTTTTAGATTCCAATTTACTGACAAGCACAAATACTATCTACAATATTTGTACAAATATGAACGTGTGATGTTTTATGTTTTTTATATTATAATTGTTTAAATTCTGTTTTATCTAAATGTGAACATGAAAAGGTTTTTTTTTGTTTATATAAGTGTGTAAAGATAATAAATATAAGTATATTATTTATGTATATGAATAATTAATCCTACTTTAGTTGCAATATATTGAATTCTTACACTTGAGTATATTTGCAATATATGAATTAAAGAAAGATGTATTAGTACATCATTTGGTAAAAAGACTTTGTGATTAGAAATGGTTATCTAAAAACCGTTCCCTAATAACCGTTCATCGAAAGTTATTAACCATCTTGTAAATTGTATTTATATTAATTTTGAATTTAAATTATTTTGTTATGATTTTAAATTATTACTCTTACGACTAATTGCAAAATACACTAAGCTAAAAATCGTAATCATTAACTTTGGAATTCAACCCTTGGAGGTGTATTACAACCACGAAGAGAAAAATCAACAGACGCATGAAAAGCTCTGTTGGGATAACAGATATTAAAAACAAACACTTAATCTTAATCTTCAACTAATGTTTCATTACTCTGTTTACCGAAATCTGTTGACTTGTAAACAAATTTGTCAAAAGCTGTTATACATTTCAACCTTATTATTACAATTCCATAATTTGAATGAAATATTTAACTTAACAAAAGTACATAGAAAATGGAAGACTTATAAAAAAATAAATCCAAATATCTATAAAAAACTGCTTTAACAAAACCGGAATTACAATATCTGAGTTTACAAACTACATAAAAACACAAGCAAACATAAAAATAGTCTTCCAACAACCAAACTGTCACACCTTCAAATTCCACTTGCAGGGTTTCACCGCGAGGCGCGTGACATACCAGAATCCAAGTCAACGGTCACAATAAACGACAACTATAAGATATGAAAATAATGTAGAAATAACCAACAACGCAATTTATAAGTTTCAGAACAAAAACAGACAACGACAGCGAAAGCTTTAATGTTTACAAAACTATAGTTCAAAAGTATGCACGCAAACCAATCACGGTTTACTTATGAATGCAAGACTAGACGCAGTGCGACTCTAGTGCGCCTAAGACTCCTTGCTACCTTAGCGACCTAAGATAACATGCAAAGTTAGTCAACACATACAATGCCGGTGAGTCAAAGAGACATAGTTTGCAAAAGTTTGTAACAGAAGAAATCCAAACCCAACAATCCTTATATCTATACCTGATGCGAGCTAGACATCGTTACATGATACTATAGTGTCGTGAACCACTGCTGAACATTAGAATGCCTCTATACCCGTCACTGGTTCATCATCCGGTGCCGTAAGTTTATAGGATAAATATGCACCCGCCACCGACCTCTAGTTGGCCCGAGTGGGGATTGCCAGGCCCAATAGATCTATTCATACTTTCCCTGCTATGTATCCACATATTAATGGTTCACTAAGTTTGAGAGATCTATACCGATGAATAAAAGTCACTAAGTATCCATGTGATATAATGTAATATGTTGGTCTACAGTTTGAAAGTTCATACCACATGATTCTTCCCCAAAAGTATGAAAAGAGTAAAGAATTGGGCTGTGACACTCACCTTAGTTTGCTTCCTTAAGTAAAGATACAGTCTTGATAGTCCCAAATACCGGTGATCTATCATAAAAGTTTACATAAGTGTGTTGTGGGTGAAATCTTCAGGATAACGCTAACCTATATTTTCTGTAGCATCCTCAGGATACTGAAGGACTGGTCAGGCTTCAGGATGTAGCAGCATTCTGACCTATGTGCATCCCGACGATAGACTAACGAACTATCTTATTCTTATATGAATGCAGGATGATTTTACCTCATACTCTCTAAGTAACATCCTCAGGATGCTAAAGGACTAAGCAGGGTTCAGGATGTAACAGTGTTCACACCTCTGTACATCCCAAGGATGGACTAACGAATTATCTTATTATGACATTATTGCAGGTACACTTAATCAATATTGAGGCTTGTAACTCCTCCCTAACAGCTATATTGACTCATTTAAAGACAAAGGAGCTGATCATTGAAGACCTATGCGTGTAGAACAAGTCCACCACCCAAGAAGAGGTCAAACTTGTAACCGATAAGCATTAATGGAAGGAGAGAAACATGGAAACAGTTAACCAACAACTGTATTCAGTTGAAACAGCTGGTACAACGGACATATTCAGCTGAAACAGCTATAACGGTCACTTGAAGCCATCAAAGAACATAACTAACTAGCGGATTTTGTGGGATCTCTTATTTACTCCTTGTACTATATAAATGGGAGTATTAGACGAGTATAGGACACTTACATACACGTCACACACACTATAGCTACACACATACACTTAGTTGATCAGAAACACTCTCACAATCATTGTAAACTTAGTACACTCATCCATTTGCTCGTCCAAAGTTGTATCTTTTTACCAAATTAATATTAACAAACAAGGTAGGGGCCTAGTCTCCTCCCGAGGTTTTATGTCGACGATCTACAACTGATCAAGGGCTTTCCTCATAGATCGAGTGTTGTTCTTTGTGTTTTATTGCTTTATTTGTTCATTATAAACAGTTCCATCCCGAGGATATAACTATCCATCCCGAAGCAAACCTAAGCCATTCCGAGCATAGTTGTCACTTATTAACTTCTTTAGCATCCTGATACACCATTTTCAGAATACAACTGAGTTTTTAACATATTTCACATATTTGGCACTCTACCTCACTTTTACTAATTTGGAATACAAAATTATTCCTACTAGGTAATTTTTGACCAAAACAAAGTGTTTTGACAAATAACCCGTAGGTTAACTAGTCCCCGATTGTCCAGATCATGACTAAGTATGTTTGAAAACGTGTTTGACTGTTAAACCGACACACCAGACCGACCCGACATCCCGTTGGTGACCCATTACATAAACTAATCAAGCACACAAAGATTACACATAAGGTTCAAGCATGAAACACTTAGTTTGCATCAAAAATCGCAAACATGACGAAGTTAGGTCGAATCAAAAGATTTGGAATGTTCATTCGACCCATATACAAGTTCATTTGACCTAACATGTGTTAATTCGACCAAAAAAAGATTCGTTTTACAAAACTGATGTTGGTTCGACCCCATATAACTTCATTCGACCCCATGATGGGTCGAATGAGGTTGTCTGGTTCGACCTCTTTTCTACACAACTCATAAAACACATCAAATCGCATCTAAACAGTCCGAAAACATCACGAAACACCACAGAACACAGTAGTCAAGTATGAATTACATATCCCCATGAAACCCTTCCAATTTTACTCCAAAATCAGTCTGTTTTATAACTTACCCAAAATGGAAAAATTATGGGAATGTCACCTAAATGCATGTAAACTTTACCCAATTTGAAAACTTGTTGAAATCACTTAATAATTAGCTCAAAATGCTCAGATTAGTAAGTATATGAACAACCCCAATCATTTCATTAACATTAACATTAACATCAAGAATCAAACCCTAGATCTAACAAAAATCCCCAAAATGGACAAAACATCATCATCCAACAACTTGTCAACTTAAACACACCACTTTAACAAGAGTCTAATATTGTTTCATACCAGGCAACATCTGATCACAAAGCAATACCTTTGTTTTACTAATGATTTCTCTTACAGTTTACATCTCTCTCTTTTTACTTTTCTTCTTGCATTTTAAAACTCTTTTAGTAATTTTTAGGAAGCTGAATAGTAAAAATTGTGTCCTTGGATTCGATACTTGGTACTTGCACATTTCTATACAACTCACGACAGGTACACTTGCCTATTGTGTGGGGTCTAGAACATTGAGCAACTATCGTTTTAGCTTATAAAATTAAAAATTGAAAGCGTCCTACTATTTTCCGAATTAATTCCCTTTTCACCAAAGTTTTTGCCACTTCCTCCCGGTACTTGTCGTTTTTAAAAGAAAATAAGTTTAAGTCTTGTAAAACCCACGCACACCACTTACCAAGAGCTTACTCTGAAGTTTATTGCTTCATTTGCTTATGCTCCACCTTCGGGGTCGGATGATTGTAACACCGAGCCCTATGTGTGGTTCAGGATGGGTCGTATCTGGTATAAGCTAACATTAGCAGAGTTTGGGATACATTTGGGTTTGTACAAACAACGAGAGATATTCACCAGCCCTCACAAAGAGCCTCTTTGACTGGTCATCTAATATTCATCCTTCTGACTTCTAGTGGCAGATTTTTGATGCCCCATATTACCCTGGAAGCACAAGAGGTCCAGCTTCCGAGACCCACTTCACAGGCTTCTACATATGGTTCTCTCTAGTACTTATGGGGCACAGAAGGAAAGCATTGGGGACTGAATGTGAAGGAGGTTTTATACATGTACACCATCGTAGAGGGGTCCCACTGCAACCCAGCCCATGCCTTAGCCGAGTTCTTCACTCGTTGTCATGGCACCACCCGTGCTAGTCACATTTTGTGGGGGCCCATACATCACCAGAATGGCTACTAGTTTGGGGGTTCTTCATCCCCAAGAATTAGCCAACCTCACCGTTGTGGGACGGGTCTGCCCGATGGATGTTGGTGTCATGTAGCAAATTGGGTTCGTGATCAAGGGAGGGAATGTTTTGAGGTTGGTGGATAATTAGAAGAGGCCGTAGAATGAATAAGCGGCGGTTGAGAAACTACTTGGGGAGCCACAGGGTACTGCAGCAGAGGCTACAGGAGGAGAGTTGTCAGTAGCAGCAACATCCAGAGAAGGAGCAACATCAGGAGTTGGGGCAGGTGTAGTAACCAGGGGGTGCCATTAGGGCTGCCTACAGAGGAGAGGCATCCTGGGCACCATCATTGACTGGATGGATACTATTGCTGCCGAGCTCTCAACTTTCAGGGTAGTTCACCCGCCACATGGTGTCTTGCACAGGCTCTAGCTCCCGTTCCCGCGCTCACTCCCGTCCTCATCATGGTTATTTAGGTATTTAGGAAAGGTTGAAGACAACTTGCTAGGATATGGTGAAATTTTTGGATGTTCTTGCTCAATGGCCGTGGGTTTCAACCACACACTTCTGGATTCACCATGCTCAGGGGAGTATTAGTTTCTCTTGCCTCCTTTTCCCATTCCTATACATAAAATTTTTGCAAAATTTTATGTATGGGGTGGCTTAGTTTTGTTGTTGGTCTATATATTTAGTTGGTCGATCATTGTCATTTTGCGCTACCTGATACCTCTTAATCGCTTGATACCCATAGAGACACTCAAAATCACTTAAGGCAAAAAAATAATTCTATTAGGCAAATCCGAGTGGAAGGTATTAGGCTTCTTGTCAAACGGTTCACACCAAAAGAATAGTCGAAATATGACATTTTTTATAAAAATTTAAGAGTCCACTTAATATATATATATATATATATCTATATATATATATATATAAACAGAAAAATAGGTGGCATAACAAGTAGAAAAAGACCCAAAAATAATGCTTAAAATCTACACTTTTTTTCTACCAGTTTGTCCATGAGAGTTTCTTTGGGCCTTATCGAGCACCAAACTTAGATCTATATCATTATTGCTAGTTTCATTTGTTTGAGGGATATCCAACCTTAGTCCTACACGGTTAGAACTTGTGTGTTTATGCATATCTTTGTTTAAAAATTAGTAACTCGGTAAAATTGATAGAGGCATTTAGGAACCATCTTAATAAAACATACCCCTACAAAACCCATTTTGAGCCTTAGCATTTCGTTTCTTCATCCAATAAAATGAGTACCAACCGTTTTGTCATGGAAAAAGCTTCAAGAATAAAAAGGAGGAAACAACACAAGATGGTGTCAAGAGGGAGATCTTCTACAAAAAAAAAAAGTAGAAGAGAGCCCAAATAAAAGAGAGCAACAAAGTGCTACAAAGTTATATAAATTGTCGTTGAGCGGTGAGACCTAAAATAACTAGCCCTCTGCTCTCTCTCTCCCTCTCTCTTTCACTCTCTCTCCCCCCATCTCTCTCTCTCTATATATATATATACTTTCTCTCTCATATTTCTCATCTCTCTCTTGCTTCCCCCTCACTTTCTTAAGATGCATCCACTTGATTTTCACTTGCTTGCGTGCTTTCACTTTGCTCGACTTCGTTTGCCTCCAGAGTTGATAGAGATCATCTTTGTCAAGACTACTGATGAAAGAAAACTGTGGCATAAGATAGAGCAGAATCCACCCTTTTGTGGACAATCGAAGGGTGCTACCAAGAGACGGGCCACACGGTAAGAGAAATATGTCAAGTGTGGAAATTCGTTCCATGAAGAAAAATGTAGCAAGAATCAGACTCACTCGCAGTTCGAATACACAATGCTGATCCATGAAGGTGCAATACGATACAAAGCTGAGCGTCATGTTAGGAAATGAAGCAATATCGCTGCTGAGTAGGTTTCACTTCGCTATGGCATTTTTCCTGGAGTCGTTGCCGCCTGTCCATGACTTTCCACTTTGGTTCGGTTACTCATTCCCTTAGTAAAAAAAAAAATCTTTCTTTAGTAGAACCCATACACTACAACTTCTTTTTTTTAAGTCCTCTTGCTTTACCTTAGTTGCTTACTTTAAAAATAAAGATTTGATTTGCATTAAAGCC
This sequence comes from Ambrosia trifida, assembly GCA_028751855.1. Classification (NCBI taxonomy): domain Eukaryota; kingdom Viridiplantae; phylum Streptophyta; class Magnoliopsida; order Asterales; family Asteraceae; genus Ambrosia; species Ambrosia trifida. Next base: position 96,412,363 of record CM054127.1, read on the forward strand.
TATTACTTGTGTCGGCTTCGGTTCAGACATGAGTGTTCACCCACAAAACTTAGTGAAAAGTTAAGCTCGAGTGTTGGGTGAACCTTGTGCGCAGGTGTAGGTTTGAGCATAATCAAAGGTCAAGTAAGCATGTCATGCTATATTTATTTTACTACTATAAATAAAACAGGTGGCTCGAGGATTTATATATGTTGCTATTTGCCTTAGGTTGATTTTTGTATGGTTGCTTAAGGACAAGCAATTGTCTAAGTGTGGTGTGTTGTGATGTGCCATCATTTACATATATTAAACATGCATAGATAGTCTAATAATAGGATGTAACTGAGCTAATTGATATAAAAGCTACTCAATTGTTCCTATTTGCGTTTATCAGGATACTGGAGCTCCACCCCAAAATAAGCAATTCTAGGGTAAAAACAGCCAAAAACGGAGATTCCCGAGGACATGAGACTTGAAGCATGTTCCAAGGATGTGTAAAGACTTCCCCGGGGCAAAAAATGAAGATAAAATAAGCCCGGGATCGACCAAACACGACTACACAAATTAGTACAAGGGCCTTGACAGTAGAAGACAAAATAGCCAGCTTAGGGGAATAAAAAACATCACCTGGTTGGGTGCACAATCGTGCTCACCCTTTGGAACGACCATGCTCAACACTTCATACAGAGAGACTGCTCCCTGCAGCAACAAAACATATGTGCAGCAGCAAGCACGGGCGTGCCACCCTATAGGAACGGTCGTGCTCCGCCTGAATCTTGCCTATAAATAGCAGCTTCAACTCAGCCATTTTTGTTCCGATTTTTTCCCTTATTGGGCCTTCTTGGGGACTCATGGGAGGCCTTAGGGCCGACCAAACACCTCTCCACGTTTAGGAGCTTTCTTAATTTGGGTTCTCGATCAAGAACGACACCGTAGGAGTAGTTTACATGCAATAAAGTCGAGGGTTGCGAGAATCACATCATATGCATAAGATCAAGGTGGGTGGAAGTTTGTCTATGAGTGTAAGATCTTCATGTTCTTATGTTGTTATCTTCTGATGGTTGTATCCATCTAGTATCTCCAAACCTATTCGATTCGTTAGACTTTTTATATTATTAGTATTTTATTTTTACTTATTTGATGTGTTTATCTTCTTAACTAATTCTTGTTTGTGTATCTTTTTGTGATAGGTTCAATTAGTGGTTAACATAACAATATTAAAATCAACCAAAACTTAACTTATCAAAAAACTATCATGGGTTTCATACGGGTTCTGGTAGTTCCAAGCTAGATCCAAAGTGAGGAAACCGGTAGTGAGACAGTTCCTCCGAGCTTCTGACATCCAAACCGGGTTCTAAGCAAAGGCGTATGAAATGGACCAAATCCGGGTGATAAGTTTTTGGTATCACACCAGATTTTTGAGTGGTTTTCTTGGCTAAGGGCGGATTCCCTATGGGTGCACTGGTGATCTTCGAATTGCACACATTTAGGATTATATTCCACCTTTGTTAAGGTTATCATTTGCAAGTCTTGGGGGTTAAGGGTTGAATTTGATAAGTGACTTAATCACTAAACCAAAATTTTATTTACTAGACGCAATAAATTTTTAAGTTGTCACTTGTAAAGATAATCAAAACAAGGATATTTTATCTAACTGTCATTAGTACAAAGTGGTTTACTTTTTAAAGGGTTCCCCATCACAAGATGATGATGACATGTGAAATCCTTCGGTACAGAAAATGAGAGTTAAAAGAAGTTGAAGGGATTGTGGTCGGAGTTTGCCTCTACATTAATTTAAGAAGATAGCTTAGAAACCAATGGTTAAATGAGTGGTTTTGCGGTGGTTTGGGAAGTGCCTAAAAAGCGGGACACAAACTTTCCAATAAGCTACATGACTTGTGTGAGTTAGGCTTGACGACACTTGTCAACCAGGAGAAGACTGGCTTACAGGCCAGCAGTCCGAAGACACCTTTATGGGGACTCGTGCACTTCCCCTGCACATGAACCATTTAATTGCTAGAACGTCATCCCTTGTTTGTTTCTTTTCCCATATCCTAACCCTGAAGGGTCCGTTCAAAACCGTTTTCCCCGTAAATAATTAAAACTGTTGCTACTGATAATATAATTAATCTACTTATTCAGAGGGTTCTCATGACTAGCACGTTTTCTATCCATACTATTTTCTCTTGTTTATAAAACCAAAACCTTTCCAAAACTATTTTTGTTTTGGAACCCCTTCGTTTTATTTTCTTTTTAAAATCTAATTAACAAAAGTGATGGAAGGTTGAGTAGGGGAAAGTGTGTTCTTTGGATTACGTTACTTGATATTTACCCTAGAAATATATGTTACACAATCCTCTTTTTCCCAAAACCAATGTTCTGGTGTTTTAAACACCAGAAGTTTTTGACACTGAAAAATGATATCTTTGATATCACTAAAACCGACACACCAGTTTCCTAGGTAGTGACTTCCCAGGAGGTCACCCATCTTGGAACTTCTCCCACCTAAGCATGCTTAACTATGGAGTTCCCCTCTCATCCAATAACACTAAGCCCCAAAATGCTTTAGTTATTTAAGAGTCATTGGATTACATATGAACCAAGGATCTCTCCTGGCCATAACCGATGTGGGATTTGTGTAGGGTGTCACATTCACCCCTTTAGAGTCTCATAGGTTTGCCCCACCATCCTGAACGACATAGGAGTGGCTCTGAAACCATCTGCTACATCCAACCCCTGTCACCATCAATATTCTTCACTTTGCCCTGATGGATTTCCCATCCAGAGCTCACGGATTTGTTTTTAGTTGCCCCAGTGGAGACTTCCCAGGTGGCTACCCATCCTGGTACTGCTTCCACCATAGCACGCTTAACTGTGGAGTTCTCCTCTTATCCACTAACATTAAGCCCCAAAACGTGTTAGTTATTTAAGAGGCATTGGATTACATATGAATCAAGGATCTTTCCTTGCCACAACCGATATGGGATTTGTGTAGGGTGTCACACGAGTATCGAACCCAAAGACATGACTTTTACTAATCAACTAGTAAATGAACCCGCGCTACGCTGCGGGAACTTGATTGGTATCAGTTGAGAAAATTAATCCAAAATATAAAGTTCGTGAAATACAAAAAATATATGTCGATGTGCATTTTATATGATTGAAAAACTATAGAAGCGGATATCGCTAACAATTTCAATAGAACCGGTGTTGTTACGGATGTTATTTCATCTGAATGGCTACAATATGTATATTTTAGCAGACCAAAAATTTAAACATTAATAAATCTAAAACTGTTATAATATAACAAGAATTAACACAAGATTAGTGCTAAAACTTAAGAACTTTAGAAAGAATGTAAGATAAAGAAGTAGAGAAATGTATAATTTATGAAAGTGTATACATGAGGTGCATTTTCTCATCTACCTTAAGCTAGTATTTATACCACAAAAGATTAACTATTTGGTAGACAAGTTTAACTATTTGGATTGACTAGTAGCATGGTACATTATCTTTATGTTTGACAAAGGGGTCATTCACTTGCTTGGTAAATCAAGGAGGTAAATCTTATCCTTGAATGGTGATTCTTCATAACACTCCCGCTTGGATGACACTTTGCAAACTTCGGGATCTTGAAGTACTGCCTCATTAAAAACCTTGTTAAAGAAAAACCCAATGGGAAAAAACCTTAGTTAAGGGAAAAAGAGTGCAGTTTGTGGCTCCCCCTGATGTTGCAATTTGTAAGGCATTACATTCTGCGTACGTGACGCATGCCAATGTCATGAACGTGTTTCCTGAAAGTTGCTGTAGGGAGTGCTTTTGTGAAAAGATCAGCTGAATTGTTGCTGGATTGGACATATCTCATCTCAACCTGATTGTCTTTAATAAGGTCTCGAGTATATGCAAAGAATCTTGGTGGTATATGTTTTGTTCTGTCACTTTTGATATACCCTTCTTTCATCTGTGAGACACAAGCTGCATTATCTTCGTAGATAGGAGTTGGAGTTCGATCTTTCTCTAGTCCGCAAGAAGTCAATATGTGTTGTGACATAGATCTTAGCCATATGCATTCTCTTGAAGCTTCATGTAGTGCAATAACTTCAGCGTAATTTGAGGATGTTGCAACAAGTGTTTGTTTCTGAGAACGCCATGAAGTCGCAGTTCCTCCATTCATAAATACGTATCCAGTTTGAGATTTTGCTTTATGGGGATCGGATAAATAACCTGCATCTGCATAACCAACTAACCCTACTTTTGAATCGTTAGGATAAAACAAGCCTAAATCAACAGTACCTCGAAGGTATCGAAAAATATGTTTAATCCCATTCCAGTGCCTTTTAGTAGGAGCTGAACTAAATCTTGCTAACAAATTAACTGCAAAAGAAATGTCAGGTCTTGTACAATTAGTATGATACATAGGAGCTCCAATTGCACTGAGGTATGGTGTCTCTTGACCAAGAATCTCTTCATTATCTTCGCATGGGCGAAATGGATCATTATCGACATTGAGTGATCTAACAACCATCGGGGTGCTTAAAGGATTTGCCTTGTCCATGTTAAAGCGTTTTAAGAGTTTTTCTGTATAAGTTGATTGATGCACAAGTATTCCATTATTCATGTGCTCTATCTGTAAACCAAGACAATATTTTGTTTTTCCAAGGTCTTTCATTTCAAACTTTTTCTTTAAAAGACCAATTGCTTCATGAATTTCTTCATGTGTCCCAATTATATTTAAATCATCAGCATATACAGCTATAATCACATATCCTGATGTAGTCTTTTTAATAAAGACGCATGGACATATAAGATTATTTATGTAACCTTTACTCACAAGATACTCACTCAAACGATTGTACCACATCCGTCCAGATTGTTTCAACCCATATAAAGATCATTGCAATTTGATTGAACACATTTCTTTGGGTTTTGAACTTAATGCTTCCGGCATTTTAAATCCTTCTGGAATTTTCATATAGATGTCAGTATCAAGTGACCCATATAAGTAAGCTGTAACAACATCCATAAGGCGCATTTCTAAATTTTTAGAAACTGCTAAGCTGATTAAATACCTAAACGTAATAGCATCCATAACAGGAGAATACGTTTTTTCATAATCAATTCCTGGTCTTTGAGAAAAACCTTGAGCAACAAGTCTAGCCTTATATCTTGTAACTTCATTTTTCTCATTTCGTTTTCATACAAAAACCCATTTATACCCTACAGGCTTTATGACCTTAGGTGTAATGACAATCGGTCCAAACACCTTTCGTTTGTTAAGTGAATCTAATTCAGCTTGCATAGCACCTTTCCATTTATCCCAATCATGCCTACTTTGACAATCAATGACGGATTTTGGTTCGGGATCATCATCTCCACTCATGATGTCACTTGCTACAGAGTAAGAAAATATCTCATCAATATTTTCCATTTCATGTCGGTTCCATAAAATATGTGTATGACCATAGTTGATTGACATCTCTTGATTAGTATCATTCATCTCTTCCTCATGAGAGGTTTTGGGATTCAGTGTTCCATCAAGATCATTATCTTTATGGTCAACTTCCTTTTCATGTCTTTTTCTTTTTCGAGGATTTTTGTCCTTCGAACCGATTGGCCTTCCACGTTTCAAACGTTTATGAGATTCATGAGCCTTCTCATTATCTATTTGCTTATTTGGAATCTCAACTCGAGCGGGAGCATTAGCAGCTGGTATATGAGATTTGTGACTCTACTTGTATCAGTAAATGCATCAGGCAATTGATTTGCAATTTGTTGCAGATGTATTATCTTTTGAACCTCTGTCTCACATTGTTTTGTTTTTGGATCAAGATGGGACAATTAAGGCACACACCATGAGACATCATTTTCTTGTTTTTTCTTTTCTCCCCCTAATGCCGGGAATATTGCCTCGTTAAAGCGACAATCAGCAAAACGTGTTGTAAATACATCATCTGTTAAAGGTTCAAGATATCTAATGATGGAGGCTGTTTCATATCCAACATATATTCCCAACCTTCTTTGGGGACCCATTTTTGTGCGTTGTGGTGGTGTAATAGGAACATACACTGCACACCCAAAAACTCTAAGATGAGAAATGTCTGGCTCATGGCCAGAAGCAAGTTGTAGGGGAGAGTATTTATGATTTGCACTTGGTCTTACACGAATTAATGACCCGGCATGTAAAATTGCATGCCCCCAAACAGACACAGGAAGTTTCGTTCTCATTATTAATGGTCTAGCTATTAGTTGTAGACGTTTGATCAATGATTCAGCTAAACCATTTTGTGTGTGTACATGAGCAACAGGGTGTTCGACAATAATTCCCACAGCCATGCAATAGTCATTGAAAGCATGTGATGTAAATTCACCCGCATTATCAAGTCTCACCCTTTTAATGGTATAATCAGGAAAATGTGCTCGTAATTTGATTATTTGAGCAAGAAATTTTGCAAATGCAACATTACGAGTTGATAGTAAAGAGACATGAGACCATCTGCTAGATGCGTCTATCAAGACCATGAAGTATCTAAATGGTCCACATGGTGGATGAATTGGTCCACATATATCACCTTGAATTCTTTCAAGAAACATTGGTGATTCCTTTTCAACTTTTAAGGGTGAAGGTCTTGTGATTAATTTTCCAAGTGAGCAAGATGTACATAGGGGCATTTTATCTGATTGTGGGATCTTTTGATATTTCAATGGATGTCCATAAGTGTTTTTCAATTATCCTTTTCATCATTGTAGATCCTGGATGACCTAATCTGTCATGCCATAAGTTAAGTACCTCAAGATCATAAGGACTTTCCTTAACTGCCATATGTGCCTCAGGCACATTAATATATGTATAATGCAAACCAGATGGGAGCATGGGCAGTTTTTCTAAAACGTGATCCTTGCTCATGATGTGCAAATATTTTTCATCATCAACAGTCCTTGACTGAGTATCATATCCATTGTGATATATGCTTTTGAAACTTAATAAGTTTCTCATTGATTTGGGAGAAAATAAAGCATTTTCTATCAAAAGCTTTGTACCATTTGGTAATACTAAATTAGCTTTTCCCACACCTTCTATCAAATCCGTAGGACCAGATATTGTATTAATGGTTCCTTTTGTTGAGTTCAATTCATAAAAATATTTCTTCCATTTAAGTATAGTGTGCGTGGCTCCACTATCCGCTACACATATATCCGCATCATTTGTTTGACCTTGTGCTCCAATTGTATTCATTTTAATCTTGCAAATATGAAGAAGAATAATAAGTTTATAAAGAAGACTTTGCGAAATTTTCAATAAGGAGTTTATTTATTAGTTAAAAACGTTACATGCAAAGGAAAGACAATATAACACAATAAAGATAGTTATAACAAGGAAAATACATAATTTGTTACATATAGTTATTATGGTCTAGCAACGCTTGTTTTTAGAGTTCCATGTCATTATTAAAGTCTGCGGCGTTCAGCTCAACATTGTCATCAAAGTTATCAACATGGTTAACTTCCTTCTCGTTTCGCTTGATAGAGGCTTGGTATAGTTCACACAGATGTGGTGGTGTACGACAAGCCTTTGACCAGTGGTTTGTGCTTCCACATCTAAAACAGGAAGTACCATTATTTTCGGACCTACCAGCTTCATTCCTTTTGTTATACTGGTTGGAATTGTTATTTTGTGGTGCGTGGTGATAAGTATTTCTTTGATTTTTGGCCACGTCCACGACCACGACCGCGACCACGTCCACGACCATAAGAATTACCATGGTAATTATTATTGCCTTTGAAAGAATGGTTGCGACCATTAAAACGACTTTTATTAGAACAGCCTCGACCACGGCCTTTTCCCCCATTGTCTTCCAGAGTCTTTATTTTCATTGATAATAGCATTTGCTTCTGGAATTGCTAGTGATCCTGTGGGACGAGCTTGATGATTTTTCATTAATAGCTCGTTGTTTTTCTCTGCTACGAGGTGAAATGAATTTAGATCAGAATATCTTCTGAAATTTAGCAATCGATATTGTTGTTGCAAGTTTATATTCGATGCATGAAATGTGGAGAAAGTTTTCTCCAACATGTCTTCCTCGGTAACAGTTTGCCCACAGAATCGGAGCGTTGAGCATATTCTAAACAAGGCAGATGTATACTTATTAACTTTTTTAAAATCTTGGAACCGAATATTGTTCCATTCATCTCTAGCAGTGGGAAGTAGAACTTCCCTTTGATGATCAAATCTGCTTTTTAATTCTTTCCATAAAACGTATGGATCATCACAATTTGAATATTCAAATTGTAATATCTCATCAATGTGTTTGTGAAGGAAGACATCAGCTTTTGCTTTGTCTTGTTCGGTGCAGTCATTTCCTTCCGTTATCGTTTCCAAAACACCCATTGATTTGAGATGTCGCTTAACATGTGCCGTCCACGGCATATAATTGTCTCCGGTGATATTAAGAGCCGGAAATTCAATTTTTGCGATGTTTGCCATTTTATTTCTAAACACAAATAAGATAAATATTATATTAGGATCTACTTACTTATATAAATTGAGATAAAGTACATTGGTAGAGCTACAAACAAATAAACGAATAAGAAATGATTAAAATTTTCAGGTGGGAGATTAGCAATTAAAAACGGAAGCACTATCAACATTACGGCGGCCAACACCAAAACTAGGTGAATCATCTTTGAGAAATTATCTTGTGTAATCTAGAAAAGAAGAGCGTTTATTTATTTTTATTTTTAATGAAAACAAGATTGATAATTGGTAATTTATAGGGGTAAATTTATACCCGTTTTATAACGGCTATATTACTATTTTATAGCCGTTACACAATGGTTATATATATGTATTTGTAAATAAGATAATTAGTGATGTATTAAATAAAAGTTATTTTATAAGACATAAGATTAGTATGCACAATAATAAGAATAAAAATGTTAGTACACATAAATAAACGTAAGCTTTAAATGAAATGTTAGCGTGCATATGTAAATAAAGGTTAGTTGCGATAAAAGTAAAAGTTAGATGCATAATTAAAAGTTAGATGCGTAAATAAAAATTAGAATGTTAGTAGTCCCGTAGTTATCAAATGTCTATTACATATTGTATCTATACTTAGTCCTTTTTTTTCAACATATATTAGAAAATTAATGAAGTGCTTACAGTGCTTATAATAGATGTCTTTGTGGTTAAAGCCTTTCTTGATTAGGACATAAGCTACTCGTGCTGATAACGTGTTATAATATAACAAGAATTAACACAAGATTAGTGCTAAAACTTAAGAACTTTAGAAAGAATGTAAGATAAAGAAGTAGAGAAATGTATAACTTATGAAAGTGTATACATGAGGTGCATTTTCTCATCTACCTTAAGCTAGTATTTATACTACAAAAGATTAACTATTTGGTAGACAAGTTTAACTATTTGGATTGACTAGTAGCATGGTACATTATCTTTAAGTTTGACAAAGGGGTCATTTACTTGCTTGGTAAATCAAGGAGGTAAATCTTATCCTTGAATGGTGATTCTTCATAACAAAAACAATATATAGTGATATCTCAAACAAAGGAGAACCATAGTTTTTATTTTGAAAAGAAGCTAAATTTACAACCAGTAGACCAGAATCACCTTTGGCTACAAAAAAATCTTAAATATGCATAGGTAATCTAGAGAAGCACAAAAAAAAAAAAAAAAAAGTTGGCTCAAACACCACTTGACATGTGGCAAGACCGACTAAACTCACCAATTATAAATTAGAACTGTTCACTCCAATTGAAATTGTATATAGGTATAATTTTAAGTTACCTAATATAAGTTTAGTAGCTTTTATAGTGTTTAATTCTTAGAAAAGTGTGTAGCCTTGAGAATAATCAATGCTCAAACACAGAGTTGCTTCGATTTTTTTAATTCACTTGGCATGAGATAATAGCAAACTAATAGTTAAGTAGTGTGTTTAAAAATCAATTCTTCCGCCATGATTTTTAGACAATTTAAGTTCTTGGTTATTTTGAAGGTCTCTTGTTTCGGTGAGCTCACTTCTCAACTATGAACGACTTATTATCCACAGATGCAAGCTCTCACTCATAAGAAATGCATCACCCAAAAGCCTCATCTCTTTTCGTGTACGCTCATCCTTTACTTGAATTGATTAATTTACTAAAAAGTGTGTAGGATCGGTCTACAAAGTGATTGACCTTTTTTTTTTTTTGAACAGAAAATTTCATTAAACAAAAAGGCCGGACCTCAAATCAAGGACCGCACCCAGATATTACAAACCATACAAAGCGTATTTGACCCAATCGTTCCAATCCACATTTTTGTACCTAGTACGATGCTTAAACCAAAAAAGGATAAAACTTTCACCCTCGCCACCATATCCACCACCCGGGGGCTCGAACCTTGAAAAACCTTCTTGTTTCGCTCATTCCAAATAACCCAACATGAAATCATCAAATGCAAGGATTCATAACCTGTATCATAAAAGGAACATGACACATCCGGAAGAGTCATCATCCACTTAGTACCTTTATTGATTATGTGGCAATACAATAATAGGAATAAATAAAGACCCTTTATTCCTAAGCGGGTTCACCAATCCTTGGTTCGTGCCAAAGTTAGCACATAGACCATGCAACTAAGTTGCAAAACCAAAGCTTGGCTTGACACCAAGATCAGGTATAATGACTATACTAACCGGGAACGAAGTTTGATATACGATGATCAACCACAACGTCTGTGTGTTTCCACTTCACAAACGGGCTAATCACTACACGTGGAGTTAATAGTTTGCTTATAAGTACGCGGGTTTTTACATGCCACAGGTACACTCATATGTCCCTTCACTTTCTATCAAGAACCACCATAAGATCAAATACTAAATTGATTTGTTATTAATTCATCAGACAAAGAAGGAGTAGAAAGATTTATTAAGAACATAAATACCACTTTAAACTAAATATAAACTATATAACTCATACAAAGGTCATCATCACCCTAACAACACTTATGTGCCGAGATTTTAACATGTTTTATGCACATATTTTTACTTGTTTTGTACCCAAAATCATTCTTTTATCTTAGTTTTATCATGATTTATCTTTCTTTGTTGATGATTTCGGGATTTAAGAAGGATTAAAAATTGACATGTAGCCATCATGTTTTGGATTTAGGAATGATGTTTTGGGTTGTCTTGGCTTGAAAAACACTAAACACAACAATTGCTAAGCGTATGGATTTCTAAGGTAAAGGTTTTACGTATATTAAATTGAACGTTGATGATTTGGAAAAATGGGATGGTTAAGCATCGGTCGAGTCGATACCACTTTTTGGAAGGATTTTCCATTTTTATCTCATGACATTTGGGATGTAATTTGGGATATCGTTGTAAAATCCTTTGTATTTTGAAACTTATTTTGGGATAATGTAAAACTTGAAACTTCGGTATCGAGAACTTATGTTTATACATGTCTGCATAACTATTTTTTGTGAAAACCTTTCGGGCCATACCTTGCGTTTCCACTATCGCGGGGTGTGTCACATATCCACTTTACCTCTAAACTTTGCTACAATGTCAAAGGTAACCTTTTAACTTTGTGAATGTCGCTTTGACCCCCTCAAGTTTTCAATGTATTGAGTTTACCCTAAAACTAATTTTTACGTTTTTATTTCTATGTACATGTCGTTATAAATTTGATTTCGTCTATGCTTTAACATAAATTTTATTTGGAAAGGAGTCGGGTCATTTATATAATGTTTTATTTCTATGTGTGTTTTGAGTCGGACTATATTTTGACATAAATTTTGTTTAGAAACAAATCTGATTAAATGTAACATGTTTTCATTCGACGATATATATTTGAGTTACTATACATTTTGACGGAAATTTAGTTTGGAAACGAATCGGGACGATTGTACTTAGAGGTGAGCAAAAAAACCGGTTCGGGAACCGAAACCGGTAAAACCGACCCGAACCGAAACCGGTCAAAACCGGTTTCACGTGAAACCGGAACTAAAAAAATCCTAAACCGAACCGAACCGAAAACCGGCCTAAAACCGACGGAAAAACCGGTCAAAAGAAACCAAAACCGAACCGAAACCGGTACACAAACCGGAACCGAACCGAAACCCGTATCGCTAAAAACCGGCTGAAACCGATAAAAAACCGAAACCGAACCGAAACCGGTTTAAGAAAAATACATTTTTTTCGCCATAAACACAAAAAAACTTTGTTTTTTAATTAATATTCAATTTCCTTCTTTAAAAAACCCTAAAAGTTATTAAAAGTTAAATTTTATGTAATTTATAAGATTTTAAAAAGTACGCGAAAAAACCGATTAAGAACCGAAACCGAAACAAACCAAAACTGAAACCGAACCGAAACCGGTCTTACGAATCGACAAAACCGGTAATTTATAAGATTTTAAAAAGTGCGCGAAAAAACCGATTAAGAACCGAAACCGAAACAAACCAAAACTGAAACCGAACCGAAACCGGTCTTACGAATCGACAAAACCGGTTCGGCAAAAAAAACCCGATTTGCTCACCTCTATATTTATCACGTCGGTTACAACGTTACTACACGTGATTATTTTATGTACATTTTGAGTTGGTCTACATTTCGACGTAAATTCTGTTTAGATACAAGTCGGTCATAATACATTTTCATTCACTTTAAGAATTCGGAATACCCTATGTTTCAACGTAAATTTAGTTCAAAAGCAATTTGGTTTCATTGTAGTCTATAATTTCTCACGTCACGTATGGCGTCGCTTCAACACACAACGGGTAAAAAGAACTAGTTAATTACTAATCACGAATTTAAATTTATCAAGAGCTAACTAAACAATTCAATCTATTCTCACATATTGGTTTTGACTCGTACCAAAACATTACCGTCTTTAATCTAAAAATAATTTTGTCTATTAGTGAACAAAGACTGAATTTAGAGAAATGGAAAGAATGATTCATCAAAAAAAAAAAATTGTTTAGAAAGCATCGGCATCTTTGACTACGTTGAAACGTTTATTTCATTTTTAAATATTTTTAAACAAACATTTTAAAAACTATGACGACCTTTAACATTTGGAAATTCGATTTTGTGGACAAACTTTTGACGGCAACTCTATAACTTTAATTGGAAACACTTTATTTATGTGAATCCTGCTTTAGTTAGATATGTAATTGTGGATGATGTTAATTATTGTTTTTGTGTGCACAAAGATTTCATGTAGTCCCTCAAAGGTGTCTTCAACTATTTGTTGATTTGCATGATTCTGTAGTCAAATATTCCATTTCTATAATGAACATTTTCATCAACAAGAAAAAAAGAAATATATACTGTGCTTGTATAAAGTTTTAAGATAGATTAATAAATAGAAAGTTGAATTAGGGATGAGAATAGAATGTTTTGGTGTCTCCTCCCCTATGGCTGAAAAGAATGTTACATTTGAAATGTCTAATATATTTTGGATTTAAATGTACATAATACTAAGCGTTCGGTTATTATCCTCAATTGAAGACGTAAATGAAGTCATAGGTTAGTGTATTTTTTAACCAATCGTTTTTCGATTAATCAATTCAGTTTAAATGATTGAATTGATGGCTTCGTGTTAGGTTCATTTCATTTCGGTTATAGCCAAAGCTAAATTGTGGCTAAAACTTTTGTTTAGAAATGCATAAAATTAAGGTTAAATACATGACATTCATGTATAAATACATGAAATGGAAATATAAATACATAAATGGACATATAAATCAATAAATGCATGAACCGAGCTATACAAGTTATAAATATATGAAAATATGAATGGTTTGGTTCGGTTAGGTTAATCTTGGCTAATAAAGAGTAAAAAATAAACTAATTACTGTTTTTTGTTAATTCGGTTTTCGGTTAAACAATTTTCAATTGATCGATATTCAGTAATTTTAGTTGATTTTTGTTCGGTTTTGTTTGTTTTCCGTTCGGTTAACAATTCAGTTGTTGCTCACCTCTACACACTATTAATCACGTAACTTGTCATTTTTTCTAATTAAAAAAAATATAGCAATACCATAGCCAAACTAAGGATAATAAAATGTCCAATTTTATATTTTATTTCGAAAATATTAACTTACAAAAAATTATAGCCATTTAAAAATCGTGAGATAGTTAGGTTTATTGGTAAATATCATAAAAACCAACATATTTTCGTATTTTTTTACATACAAAAGCCCTCTACTTGATAATTTTGAACACACTTCGGAAATAACCTTTAATAACAAGTTTATTTCTTATATGGTGCAAATAAATAATTTAATATGATGATGTTACCATCTAAACACAACTAAAACTAGTCCAAACGATAGACAAGTGTACCTATTGAATGTAGTATAGCCAAGTAAGTTCGAATATCGAACCAATAGGACACAATGAGAAAGCTAAACTAGACTCAACTTAGACTTAAACAAATTGGTTTTAAAGATGAATTGATTTTAAATAATAAACTAAATTAAGTAAACTAATTAACTTGAAATAACATAAAGCAAATGATAACTAGGTATAAATCAAAGGTGGGAAAAACACTACATATGTTTAGAATCCTACTTATGATACTTGGAATTATTTTGGCTATGGAAATTATATTGGAAACCAGGATCTTCTAGTACTCCACCCTCAGCTAACCTAGTGGTTAACAGATCCTTCTCCAGGACTAACCTAAAAGAAAATCCTAAAGGTGTATAAACTCATTGGTTGGGTTAAATCACCTCTCAGTCTTTCCAATTATACTAAAGTAATCAAAGGACTAGATCATCTCTCAATCTTACTAATCTCAATATACCTTAAAGTGCAATGAGTAACCTATAAATTCTCACTAAGACACGGGAAAACAAAGAATACAAGGAAACCTAAGTAAACCTCCTCGCAAAGTGTTTCTATGATAAATCCTTAATACCAAAGACAACTCCGACTACCCATCACCTTTCGATCTCAAGAATAGGAAGAACACTAACCACCTCGAAACTCTCAATCAATATTCCAATGGAATTCGGAACCAAAACCATTAACTAGCTACTAATACCAAGTAAGTAACCTAAGAAGCATACATACATGAAAGATATTCACAAAGACACTCATAAAACATTCAAAGATCATAAATCAACAGAAAATATGCACACACATCATGGCAATAATAAACAAGTTCTTTACTTTAGCATTAGGTCCAAATAAGATTCCATAAACCAAGATGAATTCCAAAATAATAAAGTATTCATCACAAACTAAAGCAAGACTTTGACTTCTTTAAACCTTACCACAAGAGTCAAGAGGGGGCCATGCACGCCTTTGAACCACCACCAGATCTATTGGTAATCTGGATAATATTTATCTATACAATATGATATTGATCCTACACACGTGCCTCTGAACCACCACCCGATCTTTTTGGCTAAATTGTTTTAGAGGTGTAAAAATAAGTGGGCCGTTCGTAGGCATTGTTTCATATTTGAGTCAATTAATCAAAGTAGTATGATGATTATGATCTGGAATGTAGCAGTAGACGAACTAACTATTCAAATATGTTTAGAAAGGACACAACATATTTTATATAAATCGATCAAGAAGAGCAACAAACATAATAAACTTTTATAAATATTATGAGAATAAAGAACTGACAAAATTAGTATACAATTTATCACGAGAGGATAAATACACTGAATTTCAATGACTACTGCATTGCAAATTGTTGTCATCGTAGCATCGCGCGGGTTCCCAACGAATATATATATATATATATATATACATATATATAGGGTAGGTTTCAAATAGAACCATAGGGAAAATAGGAACCATGAGAACCACTTCAACACCATTGATTTCAAATAGCATGATTATAATTAATTAGAAGTTTATTTAATTATATCTCATTTAAAACCCTAAAATGTAATGGCCTTAGACATCTTCCATTGCCAACAACGAGAATGCATATTGTTGTTATTATACACTAGTGTATAATTCTTGGGTATTTCATATGTGAACATTTGTTAAGTTACGTGATGAAGCATACTCAATATATGGTCTGTGCACCTATGTATATCCATATCTATTACTTTGGTCTTGTACTTGCTGGCATATCAAAAAGTGCAAAGCTTTTTTGATGGTTCATAGGTGTACAGTCATGTATAATGTTGTCTAAAATATTGTTACATAAATAGGGTATCGTCCCCTTTTTCAAATAATAGGGTGTACATTGGTGTGTACACTTATTGTGTGTACACTTCTGATGGAGTACATAAGTGTATAGACGGGGTGTACAAAAGTGTTTAGAAAGGGTGCACATTGTTGTATGCACTTGTTGTGTGCATAGATGTGTACAGAAGCTATAGTCGAGGTGTACAAAAATGTTTAGACAGGGTGTACATTGATGAATACACTTGTTGTGTTTACACTTCTGATGGAGTACATAGGTGTATAGATGGGGTGTACATAAGTGCTTAGATAGGGTGTAGATTGGTGAATACACAAGAGTCAAGAGGGGGTGTACAAAAGTGTTTAGACAGGGTGTACATTGGTGTATAAAGTCAGACGCACAGAAGAGAATCAATCAGGAGAAATGACAAGTGAGGATGACAGTCGTCGAAATACAGTCAGACACACCAGATACATTCGTGTATTAAGTCAGACGCATCGGAGGATACTAGACGAAGAAGATGATCGGTAACTGTAACATTTGCGCGTTTTCTAATTTTACCGTAATTTCATTTTAGTCCTCATATTACGATCTTTTGAAATTTCTAATAAAACTTATGTTGCATTAAATCTTTGTTATATACATTTTATTATAAAAGTCCAAATAATTCTGTCGAGGGATAGAAACTTAAAAATATTAGGTAAAGTTTATAATAGATGAAAAAAAATATAGTTTTAAAGTTTTAATAAGTTTTTTTTGTTAAAATTACTTAACTTTAGTTATGTTTTTATAAGAAAACAATTGACTAAGTTAACTAAACTAACTAGAGGGACTAAAATTGCACATCTTTCAAAATTTAAAAAAAAAGAAAAAGAGGTTTCTTTGGCTCTGTTGGCCTGCCACAATTCCGGCAGCCTCCGGCGGCCAGAAAACCCTCTCCGGTGAACTGTTTTTCTTATTGTTTGGGCGTTTTAACTCGAATAAATGATCGGTTTACGTTTCTTCACCTTAACCCTACGTTTTCCCCTTCATAATTAAGCCAAAAACGCGTTAAAACTTCTTCTAGAAATCGGGTTTTATACTTGTAACCGCCGGAATATTAAAACTTGGTGAAACGCCCTATTTACAAGACCACTATATAAACCAAGCATAGGGTTTGAGTCCTGTGCTCATTCCCTTCAAAACCCACTAAGATACACCAAGTAAAAACGTCTATAGAGGCTCCACATCGTGATAGTTGGTTCGGACCTTGAAGCTTCGATTCCGGCCAAAATACGTATTGTAAGCTCTTGTTTTTGGTGCCATTTTACTCCTTTAATCATGTCCTTTAAAAGCCCTATGAATTCGAGGTCTAAACATTACGAATTGATTGGTCTTTGAAATCTAGGGTTAGGGTTAAAGATTTGGGGAAGAAGATGAAGTCTAAGGTTTATATAAAAATATTTTGTTGAGTTTTATTAACAAACTAGTGCTTTGGTCTAGTGGTTGTGTGGATGTGTGGGTACACAAGTGACTCGGGTTCGATTCCCCCTGGTCACGTTTTTTTTATTTCTCTTTTCTTTCCTTTTTGCTTCTTTTTCCTTTTTATTTATTTAATCAATAATTATATATATATAATAGCTAAAACCTTATAATATTCCTAGAAAATTCATTTTTACCCCAAAAATTATGAAAATTTAGGTGAAACATCTTGACACCTTAAAGAAAATTATCATATTTTTATTTTCTGAAAAATATATTATCTTCCTATTTTTTTTATTTAATTTGTGCTAATCATAATTAAATGATTAAAAATTCATTTTAAGTGATTTTAACCTCAAATTTTCTGGAGATTTATTTTTATGTATAATAAACTGAAATAAAATGTAATTTCTTAGAAAATGATTATTTTTGTTATTTTTACTATTTTTAATCATTAAAACATTATTTAAACTCATTAAATACGTTTTAAACAAGAATAAATTGAAAGAAATTATGGAAATATTATTTTCAGTATTTCACATTAGAAAATAATTATTTTTCATAAAAATATCATTTTTGGATCCTATCTCGTATTATTTATTCTATTTATATTTAAATTAGATATAATAAATTGTTTAATTAAATATAAATCATAAAATCTATATTCGTGGATATTTCTCTATAAAATAGAAAAGGTTTTAAGTGTGGGTTACATAAGTGTTTTAGTCGTTTATTTAATTAATCGTGATATATTTATTTCAAAACTATTGTACAAATTATTAAAAACTTCATCTTCCCTACGCAAGTCTAGTAAACCCTAATGCCTTAGATTTTGGTTGCCTTAGACTTTTATGTTATTTTTTTCCTCATTAGTATTCTATCATATATAGGTTGAGTTCTTCGGAATTCTAAGTCCTTACGACGAACTTTCTTGGAAATTACAATTAGCGAAACTATGAGTATATCTTTTCCCCTTTTTATTGTTTTACTATTTTGGGGTGACTCATGTACCTATTAATCAAGTTTCTATTTTCTTTCACTAAATGCAATTCTCATGTGTGTTTGCTTTATGTTAATTTGTGTGTCTATGACTTGTCAAAATCATTAACCTTTGAGGGCCTGGCATTGCAATGAATAGTACTATGGTATATACCCCTTGTGACTCTGTTGAGAGACCTTGGTCATTTTTTTGTGATCCATATTACTCAAAAATGTTTTGATTCTTGATTCTTGATACATATTTCTTAGGGTTGATTTTGAACGGACATTACTTAAATTACATAATTGCAAACGGTATACAACACAAGAATTGCGAAACGTTTTGTACTATATATATCAAACGGATGTACTCACCAATACATTATATGTGTTGTCAAATTATTTTGTACATGTTTCAGGTGACGTTTGATCTTACTTGCTTTCACGCTTAGGCTGGACCTAGTGCTTAAATAAAAGTTGAACATTTGTTTTCTATGTTTGAGATTTCTATTAAGACTCTTTGTATTTCGTTTTGAATAATGGAAGTTATTTGCTATTAATATTTACATTTTAGTCCATGTGCTTTTGAACAATCGTCACTACGTGACACCTCGATGTTTCCGCCATCGGTTGGGGTGTTACAGTAACGATGAAAGTCGCTGGAATACAGTCAGACACACTAGATGAAAATTAATGTCACAATCCACCAAGACTTTTAATGGATAGCAATCTTGATGTTTCAAAAGATGAAGTCGGTTGCCATATATCTTAAAATTCACCAATTGATATATTGAAAATATCTTGATGTAATTTATGATTTGAGAGACAGAAGAGAGATAATCAAGGGATTTCAATTAAAAATAAATAACCATCTAAAATAATGGGGTGTAAATTACATCTATACCCTTATGATAAAAAATAATAATGGAGGGCTAAGATTGTTTCACAAGGTTCCTAACTACCCATATGGTTCCTATTTGATCGAAATCATATATATATATATACATATACATATATATATATATATATAAGAATTCAAGTGTGGTGCTCGATAAGGTTCAAAAGACTCACATGGGCAAATGGGTTGGATAAAATGCAGTGATTAAGCAAAAGTGTTGGTCTTTTTATTTTAAACGGATAATTTCTTACATCTCTTTCTTTTCATCTTTTACACCTTTTTTTGTACATCCTTGGAGTTGAACTCCAAACCTAACCTAAGAGAGGATTTTCTCTCTACCACTACGCTACAACCTAAGTGGTTGTTGGTCCTTTCTACTTAGCATGTTTCTCATTTTCCTTTTATATATATATATATATATAGAGGTGAACTCTAAGATTTTTAGAAAAAAATGTCATACTTTTACCATCCTTTTGGTGTGAACCATTCGAAAAAATGCCTAGTGGCTTCCACTTAGATGACTTTAATAAACTTTTTTAATGGCTTTATGTGATTTGGAAAGGTGCTACGGGCATGAAGCTGCTTATGGAAATAGATGAGTAGGCAATGAAAATCATGATCAACTAAATATATATAGACAAGCATAAATAAAAATGCCCCCCACACATAAAGTTTTGAAAATATTTTATGTGTAGAAATGAAAAAGGAGTCAAGAGAAAAGTAATACTCCCATGGTCATGGTGAATCTACCAACGTGTGATCATTACCCACAGCCGCCCGGCAAGTTTGCACAAAATTTTGCCTCGTCTTAGCAAGCAATCATCTAACCTATCCTAAATACTAATAAAATAAAAACAAACAAAATAGACAAAATACTAAAACTAATGATAGAATACTAGTTCCGAAGCACTAGCCGGGTGAAACCTGTCTTAACATACAATATGTCCAAACGTGCATGGAATTCAACCACAAACTATGAACCATAAAAAGAAAAAGAAAAAGAAAAAGAAAATAGTGTATGAGTGTCAACAGACCATCAACCCAGGAGATCAAATACCAACATATGAAACGGGAAGATTAATCAGAATAGCTACGACGGGGGGTTAGTGTAGGTTCTTGAGCTTTAATAGAAGATCATCATGCGGGTAAACACCACCCTAAATGATGAAATCTCTGCAGAGATGGTGTCAACCCTATCTAGTATAACCCTAAGGATGCCCTTCATGGGTCTATCACCATAGGGCTGACGTCGCGCCCTGACCGCTGCTCATGCTTATGCTACTCCTGCATCTCTTATATCTCCATGAGGCTCTTCCAATGCCTCTACTACCCCCTCCTCATTCCATAACCTCTTCTGATTATCCACCAACCTATGTACGTGCCTAAATTTAATCACCACAGAAATATTCTCCATAGCAGCCAAGTCTATCGAACGGATTTTCCTTACTATGGTAAGATTAGCCAAGGCATGGGGGTGAATTACCCTCAAGTTGGTGGCAAGCCTGGCAATATATGGACCTCCAAAAATGTGGCTGCTCCCTGTGATCTCGTAGCAGCGGGTGAAGTACTCGGTAACGACATATGCGAGGTTACAATAAGCTCCGTCGATGATAGTGTAAAGATGGAAAGTATCCCGAGTGTTAACTCCACTGTACTCTCCTTATGTGAACCCAATGTATTAGACACCAAAAAATGAAGCAGATGGTGAATTGGATATGGAAGCATGATCTCTTCTGCTTTTGGGGGTCATAGTGGGCAATTGATAACTACACCCAGATGTCAACAGGACCTACGTCCTCAGGCCAGTCTAGAGGCTATATATTAAGGCTGGCGAATAAATCTCTAATTTTCTATATATCCCCATTCGTACCCCAAACTTTGTCAAAGTCAAAGTGTACCACATTTTGCCCATTTGGAACCCGGTCGTAGAGGCTATCTGTTAAGGCTAGTGAATAAATCTCCAACTGTCTATATATCCCCAATTGTACCCTAAACTTAGCCAAAGTCAACGTGTACCACATTCTGCCTATTTGGAACTTGATGCATGGCTTAATAATCTGGAAATCGAGACCCTAAGTGGCACTAAAAATGAAGAAAGCCACTAACTCCCAGGCCAGATTTGTGTAAGTAGAGCCACTAATCTTTAACAACCTCAAACATTGTAGAGAGAGGAGGATGTAAAATCTGATGATAACCCGATAGCTTCAACATTTGAGAGGCTGATACGCCTGTGATCGTCGAGCTGCTTGGTCATAATCTGAAATAGCCACTGATGTGAGTAGGTTTTATTCAAGCATCTTCAGCTAACATCAGGTAAATGGGTCCAAAGGTAGTGAGGTCTCTCAGTGATGGCCCCCGTATAATGACAGGATTCTGAAGAAATGGATGGTGATCTCTGTGCTGGGTGTTTCCCATGTGCTTTGTTGCACGAAGCCATTTAAGCTGCAAAACAAATATGAATCAGTTCAGTTTTTGGGAATTCTAGTAGTAGCAAGGTTTTTACAGTTTCTATTTTCCAATGGCTGCACGACCCTGAACCCAAGTTGCACAGTCGTGCTACTCAATGGGTTTTCCGCCGTGAACTGTTTAAACTGGTTACTCCTAAAACATCCCAAAATTGCAATCTAACTTAACTGCATTGCTTAAATTAACATTTAAAAGTTTTGTTTTAGTTAATAGGTGTTGCACGCCATTGTAACAGTGTCATAGGGCCGTATTGTTGACTTGATGGGTCAATGCAGTAATTCATATAGTGGGCCAAGTCTTGTGCACGTCCGTGCACCTGGACTTAGGTGACAAGTTTCAAATCTATCATAATTCATGCAAAATTTCTCAAAATGTTTTACCCTGTTATGTTTCTAACACTACCCTAATCAGTTCCCTAAAGTTTCATTCTCATATTTAGGCTTAAAGAATTAGAAATCATGATTTTTCTTCAAGAAATGGTGAAAACTAAAACTGGGAAAATTTGGACAGGTCTGGACCTAAGAGCAGTAAAAGGTTATTTAGTAGTGATTATACATACCTTTTGATGAAGATTTGGTCTTTAAACGAAAAAAAAACGGGCGAAAATGGCCGTTTTAGGATGTAGGGCAACGAAGGTTCACGTTTAGGTAAGAAAGTGAATGGGTATTGACTGATCAAGCTAGCCTTTTATTCTCCCTAAATTTACAGGGCCTACACGCCCATGTAGGATGGGTGCACGCCCGTACGGGTCCCAACGAATTTCGTTTTTCGCATAATAAACAAGGGGTTTAAGAGACTACCGATCAGAACTATTTTTTAAAGAACCCCTCCGTTAGTATAATAAACAAGGGGTTTAAGAGAGGGCCCAGGTAGAGGTGTCTCTGAGTATCGTAGTCTTTTTGAGTGAAAGTATCGGTGAATATCGGATGCCAACAAAAGGAGAAGGAGCCCCTCCTTTTGTAGTACCTTGATGTCAAACTTTCTTAGCCCATCCTCTACCTTTGATAGGGCCCAGGTAGAGGTGTCTCTAAGTTTTCGGACCAAGTCCCTAAGCCCAACGGTGCAAGTGGGTTAGGTAAAAGGAGAAAGTAAAGGGGGGATGTTACCGTCCTGACGATAGTACGCGTGGCGTCCACTGTGTGGACGACGGTGGGCGGCGGACACGTGGCATCCGCCTACTGGTAGACCGAGGGCGGTGGGTAATCATCCTCTTTCTTGAAACTCGAGATAGGTTGAGAAAGCCTTGTTTCAAAGAGATATCTTGGCTGGGGAGCTGCCACGTCGTCGTCCTTTCTGCATGTCAGACTGGGAGCAGTCTTTGATTGGTCGAGAACAATTGCCTAGGGCAGGGGTGTGTACCCCCGAGGCTGCCCCAAAAGGCATCTTCTAGTCATGCTGACGAAGCTTCATCTAACTTGCTTGAGAAGCTTTGAAGCGTACTGGGCCCGCCGATATAAACAGGGCGGGTGAGCCTGCGCTTGGCGTCAGTTGGACGCCAGGTATATCGTCGTCGTAAGACAGGCGGGTGAGTCTGCGTCTGACGTCCGTTGGATGCCAGGTATATCGCTGACGTAAAACGTGCGGATGGACGCTAGACGTTCCGCTGACGTAAAATGGGCGGATAGGCGCTAGATGTTCCGCTGACGTAAAATGGGCGGATGGACGCTAGACAGTGTATGTTTTAGCTAGGCGTTGATATGGTATTTAAGATGTTTTGATACCATATCCCTTCAAGTTCCCCCAGTCCAGTGCTCTCATGTGGCTCTGGCAGGGGAGTGCTAGACTTGATTTCGCATGTGTACTGTGAGTTATAACCTCGTCAACTGGTGCACGCACAATGATCAACCTGCGGCCGTATGACGGAATAAGCATTTGTTGCGGGACCTAATGTTAATTCCGGGAGAACAGACTAAGAGAGATTCGTTCGTTATGTGCAAGGCTTGAAGCAGGGTGAAGAAAGTTAATTCTTCATGCGTAAAGCTTGAAGCAAGATGAAGAAAGTTAATTCTTCATGCGTGAAGTTTTGATAAATTTTGATCTTCTTTGTGATACTGATAGCTATGTTCATAGGATTGAGATGAAGCTCATCAAGGAGTATCGGGCTGGCTTGATCAATATGTTGAAAGTTATTCGTCTTCTAGTCACTATCGTCATGGTGTTGCGAATATGTGCAGGCATTGGGTTAGGTGTGAGTGCGCATCCCTAGGATGTGAAAAAAGGAGATCCTGATATCTTTGCCTTTTGCGCGCAAGCGCGATGCCTGGGAAGGCGTCGGTCCTGATTTGCGCGTCCAAAAGATGTACAAAGGTGGGGCCTGAGATTTTCTACTTTAGCGCGCAGGCGTGAGGCCTGAAAAGCGTCGGGCCTGATTGCGCGTCCAAAAGATGTACAAAGGTGGGCCTGAGATTTGTGCCTTTGGCGCGCAGGCGTGAGTCCTGAAAATGCGTCGAGCCTGATTGCGCATCCAAAAGATGTAAAAAGGTGGGGCCTGAGATTTTGCCTTTGGCGCGCAGGCGTGGGGCTTGAAAATGCGCCCGGCCTGATTGCACGTCCAAAAGATGTAAAAAGGTGTTTCTTGTCTCTGTCTACGCCTATAGTTACTCCGCATTAAATTTGTCTTTTTGAATTCCGTGTGAATTAAAGGCAAGAATGTTTGAAGATGAAGAGACGTGTCTGACGGTTGGTACACCTGCCTTGGAGAACGTGTTTAACAGTTACTGTGACTGTTGAGTTAGTAGGCCACCACGTGTCGTGCATCCGTTGTATGTGGACAGCTGGTGGTGGTAAATTTGAACGTGGGCATACACGTGTCGATCATCGGCATCGTGTGACAGCTAGGGGCAGGGTAATTGTCAGGCGAGTGAGCCACGCGTGGCGTGTGAGACATTCCTGCACGTGGGCTTCCCGATGTGTCGGCTGGCGATTGGACCTTCGCGTAAAAGGCCTGCCTGGGATGTTTACCTTTTCTGTCTTTTCATTAAATTCGATGACTATATATATGGCCTCTTCGATCATTTATTCATTCAATTCTCTCAAAGATTTCATTTTTTCTCCGGTGAGTTCTAAAAATATTCTGGTGAAACAGACTTTTGAGCAATCTTTACCTTGCTTCTTTTCGTGTATTCGATAAAGTATGTCTTTCGAAGATAAGAAGGCGGAGCTGGCGACGAAGGATGCCCAAATCTCGTGGTCCAAGGATAAGTTTTGGTCCTTGGTCCATAAGTTTAACATTCTTCGGGAATGGGAACCGGAGTTGCCGGAGAAAGGGCAGACTCCGGTTGACTGTCCTGAGGGGAAAATTTTCTTGTATGAGGCCTTTTTTCTGAAGGGCCTTTTCTATCTGCCGACGTCAAAGTTTTTGATTTCGGTTTTACAGAAGTACGGCGTCCATATCTCTCAGATGAGCCCCTTCGGGGTGATGAGAGTTTCGCATTTTGAAGCCACATGTCGTTCATTGAGGAGGGAGCCGGAGTTTGATCACTTCAAGGTTTTCTACAAACTTGATGTGAAGGAGACGGGTTGGGTGTCGTTTACTGAAAGGTCGAAGACGGTTAGCCTGGTTATTCCGAAGAGCTCACCGAAGACTCATCGAGATTGGAAGAAGTGATTCTTCTTCTTAAAGAAGGAGGTGATACCGGTGGAGATGACCAAGTTGGAGTTCCGTGCTGGCCAAAAGCCACCGTCCTTCGAGGTGGTGAAGGACTTTCAGGAGGAGGAGTGGTTCCAGGAGTTGTATGATTATCCAACCCGCTTGGATGAGTTAGAGAAGTTGGATGAGGGCATCCTTCATCTGTTGTGTAAGAGCCACATAGGGGTGAGGGAAGGGTATGACGTAGCTCCCGTCGGCAATGATGGGCCCCTGTCTGTTGAAGGTAGTTTCATTGATTTTCTTTTGTTTATGTCGCTCTCCATGTGTGTTAACGCATGCGTCTCTGACTGTAGGTGAGCATTTGTTCGAGGTTTTTGCTATGCGTGGTTCCCGCACTACTTACATTGTGGTTCCTGAGGGAGGGGTGTCGGCCATTTAGCAGCTGAGGGTTAATTTCCGGTTCTCGGCGCAGATGGAAGGTGCACCTCCTAGTCTCGAGGTTGGTTTCCTTATCAACCCCGAGCCGTTGTCCGTACGCATGGCGGCTGGGGTTGATTATGCTTTTCTGTCTAGTGGATCATCATCTAGTCTAATTCCTCGTGCGCGTCGATCTGCAAGTGGTGGATCTAGTGCATCTGCGATGGCGCCCCAGGGTAGAGGTTTGACTGGCATGATCGGAAATGTTGAAGGAACGACCGGTGAAGATGAGTACCTTAACGTGTTTTGTATGTTTGCTTTTGTTGTTTTTGTCTTGTATACTGAGCTTGTTGTTTTGCTGTAGGTCATAAGCGTAAGTTTCATGAGACTATGCAACAAGATGAACATGAGGGTTCATCTCCAAAGAGGATGGCCATGGGTGGCGGTACGGTTGATCCGCCTCAGGGTTTGGTACTTGACCCTCCGCCAGTGTGTGAGCCTTTTTACCAGAAATCTTTAAGGATGATCAGTGGTAAGTGATTTGTAGTGTCGTTGAGTCTTTGTAGTATTTTTTTTTAGTGCTGAACGCGTCTGTTTATTTGTTGTAGGCTCCATTCCTCCTTCTGTGAAACAACTTCAAGAGGAGCGGAAGAAGAAACTTCAAGATGAAGAGAAGAGCAAAGCTGAGGCTGCGCGGAAGCTGGAGGTGGCGCAGAAGTTAGAGGAAGAAAAGCGTGCCGCTGAGGCAGCTTTAAAAAAGAAGGAAGAGGAAGCTCGTGCCCTTGAGACCGAGCTGTAGCGAAAGCGGGACGAGGACGCCACCCTTGTTGCAAAGGAGAAAGAAGAAGAAGAGCAACGTCAAAAGGATTTTCTGAAGCAACATGAGGCTCTGGTGAAGATAAAGAGGGAGCAGGCAAAGGGTGTGATTGCTTAGGGTGGTGGTGGCTCACAAACCGAGCTTTAATTGTTGATCTTGATGAATGCGACGTGCAGGACACATCTCCTGTTAGGGGTGAGGAAGGTGGTGTTGATGGGTTGAGTTTGAAAAAGATTGAAGGTGGTGGAGCGTCATCAAGTGCTCCAGCTTTTAGGTTGGATGCTCCGGTCTATGCGCCTGGTTGGCGCATAACCTATAGTTGGCGGTTCGTCAGCCCATTTGTGGCAGAGGAATTCGTGAACTTTACGCTCCCGCATACGGAGCGTCCTCATCACCGTAGCCAAAATCATCCGACGCTGTTGTCGTAGTTGGCTTGTAACCTGACGCAGGCGTTGGATAACCTTTATGGTCTGCGTCGTGGTGAGGATGACTTCCTTGATGAGCAGGTGACTGTTAGTCAGGAGCCGGAGAGGTTGGCCCGTGAGAATGAGGTGTTCGAGACCGCGAGGATGCGGCTCGTGGAGCAAATCCGGAAGCTAGAGTCCGATTTGCGTCAGAAGGATTTGGATGCGGCTGCAAAGCAGAAAGCCTAGAAGCAGTCTACTGCGACTGTGAATAAGGAGCTCGAGCGCCGCCGTCTGTTGGTGCAGAAAGCTGATTCTGCCTTGGCTGAGTAGAAGAAGGTTGAGGCAGCCAAGGTGAAAGAGTTGGAGGAGATGTCCTCAAAGAATGCTACTGCCCTTACTGACCTGAAGGCCAAGGATGATGATGTTGTGAGGGTGACTGCTCGGGTGTCCGAGTTGGAAGGGCAGATTTTGCCCTTTTGAAGGAGAACGAGGCCTGGTCCGTTGAGGAAGCTGGTTTGTTAGAGGTGAAGAAGGCTTCTGATGAGAAGGCCTTATGGATGATGTCTGATGGCGTCGCCGCGGTAAGTCTTCTATCTTTATTAGTTGTATTTCTTTTGAAGGTTTAGATTTTGTGTATCTCATAACTTTGTCCTTGTTGCAGATCCTTAATCAGAGCTGGAATGAGCCGAATATGGGCAACTAGGTGGTGGAAATAGTGGAGCCGGCGCGCGTTGCTAGTTTGCGCGCCGGTTGGTTAGAAGGGTATATGGAGGACGTGCTAATGGACAGTTGGAAAGTGCCTAGCGGTTGAAGATCCCATTGGGCGGTTCCAGCAGTGGGTACAGGAAGCTCATCGTGTTGGGCGCGAGAGGGCTGAGAGGCGGCTGCTAACAAGGCTGCGGCCGAAGCTGCCAAGATTGCTGGGTTGGGTAGCTCGGGGACGGCGCATGAGCCTCCCTAGTAGTGTTTATACGTAACTTTGTATTGAAACCGTTTGTACATATACCTTTGGTTTAAATGAAGCTTTTGTTGTTTACTCTTCCTTGTGTAACATGTAGTTTAGGCTTCTTGTTGTGTTGACGTGGTTTTCTTTATTTTTTTAGAAGGCAAGCGGGCGTCCGATATGAAGAGTTAATTGACTTCATGTCGGGCGGGCGTGGTGCTTCTTTCATAAAGAGTCTATGTTTTTTTAGAATGGAGATGGGCGTCCGATATGAAGGGTTAATTAACTTCATATTGGGCGGCTGTGTTGCTTCTAACATAAAGAAGTCAGGTTTTTTAGAAGGCAAGTGGCCGTCAGATATGAAGAGTTAATTAACTTCATATTAGGCGTCCGTGTTGCTTCTAACATAAAGAAATCAGGTTTTTTCGAAGGCTAGTGGGCGTCCGATAAGAAGAGTTAATTAACTTCATATTGGGCGGTCGTGTTGCTTCTAACATAAAGAAATCAGGTTTTGAACAAGTGATTGGATGGAAACATGGGATGTTTTTATAAATAACAAGGGCGCAGTTGCGCTACATTCCATGATCTAGGTATGGGCGTGTCGTCGAGCCTCTCTAGTGCGTATGCCCCTTTTCCCAGTACTTGTAAGGACCTTCCCAATAGGGCGCTAATTTTCCTGGGCGCTCGGAATGAGATGCGTAATTGTCTCTTAGAACGTAATCCCCAATGTCGAATACGCAGGCTTTAACTTTGGAGTTGTAGTAGAGTTCCATTTGTTTCTTGTAGTTTGCCTCACGTATAGCGACTGTTTATCGTTTTTCGTCTAAGAGGTCTAAGTTGAGGCGCAGTTCTTTATCATTATCTGTTTGTGCCCCGTTGAGGACCCTTGGCGATGGAAAGCTTATTTTGGCGTGGATTACGACATTAGAGCCGTAGTTAGGCTGAACGTTGTTTTACCTGTGCTGGTCTTTGTGAGGGCGCGGTGCGCTCATAAGACATGTGGTAGTTCATCGACCCAGCCTGTTCGTTTCAAGCCTAGGCGTGTTTTGATTCCTTCGACCAGTGATCTATTGATATGTTCTACTTGTCCGTTTCCTTGGGGTGTGCGACGGACGTGAAGATCTGGTTGACGCCCATTTGTGTTAACCATGTCTTGAATTTGTTGTCGGCGAACTGGGTACCGTTTTCCGTGGCGATTTCCATGGGTATCCCGAAGTGGCAAATGATAAATTCCCAGATAAATTTTTTGACGTTTTCGACATCGATTTTTACTAAAGGCTTGGCTTCGACCCATTTTGTGAAGTAGTCGACGACGACGATTAGGTATTGAACTTTGCCGGGGGCCATTGGGAATGGGCCGACAAGATCAATCGCCCATTTTTGGAATGGCCATGCCGCCGTTACTGCAACCAGGTCATTTTTTGGACGCAAGGTGTTAGGTGCATGCTACTGACAGTTGAAGCAGGTGCGTAAGGTTTTGACTTCGTCCTGGTGCATTCCTGGTCAGTAGTATCCGGTATTCATGATTTTTGCGACAACAATTCTTGGACCTGCGTGTATGCCGCATATGCCATCATGGATTTCCTTTATGAGGGACTCGGCATTTGCGGAGTTTACGCATCTTAGGAGAGTGCCTAGGTAGGAGAGTCGGTACAAAACACCATTCATGATTTGGTAATGCTTAGACTTGTATTGTATCTTTCGGGCTTCCGCTTTTTAGGGCGGTAAGGTGCCCGTTGCTAGGTATGCCTGGATAGGGGTCATCCATGACCCGGCGCCTTTTTGTGTTATGTTGACCTGTCGAAATGGTACTGAAGGTTGAGCCAGGGTTTCGATGCGTACCTCTTTGGCCATATGTGGCCAAGTAGTGGATGCCATTTTGCTGAGGGCTTCCGCTTCTTTGTTGCCACTGCGGTTGATATGGACGATTGTGCTGGTTGTGAATCTTTTGGTAAAAAGCTTGGCTTGTTCAACATATTGCGCCATAACCGGGTCTTTAGCGTCGTAGACGCCGTTCGTGTGACCTGCTATGAGCATTGAATAAACATGGGTGTTGAGGTGTCTTGCGCCCATTGTCCGCCAAGCGTAGTCCTCCGAGGAACGCCTCGTATTCCGCTTCGTTGTTCATGCTTGGGAACTCAAGGCAGACGGCGTATGTGAATTCTGTGTTGTCAGGGCGGACGAGTCGTAGACCTGCGCCGACTCCCTAATTGTTAGAAGCTCCGTCCGTGTATAGTGACCATGTGACGCGAGAATCTGGGACGGGTCTTGTTCGTTTGGGCCCTCTTGTATTTTTTCTGTTGGGATTTCTGTGATGAAGTTTGCGAGAACCTGCCCTTTAATCGTTGGTCTTGGTTTGTAGATGATGGTGTGCGCGCCTTGTTCGATTGCCCATTTTGCTAACCGGCCGGATAGTTCTGGTTTTGAGAGCACGATATTGATTCTATAGTCTGTTAGGACGTTGATTGGGTGTTCTTGAAAGTAACGTCGGAGACGTCTTGATGCATGCACGAGTGCCATCACCAGCTTTTCTATTGTGGAGTATCTGGTTTCTGCGTCTGCCAAGGTACGACTGATGTAGTAGATTTGTAACAGTACTGATTTCTGGGAGATTAACATGAACCTTTGTATGACACCCTAGGCAAATCCCACATCGGCCGTGGCCAGGAGGGATCATTGGTTCATAAGTAATCCAAAGCCTCTTAAATCACCAACGCGTTTTGGGCTTAATGCTAGTGGATGAGAGGAGAACTCCACAGTTAAGCGTGCTCAGGTGGGAGTAGTATCAGGATGGGTGACCTCCTGGGAAGTCTCCACCGGGGCAACAAAAAACAAATCCGTGAGCTTCTGGATGGGCAACCCATCGGGGGCAAAGCGGAAAATATTGGTGGTGAGAGAAGCCGGATGTTACAAATGGTATCAGAGACACTCCTATGCCGTTCGGGATGGTGGGGCAAACCTCATCGAGGACGATGAGTCCCTAAGGGGGGGGTGATTGTAACAGTACTGATTTCTGGGAGATTAACATGGACCTTTGTATGACACACTAGGCAAATCCCACATCGGCCGTGGCCAGGAGAGATCCTTGGTTCATAAGTAATCCAAAGCCTCTTAAATCACCAACGCGTTTTGGGCTTAATGCTAGTGGATGAGAGGAGACCTCCACAGTTAAGCGTGCTCAGGTGGGAGTAGTATCAGGATGGGTGACCTCTTGGGAAGTCTCCACCGGGGCAACCAAAAACAAATCCGTGAGCTTCTGGATGGGCATCCCATCGGGGCAAAGCAAACAACATTGGTGGTGAGAGAAGCCGGATGTTAGAAGATTGGTGTTTGGACTTTGTTGCATTCTACCATAAGTATTGCACCTATCGTCGTTTCAGATGCGGATAGGTAAAGTGTCAATGGTTCTTCTGGTAGGGGTGCTGTTAAAGTTGGCAAGTAAGTCAAACATTGTTTCATTTCACGGAAAGCCACTTCTGCTTCAGGAGTCCAGCGCAATTGTGTCTTTTTCGCCACATTGCGCAGTGTATGAACAAAAGGAAAAGACTTAGATGCGTAGTTTGATAAAAATCGTTTGAGGGCGACTAGGCGCCGCATGAGTGTCTTCACATCCGTAATTGAGTTGGGTTATGGCATGCGCTGGATGGCCTGAACTTTCTTCGGGTTTGGTTTGTAGCCGCCATTGGTGACAGTGACGCCTAGAAATTTCCCTTCTTCGGCTCCGAAGGAGCACTTGCCTAGATTGAGTTTAATCTTGATGTCGCGCGGCTGTTGGAAGGTAAGCTGAATACCCAGTAGCATGGTGTCTTCTTGTGTGGTTTTTATGACCAGGTCGTCGACGTAAACCTTGAGGTTGATGCCGATCTGGTTGATGAAGGCGTGGTCCATCAGGCGTTGATAGGTTGCGCCTGCGTTCTTTAGGCCAAAGGGCATTTTGGTGTAGCAGTAGACCCCTCTGTCGGTCCTGAAGGCAGTTCTGTCTTCGTCTTCGTAGGCCATTTGTTATTGGTGGTATCCTCGGTAAGCGTTGAGGAAACATTTGTATTTGAATGGCGCTAGAGAGTCTACCTTTAGGTCGATCTCTGGTAAGGGGTAGTGGTCTTTTGGACATGCGTTGTTGAGGTCCTTATAGTCGGCGCATAGGCGCTAGGACCCCTTCTTTTTTAGGACCATGACGGGGTTGGCTACCTATGTTTGGTGGTTGCGTCGTTGTTGTACCTGTTTGATCGTTCCCGTCGGTGGTACGGGATGTGACGATAATCCCTGGAGGCATCATCCTCCCATGAACTTTCGTCATAGTCCTCCTTATCGAATTGGTTGTGATCTGCATGGGCCTGGTCCACAGGGGGTTGCCCTGGACCTTCCCCGTGACGCACATCAACCGCTATTTGAGTGGGTCGCTTGGAGGATGACCCTATAATGGCTTTGCCAGTGAGTCGGCGACCTTCTAGCTGAGCATCCAGAAATTGTTTGTCGTGTTAGTACCAGTCATTATTCAGAGCGTCTATTTCCTCCTGAGTGGGAGGTGCTGGTTCATTGCTTTGGAAATCTAAGTTTCTGGGGATGATGACGGCGTTTAGTTGATCGTTGTCATGATCCCCGGATGTTGGGTGAGATCCTGGGGTATGGTCGGTGATGTCTTCAACGGCTCCTGAAGGAGTGTGAACTTTTTGAGGTGAGGTTGTCTTTTTTTCTATGTAGATTAATGAACTGGCTAGTTAAAGCTTTGTTTAGAGTATTGTGGTAAGGCCACGGATGGCGCCAATGAAGAAACACGAATCCTAGATTACCGTATAGACGCTAATCCTGGTAGTGATTCTACTGTATTTTATAAAGATGTGTGTTTATAAAAAACGTGTGGGTCTAAGGACAAGACCAAGGAGTTTAAGAGACTACCGATCATAAGAGCCGAGCCTTTAAACGTTAGTATATTAAACAAGGGATTGAAAAAGGCACGAGTGAGTTCGTAGTCTTTTTTAGTGAAAGTATCGGTGAATATCGGATGCCAACAAAAGGAGAAGGAGCCCCTCCTTTCGTAGTACCTCGACGTCACTCTTTCTCAGCCTATCCTATACCCTTGATGGGGCCCGGCCCAGGTAGAGGTGTCTCTAAGTTTCTGGCCCATGTCCTTAAGCCCAATGGTGCAAGTGGGTTTGGCAATAGGAGAAAGTAAAGGGGGGATGTTACCGTCCTGACGATAGTACACGTGGCGTCCGCTGAGTGGACGCCGGTGGGCGGCGGACACGTGGCGTCTGCCTACTGGTAGACCGAGGGCGGTGGGTAATCATCCTCTTTCTTGAAACTCGAGATAGGTTGAGAAAGTCTTGTGTCAGAGAGATATCTTGGCTGGGGGGTTGCCACGTCGTTGTCCTTTCTGCATGTCAGACTGGAAGTAGTCTTTGATTGGTCGAGAACTCTAGCGGGCAGCCTGTTGCGTCAGGAACAATTGCCTGGGACTGGGGTGTGTTCCCCGAGGCTGCCCCAAAAGGCATCTTCTAGTCATGCTGACTAAGCTTCATCTAACTTGCTTGAGAAGCATTTAAGCGTACTGGGCCCGCCAATGTAAATAGGGCGGGTGAGCCTGCGCCTGGCGTCAGTTGGACGCCGATATATCGCTGTCGTAAGACGGGCGGGTGAGTCTACATCTAACGTCTGTTGGATGCTAGGTATATCGTTGACGTAAAATGGGTGGATGGGCGCTTGACGTTCCGCTGACGTAAAACGGGCAGATAGGCGCTAGACGTTTCGCTAACGTAAAACGGGCTGATGGATGCTAGACAGTGTATGTTTTAGCTAGGCGTTGATATGGCATTTATAATGGTTTGATACCATATTCCTTCAAGTAGATAGATATGCACATCTCGGGGCCCTCCGTAAAAGTAGTTAAATTTATTATTAAGAATAAAATTTAAAATAATTAATTGTGCAGAAGACGACAATAGTCTTGAAGTGTTGACTCTTTTACAGAGAAGTGGGGCCACTACTGAGTAGAATGCACAACCTCCCGATGCGCGTCCACACGATGGTACTCCGCCAGGTCCTCGCGTATAGCGGGATCCTCATACCGCGGTCAAGTCTCTGGTCCTCGGACTTATCGATGTGTACTAACGAGAACTAGAAATAGAATCTTTAATCTATTTATCTTTTAGGTGACACTTTATTATTTAGTGATCAATTAAATATAAAGTTGGTTTAAATGAATGATGACTTAATTACCCAACCAATAACCTCCCGAACTGAATGAAATCCTTAATAAAGGCGGCACATAATCCTAAAGGCGTGCAATCCAGAGATCACTGGTGCGCCCGTAGGGAAACCATCCTTTACCAAAAAGATCATTCAATCATCTGGTAAGTACCAGAAATGTGTCACTCAGATCTGGTCAATTTCAGAAGCCATTGCTTAGAATCCGGTTTGGATATCAGAAGCCCGAAGAATCTGTCTCACTACCGGTTTCCTCGCCTTGGATCTAGCTCGGGGTCACTAGAAGCTGATTATACCTCTAGTCGATTAATTAAGTTATAGTAATTTAAGTTATTAAGTTAATCATAATTCAAACCTGTCACAAAGATAAACAAACAACGATTAGAAGAAGATAATACAACAAGTAACTAAAAATGAACTACTACTACTAATAATAATAGTAAAAGTCTACAAATCGAAGCGGGATCGTGAATAATGAAAAGATACAACCATAGAAAATAGTCAACACAAGAATATGGCCGCTCATAGACAAGATCTCCATCTTCAAGTGATACGTAGCTCTCATGATCCTTACGACCCTCGATGTTTATTGCATACTACTCTACGATCCTCTTATTGGCCGAGCTAATCAAGGTAGGTCAAGGCCTAACCATTGAGGGATGTTAGGAGGGCCAGAAGGCCTCCCAAAGGACCCCAAGATCTCTGGAAGAAGCTTGGAATTCGGCCCCAAGAGAGCACAAGAAGGGAGTAGCATATGGTGGGGTTTAGCTTGCTATTTATATAGCTCTAGGAGAAGCACGGGCGTACCAAGGGTTGGCACGGGCGTGCACACTGTCTCAGGTACATTCTGTTGCTGCAGTTCTGTCTTGTATGTACTTTTTGTCTGAGCATGGGCGTTCCAAGTTCATAAGCACGGGCGTGCAACCCAGAATGTTGTCAGATTTTGTAAGTTTAAGCCTTGGGGAACACGTTTCTAAGAGCATGGGCGCGTCACGTGATGTGGCACGGGCGTGCAAGTGTCTTTAGTACGTTTTCTTGTTCTCCAAGTTCGCTGCGTTGTCTTCTAGCGTGCAGGGCCTCTGTGCAAGTGTGCATGGGCGTGCTTGGTCACTCCCAAACTGATTTTAGCATTGTTTAAGTCCCATGATTGTCTTCAAAATATTCAGTGAACATGCTGCAAGTCTCATATCTTCAGGAATCTCCAGTTTTTGCCCGGAAATCCTCTGTTTCCATCTTGGAGCTCCATTTTCCTGTGAAATGCAAATAGGAACGAAGCACCAAATATCGATAATACAAGCCTGATTGCATCGTATTATGAGATTGTTTATGCTTGTTTTATATGTTAATTTTGTGAGTTATCACAATACCCCACACTTAGACTATTGCTTGTCCTCAAGCAATCAAACACGAGTGCAGATAAAGAAGACTGTAATTAACAAGCCCTCAATCCATTTATTAATTTATTTACGAGAAACTTAAAATTACATGAGACGCCTACCTAACCTGTAGCTCTCATGATCCTTACGACCCTCGATGTTTATTGCATACTACTCTACGATCCTCTTATTGGCCGAGCTAATCAAGGTAGGTCAAGGCCTAACCATTGAGGGATGTTAGGAGGGCCAGAAGGCCTCCCAAAGGACCCCAAGATCTCTGGAAGAAGCTTGGAATTCGGCCCCAAGAGAGCACAAGAAGGGAGTAGCATATGGTGGGGTTTAGCTTGCTATTTATATAGCTCTAGGAGAAGCACGGGCGTACCAAGGGTTGGCACGGGCGTGCACACTGTCTCAGGTACATTCTGTTGCTGCAGTTCTGTCTTGTATGTACTTTTTGTCTGAGCATGGGCGTTCCAAGTTCATAAGCACGGGCGTGCAACCCAGAATGTTGTCAGATTTTGTAAGTTTAAGCCTTGGGGAACACGTTTCTAAGAGCATGGGCGCGTCACGTGATGTGGCACGGGCGTGCAAGTGTCTTTAGTACGTTTTCTTGTTCTCCAAGTTCGCTGCGTTGTCTTCTAGCGTGCAGGGCCTCTGTGCAAGTGTGCATGGGCGTGCTTGGTCACTCCCAAACTGATTTTAGCATTGTTTAAGTCCCATGATTGTCTTCAAAATATTCAGTGAACATGCTGCAAGTCTCATATCTTCAGGAATCTCCAGTTTTTGCCCGGAAATCCTCTATTTCCATCTTGGAGCTCCATTTTCCTGTGAAATGCAAATAGGAACGAAGCACCAAATATCGATAATACAAGCCTGATTGCATCGTATTATGAGATTGTTTATGCTTGTTTTATATGTTAATTTTGTGAGTTATCACAATACCCCACACTTAGACTATTGCTTGTCCTCAAGCAATCAAACACGAGTGCAGATAAAGAAGACTGTAATTAACAAGCCCTCAATCCATTTATTAATTTATTTACGAGAAACTTAAAATTACATGAGACGCCTACCTAACCTGTACAATTATGCTCGAACCTATACCTTCTCACAATGTTCACTCATCTCTCGGGTTTATCATTTTAGTGAGTTTTAGGGTGAACACTCAAGTCCTCGTCTCTAAACCAACTAACGTAGGTAAATCAAGAGGACTTTTATTCGGGTAGTAATGTAGAGGTGTGAAGGATAAGACAACTCTTTTTATTTATTTTTTATTTTTTTTTACAAAGGGGGATGAGTCATCGAATCACAACGGAGCGTCACGGTTGAGAGGCCCGTCTTTTTGCATCGTTCTTTGACTGTCCACAAAAGGGTAGATTCCGTTCCATCTTCCTCCATAATTTTCTTTCGTCTGCCATTTTATTGAAAATAATCTGTAACATATCAGGGGCAGACGTGACTCAGCGAAGTGGAAACATCGTAGCAAGTGCTTGTCCAGCGGGTGCATCTTGAGAAAGTGAGGGGGGAAGCAAGAGAGAGATGAGAGATCATAGAGAGAATGTAGAGAGAGAGAGAGCAGAGAGCAGGAGAGAGAGAGAGAGGGGGGAGGGAGGGAGGGAGAGAGCAAAATTCCAATTCCGTAAGGTCTCACTGACCGAAGACTAAACTTTTAACTTTTGAAGAACTTTTCTTTTCTTGGGCTCTCTTTTTGTGGGTCTCTCTCTTTATTGGGATCTCTAACTACCTTTTTTAGAAGATCTCCCTCTTGGCCCCGTCTTATGTTGTTCCCTCCTTTGTCAACGGTGTTGCCTTTCTTTAAACTTGCGTTATTGCGCCCTTGACGCTGCTGTGGTGATGCATGATCGGGACTCATTTATTGGGTGAAGAAATGAAAGGCTAAGGCTCAAAGGGATTTCTAAGGGAAAAGATTTATTTTTCGGGAGAAACCTAATTGCCGCTATCATTTTAATCTAGTTACTGGTTTTAAAACAAGAAAATGCATAAACACATAAGTTCTAACCGAGTCGGAATAAGGTCGGACATCTCTCAAGCTAAACGAAACAAGCAAAATATGATATAGATAATATAAGCGTGGTGCTCGAAAAAGGCTCAAAAATCACATACGAAAAATCGGGTAGGATAAGGTATCAGTTTTAAGCAAAATTTTCGGGGTGTTTTTCTACTTGCCATGCAACCTATTTTTCTACTTAGTTTTATTATTTTAGTGGATCTATTGGGTTTGGTTAACATCATATATTTTGACTTTTCTTTGATGTGAACCATTCGGCATATATGCCTAATAGCGATCACTCGGACGAGCCTAATAAACTATACAAATCTGCCAAAAATGACAGTGAATGACGCTACGTGTATCAAGCTGCTAATAGGGTACCGGATAACGCACAATCAATGACAAATGAACCGCTAGATAAAATGAAATAAGCAGCAATAATGGTCCACCCCACACTTAAAATTTTTGTATAAATTTTAAGTGCAGAAATGGAGAAAGAGGCAAGAGAAACTAATAATCCCCTTACAGTGACGAATCCACTTGCGTGTGGGCGAAACCTGCATCCTCCAAACAGACACGTCGAAGTGGCGGCTCCAAAACATCAAGTTGTCCCTAACCTGTCCTATAAACTAGAATAAAAGTAAACAGGATAGATAAAATACTAAAACTAGGGATAAAATACTAGTGCAGAAACACTAGCGGGGAGGAACCTGTCTAATCATAGATTAAACACGTTCCAAACATGCACTCGCGTGCATGAAAAGTAACCAAAACGAAAAGAAAAAGAAAGTTGTTTAGAAAAGTTTTATACATACCTAAGAGTGAAGACGAAAGTTTGAAATAGACAACTGACGAAAAATGGCGGTTTTAAGGGTGGGGATCAGATTTTAAAAATATATTTTAAACGGTTTTCCATAGTATGTTTTAAAATTCGTGAAAAATCTTCTTAAATTTTGAAACTCAATTTTAAGCCCCGAAAACATTTGAAGTTAAAATTTTTTCGAAAAATCTCACCCAGCTCATTTTCCTCATTCTACTAAGTTACCTGCCGATCTTCACGGTATGACAAATCTCTTCTAAACGAAAATAAAGCAAAAATAAAAACCCTCCA
The DNA here is from genome assembly GCA_028751855.1 of Ambrosia trifida. Lineage (NCBI taxonomy): Eukaryota > Viridiplantae > Streptophyta > Magnoliopsida > Asterales > Asteraceae > Ambrosia > Ambrosia trifida. The sequence goes on from CM054127.1 coordinate 96,451,181, forward strand.
AAATGAAAGTTGATGAATTTGGTGGTTCCGGTTTCCTCCACGGGAATTCTCCACAGTAGCTAATCTCGAAGGACACCTGAAAATAAAAACTGAAACAACCGTAATCATCGAAAATAAAGAAGAAAAAAAAATGAAAAAAAAAATAAAGAAGACCAAAAATAAAAAGAAAAATAAAGTGAAACTAAAAAGGAAAAAGAAAAATAAACCGATCAGTTAAATGACTTGGGTTTTTTCTTTGGAAATAATTGTGTTCCCCGGCAATGGCGCCAAAAACTTTGATGCGTTTGGTTTTAGCATATTAAAAATATGTCATTTCCTTGGTGCCAAAAACTTGATGTTTTAAATCCGAAATCTTGGTTTTGGGGCAAACGACTGATTTTTGCTAAACTGGTTTTACCAAGTTTTAAATTTATAAAGTAAACAATAATTACTTTAGAAACTAAAACCAACACATAGGCAGAGAACCTGACATGCATAGTATAGCCTCTAGGGTAAGTATTGAGTATCGTATTCTAGAGTTCACACTTTCTCCTACTCAACCTTTCATCAATTAACTGATCGGGTTTGAAAAAGAAAATGAAATGGAGGGGTTCTTTAAAAATAGTTTTGAAAATGGTTTGGTTTTATAAAAGATAAGATAAAATAGAATAGTAGATAGATATGCATATCTCGGGGCCCTCCGTATAATTAGTTAAATTTATTATTAAGAATAAAATTTAAAATAATTAATTGTGCGCAAGACAACAATGGTCTTGAAGTGTTGACTCTTTTACAGAGAAGCGGGGCCACTACTAAGTAGAATGCACAACCTCCCGATGCGCGTCCGCACGATGGTACTCCGCCAGGTCCTCGCATATAGCGGGATCCTCAAACCGCGGTCAAGTCTCTGGTCCTCGGACTTATCGACTTCTGCAATTGGAGGCTTAACTTTCGAACTGGACCACCGTACACCTCCCTTAGATCTCGTGTTCTGTACCGAAGGGTCTCTCTATGGAGTCAATCCTGGCAACCTCGTATCCCCTAAATAGGCTAACGGTCATGAAAACCGAAGGATCTCTCTTACGGCTGTCTTAGGCGACTCGTACCCCCATTGGTTAACAGCGTTGTACTAACGAGAACTAGAAATAGAATCTTTAATATATTTATCTTTTAGGTGAAACTTTATTATTTAGTGATCAACTAAATATAAAGTTGGTTTAAATGAATGATGACTTAATTACCCATCCCATAACCTCCTGAACTGGATAAAATCCTTAATAAAGGCGGCACAAAATCCAAAAGGTGTGCAATCCGGAGATCACTGGTGCGCCCGTAGGGAAACCATCCTTTACCAAAAAGATCATTCAATCATCGGGTAAGTACCAGAAATGTGTCACTCAGATCTTGTCTACTTCAGAAGCCATTGCTTAGAATCCGGTTATGATATCAGAAGCCCGAAGGATCTGTCTCACTACCGGTTTCCTCGCCTTGGATCTAGGTCGGGGTCACCAGAAGATGATTATACCTCTAATCTATTAATTAAGTTATAGTAATTTAAGTTATTAAGTTAATCATCATTCAAACATATCACAAAGATAAACAAACAAAGATTTGAAGAAGATAACACAACAAGTAACTAAAAATGAACTACTACTAATAATAATAAAAGTCTACAAATTGAAGCGGGTTCGTGAATAATGACAAGATACAACCATAGAAAATAGTCAACACAAGAATATGGATGCTCATAGACAAGTTCTCCATCTTCAATGTGATATGTAGCTGTCATGATCCTTACGACCCACGATGTTTATTGCATACTACTCTACGATCCTCTTCTTGGCTGAGCTAATCAAGGTAGGTCGAGGCCTAACCATTGAGGGATGTTAGGAGGGCCAGAAGGCCTCCCAAAGGACCCCAAGATCTCTGGAAGACGCTTGGAAGTTGGCCCCAAGAGAGCACAAGAAGGGAGGAGCAAATGGTGGGGGTTAGCTTACTATTTATATAGCTCCAGGTGAAGCACAGGCGTACCAAGGGTTGGCACGGGCATGCACACTGTCTCAGGTACATTCTGTTGCTGCAGTTCTGTCTTGTCTGTACTTTTTGTCTGAGCATGGGCGTGCTAAGTGCATGAGCACGGACGTGCAACCTAGAATGTTGTCAGATTTTGTCGTTTTAAGCCTTGGGGAACACGTTTCTAAGAGCATGGGCGTTCCACGTGATGTGTCACGGGCGTGCAAGTGTCTTCAGTACGTTTTCTTGTTCTCCAAGGTTGCTGCGTTGTCTTCTAGCGTGCAGGGCCACTGTGCAAGTGTGCATGGACGTGCTGGGTCACTCCCGGACTGATTTTTGCACTGTTTAAGTTCCGGGATTGTCTTTAAAACATATAGTGAACATGCTGCAAGTGTCGTATCTTCAGGAATCTCCAGTTTTTCTTGTTTTTTCCCGAAAATCATCTGTTTCCGTCTTGGAGCTCCATTTTCTTGTGAAATGCAAATAGGAACGAATTAAGCACCAAATATCGATATTACAAGGCTAATTGCATCCTATTATGAGACTGTTTATGCCTGTTTTATATGTTAATTTTATGAGTTATCACATGACAAATGTATCATAAACGAAAATAAAGAAGAAATAAAAACCCTCCAAATTGAAAGTTGATAAATTTTACTATTTTGACATCCTTCACGCTAATTCTTTTAGGTGACCAATCTAGAAGGAAATTAACCAAGAAAGAAAGTTAAAAAACAACATTCATTGAAAATAAAGTGAAAATAAAAGTAAAAAAGAAAAAAATAAGAAGGAAAACAAAAAGGAAAATAAAGTTGAATTTTTTTTTCATCAAAATTATACAAATTTTTATTAAAACATAATCGCGAAAAATTACATCAAGATAGTGGGCAGGCGGGCAACAAGCTGCGCCGCCACCCCTTTCTGGACGGCAAACCCTAGCCTACTAAAAACGAACCCCTGCACCCCTGGAGTCGAGACACTGCTATGAATGACCTATTAGACTCTGGACAGGAAACGAATGGCTTCCGGTGCCAAGGAGCCGAATGTATCAAAAGTCAGGGGTACGAAAACGTGTTGGTTCTCCTCACAAGCTTTAACATGCTTCTCAACTTTCTTTGCCTCTGCTTTCCGCACGGCTTGCCTTACTATAAAACCATTATCCCTCAAACCAACCAGGGGAGATACACCTTTTAGGTCGACAAAAGCGTGTTTCCCCTGGCCCACCCAAAGACAAGCAGGTCTGCTGGAGGCAGGGTGTGATCTCCATTCACTGGAGCCTCCTTCTTGGCTGAGATCCCAACCCTTCTTAAAATGACCCAAAGAACGTCCCAGACCTAGTCTTGCCTATATTTGAAACCAGGCAGCTCCTTACAATGGACCGCGTGTTCCCCGTATTTGTCCAAGCATGACATACGGCAAATTGGACATACTTCATCTTCATGGTACATGGGGATCACCAAACGATATTTAAGAATTACCCTGTATTCAACCCTAGACATGGTTTGGCCCAAACGTTCGATTGGGATAACATTCAGGAAATCTTGGGCATGGGGGCATTGCAAGCATTCATTAATTGCCTTTTGGCGGGGGGGGGGGGGGGGGGAGATCAAAAGCTTCACCCAGGCTCTGTGCGATTTTGCCAAAAAGAGCATTCGCCAAAGTTTTCTGAGGCTTTGGGGGGTCGATGTCCTTGTTAGAAAAACCGCCAATATCAAAACCTGGGAGATAGTCATTTATCCTTTCGAGGGCCTGTACGTAGTCCAAGTCCATGTCAGCAACCTCACTATTCCTTAAGATGTGGTCTTGGAGATTCCAAGACGGACCTCGCGATGCCACAAAAGCATACACCCCAAATGAAAAATGAAAATGAAAAGCAAGTCTAAATTAGTTAAGTGACTCGAGTCTTTCTTTAGAAATACCATGTCCCAGCCTCCAAGACAACGATGCCAAAAACTTGAAGTGCTTGTTTTAGTTAGTAAAAATATATAATTACCCGGTGCCAAAAACTTGATGTTTTACCACCAAAAATGTTGGTTTAGAGAAAGATAAAAATATATGACTTTTATTAACATGTGATCAAGTTTCAAATTTATACGTACACCATAGTAACTTTAAAACTAAAACTAACACATAGGCAGAGAACCTGACGTGTGTAGCATGTATTTTAATGTAAGTACCGAACATTATTTCCAAAGACACGGCTTCCCCTACTCAACTTTTCATCAAATAAGTACTCAAATTTTAGAAATAAAAATAAAATGGATAGGTTTTAAAAACATAATTTCTTGGTTTAAAAAAAAGGTTTTGATAGGTTAGAAATTTTGCATGTCTTAGGTACTCTTTAAAATAGTAGACTAAATATAGGAAAGGTAGTAGTTTGTTTTAGTTATTGATGTGGAAAACATATTTGAACGGTCCCTTCATAATCGGATATGAGAAAAACATAAATAAGGGATGACATTCTAGCAACTAGATGGTCACGGGCAGTGCACGTGCACGAGCTCACATGAAGGTATCTTCGAATTGTTGGCCCGTAGGCCGGTCTTCCTTGTCAACAAGTGTTGTCTATCCTAACGAACCCAAGTTGTACAGTTTATTGAAAAGAATGGGCCTTGCTTTTAAGCACAAATTTTTCTAATTTATCTTCTTAAATTTAATTAGAGGAGAGTTCCAGCTAGGATTACTTCTTCCTCCCTTAATTCTTACTTTCCATACCGAAGGATTAGTTGGTGTTAGAGATCCTCTAGGTAGTAAACCACATTGTAATAACAATATGTAGATTATGTATTCTTGTTGTGTTCATCATTATTTAATATTTATGGTTCATGTCCTTTACCAAGTCCAAGCCGCTTCCAAAATTTCGACGATTGACAAGGATATTACTTTACAAATGTTATTGACGACTTAAATATTTAGTGATCAAGTAAATATATGTCCGGTTTAGTTGATTATTTGAGTGACTTAACAATAACAACCCTTAACCCCTAAATCCGTTGACAAGTTTCTTGTATCTCACTAGATGTTTGAATTATGATCATTGACAAAGGAGGAACGAGGTTCTTAAAGGTGTTTGGCCCAAAGACCACGGGTTCATCCTTAGGTTTCCTACCTTTACCAAGAACTCATTCACACATCTAGTGGGATAATAGAAACTTGTCACCCGGATCTAGTCCACTTCAAAGACCTTTGTTTGGAATCTAATTTGGATATCAGAAGCCCGAAGGACCTGTCTCACTATCAAAAACCACGCCTTGGATCTAGGTTGGGATTACCAAAAGCCGGTCAAACCCCATTTTAGTTTCAAGTTAATTTTTGGTTGATTTTAGTATTGTTAAGTTAACCAATTAATTGAACCTGTCAAAAAGGATAAACAAACACGAATTAGTAAGAAGATAATTAATAACTAAAAATAAACTACTAATAATATATAAAGTCTAATGAACCCAAGAGTTTGGAAAATAATTGATTGAAATAACCATCTAAAGATAACAACACTAGATTGTAGGAGCCTTCCACTCATAGACAAACTTCTAACCACCATGATCCAATGAGTATGAAGTTATTCTCGCGACCGTCGACTTATTATGCCAATAAGCGACCTACGGTTCCTTTTATTGGCCGGCACTAAGGCTTCTCTGCAGGTCCCCGACTGGGTTAAAAATGGCACACTCTACTAGTTTCTGGAAGTTGCTATTTAAAGGCAAAATTTATGGTCCTGCACTCCTAAGCACCATGTGTGCACTCCTATGCATCTGTCCTAGGTACTATTTGCTACTTTTTCTTTCCTTCCATGCAAAGTCTGTCTGTACTTTGGGGGCTGCACACCCATGCACTAGGGATGCACGTCTGTGTAGCAATCAATAGGTGTTTCTTGTCTCCTAAGTTTGTTTCTTTGTCTTTTAGTTTGCAGGGCCTTGCATGAAGTCGCTTGACCATGCATGGTTGATCCAACGTTGCCCTTATCATCTTTTCCTCTATAAGGCCCTCTACACATATTTTATCATGCATCTTGTCTCGGATCTCTAGGAGTCTCCGGTTTTCTTCATTTTTGCCCAAGAATTTTCTCTTTTTGGGTGAGAGCTCCAGTTTCATGAGAATCACAAATAGGAACGTTTATGTAGTATTTCTAACCAGTTTTAGTTCAAATACGTCTTATTTTAGACTAAATATGCATCTAAATCTAAAATATGTGTAATTATGGCACATTCGTGATGTTGATGGTTTGAAGCTGAGGCGCATGAGAAAGGTTTATCTTGGGATCCTGACTATGGTTCTCGAAGATCTGAATCCTGATGGGTTCCCATAGACCCGGATCTAGATGGGCTCTCGAAAACCAGTCTCACATAGGTTTTCCAAGACCCATATTCATATAGTTTCTCGAAGACCCAAACCAACATGGTTTCTCAAAGACCCGAACCCACATAGGTTCTCGAAGACCCAGTTCACGTGACATGATTTGACTTGTTTACACATGAACCTGTTAATCCTGATAACCTACATGATTTGACTTGTTTACACATGAACCTGTTAATCCTGAGAACCTATTTCCAAACCCGGAAACCCCATTTCATTTTTGAGAACTCATTATTATATTCGATAACTTACTTTTGGTTCATATGGTTTTAAGAACCTATGATGTTTTGACCTGTTGACTGAAAAACCGCTAGTTCTCGGAATTTTCTAATTTAATTTGACCTAAATGATCTTAAATGAGAAAATTATTTTTTTGCTTAAAATCAGGAATAGTTTAACCAAGTTTATGGTCAAACTTTTGTTAAATGATGTTTGATATTATTTGGTGAGATAACTTGACACGTTTTATGCAAAAATGGTTTCAATGATGGATTTGTACATGATAACAACATTACAGGCTTTCTATTAGATCCTCCACAAAAACACTTGCAGTTGTATAAATCAATGATACTTAGATTAAACCAATGTCTCATTACTCATGTTATTAGGAAAATCCACCTGTTTGCAAGGCATGGATCATGGGGAAAGGCCATTGTTGCTAAGAGAGGAGGCAAAAATGTCATCATTTCACATATTCAAAGTAAAGAGATCATTATTTTTGGGAGCAAATCATTCGTGAAGCATTGATATTTTGAGATTTATAAGGTCAACCAATAGAATACTCAATGGCTAGAGTTGAAATTGTTGAGGATAAGTTATGGAGGAACTTATCCACATGCTCAGAAGAAATAGATGAATCCTTATTGGAGGCTTCTTTCCCAGACTTATGTATATGAAGAGATGCTATGAAATCTGAAGGAAACAAAGGAGGCGATGTTTAAGATATATCCCAGGTTTTTACAGATGACACTAGAGGCTAAATACAAGAACAAGGAAAAGAACAATTGGAAGTTTTGATACGAAGATGATGGGTCCTATGGTTTCTCTTTGATTGGACAATCAAGAAGAAAAGTTAAACTAAAATATCAAGGAAGTATACCGTTAGAAAATTTTAGTCATTTTGCTGAAGTGGCTAAAGTTTCTAATGTTCCAAATGAAAATCTGAATGCAATGATTGTTGAATATCATGATGTTCATATCTTAGAACCTCAATCTGAAGGGGGTAGAGATAGAGAACATTGGTATTTCTAATGATGAGTTATATACTAATCTTCATGTTCAAGATCAAGTCCAACAACAAGAACAAGAACAGGTGGAAAAACAACATCATATGGTAGAATCTGCAAAAAATATTCCTATTCCATTAATGGCTAAATTGGCTTCAATCACTGCAAATGTGACAACTAATGCTGGGAATCCTGTAACGCCCCAACTTTTATAAAATACAAGTAATCGCACGTCTACATATTATGATGAATTAACTTGAAAACTAAATGAATATATATTCTAAATGTTATTTGATAATAAAGAGACAATCACAAGATTTCAGTTGTTTAGTAAGTTATAGCTTGATTAATCATAAAACCAAGTAGAGAGGCTGAAATTGCCAATTTAGAAAGTTGTATATCAAAACATAATAAACCACCAGAATTCACTTCCTGGTGTTAAAAAAAAAAAAAAAAAAAAAAACTCATGCTCAAAACACACACAACACACACTTGCAACCTTACCTCAAGAATCAAGCCAATTCATCCCCAAATTAGGATATCATAGCATGCATGCCCCACAATTGAGTCATCCAAGGCTGATTTTATCACTAGGTTACTTTTAATTCCATCCAATTGGTCTAGATGATGATGGGTGAAAATCAAGAGTTCATGCTTTTGTCAATTTGTTAGTCTTGGAAGGTAACCCTAGTATAAGGGAACCTCAAAACGAAATAATTTCAGGAATAACATGTTAACCTAACTTTAAATAATGTGATTCATGTGATTTTTGAGATAAGTATGATGGGTTTTGTGAATTGATGATTAAGCTTATTGATTCCTGGTAAATTGCAGGTGTGATAGTTTAAATCATGAACCTTGATGTAAAATAATCATTAGTATGATAGAAACAAGTTATAAGAATTGATTTGGGACATTATAGTCCATATGAACACTTGGGTGATAGCCATGACGAGGTTATGCACGCCAAGTGTTTGACAAATCGCCCAATGGACACATTAGAGCCCAACGCTGGAAATATCCAGTAGCTCATTGTGTCTATTAAACGATTGTTGGTCCGTGTGTTAATCCTATTAAAAGTTAATGTCCCTAACAACCGAAGTGGTTAATGAACTACTAGGTGGGAAGGACGAGGCATCGAGGAGCCAAGGATTGAAGGATTCCCATGGAATGGGACACGCATAAGGTAAGTCCATCTAGGACTAAAAAACTCATGACCTTTTATTCATATTGCTAGGATTTTGCTTGGTACCGCGTTTGAAAGGATATTTGTGGGAAATATGAGACCTTGTGTCATTTGGTAATTGTTATACATGATGTGGTGAATCGGGTTGGGAAAAGATGCAATCCGGGATGTTGATAATGCCAATTAGCGTTTAAGAATGAAAGTGTGTTGCATTGCAATAGTTCCGTTATAACCTTGGGAAGGAATTGTGGGAACCATTGGATTAAGTATACAAGGTGCGAGTTATCTAATCCCTTAACGAGTCAATTGGGGGGATGAGAATCGTGAGTTAGATCGGGAAAATCATCAGCACAAGACCTTGGGTTGGATAAGCACCATCAAGAACCTTAAAGAGACGTTAATTTGAGTTCCCAAATGACTTTGGAATTCAACTTATAGATGCCCAAAGTATGTGGCTTGGTGTAGGGTTTTAGGAGGCCAAAATGCTATTTTCAGCAGGTTAAAACCGTAGCTTACGGTTGACAGCCGTAAGCTATGGCTGAAAGGAGCTGGAACGGTCAGACCCTGCTAACCGTAAGATACGGTCTTCAAACAGTAGCTTACGGCAAGACTTCTCACAAAAAGTAGTCTTGGCAATAGGCTACGGCCTGAAGGTCGTAGCTTACGACGGGCTTCTTGCTCGCGATGTTTGGCAACTATGGTTCCATCTTTCAAGCTTTTAAGTTCCCGGATTATTTCCAAACACGGTTAGCTTAGTAATTCGGGTTATTTGATGTTGAAAATGGTCCTAACTAACAAGGTTATTCGTGTGTATCCTAGGTACTGAAGAGTCATGACGGGAGTTGTTGAATGCTAAACATGTGAGAACCGATTGAACACAAATCTAATGTTGACGCTTCCGCTTTGTTTCTTATGAACGTAAGTAATCAAGTTTTTTTTTTTTTTTTTTTTTTTTTTTTTTTTTTTTTTTTTTTTTTTAACTCTAAACTAGTCTTTTGTAACTACTCGTTGTTTTTGTACTATGCAATCATGATGGGTTATGTTCGAATTAACATCTACACTAAAAATGGTTTTGCTTATTAATTATGTAAATTGGCATTATTATTGAGTTAAACTCCGTCTAGTCAGGAGGGATCTTACAAATCCCCCTCTCACATTAGTTTCGATCACAACACAATAATCTACAGTTGATAAGTATTCTAGTGAACCACTAAAGCGAACAAAAAGAAAATGGAAAGATCCAATGTGAGGAGTGTTAGTTGAAACTCCATTTTAAGCCCAACAGAAGAAGTTATGGAAGTTGATGTACCTAGATCAATTGAACCCTCATCTGATACACTACCACCAGACGCTGGAGCTCTTCTTCATCATTTGCTATTGCTGATCAACATGTTGCCTCAACTAAGCCCTAGGTAGAAAATACTACGTCATCTCCTGATATTCAGTTTTCTTCATTTGTGCACATACAGACTAGGAGTTTAAGTAGTGTTGTAGCAAACTATGATACGTATCAAAACTTTCAACAACAATTCTTGGATTCAAGAGGGAAATCTCGTCAGATAGATGATGGTGATGAAGATTTTGATGATGTTGATGTGGTGGTTATTAAAAAGAGAATAGTTTTTCTTGAACAAGATCAGATAATGAAAGATATCCGTATTATAAATTAGGAAGAGCTGGTAAAAGAAAAGGATCAGAAGATTAAGGCATTAGAATCAGATAATGAAAGATATCCGTATTATAATTAGAGTAGTGTTTTGGTGATGTTTGTGCTAATAAACATGCTAAAGATGTTGATCAAGGAGGTAGTGGCACTGGTTCTAAACCTTCAAAAGATGATGATATAGATTTTGATTTTGAATAAGACATCGGAGGTGAAGATGAGGGAAGCCTAGAGAAAGTAAATAATGATGTTAAAAATGAAGGTCTTAGAAAATATATGGATAGAGAAATTTGTCCAAATAAAAGCATGAAAAAAGACAAAACCACATAAAATGATCATTTTGACCAATCGTGGTAAGGAAGCTTCTTTTGATCTAGATCAACCAGACAAGTATGTGGTTGAATCTGGAACGAATAGATTCGACAAGTATGGAAATAGATCATGTTTTCATTGTTGGATGTATAACAAAGAGATGGAGTTATGGATAATCAAAAGAAAGAATGGAGAAGTGGTGGGCTACAAAGCTTGGAAGGTTTTGAATGTTGGACCAAGGCGGATCTAAGAGAACTAAGCAATGCTCCGTTGTATAATCAAGTCAATTTATTCACCGTGAAAGGGTGGGCCATGTTTAATTATATTCATGATCAGTCTTTGGTTAACTTCACAGACATGAAGACTGCTGATTCATGGGTTAGAACATATTCTTAAGTATTTGGTCATAAAACTGTAGAAAAAGATAAAGACAGTCATTTGGCCTCTAACTAAGAAGATGAAGACCATTCCTCTTGCTAGAGATCTTCCAGACAGTACATTGGAAAACTTCAAATTCTAGGCATATGATCCTGTTCCAGGTGAAATAGTTATCAATTGTGAGAATGCATAGTATAGGATTAATGATACAAGAGATCTCATGAGGTTTGCTGAAAATGACATTCAGGTGTTAGCAAACAATCAAATTAGTGTGATGAAGAGTAGGATTTGTGTGCAAAGTCATATACTGGAGCAATGGCTAACATCATTGGAATGATATTGGCTGGACGTAGAAGTCACGTGGAGACGCAACTTTTTGGACCTTCAATTGGAAAGTACTATGAGATGAGGAAGCATTAATTGAAGACATAGAATAAACCTAGGGGAAGATTGTAAGGTGTAGATTAATAGGTTTAACTATATTTATATATTATGGGTTTTGTATGGGTTATATCCGAGAACTAGGTAGTTCTCGGCTGGGTTATTAATGGGCAACGGGAGGTTCTCGGTGGACTAGGCTATGTTGGCCCAACCAACAACCCAATTATCCCACTATTTAAGCTTGTTTTATTCATCATGTTGAGGTGAGCGGTTCATAATTATATTTTGGCTCTCTTTGTATCAGATGATTATAATAATCGTATGCAATAGAGTTTGTTTATCTTTATTCATCTTGTTTCTTGATTCACTATTAAGATTGATTATGTCTATCTTAATATTTACTTGATATCGTGTTTAATTTGTATAACACCCGAACCAATGGCGGAAATATCATGGTGCCACGTAGTGACGATTATTCAAAAGCTCATGGTACTAAAGTGTAAGTTTCATTAAATATAAGTTGATTTAAAAAGATTGCATTTACAACATGTCTCAACGAACTAATCTAATTAAATTCATTCTACGCCCAGAGTCCTATGTGAAGAATCAAGAAAACTTGAAACATGTACGAAAATAATTTTGTCAACATAAATAATGTTGGTGAGCATACTTAAGTTTGTATACGTATAACATAAATTAAAAGGAGGAGATCTACAATTCATGTGTCAAGATTTATCAAGGCATATGTACACACGTAGTAAACCAACATGATAAAATCAAAAGAATATGATTCACATAAAGCATCCTAACATGTTTCACAATGATTTGAGTACCGTAACATGTGCTGCGTCTGTTTGAGCATTCAAGCATTTGAGCACCTTAACCTAAGTTAAGTCTGGATAACGATTTTGAGCATTTATTCATTTGAGCACATTAACTTTAGTTAAGTCTAGATAACGATTTCGAGCATTCAATGTAAGTAAACTACGCTTAAGTCTAGCATAAAGCACAAAGATAACGAGACACGTATATGAATTGTAAATGTATATAAGATTATTTGTAAGTGTATGTGTAAGTTTGTATATGTACACATGTTTTACCCCAAAAGTGTAAAATTGAAAAAGGGGATAAGTATACTCACAGTTTGCGAAAGCGATCCAAATCCAACTTACGCTGTCATGAAATAAAGAACTACGAATTCTTGAGGAATTCTACCTATAACGTTTAAGAATACTACTAAGGGAAATGTCTAAAAAGTCTATGGCATCTAGGGTTCTAGGGCATTAGGGTTTGCTAAGTCGATTCGGGGAATAAGGCTTTTTACGATAAATCGAATTAATAATAAACTTGTATATCAACAATAATATGATAAAAGTATATAGACATGATAAGGTAATATAATTTTTACCAATTGAAAATCTAATTATAAAGCAAATCTAAATAAATGGGGACAAAACAAACAAATTAACTAGTTTAAAAATATAATTGTAGTTAATTACACTAATTACAAATAATTGAACAAAATAATTATACATTACACAAATGAGTTAACAAATGATGATTATGGCCTTCAACATATAAATATTTCCGTTTTATAAAAAATTACATTTATAAACCAGAATTTAAGTATTATGAGTTAATAAATGATTTATTGTAAACATAAATATAAAAAAATTAAAAAATATGGCAATGAAGTAACATGGCAATGAAAATTTAAAACCATAAATATAAAAAAATTAAAAAATATGGCAATGAAGTAACATTTATAAACCAGAAATCTCAGGCCTTTTAAAATGGATCAACTGAGAAGTAACATGGCAATGAAAATTATAACTTACAATAACGTTTAAAGATCGAAAAGTTGAAAATGAGGTCCGAGACCTGGGTCACGAATAGGAGATCTTCTGCTCACGTTTTAAGAGTTTTAAGAGTGGCTTATGATGAGTATAGTCTCGTGAATGATTAGGGAGAACTAATTTATAGTATTGTTCGATTAAATAACGTTTTTGAGTCGATTGAATAATCTGCTCAGTTACACATATAAAGTCTAATTTAAAACCATGATTAAGATTTATAATTGATGGACATAACTCAATGATGCAAGAAAATCGATTAACGAGTCAAAAATCTTTTCTTTTCAATGTGGTCGGAACCCACAGTCGTCGTCGGTGACTAGTTACCAGAAAACAAAATCAGGGATGGATGGATTGTTTTGATTTGAAACTTTTAGGTATTGGCAGAAAAGGCCCCTGTGGTTTTAACTTTGATATATATGCTTGAAACTTGGGATTTTTTCATTATAAAACTTTAACTAAACTTCATTCTTTTATCAACTTTGGATTTTTTTTTTTTTTTTTTTTTTTATAAATCATCTAATTTTTATAACTTTGAAAAGTTAATCTTTTATTAATTTTAAATGTTTAAAAGTAATGTTTATGCTTTAAAAAGGAAAACGGAGTAATATGAATTCTTATATATTTATCCGATTGACACGTATTTATATATAAAACAATGCAATGACTTAATATGTCACACATTTTATTCATTTGGGTAAACGAAAATAAAATATAAGGTCTGAAGTTGTAAATCTGATAGAATCAAAGGGACGGAGGCAGGGACGAAGCTTTGTGAGGGCCAGGGGTGGCCCTGGTCCTCCTGTTTTTTGGCGCAGTAGTGAAAATTTGCGATTTTCGTAGGTAAATTTAGTCTGGGTTAAGTCCGGCCCCCGCCGATTTGCCACTATCGATTGAAAAAAATTGAGTCCGGCCCCCGCCGATTGACTAACCAAGCTTCGCCACTGGACGGAGGTTAGCATTTGGGACTTACAAAAATTAATTCTTGGATATTATCAGGCCATAGATATTGTCTTAACTCTTGCATTGAACAAAATGATTGTATAAATTAAGTTTGCATATTTTAATCTACCAAGGCACATGCGGTTCTAAAGGCAAAGCTAATGAAAGTTGTATGTGTATTATCTACTTACCATGTTCCTATGCGATCATGACTACATAATATGTTAATTATTTGTCATACAACTAATAATATTTTGTTTATTTTTTAGTATATCATCACACAGTCTCTAGCAGTTTAAACATGTGATGTTTTTTAGGAACTTGCATTTTAATTGCGTCCATATGCACATATATTTTAACTTCTTTTGTTAGGAACCTGGAAAGAGTTGTGGTTAGTAAGAGACATCGTAACTAAATCTAATATTAGTAGCGATACTTGCTATGATTAACGGTCATTCTTGTTACTACTATATTATATTACATTTGAGAATGCCATTTATGAGATTTTTAGAACATAATGTGTCACACCCTAAAATTTCCACCTACGGGGTTTTACCGCAAGGAGTATGACACACCAGGATCCAGTTAATGGTCACGTTGAACGACCGCTATATGTTTGTAAAATACGTATCTCAACAACATGATAAAACTACTGTAAATTTGTGAATAGTTTTAGCGGAAGCAAAAGTTTAACCAAAGTAAATGTCTCTCAAAACAAATGTGATAAACCCAAAAATATCTGAGGTTAATGAACCAAATGAGAGATGTAAATAAATTAACGGTTGAAAACAACGTAGGTGAGACTCCATGTGCATCCTATGCTGTTGTACCTTAGTGACCCAAGAAAAGCATGTTAATATGTGTCGACAATTATGTTGATAAGTTCAAATATTTTAATATATGTAAAACTGTTTTTTTGGCCAGACTCACACATGTTTACTATATATCCTATGCTAACTAGACATTTATACAAGTTACTAAATGTCATGAAACCAAGTTGACTATTGGTAGTTTAGTTTTCCTTCCGCTTCCGTTCATCATAACAGTGACAAGAGTTTAGGACAATAATGCTCCTGCTTGGCCTCCGGTCGACACAGGTGGGGCTTGTCTGACCCAATAAATTTATCCGCATATCCTTACTATGCTCATATACTAGAGGTTCATACCAAAAGAACTTTTATGATGAATTACGATATAGTAAATAAGTGATATAAACGTATTAAGTGATCTAAAAATGTTTGTGTTTGTAGCATGTTTCTCCCCCAACATGAAAACAACTAAAAGAGGTCGTGAAACTCATTGCGTGCTAAATAAAATACCATGCGTGTATACTAAATGGTGTCTTGACTACTGGCAATAAGTTTGTGTTCAAGTCTGTGTTTGTCCAACTGACCCATTGTATCCATACAATGACCTAGTTTGAGTTTTTGAAAACCGTTTGACTGTGTTAACTAAGTTTGGCCCGATGAACCATTGGTGACCCGTTTAGCAAGTTAGGTTTGTTCATGTTTAGTAAACCTAGAATTACCAAGTAGCATCCATCATACAATCCTGGTATGCTATCATGTAAAGAAATCACATACCATGCCAATTATAGCACATACTACAAGTTTGGATCTTAAGCATACAATTTACTTCTAGCATGTTTTAACATTAACAACACATAAAATACTCTATGTTTGCCCTACAACACATACAACATGCAAGTTTTCCATTTTTAGTAACCTATGGACACATTGAACACTTTGCATGCACAAAGTTGCCCTTTCTAGTAAGTTAAGATCCTAGCCTTTGTTTTAAGCAAAACAAGAGTTCTAACACCCTCAATTAATCAATCCTGAGAAAGTTGTATCATAACATAAAAAATACCATGTCTAGATTTCTTTATCAAATTCCCAATATCAACAAAGTTTCCATTATTGGCAGGTTAAGAACAATAACTATAACCAAACCAAAACAACATCCTGGGTTATCATAATCTCATCATATAACACCATCATGTTATCTATCCCGGGTTACCATAATCTCATCATATAACAACATCCTATATGAATTGCTTTTATTTGAGATAAAAAGGTTTTAGATTAGATATCGAGATCTAGCGAGACCATTTCAATGAGAAGGAACGGAGGGAATGGTTAAAGGGACAGATTTCCTCGGACTTGGATCTCTACACGGATGTTGTAAATACCTTGCGGAGGCTTGGGAAATGGCTATGTGGGGGATGTATGACCCTGCATGCCCTTAACCATTATTGTCGTCACAAGGATGGTGTACATAAGTGCACCTTAGCTGCAGGAAATGCCACTCATTATATTGTAGGGATCCCTCAGCCGTGTGGGCCGCCTGCGGAGCCTGAGAGTGTCTTGTCTACAAGGGTGGTGGTAGATGTCGCTCTCCTTGAGCGCATCCTCGCGCTCCCCCTCTCCACTGTCAAGAGTATCCCGCTTGCGTGTCGTATGGCGTTTGCGCAGGCTTTGTCAGGGGGGTTGCGTAAAGTGGCGGATGCCCCAGGATCTATTGAGGCATGGGTTGAACTTCTGTTGTTGCCTCGTTGCACGTTACGGGCAGTCAAACCAGCCTGTAGGCAAGAACGCAGATCTGGGAACAGGAAATCGCTTCAATGTAACTCCATTATGCGACCCTTAGCGGTTTGGAAAGACGGGGCTGGCTTTGAGGAGCTGGTCAAGATCCTCCTTGATCTACCTGCGGAGGGACTTTCTTGTAGGCCAAGTGAACAGGATAATGATGGGGCAGGGACAACATTAAGCAATGCCTTCGAAAAAGTGGCAGATGGGCACTACACAGCTGCGGTCAAGGTCTTGTGTTCGTCAGGGGTCGCGCCTCTTGGGGAGGCCACTTTGAAAGCCTTGATAGATAAACACCCTATTGTGGACCCTCCGACCAAGCCTTCCACCATGCCATTTTAGCCAGCTCTACAGGTTGACGTTGATTGTGTGCTAGCGTGTATTAAATCCTTCCCGAAAGGGACCTCTTGTGGGAGAGATAGTTTGCGGGCTCAACATATCTTGGACACATTTTGCGGCCAAGGGTCCCCCATCGCGTCTGGGTTGCTTAAGTCCATCACAGATGTTGTCAACCTGTGGCTTGGGGGGCTTTTTCCTTCTGAACTGGCGGAGTTCGTTGCCTCCGCTCCACTAACCCCCTTATTAAAGCCCGACAATGGAATTAGACCTATCGCGGTTGGGACCATTTGGAGGAGATTGGTGTCGAAAGTCGCTATGCGTAAAGTGGGTAAGGAGATGGCTGCGTATCTAGGGGATTTCCAATTTGGGGTTGGGGTCCCTAATGGGGCAGAAGCAGTGTTGCACTGTGCCAATAGGTTTGTGAACATGTTCCATTCTGATGGCTCCCTGGCTATGCTTACTGTTGATTTCTCTAATGCTTTTAACGTAGTCGATCGTACGACACTTCTCAGGGAAGTTAATTGTCGATGCCCATCCATTTACCCGTGGGTGCAATTCTTGTTTGCCCGGCATGCCAGGTTATACGTGGGTGATACTCACATTGGCGCTACTACTAGGGTTCAGCAAGGGGACCCCCCTTGGCCCCCTCCTTTTTGCATTGGTCCTTCATCCGCTTGTTCTCCGGGTGCAGGAAGCCTGCTCCCTCCCCTTCCATGCTTGGTATCTAGATGATGGCACTATTATAGGTAAGACTGAAGACATAGCGAGGGCACTTGATATTATTTGATCTGAAAGGCCGTCTCTGGGGCTTATGCTTAATGTGCGTAAAACTGAGATTTTTTTGGCCGACGTGCGATGGGTCAACAACAACGCCCAATTTATTTCCTAATGAGATAGGTAGGCCCGACCGAGGGGTTTAACTCCTTGGGGGAGCTGTTAGCAGGGATGCAGGTTACATACGCTCTTTGGCCACAAAAAGGGCTTTGCGCGCGGTTGAACTCATGGAACACCTTCCGAAATTAAGAGACCCTCAAAGTGAGCTTCTCTTACTGTGCTCATGCATGGGGGTTGCTAAATTAGTGTTCGGGCTCCGTACATGTCAGCCAGAGCATGTCAAAGAGGCGGTGTCCATTTTTGATGCAGGCCTTCGGGAGGCGGTTGAAAGCATTGTTGTCTGTGGAGGGGCACATTTTGGGGACCTCCAATGGAGGCTAGCGTCGAGGGCTCAGTCGTGGGGATTGCAGGACCACATCTTGCGGAGTGCTGGTGTGATGGGGGTGGATTCTGACTACACCCTCGCACTTCGTAATATCAAAACAGTTCTTTCGGAAATTGATCTACGCGGTTATACCGATAAGGAGACCGCCCCCAAGAAACCTCAACAAACCTTGGCGAGTGCTCTTTATGGTAAACACGTGCAGACTATGGAGTGACATTTTGATATGACTCCGCGACAAAAGGCAGTGTTTGCATGCCTTCAAGAGGCCCATGCTCAAGATTTTCTGACTGTTGTGCCCATTGAAGGGCTTGGGCAGTAGATGTCGACGATTGAATACAGGGCTATTCTCAAATACCGGCTTATGATACCTCTGTTCCCCTCGGATGAACCATGCACCATTTGCAAAAAAAGCATGTCGGGATAAATTTGGCGAGCATGCGCTTCACTGGAAGGAATTGCCGGGGTTTAAGTACCGCCATGATTTGGTCAGAGATGTTCTATGGGACGTGTTTCGAAGGGCGGGGGTCTCAGCCAAGAAAAAAGCACCGGTCAATTTTCTGACTAATACGCGGGAGGGGAGATCTACCTTGCGTCCTGCGGATGTGCTTGTGTTTGGATGGTCGGGGGCAAACATGCTTGTGTTGACCTGACAGAGGTTTCCCCCTTGGTAGGTTTGCGAGACAGCGGCTTTGCACCGGGGCAGGCAGTTTTGAGGGCAGAAGCTAAGAAGGTTGCTAAGCACGAAGCAGTCTGTTTAGAGAATCAACATGTGTTCCTGCCGTTTGCTTTTGACACATTTGGATCTCTAGCCCCTAAAGCAGTACGGTTTCTGAAACGAGTGCAGAAGGTGGTGCACAGTGACTCGCAAAGCCCAAAGAACCAAGGGTTTGTATGTAGCAGGATAGGCTTTGCGATTCAAAAGGGGATAGCGGCGCAGCTTGTTGCCCGCTTACCCACCATCTAAATGTAACTTGTTGTCCTGTTTTGTAATTGAAAGTAAACATAATTATAAGGATTAAAGGTTAATGGTTTAAGGATTACACACCCTTAATACTTTGAATACTTGATCCTTAGCTTCTGTAAGCTACAAGGATGCTCAAGAGAGGTAGTCACATGGGTTTAGGGTTGTTTTTTTTCTTCTCAAGATGGAGTTTAGGGTGATTAGGGCTGTGAAAATTGAGTTTAGAAGTGTTAAAACGCATTTAGGAGGTTTAAAAACATGTTGGCGTCGTCTGAGCCTCCCTCGCGTACCACGACGGATGGGCATCCATTTAGCCGAAGTACGCGGCAGGTAGCCAACCTGGAGTTGGGCCTTTGTTTGGGCTAGGTCTTAGGGTTTGGTCGGGTCTTAGGGTTTGGGTTAGAGGTTTGGTTTGGGCTTGTTTTGGATTGTTTTAATTAAATAAAATCCATATGACAACTAACATTTAATCTTACTAGTTGACCCAACTATTTTCGGTGTTGGTTACAAACACGATAACACGTAAACATGCAATAACAAGTAATTCCACGTAAATCCACATATGCACATAATTTCAAACAAATTAATACAAGTTACTCAACAATTATTCGTTTGATTGATTCACCATTGTTCGGCACATAAGACTCATGTGTGTGATCAGGTCATTTCTTAATTATTACTACATGACTGTTTGCATATGTTGGACGAAATTAATTCATCTAATTGTGTCTAAAATATTATTGATTAACTAAGGTAAATAGTAAGTGTTAGTAGGAAAATTAACCTGAGTTTGCCGGGTGTCACCTCATCCCTTTGCAGAAAGACTTTTCATCCCAAAAATTGCTCAATGTTGCTAGGAAAGGAAAGAATATTATTTCCAGTTGCTAGATAATGCATAACGTAGAACATTACAATAGGAGTAAATTAACACTAATTTACGCTTTTTATAATGACCAACGAAAGCTCGATCACCTGGTAAACCAACTGAAAACATGCCACTTACGCTTGTGAATGTAGAAGATGCTGGTGACAAGGACCGCTAGCATTCAGAGGTAACTCATCGTCCGAAGTCCTACTATGGTAAAACCCCTGCCTCAACTCAAAATTTTTTTGCTCCAGGCGATAGTCAAACCCATGACCACCATATTGAAAGGACATGGGGCTGCAAATGCACTAGTAGGTCCCTTCATTTTAGTTACACTTTAATCTCCCATAACTAAATTTTCAAATGCAAATGTCTCTTTTCTTGTTATTTTTAAACAAACTTGTGAATTTTTAAAATAAAAAAGGAACTTGGAACCTGTATAGCCGATTATATTGGGTACATGTATTTTCATTTTTTCTATTGGACAACATCTTGCTTAATACAAAGGAAAAAATTAGTGGACGTATTTCCTAACAAAGAAAACGACATAGTATCCTAAAAGGAAACGACAATACAAAAGAAGAACAACAATTCAAGGGTGGACTGCAATCGATTCGAGTCTAGAATTCTAAAATCGTAGATAGAAATTGTAAGCCACTCTTTATTCGTACAATCTGTGATGGATTGGATCAATGGATAAGCACACAATGGAAGCCAAGAATTCTCTAACTTTTTTTAATCAAATGTGAACTAATGATAACAATTGAATGCAACAAAGCTTTAAATAGGAAATGAAAGAGACGTAAACTACCAGATTACTAGGAACTAATGCAACAACCTTAACGGTTGATTATTCAAAAACAAACAACTGATAAGTGATAAACTGAGAACTTCTTGACTAACTCCACATGCATGCAACAAAAAATATCACACGTGCATAAGGGTGTTTGGGTCATTTTCATCACCCACCCTTGAACCAAACTCCTAGACACCAATGGCATGCCTGAAATACACAAATTTCTCTTTGATAATGCTTTAGTCATCAAATCTGCTAGTTGCTCATATGTCCTGCAAAACTCTAAACTGAGTTGATTTTGTGTAACCATATCCCTTATGAAGTGATGCTTCAACTCAATATGCTTTGTTTTGCCATTCATTATTGGATTCTTTGACAAATCAATAGTTGATTTACTATCACAATAAATGACAGTAGCTTAAATCTGCTTCACCTATAGATCCTCCCGAGTTCTTCTAAGCCAGATGGCTTAGCATGTTGTTGTAGATGATATCTATGCAGTCAATATCGATGGGAAATATCGGTACTAATATTACCGGATATATATATATATATATATAGATATCCCACCGATATTGTGATTCTCAATAATCGGCCATAGCATCGTATTTCCAGATTTTGTTTTTTAGAGACCAAATTAGACTAAAAGCCCATAAAAATCATTTTTTTAGAATAAGCCCATAAACATTAAGAGCCCACGTGTCCAAAACAACCTCCTACATCCTAAACCGAACAATCAAACACTTCTAGGCTGCGAATTGGAGTATTGACTTTTGATAATATTGTAAGTAATTTATTATTATATATGATTATGTTTTAGGTTACATATGTGTGTGTACGTACGTATGTATGTATGTATGTATATATATATATATATATATATATATATATATATATATATATATATATTCTGTATGATATTAAAATATGGATATCTCATTGATAACCCATCGTGATAACTTATATCTCAAATATCGGCCCTCGACCATTCGATTTCCCACCACATTATCTGCTTAGGCTGAGATATACTCAGCTTCAATGCTGGACAATGCAGTTGTGTTCTGCTTCTTTGATCCCCAAGAGACTGTTCTATTGCTTAGCATAAAGAAGTTAGCTAATACACTTTTCCTGTCATCAGCACTACCAGTCCAATCACTATCAATAAACCCAATCGATTGATCTTCGCTACCTTTCTTGTACCAAATGCCTAACTGCATAGTCCTTGCTATGTACCTTAATACCTTTCTTGTAGCACCTGAATGATTTCTTGAAGGAGACTGCATAAACCTGGACAAAACACCTACATAATAGGCTAAGTCAGGTCTTGTATGAGTAAGATAGATGAGTCCACCTACCATACTTCTGTAATGAGTCTCTTGCACCTTTGTTTCACCATCATTAACAATGAACTTCTCATATGGAACCATTGGAACTATACAAGTATTACAATTCATCATACCAAACTTGTTGAGCAATGACTAGGCATACTTCTCTTGGCTTATAAATATTCCATGTCTAGTTTGCTTTACCTCTATACTAAGGAAATATCTTAGAAGCCCCATACCAGTCATCTCAGACATCTTCTTCATGCCCTACTTGAATTCAATCACAAGATCTTGACAAGAACTGGTACATATTATATCATCTACATACAAACATACATAGATAATATCAGTATTACCAATGTCTTTTGCATACAAGGTGGGCTTATTCATGCTTCTTTTAAATCTATGCTCAAGAAAGTAGCCATCAATTTTTGAATACCAGGCTCTTGAAGCCTGCTTCGATCCGTATAAAGCTTTCTTTAATTTGTATACTTTATGCTCAGCTCCCTTCACTTCAGAGCCTTTGGGTTAAACTACATAGATGTCTTCAGATAATTTTCCATTTAGAAAGGCTAATTTAACATCTAATTGATGCACCAACCATCTTCTCTAAGCAACAACATCAAGCACAACCCTTATAGTTTCAAATATGGCAACTAGTGCAAATGTCTACTCAAAGTCAATTCCTTTCTGTTGTGAGTAGCCCTTTGCCACTAGTATGGCCGTGTACTTCAATATTTTTCCATCTGCACCAAACTTTGTTTTGAATAGCCACTTCAAGCCCACAACATTTCTTCCACAAGGCAACGTCACAAGATCTCAAGTGTCATTCTGCTGAATTGCTGCAATTTCTTCATTCATGGCTTGCATCCACTCATTCTTTTAAGTTGCTTCACTATAGATAGTTGGATGTGCAACACTTAAAGCAAAGTGAAGATTTAAACAATCATATGAAAAATCAGTCACTTCTTGAGTGTTAGCATACACATCATTTAGTGATCTAATTTTATGTGGTTGAGTTGAGATGCTTGAAGTGCTTGACTCCTGATCATTGTTGCTTCCTAAATGCGAATTCAAAGGAGTTTGATTTCCTACCGATTCTTGAAAGCTTGCAGTTGATTCAATTTTTTCTATTGGAATGGGTCATCATACAATCTTGCATAAGCCTGAGAATAAGACTTCTATGTCACTTGCCAGTCCCATTTTACATCTTCTATGATGGTCACTTCCTCTCTTTCTCTTGACATAGACTTTTTGGTATCTAGATTATATAACCTGTAGCCACTGCCTTAAGGAGAATACCTAAAGAAGATCATTTTCTGAGATCTATCATCTAGCTTCTTCCATCCCTGAATATAAGTGTGATTGTATCTAATGCACCCAAATATCTTTAAAAATGAGACATCAGGTTTCTTTGAATACCACACTTCATAAGGTGTCCTACTTACCATTGTTGTAGTTAGAAATTTTTTTAGTATGTAAACTGTGGTGGCAATCGCTTCTTCCTACAAGTAGTTAGGCTTCTTCTTTTCTTTCAACATACTCCTTACCATACCCATCGCAGTTCAGTTCTTTCTTTCCACAACATCATTGTGTTGTGGTGTGTGTGGAACAGTAAGTTTGCTTCAAATTCCATGCTGCTCACAAAAGGTGTTGAATTCATTTGAACAGAATTCGCCACCTCAATCTATTCTCAGCTCTTTAATCTCATGACCCACTTGTTTTTCAACTAAGGCTTTAAACACTTTAAACTTTGCAAATGTTTCAGATTTATTATTGAGAAAATAAATTCAACACATATGTGAAGCATCATTAATAAGAAAAAAGTAATATAGACTTTTCCTAAAACTGGGTACCTGCATAGGGCCACAAAGATCTACATGAACCAGCTCCAGCTTTCTTGTGGCTCTCCATGAGTGAGTTGTAAATGATTGTCTAGTGTGCTTGCCTAGAATACAGCCTTCACACACCATTTAATCCTTAATCTTAGGTAGCCTAATCACCATGTTGTTTTCATGTAACTCTGTTAGGTTGTCAAAGTTTATGTGAGCAAACCTTTGGTGCCATAGGAATGAATTGGACTATGATGATTGAGTCTGAGTAGGCTGCACAACATCGGATTTAGTAGCATCAACCAAGAACAAATTATTATTAGACACCATCACACTCATGATTACCACACCTTTGTTTTTAGCAGTGCACTTGCCTTGATCAAGTAACAAGGAGTAACCTTTCTTCATTAGTTGGCCAACACTTAGCAAGTTATATTCCAATGAGGGTGCATAATACACATCAGTCAATAATTTGTAACTTGCTGACCCTATGTAAATTCTTACAGTTCCTTTGCCTTCTACCTGCTGCTTCTTCTTGTTACCCAAGTGCATCTCCAATTTGAATGTCTCATCAAAGGAGACAAAGGTATTTCTTGATCTTGTCATATGATTGGAGCAACCAAAATCTAAGAACCATAAGTTGTTTGAGTTGTTTTGATTACTTACTTCATTAATAATTGCCATGAACAAGTGTGGTTCTTCATTTCCATCATATTTATCTATGACCTCAGCTGCTACATTGGCATGCTGCTCTTTTGTGTTATGTGAGCAATCTTTGGAAGTGTGCCCATATTTCTTGCACACATAACATTATGGCACCTTACTTCTATTCATGCTTATGCCTTTACCATGACCCCTAAACTTTCCTCTTCCTCTACCTCTTCATTTTGTAAAGAAAGTAGGTCAATTACCTTCTTACATAACTTGCAGTGCATGATCCTCATTCTTCTCAAGTGTTTTCTCCATTCCGCTATTCAATCTTTGTTCTTGGGACTGAAGTGAGCCTATGAGTTTGACTAGAGTTAATTGAGACTGATCAAATGAAACGTCAATTGAAGGAACAATTTCATCAAACTTAGGTGTAAGACTCATAAGTATCTTCTCAACAATGACTTGATCTGAGATTGTTTCCCCATAAGATCTTTTCTGACTCACAATGGCCATGACCCGTGAAAAGTAGTCTCCCACGGGCTCACCATCATGTTTGGAAAGGTTCTCAAACTCACGTCTGAGTCCACTCTAGTTTCATATCTTTCACTTGATTATCTACTTGATACACCATCTTGAGTATCTCCCAACTCTCCTTGGCTATTTCAGCATATGCAAGCCATGAGAAATGTTGATCATGTACAACTTGTTGGATTAAAGCCATAGCATGAGCATCCTTTTTCTTGAGATTGCGTAATTTTGTTGGATCTAGTTCACTAGCATTGATACCGGTTTCAACCAGCTCCCATAGGGCTCTTGATTTCAGAATGGTCTTCATGCGAATGTTCCGGTAGTCATACCCTTCCCCCTTAAACACAGGAATAGAGGTTGGGGCAGTAGAGATAGTGCTGGTGTGATCCGCCATAGGATATGAGAGACCATGGAACTTTGAATTTTAAAATCACGTATCTAGCTTTGATACCACAGATGGATTAGATCAATTGATATACACACAATGGAAGCCAAGAATTCTCTAACTTTTATTAATCAAATGTGAACTGATGACAACAACTGAATAAAACAAAGCTTTAAACAGGAAATGCAAGTAACATAAACTACCAGATTACTAGGAACCAATGCAACAACCTTAACAGCTGATTATTCAAAAATAAACAAGTGATAAGTCATAAAACTGAGAACTTCTTATCTAACTTCACATGCAGGCAATAACAAATATCATACGTGCATAAGGGTGTTTGGGTCATTTTCATTAGTTTGGTATGGGGTAATGGAATGAATGTGGGAATGGAATGGATAAGGTAATGGAATGGACAAGGTAATGGAATGGATCATTACCATTCTATGTCTTGTTTGGTTGCAATGTGGGAATGAAACAAAACATTACATTGTATTGTCGGATAGATAGGAAAAGACGAAGGAATAAAATCGGTGGTGAGTGGATGTGGTGGGTAGTGGTCAATGGCGGTGATTGTGGGTGGTGATATGTGGCGGTAGCGGCGGTGGTGGGTGGTGGCGATGGTGGAAGGTGGAGGAGGATGGCCATCATGGATGGTGGGCGACGGTGTTGAATATTGGGGGTGGTGGGTGGTGGTTTGTGGCGGTGTGTGGTGGTAGTGTCATGGTGGGTGGCGACGACGACGGTGATGGATGGTGGCGATGGGTGTAATCATAGGCAAAGGAAATCGTGGTGAGTGACACTTAGATCATGGACCCACTATAAAATAAACCTCACAATAGGGACAAACCACAAAAATTGCTGATGTATTGCAAAACACATGCATTTATCATATGTAATTTGTTTAGTTTTGTATAGTTTAGAGTCATTTTCATTACTTAGTTGCTTATATTGATTTATTTCATGTTTTATAGGTCTAACTGTGAAAAAGGAGAATAAACTAGGATAAATAAACTTAAAACAAGCACAACAGTGGAACCATATAAGAATCTTAGAGAATATCTATACTATATTAATAAGTATATAGGAAGGGCAGAAATGGTAATTTATCACTTTTTAAGAGTTGTACAACTCATAAAACATAATGTATAACTCTTTAAAGCATGGTATACTAGATTTGTTGAAAACCTTAAAAGCATATCTGATTTGACCTTGCACCTCATTGGTTGACAATAGCTACACACAAATCACTACACACGGATCACCCATCAACAAATCCCAACCATTCAAAACCTCATCATGAGAGTTTCAAGACCAAACTAAAACACGCTCTCTACAAACATCTGATTAGGGTTTCTTCCAAATATAACATTTCAAAATCTCCGCCCCCATCTGGCCAAATCTCTATCTCTCCTTCTTTATGGCGATTCTTCATCTCACCAGATCTACCTCTCTATCTTGCAATTTATAGCGATCAACGAAGATGGTGGTTGTGTGGTTTCAGATCCAACTCTGATTTAGGTCTCAACGCGTAAATCGGGTTGATATAAGTTCCGAAAATCGACAAACCTAAAGTAAGATCGTGAGTTTTTCACCATCCATTGCATGTTTTTCTTCATGTAAGTAATATTTTTTTTATGTCTGCCATGAAGAAATATAGATTTATATGTAGTCAACACTCTTTTATAGTCTTTCTACTATGTAACATTTCATTTTTTGCAACTTGAAAATTTGCTTCAGGTTGCTTTCGGAAACCTAAAGTTTCAGTTTTGGATTGATGGCCCTTTCTCAACAAGTTAGGATAAGTAAAAGATTTTAACATTTAGTTTTTTTTTTTTTTTTTTGTTTGAATCTTATGTTGATGGGTTAATGGTCGCAAATTCGGTTCTAATGGTTGTTGATGACTGAGTTGGTGATTCACTGTTGTAGACAAGGGTGGTGGTTCTGGGATGGTGCTTGGAGTGCGTATGGAGATGCTTGGTTTGTGGTCAAGATTGGTCAACGTGGGTCAAGCTGGTCAAACTATCTAACCTAACACAAGGGGAGGTATAAATACCGACACCGAAGTATTTAAATACATTGAAGTATTATGCTTATGTTGATTGGTCATGATAATTTTGTATTTAACAGGTTTTTTTGGAAGGCAACTTTCATTAAAAAACTGGCTAAATCTCCAAGGCGGAGAAAAGCCAAAAAAACCCGAGTTACATTACATCAAAATTAAAATTACGCCAACATTTCCAATCCATCGTATCCTTTTTAAACCTACTTTTATACCACAAGTATCCCATAGCTTTGATGTCCGCTACAATCTTCACTTGGTGCTGGTCCTGTTCCAACTCTTTTATTACCCAATATCTTTTTTCTCTAGAGTAAGAGCAAAAGCAGTTGCTTTGTCACTTGCCATGCGTTGGGTATGTCATGAGTTGAATAAACAACATTTTTATTAGGGTAAGCATGGTTTGGTTTAATATGATTCAGTTATGGGCTAAACTGAACATATAACCGATGTTTCGCTTTTTTAGATTTTCACAACCGATAGGTTTGGGTTGCAAACGGTTCGGTTAATTTGGATATTAGAAAAGAGTGTTCAAGTTAATTTTAGTTAATAAGTCAAACTATATCTTGGGTCACAAATAAAATACTATCAATCCTTTTAATTTATAAAGGATAATACACGATAACTAATATGTTATTTATAAACAAATATAACAACTTTTCTAGACACATAAAAACTGGTTGTTAAAATAGTCATAACTGAATCATTGGTCAGTTGATTAGGTTTGGTTATTCTGCTCACTCCTAATTCTAAATTGGACTTAATGAATAACAAACAATTACTTTATGGTTGATTAGATATCAAACTTCTGTATCGGCTTGTGTTTCTTGAGTGTCGTGACCACATTTGGCATAAACAAAGTGTACCTTGGATTCGACTGCATTTGTGTTTTCGCTGTTATATAACTAGCTGCAGTTTTGGATCATTAAAGTAATATAAAGACCAACTGGTTGTTGTTTTATGTGAATCATAGTTGCTCACCATCAGGCATATGATTACATCATGAACAAAGGTTATTTTTAGAACCATCATCACCGAAGTAATGTACAAATACAACTATAGGAATAGAAAACTGGTTGGGCTGGGTACGAGTCAAAACGTGTGGGTTGGAATAGGTCAAAATAAGTTGGGTTAAGCCTGGTTGGGTATGTATATAATTAGTTGCGTGATTACATCCATATTGTAGATTTAGCCGATGGACTTACTGTCGCATTGGCAAAACTTCCTGTGAGTCGAGTTTCCACGTACTAATCAGAAGATTTGCTCATACTAATTGAGATTGTCTGGAAATTGGAAAACTTCTAAACGGTTGATTAAAAAAAGTAAGTGGGTCGATTGGTTGAAATTGGAACACGCATATAAGATACTATGTAACAAAGTAACAAGTAGTACATTATCTTACTAT
Organism: Ambrosia trifida; assembly: GCA_028751855.1. Lineage (NCBI taxonomy): Eukaryota > Viridiplantae > Streptophyta > Magnoliopsida > Asterales > Asteraceae > Ambrosia > Ambrosia trifida. The sequence goes on from CM054127.1 coordinate 96,480,420, forward strand.
TTTTCATGTTATTAAACTTTATGCTGATCAAGTTTGACTGTCTCTCTCAAGGCTTGCTGACTACATATTTTTGTATGTTAAGTTTTACAAATTAAATTTGATTAATTCATGTATGCAGCTACGTACGCTACTACCATGGCAGCAGCAGCCACAACAGTTGCAGCAGCTCATGTTGCTGTTGTGCTTGGTCGCCTGACATCTACCGCCCATATATCAAGAAACGACTGCCATCAAGATCCGGACAAGTATGGCTGCTGCCTTCAATTAACCTTCAGATAATGTTGAATGCATTCTGTGACCTTTTCTAATGTACCATTCTTTTATATCGTTGCTGCCTGGTTTGTGTTCCTTAGTTAGATTTGGGTTGTGTATCTAATCTCAAACGGGTCAAATAATAAATAAACAAATAAAGAAGGTCAAATAGAGGTCAACTTTGTAATGCATACAACTTTGATTTTTTGTTTACTTTAGTCTGTGATTGTTATCATATTTAACACATTAAGCTTTTTTATAATTATTAAATAGTTGAAAAACGTGTTTTGCGGGTCTATGTGTTCGAGTTATTATCTTAAGTGTGGTTGCTATTAGGCATTGGAAAAGTGTTTTGTGGGTCTACCTGTAAGAGTAATTATCTTAAGTATAATGTTGAGGTTATCAGTTAGATTGGCAGTACGCATAAGAGTAATTATCTTAAGTATAATGTTGAGGTTATTAGTTTAGATATGTTGTAAATTGGTTTCGGGTTAGGGATACGTGTTTTGTACTTTTGATTGATCAATGTGAAGGGTTTGTTATTCATGCAAGTTTTGTTTGTTTATTGTCTGGTTGCAGCAAGCAAATGGAACCACATCAAGAGTGATGATCCACCTGATTCAAGGGTCAAGATACCATCGGAAATCTGTACGAGTCTCTCTCATTAAAGAAGTTGGTATATGCAAGTAAGGATATTTGTTACGCATATGTATTATGATCAAATACCTTTTTATTGTTTGATATGTTTTAATACAACCTAAAGTTTTTTTAAAAAAAAATAAAATGCTAACAATCAAACCGTCAAATCGTTAACCTAGGTAGTTTGGTTTGTCGATTATGGAAACCATAGTTAACGGTTGGGTCTAGAATTTCAGCAAAGCCAGAGTAATTACTAATTAGTTTACAATATTTTTGTTTAGAATGAAAAGAAAAAAATATTATGTTGGATATTCGTTTCTTACGTATGATAGTTTTTTTTTTTTTTTTGCCAATTATCTTCCGGTAGGTGGGTGGAGCTACTACCAGTCGCAAATTTCATTGCAGCCTTTGTGATGCATATTGTATGAGCGCTGCACATCTGTGTGCACACTATGAAGGCACGAAGCATCTATGGGTCAAGCAAGGTGAAGAGGATATGGCATGTATGGATGACGAACAAAATTTAGATGAGGAAGAGGATATTAACAATGAAGATGATTTATAGGATGAAGTTGATGAAGGCTGTAACTCCTATAAGACTTGTATCAAATGCAAAGTTTCTTGTAGCAGACCAAAGATGTTGCCATGCTGTGCCAGTAGGTTACCAAAGTGTTTGCTAAGTAATTTAGAGCTAAGCCTTGAAATGGATTTATTTTGTATAGCTAAAAATGGGCAAATTAAATTTAAATTTTGTTAAATGGTATAGGTTTTAATAAACGTTAGGTATATAAATGTCCGACACATTGAAGACTATGAATTTAGTAAATCCTTTACTTGATTATATTCGCATAAAGATGATATTTGTTACGTAAGTGTATATAAATAATTGTACTCTTCTCTACATTTATTTAACTCATCCCTCCATAGGACACTGTATTGTTGTTTGTTTAATGATATAACAATGCTAAGATGTTTTGGTGTTTGCTAAATTGTAATTTAAGTTTTAATAGATAAAATGAAGATGATGGTTTGTGAAAAATGTTAGTAAAATCAGTTTTGTTGCAAAATAAATGTGATTATAATTTGACCAGTGTACAATTTCAAATATGATAACATGTTTTCTTGCTGTTTTAGAAATGGCAAATCAATCAATTTTTACAACTTCACATCATGATAACCATATAACATTTTGTTTGAATATTGCAAGTTTGGTAGAGGATATAAAGGAGGGCACTTATTTATGTTTGAAGATTCGAGCAAATTGGAAAAACGTGGTGCTAGATAGGTGGCTCAAATTTGATGTAAATATTCTTTTATATTTTTGGGGTTATGTTTTGGTTGTATGTATTTCCCTTTCTAGCGCCTTGCTAGGAATGTTTTGGTGTTGAAATAAAATTTGGTTTCAAATATACCTTTTAACGACGGTGTATTTGGTCACAATGGCATGCCTCTTCATAGCCTATAATATATCCATAACCTCAGATAGAGTTACAACCCTCCATTGTTAGTTTGACATTCTAGGATGGAGCCAAACCGTTCCATGAGAAAACCGAATGGCTTGTAAAAATCATTTTAATGGTATTGTATGTAAAAAAAAACTAAACAATGATCTCTATGAAAAAAGGTTAGTTGTCGTTCTTTTGCAAGAGGAATGAAAAGGTAACAAAAAACGACTACTGCGTTGTCACTTATCGCCGCCGCCGCATCGCGCGGGTTTCCTATACTAGTATATATATATATATATATATATATATATATATATATATCCTCTATACAACTTCTTCGCGCCATAGAAAGAAGCCCTGAAGATGTTTCGCAACCCGAAAACAAGTGAAGAATGCCACACGATTATTTTGTCTCTTGCGTGGTGTGACAACAGTCAACGAACCAGGTCAACATCCGTACACTTTTCATTTACTATTGTCATAATATGTGCATCTTTACACATCTTTCATACACTCTACCCCCCCCCCCCCCAAGTCTATTGAAGTATGAGTTATTCAGAAAACTCATCACAGAACATCTGTTTAGTCATACAACACCCGGACAATCACCCAGCAAGCATTTCATGAGGTTACCTCACCCTAACACATGGTAAATCATCTCTAACACATGTAAGTAATTACAGGGACCACCATGGGTTATTATCTAATAAACAAGTGCTCACAAACCCGATATCTATGAAACAAATACATGTTGAGATCATCATTTCACCCTTAACAAGATTTAGTAGGATATTGGTCGACTAAATCCATATTAATTTGAGTTATAAATCAATGAACCTAACCCTTTTGTACTAAAAAGGCTGATCACATTTCATTGGATCACCTAAGACATTAAACACTCGACTAAGATGCTCGCTAGTCCCACCAAGACCTATCACGATGGCATCCTAACCAATTCACAACAACACCAACAATATAGGCAAGCACATACACATGGCAATTCACACACATAGATATACAATCCTTAGTTGTTTTAACTAAACTAATGGAACCATTCCTTACCTTTGATCATCACCCTTCTCCGTGGATGTCACCCTTATGCGTCACAGCTAACATCATGTGATTGGGACACAACATAGAGGCACCTCAAGACAAACCAATCCTTCTCCTTGGAAACAATCGGCCGAAGACTAAACACACCTCACAAGTCGCTATCACTTGACAACAAAGTTTCTTATACTAACAAGGGCCTAAAGCCTCGCCACAACTCTTGATCACCCTTGTTCACCTTACCAAAAGTACTAGGATATCACCTCCAATTTGCGGCCATAAGAAATAAACCAAACACCTTACGCATGACACCATTTCTTATACTAAAATAGGCATAGGACAATAACTCTTAATCTCATGAGTTAGCAGGACAAAACTTCCACAATTAGATGTGAAGTAATCGGCCAACTATCCACCCAAACCTATGAGAGGTCACCATAAAAGGAATGTCCAAACCTTGTGAGGAATTAGCACCATGACATCACTAATACATACACTTACCACTTGATCCTTACCCAAAACACCAAATCCTCTTCCCTTGTCCTTACATCAGCCGCTAACCCCCTTCTTATGTCCCTTTCAAACAAATTGCAAGTACACTTACCTTGGGAACAAAGCACCAATCGAATATCATGAGGAAACAAGAGAGAACCATCACTTTCACCTAGATTTTTGTCACTTCTTCTTGTCCTATACTTAGCCGAAGGAAAGAATGAATGGAAGCTCATGATAGTTGTAAAACTTACACTAGAATTGGAAAGAAACAAACCACTAAAACCATCCCTTGATGAGTCAACCCACCCCTTATACCCATACCTATCCTCAATCGGCCAAGATCAAGGAAAAGACAACAATCACAAGTCCTTTTCTTTGATGACACCATGACTAGTATGCTTAAACAATGCTCCGTACAAGAAGCCCAACCCTTCCTCTATTTCTTTTGTCTCCTTCTTAGTCGATCCCCTATATAAGGAGGCTTCATTTCACTCTCAAATGCCACACCAAACACTTCCTTCTATCTCTAAACTTTCGGATACTACTCCATCCTAGCTGAAGCATTCCAAACCTTGGAGAAGATTAGGACGCTATCCAACCTCAACCATCCTTTGGTAAGATCTCTATGCCCCTAAACCTTGATCTTGTTCATTCCACTCGACCTTGTTCGACCTTTGGTTCAATACAATCACATGATCACACACATTACACACAATGTCTTAGTTTATGGTTGCTCTAACACACTAATGATCACATTTTCCTAACACAAAAACCATCGGCCCTTATGATAGCTTTGAGAAATCGAGCCATGATTTTTGAATCAATACATAACTTAAATCATCAAGTATAAATCGGTTTTCATAAATAAAAACTCACTTAGCTTATATTCAAAGCTAAGGCTAACAAACTTGGTGATTAAACTCGATTTTCTCACCAAACTCACAAACATGTCTTATGATAACTCTACGAGGCCTTGTCAAGCCCAAAATAATCAAGTTTAGTCCATTAAATAATCGGTTTAAAGACTTATGAAATGAGTTATAATCGGCTACCACATTCTAACATAGGTTAAGCGAAGTTAGAACATGTGTTAGCATTGCTTTGAAAGGAATGATGGTCTAAACACATGCTAGGGTACTTATTTTATCACAAATCAATCACACACGATGGATTAGGAACTACTTGAACCCATGACTACTTGAAAAGGGTCCATTTTATCACTATCAATGTTTCCAAACACTTTACAAGCACACTAAGGGTCCTCACAAGTACAAAGTTATGACCCACATACATAATAACCGGGTCCACAAATGTCGAGTGAACAAGTTGTATGATAAACAATGAGAACTGGTGAATTTACCATGCTCCTAATAAATCATAGGGCAAACAGTAGCGGGACGGTAGTTATCTCACAGTTACAACTTCACTAGACCACACACGACTCTATCATGTGAGTTTTACGGCCCCATTTTACTATTTTACATTTCGGGGGATAAACATGCTTCAGTACTAGTGTCATTTATAAGTGTGTGTACATTCTATCGTGACTTCCATGTGGAACATGAGACATTTTGGTTCATGAGCTCATTAGTCCTCGTACAACGTTTATTGTAACCATTAGTGTAGTCCCGAAATACTAGATCTTGTTGAATGCAATAGATTGTTATCACTTGGAAACACCTATTAGTTAGGTGTTTCAAGTGATTAATCCAAGAAACAAAGAAAACTAGATGAATATTGAAAGACCCGACACACACAATGAATAACATGATGATTCCATATCTGATTTGAAGATGAATAACCTTGGAATACTACAATAAGTACGCACCTATTCAAAGTGTGCTACAAAGATAAACTCCAAAACCCTAAACCCTAGCTGTGCACACACAATCTATATATAACCAAGACCTGGGCCTGCGCACTTAACACAAGTGCGCAGGGCCCGTCCATTTAAGTGCGCAGGATAGGGTTTTGCTTACTAAACTATGCTATAATTACATGTAAGGTCCTTCAACTATTAAGCTTTACAATAGTCATTCAAAAGTCTCTATTCTGGTAACTGTGGTCTCAATATAACCCAACAATACTCCCCCTAGACCACAGCTACCAGTCTTCAATCTTCAGTCTACATCCACATCGCTTTCCTCCCCCTCAACCTGTGTAGGAGGGTCTTGTAAGTACAGTGCGACTGGATCTATTTCAGCTGCTGGAGAAGTTTGGATAGATTCTGTTGTAGTTCCTTCAGGATTAGCCACTGATGCAGGATCTTCTGGAAGTACCTCTGAAGCAGCAGTTTCTGTAGCAGCAGCAGCTTCAGTTTCTGTAACAGCATCAGCAGCAGCAGCAGCTTGCGCAGCCTTTTCCCTGTCCTCCTTTTCTTTGTCTGCTGCGTTTATCCTGTCGACTATATCCAGCAGCTCACTCTTCAGTTTCAATGCCCTATCCACTGCCCTTCTAAACAGCACGGCTTCTTCAAACAATGTGTTTCCGGCACCAACATTGATCTGATTTGCAAATAGCATATTCAGATCTGACAAATTTAGTGCAAACACATCAACTGGATCCAAAATCCTCAGTGCCTCTGAATCGTTTTCCAGCTTGATGACCGCTTCACCAGTGTTGCTGTCATAGAACCATTTTTTGAAGTTCCTTAGCATCACTGGAAGCTCGGGTCTGATCGGAACTCGTGTGACGACCTGAGGAGGGTCTATCACATAAGTTATCATCCCTCTTCCCGTTGCTGGATCGATTCTTGTCTTTGATATTCTTCTTCTGGGCTTTTGCGGCTTAAGGATCTGGAAGTCATTCTCACACTCTTTCCTGATAAAGTTTTCAACCATGGCAGCCTGGGAGTCAAGTGAGGGATTAAGGAATGGGGCCCTGCTAAGCTACCTGATATCCCATCGAGGAAGAGATTTCAGCTCCTTCTGACCCTTGAAGTACTAGATTACCCCCCCTCTCCTTTTCACAGCATACAGTCTCTTTTCAGCATCATACTTCCACGAGATAATCTTTTCCCGGTGAGCAGACCTGGTATGATGGATGTTCTGATGTAAGGCAGGAATGGTAATGGGCCTTCTTGGGAACCAAGCTGCTCTTTTAGGGTCCAATTTGTGCCCATCGGATGTCTCATAAACGACTTCTTGATCTGTTCCCATCTCCACAAACCGCTCTGGCATTTCATCTTCGCTAACCTCGTCCACTTCACTTTCCTCAGCCGCTTTTTCTTTCTCTTTTTCTGCCTCCAGAAACTTTCCGAAATCGAAAGTTTCATCAAAAGTAGCGCTAGGAGCATCAGTTAACTGCTTCTTCAAATCCTGAAACATGTCAAACATCTCAACTTGAACCTGATGTTGAAACTTAATCAGGTATCTTTGATCTTTTATCACTTTCTCCATTTTCTTGTTCTTGCCTTTGAGCTTTTTCACCTTCTTTCTTAGCTCCTGGTTATTGTGCAGATCACTTTTCAGCGTGCAAATTTCCCTGGCCGCAACTTTACCTACCTCCTTCACAAGCTTCTCGTATAGTTCCTGATGCACCGGTTTTCGACGAGGTGCAGCAGGAGCTGATGAGGAAGGTTTAGCTGATCGGTGGGTTGGAGCTTTGGGGGCTGATGCGGCAGCAGTGGAAGGCCCTGGAGCTGAAGTGGCAGCAGTAGAAGGTCCTGGTTGGTTCGGTGGTTCAGGCCCAAACATCTGTTCTAAGACCGCTTCTCCCTCAATATCTTCTTGAGTCATAACACGGGGAATCTCAGATTCGGGAAGCTGATCTCTTCTTCTTTTCTTTCTTGCTTCCCTTTCAAATTCAGCCACTGCTCGTACATTTTCAGCGGCTTCAAGCTGTTCGGGTGTCAACGTGTCTCTCCCTTCTTGCAGTAAACCAGCTGGTCTTCTCTTTATGCTGGGTCTTGATGGAGCTGGTTCAGTCGCAACCCTTTTGCCCCTTGATTTTTCTAGGGCAATCTCTTCAGCCGTCGGCTGGGCTGAAGGAGTGGGTTCAGATGATCCAGGTGCAGGGGCAGCTCTGGATTGTGGTCTTGGTCCTGCAGCATCTGATCTTCGCTTCTTGATTTTGTTGTACAGTTCCATAACAACCGGATATCGCTGGGCCACATACATGTTTTCTAGCATTGGTTCCCAGTCCGGTGTGTTGCACTCTGTGAAGAATCTCGCCCCTCTGGTGAATATGTATTCGTCACCGACAGGCAGACCCTCATGCTGAGTGTTTATCATCATCTGGACAAACCTCGGATACATAGCCCACTTCCCTGAACCAGCATCTGCATTCTTTACCATATAGTCGAAGATCATGCCAGACAGATTGAACACTTCGTCCTTGCAGATCTTAATCATAGTTGTCGCCTATTCAGCACTCAGGGCATTGTATCCTCCCTTTCTGTGGCATAGAGACATCAAGAATACGTGACTGATAAGTCTCCAGTCTCTAGTAAGCTGACTCTTCTTTATGTCGCCTCTCTTGTCAAATTCACCCTTATAGCCGAAGATCCTGAATTGTTGGTGAATGTCAGCTTTAGACATGAATCTGAAAGTTCCAGGTTGATCTTGCAGCTTTAGCACATTTCGAACCGTGTCCTCAGTAATGATCACAAGCTTGTTTCTGACAGTTGCGTTGATACGCTTGACCCTTGATACTATTTCGACTCTAGCTGATCTCCAAAAGTCTTCAATGTGGGAGACATAAACTGGTTCAGCGTTCTGCACAGCAAATTCGACTTTACTGCGTCTTATCCAAGCCACGACATCTCTAAAGTTGACATCCTCAGTATCGAGATTCATTGGTTGATTGTGCATGCCCCTAGGATCCCAGTCAAGAGCCATCTGTTTAGCCAAGAGCACGAAAAGCCAATTAGATCTCGGATGATTGACTTTAGACTTAAACTTACACGGACAACGAACTTAGACCTAGATTTTATTAGTAATTTTTTTTGATTTAAAATTTTAACGGTCATTGGATTAAGAATTGATGGATCGGTGTCATCGGTGTCAATGGTACGTTTGAATTTCAGTTGTTAGATTATTAAGGTCCGGTTTTGAGTTCGCAGTCCGTTTAAGTGTCTTAATAGTCAATATGAAAGATGTGTTGTTGTTTAGAGTCCAAGTGTTCAAGAGTGTCAATTACGCAGTCCAAATCAAGTGCGCAGGTCCAATCAAGGTCAACATAGTCAAGTGCTCAGTCAAGTGCGCACATACTTGACTGAGGACTTGGTTAGTACTCAAACCAAAACAAGTTCGCAGTGTAAGTCCACCCGGGCATGGTAACCCCTTAGTCCACATAGTCAAGTCTGCGTACTAAGCAAGTACGCAGACACTTGAACCTTCGTTCAAGATTTCAAGTCCACAGTTATGTACGCAGCTAATTAGGGTTCCTGAGCACTTATATGACTATGAGACAAGTGCGCAGTCTCTATGAGACAAGTGGGCACTTGTTCATACATCAAGTGCGCAGATCTTCAAACATTCAAAGAACCCTTAATAGCTTGAAAACCAATAGATTCATCAAGAAATCCATTTATAACCTGTAATCACAACCAATAAATCATTAGAAACATAAGATCTACCTTAAACAGTAGATGAGAGACAATAATCAGTGCAACTAGGTATAATATGATGTGATTAAGGGTGTGATTATGGTGTGATGATGATGATGATGATGATGATGAACGGTGATGATGATGATGATTATGAACGGTGAATTGGGTGATTAGGGTTTGTAAAAAGAAATTTGGGATGATAAAACCTTTTTGACCGTTGTTGACCAGTATATATACATGAGCTAATGGCCCTGCGCACTTGAGTTAAGTGCGCAGGGCCCAACAAGTACGCAGATACCCATACTTTGGCCCAGAAATTGAAATTAAGGCCCAAATCCTTTGGATAAAGGGGGTTTTACCAAATCTTACCTTCTGCATTCAAGATCATACTAACCATACATGCCGGAACCCGTTTCAACTTCCCGTTGGATAGCTGCAGCCTAAGAACAATTGTCGGTATGCTTGTCCACTTAAATCCATGCCTTTTCTCTTTCAACATGTGTTTGGTGATACTGTTTATCATGTTTTTCGGTAATATTGACGAAAATTTTATGGACCCCACAGTGTGCTAGGTATTGGCCTACCGATCCTCAAGGTTTATTGAAATATAATGATGAGAGCTTCATGTCTATGTTACCATAAGCAGAGAAGATGATCATTATCTTGATCAGATGATGAGAGCTTCAGGTCTATGTTACCATAAGCAGAGAAGATGATCATCTGATCGTTTGGTGAGCTATCTATGTATGTTTGCACGTCACTAACATTGCGTGTCTTTTGCTGCTCAGTTTCAAAAATTTTGTTTTTCTTAGCCCCGCATTGGTAGCTTGCACTCTTAGGTGTCTTTTGATTTACCTATGCACAAAATTTTCTGTGTCTTTTAATTTCTCAACCTATGTATGACCGGACTCAGCTTGTGCAGACCTAAGGCACAGTGGGAATCCAGCTTTCCGTGTAGATCTTCATTGTTAATCACCTAGTGGCAGTTTACTTGATTCCAGGCTGAATCTACCGACACATCGTTGCTTGAGGCCACAACATCCTCTGGGTCCTATTCACATGCTGACGAGATATGATTAGTTCCTATCATTTCCTGAATTAATTTTGCAATAAGAATAGACCGGTTTACTTTCTCCCCCAAAAATCTTGTTTTAAAAGAAAAGAAGATTTTTTATAAAATATACACAATTTTTTTTTATATATATATATTTTTTATTCAAAATTTATCATCTCAAGCCATGAAACCAACTGATGAAACCGGGTTTTATCAAAGGCTTTTGTAAAGATATCTGCTTTTTGATCAGCAGTATCGATAGGCAACACCTGTATGTACCCTTTGTCGTGTGCATCGCGAATTGAGTGAATCCGAATTTCAATATGTTTGGTTTTAGAATGATCAATTGGATTCTTCACGATGTCACGACATGCATCATTATCAATAAAAATAGGTGTATGCATGACATTCAAACCGTAGTCCAAAAGCTGATTTTGGATCCATAACACCTGACAGCAACAACTGGAAGCAGCTGTGTATTCGGCCTGAGCAGTGGAGATTGACACGGTGGTCTGCTTCTTGCTCTGCCAAGACACTAGCCGGTTACCCAGAAATTGACAGCCACCAGAGACAGATTTTCTGTCTATCCTACAACCTGCATGATCACTATCAGAGTAAGCGATTAGATCGAAGTTATCGCTCTTAGGATACCATAAACCAAGTTTAGGTGTTCCTTTGAGGTAGCGGAAGACTCTTTTTACTGCAGTCTCATGCGATTGCTTAGGATTGGACTGAAAACGCGCACAGCATCCAACTGCCCACATTATATCTGGTCTGCTAGCTGTAAGATACATCAGGGAGCCAATCATTGATCGATATGTATGAGGATTCACTGAAGGCCCCTGAAGATCTGGTACAAGTGTTGTTTGGGCCGCAAAAGGAGTATTGGACGGCTTGCAGTCGGTCATGTTGAATTTTGCCAGAATGTCTCTTGTATACTTTGCTTGATGGATGAGAATTCCGTCTTCCTTTTGCTGCACTTCCAAGCCTAAGAAAAACGATAATTCTCCCATCATGCTCATTTCAAACTAAGACTTCATGATGCTTTCAAATTCCCTGCACAAATTTTCATTAGTGGAACCAAAGATAATATCATCAACATAAATCTGAACAAGGATAGAGTGTTTGTTGACTTCTTTGGTGAATAAGGTCATGTCGATCTTCCCTCTTGTGTACCCATTCTGCAGCAAGTAGGACGATAAGGTCTCATACCAAGCTCGAGGAGCTTGATGAAGTCCGTAGAGAGCCTTATCCAGTTTGTAATACTTGTTGGGATGATGGGGATCTTCAAAACCTGGGGGTTGACAAACATAGACTTCTTTTTTGATCTTCCCATACAAAAATGCACATTTCACATCCATTTGAAAGACTTTGAAGTTCTTTTATGAGGCGTAAGCCAGGAAGATACGAATGGCTTCAAGTCTAGCAACTGGAGCGAACACTTCCTCATAATCAATGCCCTCCTGTTGACGAAATCCCTGAACAACTAAACGAGCCTTGTTCTTAATTACCACACCTCGTTCATCCATTTTGTTGCGAAAAACCCATCTTGTTCCAATAGGATACTTTCCTTCAGGTAAATCCACAAATTCCCAAACCTTTAGCTTTCTAAACTGATACAGCTCATCCTGCATGGCTTCAACCCAACTTGCATCTCTGACAGCGTCTTCAATGCTGAAAGGTACAGTCTGAGATAGGAAGGCTGAAAGTGCAATGTTCAGTTTGTCTGCCTGATTTCTAGTAAGAACACCCTCAGAGATTGGTCCAATGATGTTCTCCACAGGGTGATCCTTAAAAGATTTAAATCCCATGTTTGGTTCTTCTTGAATTTGGGAAGGCAGATTGGAAAGATGATCTGTAGGAGTTGATGAACTGGATGGATCATTTGCAGACTGTTGTGCTGAAGATGTTTCTTCTGAAGCTGGAGTAACTTCAGGAGATGGAGTAGTTTCAACAGATGCATCACCATTTGTGGTCTGAAGGGGAACAATTGGATCAGCTACGAGTGGAGAGAAGCGGGTGGTGAAAGGTGCTGCATCGTCTTCTGAAGAGTAAAGAGTATCTTCAAGAGGAGAAGGATCGGCTGCTTGATTTTCAGATGGTTGTTCATCAATGATGCTGAAACTGTTGAAAACAACATCCACGTCAAAGAACCAGTCAGGACCGGCTCCTGTATTGGTAGAGTTGGATTCCTGCCAATCAACATAAAAAGACTCGAGAACCATTTTGGTTCGTTTGTTGTATACTCTATAAGCTTTTTGACTCGAGGAGTATCCAACAAAGAAACACTCATCACCAACTGCATCGAACTTCATTATGTTCTCGAAATTGTTAAGCAGCGTGCATGAGCATCCAAAAGGCCTGAAGTAGTCAATCAAAGGTTTTCTTTTAAAAAGCAACTCATAACCTGTTTTCCCGCGCGTCTTTACAATTAAGACTCTGTTAAGAACATAACAGGCGGTATTCACAGCTTCAGCCCAGAAAATGATCGGCAGTTTGGAGTCGATAAGCATCGTTCTGGCCGCCTCAATAAGTGTACGATTTTTCCTTTCAGCAACACCATTCTGTTGAGGAGTTCTCGTAGCACTGTACTGAAGATGAATTCCTCTGTTGTTGCAGAAAGTCACGAAACTTTGATTCTTGAATTCGGTTCCGTGATCACTTCGGATTGATCTAACTTTTGTCTTTATTATGTTTTCAATGAGAGGAACAAACAGCATCAGAATCTCAGCAACTTCACTTTTGTATTCCAGAAAGTACACCCATGTAAATCGAGAAAAATCATCTGTTATCACCAAACAATAAGATTTTTTAGCTAGACTCTTAACACTAATAGGACCAAACAGATCCATGTGTAATAATTGAAGAGGTGAGTCTATAGAATTCACAGCTTTGGACTTATGCGACTTTTTGTGTTGTTTTCCTTTGGCACATGCTAAACATTTTTCAGAAAAGGGGAATTCCTTAGAAGGAAGACCTCTCACAAGATTTAGTTTTGAAAGCTTATTAATATTTTTGAAGTTAACATGTCCTAATCGCCTATGCCAAAGCAGTGACTCTGACTCGGATGCTTTAGAAAGTAAGCATGTCATTTGACATTCAGACTTTGCATCCCTCTTATTTATCACGTAAGTATTATTTTGTCTAGGAGCTTTAAGCATAATCATGTTGGTAGGAGGAATGAATCCTGGCTTTAGAAAGATGCACTCCATGTCATTAAATAACACTGAGATTCCTTTGTCGCAGACTTGTGATACACTCAGCAGATTGTAACACAATTCTGGAACATAGTTCACATCTTCTAAAGTCAATGCATCAGAAATCACGTCCCCTATCCCGACTATCTTTCCGCCCTTCTCATTGCCGACAAAAGCAACAAACTCTCCATCAATGAATCGATAGTTTTTCAGGAGTTCTTTCAGTCCCGTCATGTGCCTTGACGCCCCGCTATCAACATGCCATAGATATCTCATCAGGGCAATCAACCACTTTTGTAGTTTATTCTGAAAAATACATAAGACAAGAGAAATATACAGATAAATATACGAGACACTATGTACAAACACGACTCAGACCACACCTTAAGTGACTTTTGGAATCCAGGTCTGTTTTAGTTTTAATTAGTCGTGATTTTCCCCAGACACAAACTCTTGCCTTTTCCAATTTTTTGTGACCTTAACAAAACTTTTTATAGTTTCTTGAAGATCTTTAATTTGAACTGCAAAAGATTTTTGGTTATTGGTATCAGTTTGTGGTTTGGGTTGCAAATGACACTTTTTAACCACATGTCCTTCATTTCCACATCTAAAACATTTAGAGTGTTTTGGTTTGATCTTTGAAGAAGATCTGGATGATGATGGTTGTGATGTTCTTCTCTTGTTGTTGCTTGAATTGAGGCTGTCTGTTGAACATGCTTCATCACTGTTGTTGTTGCTTGATTCTTCGTTTGTGTTGCATTCTGGCTCGCTGATGTCACTATCTGTATCACTTTGTGATTCTTCAGAAATTTTGTTATCTGTTTCACTTTGTGATTCTTCAGAACATGACATATCTGTTGATGATGGTGTAAACTCTGGAATTTCTTCAGTAAGAAATTTCCCAAACCTGTTTCTTTTTAGTTCTGGAACAAATGGAGATGGTCTATATACATTTTCATTATCACAGAATGCATCATTAAGATCAACACAAACAGGCATAACATTTTCAACGCAAACATCCGATCGTTTGATAGGATTCATCCTATCATTTGGGTCCACAACACCCTTGAAATCAAGTTTAGAGGTTAAAGTAATACAGTCATCCAGCCTAGATAAACTATTACAGTTATCCATCCTAGATAAACTATTACAGTCATCCAAATTAGTTAAGTTATTACAATCATCCGAATTCAAAGAAATGTTTGACTTATCATGGCTCTAGATGAACCAATTCACTGTAGAGTAATTGGCACCTGGGTGACCTAACCCCATTGTTTGACCACCACAACTGTCATCATCGTCCACCTGATCCTGTTGGGTCATATCTGCACTACTTTTACTCATATTAGAGTGTGACTCAGATGTGACACATTCTTTTTCAAAAAGATCATTTTTTGGATGTGGTTTTGGAATGGGTATATATTCACTTTTGCTCAAGGGTAAAAACAGAGATTTTACAATTTCCTTTTTATCCTTATACCCTATTCCATCTTTGACAAAAGATTTCCTTGAACAATCAAGGATATCAGTATGAGCATGCTTGCTTACGTTCCATTTGTCCACAACAATTTGGAGATGATTGGTTTCATTTCTAGATTTTTCTAGTTTTTCAATTAAGTCATTTATTAAAAAATCTTTTCCAGAGAACAAATTCTTTTAGAGTGTGCATTTCAGCAATTGTTGCATTTAACTTTCGCTGATAGGCTAACTCATTTTCTTTCATTTCAGTATTGATTTTTCGTATGTCATCCATTTCTCTTAAAATTCTCCTATTGTGGGACAAACAGTAAGCAACGGCTGTAACATACCTTGGTGTGCACAGCTTTGATTTTATTTCGAGAGGAATACTTACCAGGTCTCTCTCTTCAGCTTTCTTCTTCATGCTCTGTGATTGCTGATCGTCCTTGCTTGTGGAAGTCTTTTCAGCTACAAAAGCTTCCTCAGCAGCAGTCTCCTTCCCTTTGTTCACACTCAACACGCTTCTTAAACCAGCCTTCTCCATCTCTTCTCTTTTTGGCATTTCAGCTGATGACCCCTCCAGAGAGCTCACACCAAGAGGTGACTTTGTGCAGATCTTTGCCATCAGTGCTTTATTAACTTCAGCTTCTGCCACAACGACTTCCTCTCCCCAATCGAAATCTTGAACCACAAGCGCCTTCTGCTGGTTGACTTCTCCTCCTTCAGTGATTGCCACCACTCTCTTTGCTGGTTTGGCTTCAACTTGATTTAGAGTTGGACATTCATACTTGAAATGTCCGAGAGTTTTGCAGTTATAACACCTGATCTTAGATTTGTCAAACCCCGCTTTCCCCATGCCGACTCTTCTACCGGTTCTATCTTGAAACCTCTTCACCCTCAAAGTGATCATGGCCATCTGCCATTTCAAATCCATTTCCTCCATATCGTCTGGGTCAACTTGATACATGTCCTCAGGGCTCATCATATCACTTTTTAGATCACCAGTCTTTAATGCTTCAAAGCTGGTCATGAAAGCGTTGAAAAGTTCAACATGTTCAGTTGCCAGCTTTGTCTGTTGAGGATTGAGAGTTGACGGCTGAGGGTTAGTGACACTGGGTTGAGAGTATGGGACAGCTTTTCCTGAACTTGAACTACCACCAATTGTTCCATCAGCATACACGTGAGATGAGCTTGAACCCATGTTGCCCACTGGAGTCATTAACGCTAAGTTCTTCATTGCAGTGATAGGAACTGCCTTTGGATTGGTCTGATTCATCTCTCTTTTTGTAATGTCCATCTCAAAGGACTTCAATGTGTTGATGAGATCAGCCAATGTAGACTGGGCATCAAGATATTCTTTTCTGATTAGCATGCATTGGATGCTCCATTCTTTTGGCAATGAATCCCGCAGCTTCTTGATAGAATTTCTGTTGTTCACAGGAATTCCAGCCTTCTTCATCTTTGTTAACATGCTCATAAACCTATCAATGTGCGAGCTCAGACTTTCCCCACGAATACTACCAAACATATCATATTCTTTTTGCACCATGTCTTGCTTGTATTGGCGCATCTCTTCATTCCCTTCGTAGTATTCATTCAATGCAAACCACAGATCATGTGCCGTTCCATACTCTTCAAACATGTTGTAAACATCATTAGATAGGGCCATGGTTAGAGCACCATAAGCCTTATGATCTCTTTGAAGTAATTGTTTGTCAACATCGGTATAGGTGGTTGGATCAGGGTTGAATTCTTCTCCAGTGGCAGTGGTTCTCATGGGAATGTGTGGGCCCAACTGGATAGAGTTCCATTGGGTGAAGTCTGTCACGTAAAAGAATGACCTCATTCTGTGTTTCCAAGTCCCGTAATCTTCAGCACCTTTTAACTTAGGTACTCTTGTAGTAGTTCCGGTTTCTAGGACTTGTTGTGTGATAGGGTTAACAGTTGATTGATTATTGTTACCAGCCATGATTTAGATGAATTTTAGAAACGTGGTTTAACAGATTTTAATTATCAGTTCAAAAGATTGTCCAAGTCCGTAAGTACACAGCAAGTTCGCAGCTAAGTGCGCAATTAAGTTCACACTTAAGTTCACAACAGTCTGGATAAGTATGCAGCAACCTGTAAGAATATAAACAGCCTTGTCAAGTTGTAGTCTTAGTTAAGTGTGCAGCTCGGAAGTATACGTGTGGCTATAAGTTCGCAGATCAGTCAACACTTGGGCATTATAAGTGCTCAGTGTTTACTAATCAGCCTGCGCACTAAATTAAGTGCGCAGACTCACTTAAACTCTCGTTTAAGATTTTAAGTTCGCAGAAACCCTAGCCAAGTACTCAACACTACACCTTCAGTAAGTGCGCACAAATCCACGATTTCTGTTTAAGTATGCAGAAACCCTAGATAAATACTCAAGACAATGAGATGCTATAAGTGCGCAGAGATCAACTTAGATGAACAAGTGCGCAGAAATCAACTTAAATGAATAAGTGCGCAGAAAATTCAAATTAAAGTGCAATAAGTACGCAGAAACCAAATTCACAGGGCAACAAGTGCGCAGAAACCCTAGATGCGTACAAAATGACAAGTGTGCAAAATATAATCCAAGTACTCAAACTAAGAAACAAGTGCTCAGCTTATGAGATATGTGCGCAGGATATATGAAATAAGTGCGCAAATACGAGCTGTAACAAACATAAAATTCAGCTGAATCCTTTCCAAACCATTTTCTGATCAAAATAACATACTTTAAACATTTAGAAACACGATTTTCACAAAATTTGAAACCAAAATATGAGAAAAACACCTAAATTTTAAAGTTTACAAAGAAAATAATCTTGATAATAAAAGCTTAACAAGATGAGGGTTTTGGTATCTTAAAGTAGATACAATCTAGAGCACAAAGGCTCTGATACCAAATTGTAGTCCCGAAATACTAGATCTTGTTGAATGCAATAGATTGTTATCACTTGGAAACACCTATTAGTTAGGTGTTTCAAGTGATTAATCCAAGAAACAAAGAAAACTAGATGAATATTGAAAGACCCGACACACACAATGAATAACATGATGATTCCATATCTGATTTGAAGATGAATAACCTTGGAATACTACAATAAGTACGCACCTATTCAAAGTGTGCTACAAAGATAAACTCCAAAACCCTAAACCCTAGCTGTGCACACACAATCTATATATAACCAAGACCTGGGCCTGTGCACTTAACACAAGTGCGCAGGGCCCGTCCATTTAAGTGCGCAGGATAGGGTTTTGCTTACTAAACTATGCTATAATTACATGTAAGGTCCTTCAACTATTAAGCTTTACAATAGTCATTCAAAAGTCTCTATTCTGGTAACTGTGGTCTCAATATAACCCAACAATTAGCTATCAAAAGCCATGGAACACTTTAATAGATCTATTGGGTTGACACCCCTACTCTTGGTTAGTCGCTCTAACCGGTTACATACAAAAGAGTGTTGGTATTCTACTATACATACATTGTTTTTAGTGTACAATGCGTGAGGCACAATAGTCAAGAGGTTTGGTTACGTGTCACACCCTCAAATTTCCACTTGCGGAGTTTTACCGCGAGGCGCGAGACACACCAGGATCGAAGTCAACGGTCACAATAAACGACATCTATATGATATGAAAACAACGTAAATTGCCCATTTAGTTTCAAAAATCCAACCATCGCTTGCGGAAGCGTAAACTTTATTACAACTCAAAAGTAAAACATGAAAGTCTGATAATACTCAAAATGAAATGCAAATGGATCCTAGACGCGGTGAGACTCCGTGCGCCTAAACTCAATGCTGCTACCTTAGCGACCTGAGAAAACATGCCGAAAAGACGTCAACATATAATGCTGGTGAGTTCACAGGTTTTAAGTTTACAAAGCGTTTCAAGCGTAAAGAGTTTCGTCAACAGTACCAAGTATGCAAACCTTTAAGTAAATAACAAACGTTTCCTTACTACTACAACTGTGTTGCCGAAACCATTACTCACAAGCGTTGCATGTGTTGCCACCCGTGTTTGAGTTGCCAAAAATAATAGAGACAATATGCACCCGCCCGGCTCCCAGCCGTCGGGTGGGGTTCGTCAAGTCCAATAGATCTATCCACATTTCCCCCGTTGTGCCCCGTACATTCATGGTTTCCAGGGACTTAGCATTGCGTTGCGTCGTATAGTAATTTAAAACAAGCGTTGCGTTTCATAAGCGTTGCGTTTCAAAAGTGTTGCGTTTCATAAGCGTTGCGTTTCAAAAGTGTTGCGTTTCATAAGCGTTGCGTTTCAAAAGTGTTGCGTTTCATAAGCGTTGCGTTTCAAAAGTGTTGCGTTTCATAAGCGTTGCGTTTCAAAAGTGTTGCGTTTCATAAGCGTTGCGTTTCAAAAGTGTTGCGTTTCATAACATAAACATTGTATTTGTTAAAACGTGTGGCATGCTTCTCCCCCGAGAAAAAGTGTATAAAAGAGGGGCTGTGAAACTCACCTTAGAGTGCGTCTTCTTGATAATTAGAGATCCAACCCGTGTATGGTACTCCCGACTAATGACAACCTATTAATGAGTTTACATAAGTGTGATGACTACTAACCCGAAGGCTAACTAGTCCCCGATTGTCCAGATCTTGACTCTATGTGTTTAAAGTGTGTTTGAACGATAACCGGACATCCCAGACCGACCCGACATCCCGTTGGTGACCCATTACATCAATTAGTCATGCACATAAGGTTAACACATAAGTTTCAAGCATAAAACACTTAGTTTGCATCAAAAATCTCATTCCGGACATCAGATGGTCGAATGCGGTTTGTCCCCTTCCACGTTCGACCCTTTTGAGCCACGTTCTAACTTGAAATCCGTTCGTTTTACAAGTTACCTGAAATAGCAAATGACGTGTGCGTAACTATACATATTTTACAATGGATTTTAACACACGTTTTTGCTTTAATATTTATAAAAATGTTTTCGACCTTCATATTAAAACACACACACTAGGGCAAGTGTACCCTGTCATATATGTAGTAAGTACAGATAAGAACCAAGTATCGATCCATGGACGCGCGCGGAGCAATGGTACTAAAACTCTATTCCCGATTCACCAGTAAGTAAAATATAAGTTTGAGTTTTGTTTAAAACTAAATTAATTCTAAAACATGTAAATAACTTAACTACGACTCCAAATAGAAAATATAACTATATAAGCTATAATACGCCATTCCTAGCATGTCATCTATATAAGAAATAAAAGCGTGATCAACATTCCCATTTTTCGACAGTTAGTGTCCCTTTCGGGCATCCTAACATGACAACTATATGGAAAGCTAACATGAATACACACGTTAGCCACCTCAAGTCGTTCATTAGCGAGCAGCTGATATGATCTCATGCGAATCTTTAAAGATAGGTTAGTATCACCTTTCGGGAGTCCTCAACCGCACTAGCCAAGGAAAGCAATATCGAATACACAATACGACCACCGAAACTAGCATAAAGTAGAGCATTTCACAACCTATTCCATTTTACTAACTTTGAACACAAATCTACTAAGATCGCTATTTCTACCAAAATAACTAGCAAAGATCATTAACCGTGTCAAAGATTAGTAACAACACCATTAAGCTTTTTAAACTCTTTTACGTGCCGGTAAACATTTATAATCATTATCCGAGTGACTTTAACCAAACCAATACCCGGTTACAGTTTCATGGTGTAAACCTTATTAACAAGTTAACTAGTTTACTACCGGACGATTAAACGGACGGTTTTCTCAACAAGTAATCCGCCTAACACATTCGATAATCATCAAAGTCATCCGAACACAACTACAAATCTATCAACAATGAAACAGGGTTGCATTATGATCATCACGATTCAAACATGAAAAACGCCAAATTTATACAAAACTTGATTTCACGCAAACGATTGTTTTAACTACTAACTAATACTAATGTTCTTGCCCGTAGGCGTACGATTAACTAAAATAACATCAAAATAGCAAACAAAATCAGATTTGGATCTAAGAAAGCTTAAAGGATCAAACCATAAGATTGCTAAAGAGATGGATTGGATGATGAAGGGTGGATCGGATGGATTCCCGAGCTTGTTAAACGGCCTTCCAGCAGCTCCTTTGGTCCAGAAATCGCCTAAAATCGCCTCTCCAAAACCCAATACTTTGAACAGAGGCTGAATGGGAGTTTTATAGCTGAACAGGCCCTGTGAGCGGCCGCTCACTTT
The DNA here is from genome assembly GCA_028751855.1 of Ambrosia trifida. Taxonomy (NCBI): domain Eukaryota; kingdom Viridiplantae; phylum Streptophyta; class Magnoliopsida; order Asterales; family Asteraceae; genus Ambrosia; species Ambrosia trifida. The sequence continues at coordinate 96,501,799 of CM054127.1, forward strand.
ACAGACAAGTGGGCAAAGCTGACGTAGGGCTTCTAGAAGCTTCTAGAGGTGTTCAGGATGGCGAGCGGCCGCTCGGAGAGAGTGAGCGGCAGCTCACAGAGAACAGCACGACAGCACGATCTTTAAAATTGCATATAAAATCGTAGAAAAATCGTTAGGAGGTGTTCTTTATATGTCTGGAAAGGTCTCGGAGCGTAGAACAATTCTTATTTGAAAGTCGAAGTCGGATTTTGGGTTTTAGAAGGGGTAAAAACGATCCGAATAGCTGTTGCGCAAAAGTTCTCTTGATAAAGGGCCGAAATCCTTGTTTTTCTTCGGGTTTTCTTCCGGGACATCGTTTAAGACCTGTAATCATAAAGATACCAAATAAGTACCAATTCATCATGTATAAGGCCAAAAACATATATAAATGGGAGTTAAATTGGGACTTTTATATGTGTAATCTAACGTATATCAAACATCCCCACACATAAACATTGCTTGTCCCTAAGCAATAGAACAACAACACTCCCAATGGCAACACGAGTAGTAAACCAGAAAGTTAATAAATCAGATGGCTAGCTGGTTTGTCAAAAGACATCATCAAAGATTTCAAACCGACAAGCACTTGAAAATATAGAAATCAAAAGCAATGGTTAACATCAAATCGACTAAGCATGCATATCTGTACACCACTCACAATGTTCACACACACTCGGCTTGTTTGTGGATCATACATATGAAATGTGTATGTGTAAACTCTTAATGCCTAGACAATGACTTGTGCGATATCATATGCTTGTTAAAAGATCTAATCTCTACCAATTCACATATAGAAATGCATAAATCAAGAGGACTTGTGGGTTGTAATGATAGGCAAAGGTAACGGGTATGGAATGGATATTTAAAGTGACAAAACGGCTAAAACTCGGCGGTTATGTCTAACTAATAGATACAAACGTAAACTATACAAACCACACGCGAATATAGGTGATTTTTATTTACCTTGAGCTAACCACAAAATTCTATCTTTAAAGCACTGAAAACTGCTCAAACTCTTCTAAATCACCATATTTTAGGGTATACTATTTTTTCTGCATATTTTTTTCTTTCTTTTCTTTCTTTCTTTTTTTTTCTTTCTCTTTTTTTTTTAACTTACAATACTGAATACAACTGATAAATATAACATGAATATACACAAAACACGGGGTCTAAATGCCCGAACATGAACTATATACAATAAAAAACGAGTCAAACGATAACCTAAACCGAGTTTCAACACAAAGGGTTTAAAGTAAAAAGGCTAAATTTGGTTAAGTGGTGAAATGGTAGGTTAAGTAAGAAAAACACGGAATATAGGCTCAACATGGTTAACTAATGGATAACATTTGGGTGCGGGAAACAGATAAAACGAAAAGAAAAGGTTTAAATCAAAAGGGTATCCTAAATGCCTCAATCACTTTCATGCAATTCTACACATATATGATCTCGAAAAGTATGCTAATAACAAGTTCTAAATCACATAAGCCATTCGGCGCACTCATATTTCGCATATAGCGAGCAAGTATCGAAAAAGCAATAAAAGGCTCAAAAAGAATGCTCACGTAACGGAAGGAATGGGTACAAATGTAAAAATTAACATGCCAGTCACTCTTTTGTTTACCACTCGTATCAAACACTATTGTTTTTCATTTGGCTTGTCCGCTTTTATCAAATCTAATGCTTCCTAAAACATAACCAACCGTACTAATTTACAAAAATTATGAAGAATTCACGGCTTTGTTGCTTTATGTTATGCCATAAAAAATTAAAAACTGGGAGTTTTTTTCACAACTTGGGACAAGCAAAGCTAATATTGTTAACAACCCTCCCCACACTTGAATATCACATTGTCCTCAATGTGACTCAAAAAATAGTAAAGCATTATGAAGAGCTAAACTATAGTGTAAGCCGAGTAAAGTTAACATAGTTACCCTCCCCACACTTAAACGTCACATTGTCCCCAATGTGAAAATAGAAAGCGTTTATGAAATAGCTAACTATCGTGTGAAAAAGGAGAATAATACTCCCCTGTTGGTGATATCCTAAAAAGCATGGTGACTGCATTGAGCATCCATACCGGTGCTCGCCAGTTCCCTGCACTTCCAACATTCTTGACAAAACAAAATATATCAAATCCATTCATCATCTCATTATTCAAACCAAATAAACAATACTGAAATAAAATACGAATGTTTATGAAGTATCAAAGAAACTTGGGGCTCGTTTGTCCGATTATGAAGAAAGCCCCAAAGTTTCATGAACAGTACTTATCTAAACTAAGATAAAAAACACTAACAATCTTAAAATTTTGGGTTTTGTTAAGCCATTATGAAGAAACCCCAAAACTTAAGATAATTAACAATAATCCACACACTAGAACATATGGAATTTGGAGACTTTTGAACAATTATGAAGAATCCCCAAAATTCATGAACAAACCTAATTTACACTAAGATAAACACTATACTATAAGCATAACATGAGATTAATCTATTATTATGCTTAATTACACTAAATATTATGCTAAAAATTCAAACAAATCTTTAAAATTTTCGGATTTGATTTGGACATTATGAAGAAAACCCAAAAACTCAAAGATTTGGACAATAACATACCCTAATCTATACTAGCAAAGCAAACAATCCATCTAAAATCTATAGGGTTTGTTAAACATTTAGGAAGAGACCCAAAAATTCAGAAAAGATTGCATAAAACTAGATTACATTACACTAGAACAAGAAAAATTGCAAGAATACAAGAGATTCATACCTTGGACTTGAAGATTTGGATGTGGAATTGATAGGTTTTTGGGTGTTTCGTTGAGAGCAAGTGCAAGAAATCGGGTAAAATAAAAGTGAGCGGCCGAGTTTTTGTTTATTAGGGTTGATTTGGTTCAGTTTTTAAGTGAAATACCCAATCTGCCTCTGCCAAAAATTTCGAACAGAGCCTTCGCGCGGCCGCTCGCCAGATTTTTTTTAAGTACTGGGCGTTTGGAGCGGCCGCTCAGTGCCAGTAAGCGGCCGCTCATTGTAGCTGATGTGAATTTTTGCTGCAGTTTCGCCTCCAAAATCGCCTGCACTCGCTCTGTTTCAACACAAACAACTACATACCTGTTTTGAGACGCTTCCTATCATAATACCATGGTTTTGAAGCGACTATCCACACAATCACAAGGCGCGAATCAAACCTGCAAAAAGATTAGAAACAAACTACAAAACAAGTTAAAACTAACAACTTAACTAAAAATTATACTAAGTTATGAACATTTGTACAATTTGGCGCACCCATACACGCCGTGCTATGTTTATTAACGAGTCGCTAGCTAGACTCACTTCCCCACACTTATTAAGCATGTGGGGCGTAGAGGTCGATTACCTCTACGGATTGGTCAACCGGTCCATCAATGTAAGCTTTTAAGCGATGACCGTTGACTTTCAAACTTAGTCCATTTTGATTTATGGACTCGTCCATATGGACTTTAAACTTCTTGGAATGACCGTTTTCATAAAAGATTTTCTTTAAGATCGCTTTCGCCCGAATGGAGATTGAGTACGGGCGAGAAGATCGATCGAGCAATGAACAGACATCGGCCATCCCCACACTTAAACTGACGCAATGTACGAAATAATAGAAGAAATAATTACAGACTCGATCTAAGAAAAACGGAAGAAATATAGATAGATAAATATACTAAAAACTATACACTAATTTAAATTATGAAAATATATAAAATATGAAAATATACACTATTTTCAGGGAAATCTATGTCGCTCGCGCATCGCGAAGAAGTATAGACCGCTTCTCGCGTGGCGCAAGTGAGTACAATGACTCAAGGTGCTCGCGCGTCGCAACAAGATAAAGACCGTCTTTTTGCTTGCGCGAAAACAACCTTTTTCACCGAAAAAATAATATAACGGAAGTTGACGGATAGAAATGATGATGGATGCCAATGAAATGAGTTAAAAACAGAAGATAGCGGCTCTTCACGTTACGCGAAGGACTCTGGTGATCCTATTCTAAAATACATACATTGTTTTTAGTGTACAATGCGTGAGGCACAATAGTCAAGAGGTTTGGTTACGTGTCACACCCTCAAATTTCCACTTGCGGAGTTTTACCGCGAGGCGCGTGACACACCAGGATTGAAGTCAACGGTCACAATAAACGACATCTATATGATATGAAAACAACGTAAATTGCCCATTCAGTTTCAAAAATCCAACCATCGCTTGCGGAAGCGTAAACTTTATTACAACTCAAAAGTAAAACATGAAAGTCTGATAATACTCAAAATGAAATGCAAATGGATCCTAGACGCGGTGAGACTCCGTGCGCCTAAACTCAATGCTGCTACCTTAGCGACCTGAGAAAACATGCCGAAAAGACGTCAACATATAATGCTGGTGAGTTCACAGGTTTTAACTTCACAAAGCGTTTCAAGCGTAAAGAGTTTCGTCAACAGTACCAAGTATGCAAACCTTTAAGTAAATAACAAACGTTTCCTTACTACTACAACTGTGTTGCCACCCGTGTTTGAGTTGCCAAAAATAATAGAGACAATATGCACCCGCCCGGCTCCCAGCCGTCGGGTGGGGTTCGTCAAGCCCAATAGATCAATCCACATTTCCCCCGTTGTGCCCCGTACATTCATGGTTTCCGAGGGACTTAGCATTGCGTTGCGTCGTATAGTAATTTAAAACAAGCGTTGCGTTTCATAAGCGTTGCGTTTCAAAAGTGTTGCGTTTCATAAGCGTTGCGTTTCAAAAGTGTTGCGTTTCATAAGCGTTGCGTTTCAAAAGTGTTGCGTTTCATAAGCGTTGCGTTTCAAAAGTGTTGCGTTTCATAAGCGTTGCGTTTCAAAAGTGTTGTGTTTCATAAACGTTGCGTTTCAAAAGTGTTGCGTTTCATAAGCGTTGCGTTTCAAAAGTGTTGCGTTTCATAAGCGTTGCGTTTCAAAAGTGTTGCGTTTCATAACATAAACATTGTATTTGTTAAAACGTGTGGCATGCTTCTCCCCCGAGAAAAAGTGTATAAAAGAGGGGCTGTGAAACTCACCTTAGAGTGCGTCTTCTTGATAATTAGAGATCCAACCTGTGTATGGTACTCCCGACTAATGACAACCTATTAATGAGTTTACATAAGTGTGATGACTACTAACCCGAAGGCTAACTAGTCCCCGATTGTCCAGATCTTGACTCTATGTGTTTAAAGTGTGTTTTAACGATAACCGGACATCCCAGACCGACCCGACATCCCGTTGGTGACCCATTACATCAATTAGTCATGCACATAAGGTTAACACATAAGTTTCAAGCATAAAACACTTAGTTTGCATCAAAAATCTCATTCCGGACATCAGATGGTCGAATGCGGTTTTTCCCCTTCCACGTTCGACCCTTTTAAGCCACGTTCTAACTTGAAATCCGTTCGTTTTACAAGTTACCCGAAATAGCAAATGACGTGTGCGTAACTATACATATTTTACAATGGATTTTAACACACGTTTTTGCTTTAATATTTATAAAAATGGTTTCGACCTTCATATTAAAACACACACACTAGGGCAAGTGTACCCTGTCATATATGTAGTAAGTACAGATAAGAACCAAGTATCGATCCATGGACGCGCGCGGAGCAATGGTACTAAAACTCTATTCCCGATTCACCAGTAAGTAAAAGATAAGTTTGAGTTTTGTTTAAAACTAAATTAATTCTAAAACATGTAAATAACTTAACTACGACTCCAAATAGAAAATATAACTATATAAGCTATAATACGCCATTCCTAGCATGTCATCTATATAAGAAATAAAGGCGTGATCAACATTCCCATTTTTCGACAGTTAGTGTCCCTTTCGGGCATCCTAACATGACAACTATATGGAAAGCTAACACGAATACACACGTTAGCCACCTCAAGTCGTTCATTAGCGAGCAGCTGATATGATCTCATGCGAATCTTTAAAGATAGGTTAGTATCACCTTTCGGGAGTCCTCAACCGCACTAGCCAAGGAAAGCAATATCGAATACACAATACGACCACCGAAACTAACATAAAGTAGAGCATTTCACAACCTATTCCATTTTACTAACTTTGAATACAAATCTACTAAGATCGCTATTTCTACCAAAATAACTAGCAAAGATCATTAACCGTGTCAAAGATTAGTAACAACACCATTAAGCTTTTTAAACTCTTTTACGTGCCGGTAAACATTTATAATCATTATCCGAGTGACTTTAACCAAACCAATACCCGGTTACAGTTTCATGGTGTAAACCTTATTAACAAGTTAACTAGTTTACTATCGGACGATTAAACGGACGGTTTTCTCAACAAGTAATCCGCCTAACACATTCGATAATCATCAAAGTCATCCGAACACAACTACAAATCTATCAACAATGAAACAGGGTTGCATTATGATCATCAAGATTCAAACATGAAAAACGCCAAATTTATACAAAACTTGATTTCACGCAAACGATTGTTTTAACTACTAACTAATACTAATGTTCTTGCCCGTAGGCGTACGATTAACTAAAATAACATCAAAATAGCAAACAAAATCAGATTTGGATCTAAGAAAGCTTAAAGGATCAAACCATAAGATTGCTAAAGAGATGGATTGGATGATGAAGGGTGGATCGGATGGATTCCCGAGCTTGTTAAACGGCCTTCCAGCAGCTCCTTTGGTCCAGAAATCGCCTAAAATCGCCTCTCCAAAACCCAATACTTTGAACAGAGGCTGAATGGGAGTTTTATAGCTGAACAGGCCCTGTGAGCGGCCGCTCACTTTACAGACAAGTGGGCAAAGCTGACGTAGGGCTTCTAGAAGCTTCTAGAGGTGTTCAGGATGGCGAGCGGCCGCTCGGAGTGAGTGAGCGGCCGCTCATAGAGAACAGCACGACAGCACGATCTTTAAAATTGCATATAAAATCGTAGAAAAATCGTAGAAAAATCGTTAGGAGGTGTTCTTTATATGCCTGGAAAGCTCTCGGAGCGTAGAACAATTCTTATTTGAAAAGTCGAAGTCGGATTTTGGGTTTTAGAAGGGGTAAAAACGATCCGAACAGCTGCTGCGCAAAAGTTCTCTTGATAAAGGGCCGAAATCCTTGTTTTTCTTTGGGTTTTCTTCCGGGACATCGTTTAAGACCTGTAATCATAAAGATACCAAATAAGTACCAATTCATCATGTATAAGGCCAAAAACATATATAAATGGGAGTTAAATTGGGACTTTTATATGTGTAATCTAACGTATATCAGCAAATTATGGAGATGTCACATCAAACGCATGCAATCTTTACCCAATTAGGAAACTTTCTGAAATCAATCAATAATCAACTTAATATACTCAGATTATCATGAACAAGAAACCCCCAATCATATCCTTATTACTATCATCATGAACAAGCCCTAGATCTAACCCAAAATCCCCAAAATGAACAAAACATCATCAATAATCAATTGTAACCTATCTCAATCATAAATCATCATCAATAACAGTCCTAGATCATTGTTATAATATCTATACAGCAATCAATCATCAAACAATACATAACACCACATAAAACACCATTAACACATGTTAATTTGTATGAAAACTCATTGTTTATGAATAGGTTTTGTTTAGAAAGATATTAGGAAGGTTTTTATCCATGAAAAAATGTTTGAATCAGATCTGGACTCTTGGGGTTTAATGAAAACGAATTGAAATGCTTTAAAAATGATTTAGAATGAAGAACACACCTTAGATCTTTGTGTAGAAGATGTTTGGAGGTTAGATGATAGAAAACAAGGGCAAAAACTCCTTCCCCAATGATTAAAGTTGCTAGAGTGTGTTTAGAGGCGTTTAGGGTTTGTGAAATGGTGAAAAATGACAAAGTGTAGTATTTATACTATGTCCACGTTCGACCATTGCATGTGGGCGAACGTAGAGTTAAGTGGTCGAATGTAGTTCTTTTAAAACAGATAGCCAGGTTCGACCCTTCTCATGGGTCGAATGAAGTTTCATGGGCCAGGTTCGACCCTTCGAACGGTCGAACCAGGAAGTGCCCTTTTCCAGGTTTTCCAGTTTGTCGTGTTTAACGCATTTTAACACATCCTAACACATGAACATGTAATCTTAATCTATGTTTAACATATATAAGCATGGATGATCATCTACACATCGTTTAAACACGTATTTGCATATAATCCACCATATAAGAATCAATCTACACATAACACTTAATTTAGTTTATGTAATTCACCAACAACGGGACTCGTAACGTGTGTGTGTGTGTGTGTGTATGACTAACCCAATGATCCTCCAAATCATTGAACCCTGGACGATACGGACTGTGTTTCGACTCGACTGACCCCGTCAAGTATGTTTAATAAACGTTTTTTGCTAAGGTAGACTTATGTGTTTATAAAATGTTGACCCAAACATGTCGGGTGTCACATTACGACACTCATGGTTCGCACATAAATCATTCGCTTAGCTAGCCTATTATTGGTCATACACGAATTAAACGTTTGTTTTACTTGTTCCGTTCAAACCCGTGAACTCACCAACATTATTGTTGACAAATCTTTTATGCATGTTTTTCAGGTAACTAATGGAGGGTAGCAGGGATTTGAGAGAGGGGTCCAAGCAGACACTGGGTGGTATCATCATGGGTTGGATTTTTGCTATCCTGTAGTCTTTGTGGTTTATGGTTAATCAGTCAATGCACTAGTCTTCAGGCAATGTTTCTTAACTTTTATTAAGTATTATAATAATAATCATCCTATGGTGATATCTTTTAAATAAATCATGTGTGTTGCTTGTACCTTGTGCTTGAAAACCTTTCGAGGTCGCATTCCCGTGTTTCCTCCTTGGCGGGGTGTGACACGTGGTGAGAAAAAGGCCTAATTATTGCTTCGCGGTGCGCCAAAAACCTTGAGTCGGCAAAACATTATATTTAAATATAAACACAACACCGCTGACCCTAGATGGCAATTATCGACTTCCAACAGCTGATTTAAGAACTTTGTACCTAAGCATAAAAGGAGACTCATTTGAAGTTAAAGAGTGAAGCTAGGATCAAGATTGCAAGCATCGATTATCCTAATTCGTTTACTTTATGTTTTCGAACTATTGAACTATGTTTTACGTTATCTTGAGACTATGTTTTTGTTTTCGGTTGTTACGAGTAGCTAAACTTTTGTAGCTACTTACGTTAACATATATATATATATATATATATATATATATGTATAGGGAATGGTTCTAGAGAAAACCCTCCTTATTTGGTAAACTCTGGAAACTCTGACTTCCCAATATTTTTTTTTTTGAAAAAAATAGGGCAAGTAATATACATGATTTTAAGCATTTTGGGCCAAAAAAATTAAAAAAGCGCTGAGTATTTTTTTTTTTAAAAATAAAATAAAATTTTGACTAACACATGTTAAGCGCTAATAACAGGTGTTAACAATGTGTTAACTATATGTAAACAGTAGACGTTTTTTATTTTTTAAAAAAAAAAAAACCGTTCGACGCTTTTTCGATTTTTTTGGCTCAAAATGCTTAAAAAATGTATATTACATACCCTATTTTTTTCAAAAAAAAAAAATGTTGCGAAGTCAGAGTTTCCAGAGTTTACCAAATAAGGAGGGTTTCCTCCATATACTTTACCTATATATATATATATATATATATATATATATATATATATATATATATATATATATATATAAAACAATTCTCCTAAAGTTTAAAACACAATGTCTGCATAGACTTCTTACACTTCTTAGGAAAACTGGACTTTTTACACGAATATATATATATATATATATACATCATTTGAGAACCACCATTTAGGGAGAGAACCAAAGAACCAGTGTAAACATGTGGCATATTTGTAAATATGAAGTGTGTCTACAAAAACCCCTCCATCAAAAAATAAAAAAAATAATAAAAAAATTATATAACCTAAAAAAATAAGAAAATAAAAACACCTAAATGATTATTTAGTATTAATATTTCAAAAAAAAAATAAAAATAAAATAAAAAATAAAAAAATGGCTAATATGACGTCATCCCTAATGCACATGTGCAATTCGCTGTTATATATATATATATATATATATATATATAAATATACCGTATGGACATGTGCATTTCACTAATATATTTAGGTTTTTTAAGTGGTTTAGCTTTAGGGCTTAGTTTTAGGTATTGTGGGATGGGTGTGGGGTGGTGGGTTTAGGTTTTTGTGGGGTGGGGGTTTAATTATTATTATTCACATGTGTATATGTCAATTTCCTTATCATACAAATTTACATACTTTAAAATAAAAATCACAAACATAATCAACCTATCAACCAAAACACAAAGGAGTACAAATTTACCACGCCCCACTTACGGTGTGCGCATATAATGTATATATGTGTGGCCCTTTGGGGGCAAAAGTAAAGTTGCACTAGTTTTAACGTTATTTTACTAATTTTGTGAAAATAACGTTAAAAACGTCGGAGGTTAATCATGCATCATGTGGTGGCGTGGATAGCCAAAAGACAAAGGAGTACATGCACTGATCGGGTTTGTCTCGATTGCTAAGTGTTATGTGTCTTATGTCCAAGGCTTGATACCAAACCACATCGAGCCGGGGGTCTCACCGGAAGCAGCCTCTCTATTCTTAGGGGTAGAGGTAAGGTTGTCTACATCTTACGTACCCTCCTCAGACCCTACCTTAGCTTTGCTATAGGTGGGATTAACTGAGTATGATGATGATGATGATGAATCAATCTATCAACCACCATATAAAACTACCCACAATATACATATATGCATGCATCATCTTTCAAACAACAAACTTTTTTGTACCCATCTTTTTTTATTATACAATTATATGTAGTTTCTACCAAACTGTCAACACAATAAAACAAATTATAAAATAAAAAAAAAATATATCCATACTACAAACCAACCATGTTACCACTAACCACCTACCTACAAACTTTTAATTATCTCACAACCTCACGTTCACCAACAGTGTCGCATTCTATTGCTTATTTGTCCCCCTTTTCATCTTCTTCCCATTTTACTTATCTTCTTACAACACTCTTCACATCTCATTGATGCCTCATCTTACATCTCCCCTGTTTTTTCATCCATCAACCTAAACAACGTATACTTCTCAAATTTATCACATACATCATGTATACATTTACTTCCGATAACAACAATGTTGCTACTAACTTCATCCTCATATTCATAAGCTAGAATTCTTCAATTTCTTTCTTACTGCTGCATCCGCAATCAAACTTTACACTACTCCCTTTACGTGTCCGATTACTTGACCTCGTTCGTATGATTCTTTCTACTTCCACACATGCATATGGGATTGTTCGTGTTTTAAACAACTAACAACTAGCATTTATTAGTTAACATGAAAAATATACATATATGCACATGTGCATATATATCTAAATTACTTAAATTAATAATAACGACCTTTTTTTAACTTCCTGGTCAACGATTATGTTATCATCCTCAATCGCATCCGGCAATTTTTTTTACCTTTTCTTCCTTGATTCTAATACAAATGTTACTTTCTTCAATTTTTTCTCATCCTTTAACTACAAGTTACAAAGAACACATAAGAAAACTGAAATTTCAATCTTAATGCATGTGTGCATTAACACTACTTTGTTAATTACCACAAAACATATGCACATGTTCATTAGAGTTAATGATCTTAATGATAATAGTCTTAATGCACATGTGCATTAACATTACTTTTATCATTAGAAGCTAAGTTATGCACATGTACATCAATATAAATGACCTTAATGGTACATAATGTAATGAATACACATATCTGCGACTTGTAAGAAAATATAATTCAACTTGTCTTTATCAATAATATAAAACACTATAACAAAATTTCACCCAAACTAACATCTATAACATATCATGCTCTAAATTATAGTGTAAACAATATATTCAAATATATGGATCGCTTATTACTTACTACTTTTCGGTTGAAAAACAGTGAAATATGCAAATCTACAAATAAATTATAAACTATATTTAAATAAAACTGAATATGTACAAATACACCTATCAAACTGCATCCGTAAACTCCGTCAAGATTTTTGCTCGGTTATAACCTACAGTCGATCACTGATACATTCGATTGATTGATTCTTCGAATATAATTCCTTCTAGGCTATGAAATTCCAGCATACCCTCTTGAACCGTGATTCAACTTTTGATTACCAATTCATAAAAAATAGATAAAGTTTCATAATTCCGGACAACTACCAAAAGCATTAGTTTTGGATATTAAAAAATTGACACACCTGTAACAAGATAAGGTATGATTGAACATATAAGTAAAAGATGTAATTGGATGTTCACATGGTTAAATAATATTACATACAAGTTTATGCGGTTCTCGCCTTTTTTCTACTAACATTGTTTTTGTAACACAAAAAGCTTTAACATGATATGCTAATTTCTAAGAGTTAAGAATGTAGCAGCTTGTTACCACCTCAAAACTGAATCTCATTAGGGTCCGATTGATTGATTCTTTGACTATAATCCCTTCGATTGATTGAATCTTCGATTATAATCCTTTCGATTGATTTATTCTTCGATTATAATACCTTCGATTGATTGATTCTTTGACCCGTCACGATGTAGGCGATGTAGCGGTTGTTATGAACTAGGGTTTTGAGCTTTGTAATTCGATTAGGATATTATTTTGTCTACCCCTTTTATGACATGTTAGGTTTTTTTTATTTTTAAGTTAATCACATATTTACAATAATGCCCCATGTTCACATTGGTTCTTAAGTTCTCACCCTAAAGTTGGTTCTCGTATGATCCTTACCCTATATATACGCTTTTATTTATTAACTTCTGTAATGTAATTAAAATATCAAATGAGATATATAAATCCTACAAAAAATATTTTGAATTTATAAAACTTAAAAAATTTTCATAATAAACTTTAATTTCCAAAAAATAAATATTTAATCATTTTTAAACCATTATTTTTATTTTAATCATAACTAATTCATTATAAATATGTTTTTAATTATTTCTATACCAAAATTTCACATAAATTATTTTTAACATTTTAATTCAAAAATATAAATTTTATTTTTAGAAAAGTTGAAAAAAGTAACATTTTTAACTTAATCAAAGTAATTATTTACTTTAAACAATAAATTTTTTATTACAAATAAATAAAAATATTATTTTTATGATATATCAATTAATAATGTCACACCCTCAAATTTCCACGTGCGGGGTTTTACCGCGAGGCGCGTGACACACCAGGATCCTAGTCAACGGTCACAATAAACAACACTATATGATACGTAAAATTGACATAAGCAAACCATTTAGTTTCATAAATGATTCATTGCTGCGGAAGCATAAAACTTTATTACAACATGAAGTCAAAAGTACGAAAGTCTGAAAATACTAAATGAGATGCACATGAATCCTAGACGCCGTGAGACTCCGTGCGCCTATCGACAGCTGCTACCTTAGCGACCTGAGACAAACATGCTAAATACGTCAGCAAATAATGCCGGTGTGTTCACAGGTTTTTAATGAATACCGACTCCAAATGTATACCAATTCCAAGTGAAAATTGACTCCAACTGAATACTAACTCCCAAATGAATACCCATGATCAATCCAGACCACATGCATGCAAATCATATGAATACCTGTTACTACTGCGATTGGAAAACCATTACTGGACTCGAATACTGTGAATACTGAATACGTGCCCGAATGAATACTGAATACTGAATACTGTATACTGAACAATGAATACCTAAGAGACAATATGCACCCGTCCGACCTCCAGTCGACGAGTGGGGCGGGTCAAGCCCAAATAGCGCCATCCACATTTCCCCCGTTGTGCATCCCCGCACATTCATGGTTCTCCCCGGGACTTCCAAAGATCACATAGTAATATAATGAATACTCTAAAACATAATGATGGGTCAATGCAGTAATTCATATAGTGGGCCAAGTCTTGTGTACGTCCGTGCACCTGGACTTAGGTGACGAGTTTCAAATCTATCATAATTCATGCAAAATTTCTCAAAATGTTTTACCCTGTTATGTTTCTAACACTACCCTAATCAGTTCCCTAAAGTTTCATTCTCATATTTAGGCTTAAAGAATTAGAAATCATGTTTTTTCTTCAAGAAATGGTGAAAACTAAAACTGGGAAAATTTGGACAGGTCTGGACCTAAGAGCAGTAAAAGGTTATTTAGTAGTGATTATACATACCTTTTGATGAAGATTTGGTCTTTAAACGAAAAAAAAACGGGCGAAAATGGCCGTTTTAGGATGTAGGGCAACGAAGGTTCACGTTTAGGTAAGAAAGTGAATGGGTATTGACTGATCAAGCTAGCCTTTTATTCTCCCTAAATTTACAGGGCCTACACGCCCATGTAGGATGGGTGCACGCCCGTACGGGTCCCAACGAATTTCGTTTTTCGCATAATAAACAAGGGGTTTAAGAGACTACCGATCAGAACTATTTTTTAAAGAACCCCTCCGTTAGTATAATAAACAAGGGGTTTAAGAGAGGGCCCAGGTAGAGGTGTCTCTGAGTATCGTAGTCTTTTTGAGTGAAAGTATCGGTGAATATCGGATGCCAACAAAAGGAGAAGGAGCCCCTCCTTTTGTAGTACCTTGATGTCAAACTTTCTCAGCCCATCCTCTACCTTTGATAGGGCCCAGGTAGAGGTGTCTCTAAGTTTTCGGACCAAGTCCCTAAGCCCAACGGTGCAAGTGGGTTAGGTAAAAGGAGAAAGTAAAGGGGGGATGTTACCGTCCTGACGATAGTACGCGTGGCGTCCACTGTGTGGACGACGGTGGGCGGCGGACACGTGGCATCCGCCTACTGGTAGACCGAGGGCGGTGGGTAATCATCCTCTTTCTTGAAACTCGAGATAGGTTGAGAAAGCCTTGTTTCAAAGAGATATCTTGGCTGGGGAGCTGCCACGTCGTCGTCCTTTCTGCATGTCAGACTGGGAGCAGTCTTTGATTGGTCGAGAACAATTGCCTAGGGCAGGGGTGTGTACCCCCGAGGCTGCCCCAAAAGGCATCTTCTAGTCATGCTGACGAAGCTTCATCTAACTTGCTTGAGAAGCTTTGAAGCGTACTGGGCCCGCCGATATAAACAGGGCGGGTGAGCCTGCGCTTGGCGTCAGTTGGACGCCAGGTATATCGTCGTCGTAAGACAGGCGGGTGAGTCTGCGTCTGACGTCCGTTGGATGCCAGGTATATCGCTGACGTAAAACGTGCGGATGGACGCTAGACGTTCCGCTGACGTAAAATGGGCGGATAGGCGCTAGATGTTCCGCTGACGTAAAATGGGCGGATGGACGCTAGACAGTGTATGTTTTAGCTAGGCGTTGATATGGTATTTAAGATGTTTTGATACCATATCCCTTCAAGTTCCCCCAGTCCAGTGCTCTCATGTGGCTCTGGCAGGGGAGTGCTAGACTTGATTTCGCATGTGTACTGTGAGTTATAACCTCGTCAACTGGTGCACGCACAATGATCAACCTGCGGCCGTATGACGGAATAAGCATTTGTTGCGGGACCTAATGTTAATTCCGGGAGAACAGACTAAGAGAGATTCGTTCGTTATGTGCAAGGCTTGAAGCAGGGTGAAGAAAGTTAATTCTTCATGCGTAAAGCTTGAAGCAAGATGAAGAAAGTTAATTCTTCATGCGTGAAGTTTTGATAAATTTTGATCTTCTTTGTGATACTGATAGCTATGTTCATAGGATTGAGATGAAGCTCATCAAGGAGTATCGGGCTGGCTTGATCAATATGTTGAAAGTTATTCGTCTTCTAGTCACTATCGTCATGGTGTTGCGAATATGTGCAGGCATTGGGTTAGGTGTGAGTGCGCATCCCTAGGATGTGAAAAAAGGAGATCCTGATATCTTTGCCTTTTGCGCGCAAGCGCGATGCCTGGGAAGGCGTCGGTCCTGATTTGCGCGTCCAAAAGATGTACAAAGGTGGGGCCTGAGATTTTCTACTTTAGCGCGCAGGCGTGAGGCCTGAAAAGCGTCGGGCCTGATTGCGCGTCCAAAAGATGTACAAAGGTGGGCCTGAGATTTGTGCCTTTGGCGCGCAGGCGTGAGTCCTGAAAATGCGTCGAGCCTGATTGCGCATCCAAAAGATGTAAAAAGGTGGGGCCTGAGATTTTGCCTTTGGCGCGCAGGCGTGGGGCTTGAAAATGCGCCCGGCCTGATTGCACGTCCAAAAGATGTAAAAAGGTGTTTCTTGTCTCTGTCTACGCCTATAGTTACTCCGCATTAAATTTGTCTTTTTGAATTCCGTGTGAATTAAAGGCAAGAATGTTTGAAGATGAAGAGACGTGTCTGACGGTTGGTACACCTGCCTTGGAGAACGTGTTTAACAGTTACTGTGACTGTTGAGTTAGTAGGCCACCACGTGTCGTGCATCCGTTGTATGTGGACAGCTGGTGGTGGTAAATTTGAACGTGGGCATACACGTGTCGATCATCGGCATCGTGTGACAGCTAGGGGCAGGGTAATTGTCAGGCGAGTGAGCCACGCGTGGCGTGTGAGACATTCCTGCACGTGGGCTTCCCGATGTGTCGGCTGGCGATTGGACCTTCGCGTAAAAGGCCTGCCTGGGATGTTTACCTTTTCTGTCTTTTCATTAAATTCGATGACTATATATATGGCCTCTTCGATCATTTATCCATTCAATTCTCTCAAAGATTTCATTTTTTCTCCGGTGAGTTCTAAAAATATTCTGGTGAAACAGACTTTTGAGCAATCTTTACCTTGCTTCTTTTCGTGTATTCGATAAAGTATGTCTTTCGAAGATAAGAAGGCGGAGCTGGCGACGAAGGATGCCCAAATCTCGTGGTCCAAGGATAAGTTTTGGTCCTTGGTCCATAAGTTTAACATTCTTCGGGAATGGGAACCGGAGTTGCCGGAGAAAGGGCAGACTCCGGTTGACTGTCCTGAGGGGAAAATTTTCTTGTATGAGGCCTTTTTTCTGAAGGGCCTTTTCTATCTGCCGACGTCAAAGTTTTTGATTTCGGTTTTACAGAAGTACGGCGTCCATATCTCTCAGATGAGCCCCTTCGGGGTGATGAGAGTTTCGCATTTTGAAGCCACATGTCGTTCATTGAGGAGGGAGCCGGAGTTTGATCACTTCAAGGTTTTCTACAAACTTGATGTGAAGGAGACGGGTTGGGTGTCGTTTACTGAAAGGTCGAAGACGGTTAGCCTGGTTATTCCGAAGAGCTCACCGAAGACTCATCGAGATTGTAAGAAGTGTTTCTTCTTCTTAAAGAAGGAGGTGATACCGGTGGAGATGACCAAGTTGGAGTTCCGTGCTGGCCAAAAGCCACCGTCCTTCGAGGTGGTGAAGGACTTTCAGGAGGAGGAGTGGTTCCAGGAGTTGTATGATTATCCAACCCGCTTGGATGAGTTAGAGAAGTTGGATGAGGGCATCCTTCATCTGTTGTGTAAGAGCCACATGTGTGAGCCTTTTTACCAGAAATCTTTAAGGATGATCAGTGGTAAGTGATTTGTAGTGTCGTTGAGTCTTTGTAGTATTTTTTTTTTAGTGCTGAACGCGTCTGTTTATTTGTTGTAGGCTCCATTCCTCCTTCTGTGAAACAACTTCAAGAGGAGCGGAAGAAGAAACTTCAAGATGAAGAGAAGAGCAAAGCTGAGGCTGCGCGGAAGCTGGAGGTGGCGCAGAAGTTAGAGGAAGAAAAGCGTGCCGCTGAGGCAGCTTTAAAAAAGAAGGAAGAGGAAGCTCGTGCCCTTGAGACCGAGCTGTAGCGAAAGCGGGACGAGGACGCCACCCTTGTTGCAAAGGAGAAAGAAGAAGAAGAGCAACGTCAAAAGGATTTTCTGAAGCAACATGAGGCTCTGGTGAAGATAAAGAGGGAGCAGGCAAAGGGTGTGATTGCTTAGGGTGGTGGTGGCTCACAAACCGAGCTTTAATTGTTGATCTTGATGAATGCGACGTGCAGGACACATCTCCTGTTAGGTGTGAGGAAGGTGGTGTTGATGGGTTGAGTTTGAAAAAGATTGAAGGTGGTGGAGCGTCATCAAGTGCTCCAGCTTTTAGGTTGGATGCTCCGGTCTATGCGCCTGGTTGGCGCATAACCTATAGTTGGCGGTTCGTCAGCCCATTTGTGGCAGAGGAATTCGTGAACTTTACGCTCCCGCATACGGAGCGTCCTCATCACCGTAGCCAAAACCATCCGACGCTGTTGTCGTAGTTGGCTTGTAACCTGACGCAGGCGTTGGATAACCTTTATGGTCTGCGTCGTGGTGAGGATGACTTCCTTGATGAGCAGGTGACTGTTAGTCAGGAGCCGGAGAGGTTGGCCCGTGAGAATGAGGTGTTCGAGACCGCGAGGATGCGGCTCGTGGAGCAAATCCGGAAGCTAGAGTCCGATTTGCGTCAGAAGGATTTGGATGCGGCTGCAAAGCAGAAAGCCTAGAAGCAGTCTACTGCGACTGTGAATAAGGAGCTCGAGCGCCGCCGTCTGTTGGTGCAGAAAGCTGATTCTGCCTTGGCTGAGTAGAAGAAGGTTGAGGCAGCCAAGGTGAAAGAGTTGGAGGAGATGTCCTCAAAGAATGCTACTGGCCTTACTGACCTGAAGGCCAAGGATGATGATGTTGTGAGGGTGACTGCTCGGGTGTCCGAGTTGGAAGGGCAGATTTTGCCCTTTTGAAGGAGAACGAGGCCTGGTCCGTTGAGGAAGCTGGTTTGTTAGAGGTGAAGAAGGCTTCTGATGAGAAGGCCTTATGGATGATGTCTGATGGCGTCGCCGCGGTAAGTCTTCTATCTTTATTAGTTGTATTTCTTTTGAAGGTTTAGATTTTGTGTATCTCATAACTTTGTCCTTGTTGCAGATCCTTAATCAGAGCTGGAATGAGCCGAATATGGGCAACTAGGTGGTGGAAATAGTGGAGCCGGCGCGCGTTGCTAGTTTGCGCGCCGGTTGGTTAGAAGGGTATATGGAGGACGTGCTAATGGACAGTTGGAAAGTGCCTAGCGGTTGAAGATCCCATTGGGCGGTTCCAGCAGTGGGTACAGGAAGCTCATCGTGTTGGGCGCGAGAGGGCTGAGAGGCGGCTGCTAACAAGGCTGCGGCCGAAGCTGCCAAGATTGCTGGGTTGGGTAGCTCGGGGACGGCGCATGAGCCTCCCTAGTAGTGTTTATACGTAACTTTGTATTGAAACCGTTTGTACATATACCTTTGGTTTAAATGAAGCTTTTGTTTTTTACTCTTCCTTGTGTAACATGTAGTTTAGGCTTCTTGTTGTGTTGACGTGGTTTTCTTTATTTTTTTAGAAGGCAAGCGGGCGTCCGATATGAAGAGTTAATTGACTTCATGTCGGGCGGGCGTGGTGCTTCTTTCATAAAGAGTCTATGTTTTTTTAGAATGGAGATGGGCGTCCGATATGAAGGGTTAATTAACTTCATATTAGGCGGCTGTGTTGCTTCTAACATAAAGAAGTCAGGTTTTTTAGAAGGCAAGTGGGCGTCAGATATGAAGAGTTAATTAACTTCATATTGGGCGTCCGTGTTGCTTCTAACATAAAGAAATCAGGTTTTTTCGAAGGCTAGTGGGCGTCCGATAAGAAGAGTTAATTAACTTCATATTGGGCGGTCGTGTTGCTTCTAACATAAAGAAATCAGGTTTTGAACAAGTGATTGGATGGAAACATGGGATGTTTTTATAAATAACAAGGGCGCAGTTGCGCTACATTCCATGATCTAGGTATGGGCGTGTCGTCGAGCCTCTCTAGTGCGTATGCCCCTTTTCCCAGTACTTGTAAGGACCTTCCCAATAGGGCGCTAATTTTCCTGGGCGCTCGGAATGAGATGCGTAATTGTCTCTTAGAACGTAATCCCCAATGTCGAATACGCAGGCTTTAACTTTGGAGTTGTAGTAGAGTTCCATTTGTTTCTTGTAGTTTGCCTCACGTATAGCGACTGTTTATCGTTTTTCGTCTAAGAGGTCTAAGTTGAGGCGCAGTTCTTTATCATTATCTGTTTGTGCCCCGTTGAGGACCCTTGGCGATGGAAAGCTTATTTTGGCGTGGATTACGACATTAGAGCCGTAGTTAGGCTGAACGTTGTTTTACCTGTGCTGGTCTTTGTGAGGGTGCGGTGCGCTCATAAGACATGTGGTAGTTCATCGACCCAGCCTGTTCGTTTCAAGCCTAGGCGTGTTTTGATTCCTTCGACCAGTGATCTATTGATATGTTCTACTTGTCCGTTTCCTTGGGGTGTGCGACGGACGTGAAGATCTGGTTGACGCCCATTTGTGTTAACCATGTCTTGAATTTGTTGTCGGCGAACTGGGTACCGTTTTCCGTGGCGATTTCCATGGGTATCCCGAAGTGGCAAATGATAAATTCCCAGATAAATTTTTTGACGTTTTCGACATCGATTTTTACTAAAGGCTTGGCTTCGACCCATTTTGTGAAGTAGTCGACGACGACGATTAGGTATTGAACTTTGCCGGGGGCCATTGGGAATGGGCCGACAAGATCAATCGCCCATTTTTGGAATGGCCATGCCGCCGTTACTGCAACCAGGTCATTTTTTGGACGCAAGGTGTTAGGTGCATGCTACTGACAGTTGAAGCAGGTGCGTAAGGTTTTGACTTCGTCCTGGTGCATTCCTGGTCAGTAGTATCCGGTATTCATGATTTTTGCGACAACAATTCTTGGACCTGCGTGTATGCCGCATATGCCATCATGGATTTCCTTTATGAGGGACTCGGCATTTGCGGAGTTTACGCATCTTAGGAGAGTGCCTAGGTAGGAGAGTCGGTACAAAACACCATTCATGATTTGGTAATGCTTAGACTTGTATTGTATCTTTCGGGCTTCCGCTTTTTAGGGCGGTAAGGTGCCCGTTGCTAGGTATGCCTGGATAGGGGTCATCCATGACCCGGCGCCTTTTTGTGTTATGTTGACCTGTCGAAATGGTACTGAAGGTTGAGCCAGGGTTTCGATGCGTACCTCTTTGGCCATATGTGGCCAAGTAGTGGATGCCATTTTGCTGAGGGCTTCCGCTTCTTTGTTGCCACTGCGGTTGATATGGACGATTGTGCTGGTTGTGAATCTTTTGGTAAAAAGCTTGGCTTGTTCAACATATTGCGCCATAACCGGGTCTTTAGCGTCGTAGACGCCGTTCGTGTGACCTGCTATGAGCATTGAATAAACATGGGTGTTGAGGTGTCTTGCGCCCATTGTCCGCCAAGCGTAGTCCTCCGAGGAACGCCTCGTATTCCGCTTCGTTGTTCATGCTTGGGAACTCAAGGCAGACGGCGTATGTGAATTCTGTGTTGTCAGGGCGGACGAGTCGTAGACCTGCGCCGACTCCCTAATTGTTAGAAGCTCCGTCCGTGTATAGTGACCATGTGACGCGAGAATCTGGGACGGGTCTTGTTCGTTTGGGCCCTCTTGTATTTTTTCTGTTGGGATTTCTGTGATGAAGTTTGCGAGAACCTGCCCTTTAATCGTTGGTCTTGGTTTGTAGATGATGGTGTGCGCGCCTTGTTCGATTGCCCATTTTGCTAACCGGCCGGATAGTTCTGGTTTTGAGAGCACGATATTGATTCTATAGTCTGTTAGGACGTTGATTGGGTGTTCTTGAAAGTAACGTCGGAGACGTCTTGATGCATGCACGAGTGCCATCACCAGCTTTTCTATTGTGGAGTATCTGGTTTCTGCGTCTGCCAAGGTACGACTGATGTAGTAGATTTGTAACAGTACTGATTTCTGGGAGATTAACATGAACCTTTGTATGACACCCTAGGCAAATCCCACATCGGCCGTGGCCAGGAGGGATCTTTGGTTCATAAGTAATCCAAAGCCTCTTAAATCACCAACGCGTTTTGGGCTTAATGCTAGTGGATGAGAGGAGAACTCCACAGTTAAGCGTGCTCAGGTGGGAGTAGTATCAGGATGGGTGACCTCCTGGGAAGTCTCCACCGGGGCAACAAAAAACAAATCCGTGAGCTTCTGGATGGGCAACCCATCGGGGGCAAAGCGGAAAATATTGGTGGTGAGAGAAGCCGGATGTTACAAATGGTATCAGAGACACTCCTATGCCGTTCGGGATGGTGGGGCAAACCTCATCGAGGACGATGAGTCCCTAAGGGGGGGTGATTGTAACAGTACTGATTTCTGGGAGATTAACATGGACCTTTGTATGACACACTAGGCAAATCCCACATCGGCCGTGGCCAGGAGAGATCCTTGGTTCATAAGTAATCCAAAGCCTCTTAAATCACCAACGCGTTTTGGGCTTAATGCTAGTGGATGAGAGGAGACCTCCACAGTTAAGCGTGCTCAGGTGGGAGTAGTATCAGGATGGGTGACCTCCTGGGAAGTCTCCACCGGGGCAACCAAAAACAAATCCGTGAGCTTCTGGATGGGCAACCCATCGGGGCAAAGCAGACAACATTGGTGGTGAGAGAAGCCGGATGTTAGAAGATTGGTGTTTGGACTTTGTTGCATTCTACCATAAGTATTGCACCTATCGTCGTTTCAGATGCGGATAGGTAAATTGTCAATGGTTCTTCTGGTAGGGGTGCTGTTAAAGTTGGCAAGTAAGTCAAACATTGTTTCATTTCACGGAAAGCCACTTCTGCTTCAGGAGTCCAACGCAATTGTGTCTTTTTCGCCACATTGCGCAGTGTATGAACAAAAGGAAAAGACTTAGATGCGTAGTTTGATAAAAATCGTTTGAGGGCGACTAGGCGCCGCATGAGTGTCTTCACATCCGTAATTGAGTTGGGTTATGGCATGCGCTGGATGGCCTGAACTTTCTTCGGGTTTGGTTTGTAGCCGCCATTGGTGACAGTGACGCCTAGAAATTTCCCTTCTTCGGCTCCGAAGGAGCACTTGCCTAGATTGAGTTTAATCTTGATGTCGCGCGGCTGTTGGAAGGTAAGCTGAATACCCAGTAGCATGGTGTCTTCTTGTGTGGTTTTTATGACCAGGTCGTCGACGTAAACCTTGAGGTTGATGCCGATCTGGTTGATGAAGGCGTGGTCCATCAGGCGTTGATAGGTTGCGCCTGCGTTCTTTAGGCCAAAGGGCATTTTGGTGTAGCAGTAGACCCCTCTGTCGGTCCTGAAGGCAGTTCTGTCTTCGTCTTCGTAGGCCATTTGTTATTGGTGGTATCCTCGGTAAGCGTTGAGGAAACATTTGTATTTGAATGGCGCTAGAGAGTCTACCTTTAGGTCGATCTCTGGTAAGGGGTAGTGGTCTTTTGGACATGCGTTGTTGAGGTCCTTATAGTCGGCGCATAGGCGCTAGGACCCCTTCTTTTTTAGGACCATGACGGGGTTGGCTACCTATGTTTGGTGGTTGCGTCGTTGTTGTACCTGTTTGATCGTTCCCGTCGGTGGTACGGGATGTGACGATAATCCCTGGAGGCATCATCCTCCCATGAACTTTCGTCATAGTCCTCCTTATCGAATTGGTTGTGATCTGCATGGGCCTGGTCCACAGGGGGTTGCCCTGGACCTTCCCCGTGACGCACATCAACCGCTATTTGAGTGGGTCGCTTGGAGGATGACCCTATAATGGCTTTGCCAGTGAGTCGGCGACCTTCTAGCTGAGCATCCAGAAATTGTTTGTCGTGTTAGTACCAGTCATTATTCAGAGCGTCTATTTCCTCCTGAGTGGGAGGTGCTGGTTCATTGCTTTGGAAATCTAAGTTTCTGGGGATGATGACGGCGTTTAGTTGATCGTTGTCATGATCCCCGGATGTTGGGTGAGATCCTGGGGTATGGTCGGTGATGTCTTCAACGGCTCCTGAAGGAGTGTGAACTTTTTGAGGTGAGGTTGTCTTTTTTTCTATGTAGATTAATGAACTGGCTAGTTAAAGCTTTGTTTAGAGTATTGTGGTAAGGCCACGGATGGCGCCAATGAAGAAACACGAATCCTAGATTACCGTATAGACGCTAATCCTGGTAGTGATTCTACTGTATTTTATAAAGATGTGTGTTTATAAAAAACGTGTGGGTCTAAGGACAAGACCAAGGAGTTTAAGAGACTACCGATCATAAGAGCCGAGCCTTTAAACGTTAGTATATTAAACAAGGGATTGAAAAAGGAACGAGTGAGTTCGTAGTCTTTTTTAGTGAAAGTATCGGTGAATATCGGATGCCAACAAAAGGAGAAGGAGCCCCTCCTTTCGTAGTACCTCGACGTCACTCTTTCTCAGCCTATCCTATACCCTTGATGGGGCCCGGCCCAGGTAGAGGTGTCTCTAAGTTTCTGGCCCATGTCCTTAAGCCCAATGGTGCAAGTGGGTTTGGCAATAGGAGAAAGTAAAGGGGGGATGTTACCGTCCTGACGATAGTACACGTGGCGTCCGCTGAGTGGACGCCGGTGGGCGGCGGACACGTGGCGTCTGCCTACTGGTAGACCGAGGGCGGTGGGTAATCATCCTCTTTCTTGAAACTCGAGATAGGTTGAGAAAGTCTTGTGTCAGAGAGATATCTTGGCTGGGGGGTTGCCACGTCGTTGTCCTTTCTGCATGTCAGACTGGAAGTAGTCTTTGATTGGTCGAGAACTCTAGCGGGCAGCCTGTTGCGTCAGGAACAATTGCCTGGGACTGGGGTGTGTTCCCCGAGGCTGCCCCAAAAGGCATCTTCTAGTCATGCTGACTAAGCTTCATATAACTTGCTTGAGAAGCATTTAAGCGTACTGGGCCCGCCAATGTAAATAGGGCGGGTGAGCCTGCGCCTGGCGTCAGTTGGACGCCGATATATCGCTGTCGTAAGACGGGCGGGTGAGTCTACATCTAACGTCCGTTGGATGCTAGGTATATCGTTGACGTAAAATGGGTGGATGGGCGCTTGACGTTCCGCTGACGTAAAACGGGCAGATAGGCGCTAGACGTTTCGCTAACGTAAAACGGGCTGATGGATGCTAGACAGTGTATGTTTTAGCTAGGCGTTGATATGGCATTTATAATGGTTTGATACCATATTCCTTCAAGTAGATAGATATGCACATCTCGGGGCCCTCCGTAAAAGTAGTTAAATTTATTATTAAGAATAAAATTTAAAATAATTAATTGTGCAGAAGACGACAATAGTCTTGAAGTGTTGACTCTTTTACAGAGAAGTGGGGCCACTACTGAGTAGAATGCACAACCTCCCGATGCGCGTCCACACGATGGTACTCCGCCAGGTCCTCGCGTATAGCGGGATCCTCATACCGCGGTCAAGTCTCTGGTCCTCGGACTTATCGATGTGTACTAACGAGAACTAGAAATAGAATCTTTAATCTATTTATCTTTTAGGTGACACTTTATTATTTAGTGATCAATTAAATATAAAGTTGGTTTAAATGAATGATGACTTAATTACCCAACCAATAACCTCCCGAACTGAATGAAATCCTTAATAAAGGCGGCACATAATCCTAAAGGCGTGCAATCCAGAGATCACTGGTGCGCCCGTAGGGAAACCATCCTTTACCAAAAAGATCATTCAATCATCTGGTAAGTACCAGAAATGTGTCACTCAGATCTGGTCAATTTCAGAAGCCATTGCTTAGAATCCGGTTTGGATATCAGAAGCCCGAAGAATCTGTCTCACTACCGGTTTCCTCGCCTTGGATCTAGCTCGGGGTCACTAGAAGCTGATTATACCTCTAGTCGATTAATTAAGTTATAGTAATTTAAGTTATTAAGTTAATCATAATTCAAACCTGTCACAAAGATAAACAAACAACGATTAGAAGAAGATAATACAACAAGTAACTAAAAATGAACTACTACTACTAATAATAATAGTAAAAGTCTACAAATCGAAGCGGGATCGTGAATAATGAAAAGATACAACCATAGAAAATAGTCAACACAAGAATATGGCCGCTCATAGACAAGATCTCCATCTTCAAGTGATACGTAGCTCTCATGATCCTTACGACCCTCGATGTTTATTGCATACTACTCTACGATCCTCTTATTGGCCGAGCTAATCAAGGTAGGTCAAGGCCTAACCATTGAGGGATGTTAGGAGGGCCAGAAGGCCTCCCAAAGGACCCCAAGATCTCTGGAAGAAGCTTGGAATTCGGCCCCATGAGAGCACAAGAAGGGAGTAGCATATGGTGGGGTTTAGCTTGCTATTTATATAGCTCTAGGAGAAGCACGGGCGTACCAAGGGTTGGCACGGGCGTGCACACTGTCTCAGGTACATTCTGTTGCTGCAGTTCTGTCTTGTATGTACTTTTTGTCTGAGCATGGGCGTTCCAAGTTCATAAGCACGGGCGTGCAACCCAGAATGTTGTCAGATTTTGTAAGTTTAAGCCTTGGGGAACACGTTTCTAAGAGCATGGGCGCGTCACGTGATGTGGCACGGGCGTGCAAGTGTCTTTAGTACGTTTTCTTGTTCTCCAAGTTCGCTGCGTTGTCTTCTAGCGTGCAGGGCCTCTGTGCAAGTGTGCATGGGCGTGCTTGGTCACTCCCAAACTGATTTTAGCATTGTTTAAGTCCCATGATTGTCTTCAAAATATTTAGTGAACATGCTGCAAGTCTCATATCTTCAGGAATCTCCAGTTTTTGCCCGGAAATCCTCTGTTTCCATCTTGGAGCTCCATTTTCCTGTGAAATGCAAATAGGAACGAAGCACCAAATATCGATAATACAAGCCTGATTGCATCGTATTATGAGATTGTTTATGCTTGTTTTATATGTTAATTTTGTGAGTTATCACAATACCCCACACTTAGACTATTGCTTGTCCTCAAGCAATCAAACACGAGTGCAGATAAAGAAGACTGTAATTAACAAGCCCTCAATCCATTTATTAATTTATTTACGAGAAACTTAAAATTACATGAGACGCCTACCTAACCTGTAGCTCTCATGATCCTTACGACCCTCGATGTTTATTGCATACTACTCTACGATCCTCTTATTGGCCGAGCTAATCAAGGTAGGTCAAGGCCTAACCATTGAGGGATGTTAGGAGGGCCAGAAGGCCTCCCAAAGGACCCCAAGATCTCTGGAAGAAGCTTGGAATTCGGCCCCAAGAGAGCACAAGAAGGGAGTAGCATATGGTGGGGTTTAGCTTGCTATTTATATAGCTCTAGGAGAAGCACGGGCGTACCAAGGGTTGGCACGGGCGTGCACACTGTCTCAGGTACATTCTGTTGCTGCAGTTCTGTCTTGTATGTACTTTTTGTCTGAGCATGGGCGTTCCAAGTTCATAAGCACGGGCGTGCAACCCAGAATGTTGTCAGATTTTGTAAGTTTAAGCCTTGGGGAACACGTTTCTAAGAGCATGGGCGCGTCACGTGATGTGGCACGGGCGTGCAAGTGTCTTTAGTACGTTTTCTTGTTCTCCAAGTTCGCTGCGTTGTCTTCTAGCGTGCAGGGCCTCTGTGCAAGTGTGCATGGGCGTGCTTGGTCACTCCCAAACTGATTTTAGCATTGTTTAAGTCCCATGATTGTCTTCAAAATATTCAGTGAACATGCTGCAAGTCTCATATCTTCAGGAATCTCCAGTTTTTGCCCGGAAATCCTCTATTTCCATCTTGGAGCTCCATTTTCCTGTGAAATGCAAATAGGAACGAAGCACCAAATATCGATAATACAAGCCTGATTGCATCGTATTATGAGATTGTTTATGCTTGTTTTATATGTTAATTTTGTGAGTTATCACAATACCCCACACTTAGACTTTTGCTTGTCCTCAAGCAATCAAACACGAGTGCAGATAAAGAAGACTGTAATTAACAAGCCCTCAATCCATTTATTAATTTATTTACGAGAAACTTAAAATTACATGAGACGCCTACCTAACCTGTACAATTATGCTCGAACCTATACCTTCTCACAATGTTCACTCATCTCTCGGGTTTATCATTTTAGTGAGTTTTAGGGTGAACACTCAAGTCCTCGTCTCTAAACCAACTAACGTAGGTAAATCAAGAGGACTTTTATTCGGGTAGTAATGTAGAGGTGTGAAGGATAAGACAACTCTTTTTATTTATTTTTTATTTTTTTTTACAAAGGCGGATGAGTCATCGAATCACAACGGAGCGTCACGGTTGAGAGGCCCGTCTTTTTGCATCGTTCTTTGACTGTCCACAAAAGGGTAGATTCCGTTCCATCTTCCTCCATAATTTTCTTTCGTCTGCCATTTTATTGAAAATAATCTGTAACATATCAGGGGCAGACGTGACTCAGCGAAGTGGAAACATCGTAGCAAGTGCTTGTCCAGTGGGTGCATCTTGAGAAAGTGAGGGGGGAAGCAAGAGAGAGATGAGAGATCATAGAGAGAATGTAGAGAGAGAGAGAGCAGAGAGCAGGAGAGAGAGAGAGAGGGGGGAGGGAGGGAGGGAGAGAGCAAAATTCCAATTCCGTAAGGTCTCACTGACCGAAGACTAAACTTTTAACTTTTGAAGAACTTTTCTTTTCTTGGGCTCTCTTTTTGTGGGTCTCTCTCTTTATTGGGATCTCTAACTACCTTTTTTAGAAGATCTCCCTCTTGGCCCCGTCTTATGTTGTTCCCTCCTTTGTCAACGGTGTTGCCTTTCTTTAAACTTGCGTTATTGCGCCCTTGACGCTGCTGTGGTGATGCATGATCGGGACTCATTTATTGGGTGAAGAAATGAAAGGCTAAGGCTCAAAGGGATTTCTAAGGGAAAAGATTTATTTTTCGGGAGAAACCTAATTGCCTCTATCATTTTAATCTAGTTACTGGTTTTAAAACAAGAAAATGCATAAACACATAAGTTCTAACCGAGTCGGAATAAGGTCGGACATCTCTCAAGCTAAACGAAACAAGCAAAATATGATATAGATAATATAAGCGTGGTGCTCGAAAAAGGCTCAAAAATCACATACGAAAAATCGGGTAGGATAAGGTATCAGTTTTAAGCAAAATTTTCGGGGTGTTTTTCTACTTGCCATGCAACCTATTTTTCTACTTAGTTTTATTATTTTAGTGGATCTATTGGGTTTGGTTAACATCATATATTTTGACTTTTCTTTGATGTGAACCATTCGGCATATATGCCTAATAGCGATCACTCGGACGAGCCTAATAAACTATACAAATCTGCCAAAAATGACAGTGAATGACGCTACGTGTATCAAGCTGCTAATAGGGTACCGGATAACGCACAATCAATGACAAATGAACCGCTAGATAAAATAAAATAAGCAGCAATAATGGTCCACCCCACACTTAAAATTTTTGTATAAATTTTAAGTGCAGAAATGGAGAAAGAGGCAAGAGAAACTAATAATCCCCTTACAGTGACGAATCCACTTGCGTGTGGGCGAAACCTGCATCCTCCAAACAGACACGTCGAATTGGCGGCTCCAAAACATCAAGTTGTCCCTAACCTGTCCTATAAACTAGAATAAAAGTAAACAGGATAGATAAAATACTAAAACTAGGGATAAAATACTAGTGCAGAAACACTAGCGGGGAGGAACCTGTCTAATCATAGATTAAACACGTTCCAAACATGCACTCGCGTGCATGAAAAGTAACCAAAACGAAAAGAAAAAGAAAGTTGTTTAGAAAAGTTTTATACATACCTAAGAGTGAAGACGAAAGTTTGAAATAGACAACTGACGAAAAATGGCGGTTTTAAGGGTGGGGATCAGATTTTAAAAATATATTTTAAACGGTTTTCCATAGTATGTTTTAAAATTCGTGAAAAATCTTCTTAAATTTTGAAACTCAATTTTAAGCCCCGAAAACATTTGAAGTTAAAATTTTTTCGAAAAATCTCACCCAGCTCATTTTCCTCATTCTACTAAGTTACCTGCCGATCTTCACGGTATGACAAACCTCTTCTAAACGAAAATAAAGCAAAAAAAAAAACCCTCCAAAATGAAAGTTGATGAATTTGGTGGTTCCGGTTTCCTCCACGGGAATTCTCCACAGTAGCTAATCTCGAAGGACACCTGAAAATAAAAACTGAAACAACCGTAATCATCGAAAATAAAGAAGAAAAAAAAATGAAAAAAAAAATAAAGAAGACCAAAAATAAAAAGAAAAATAAAGTGAAACTAAAAAGGAAAAAGAAAAATAAACCGATAAGTTAAATGACTTGGGTTTTTTCTTTGGAAATAATTGTGTTCCCCGGCAATGGCGCCAAAAACTTTGATGCGTTTGGTTTTAGCATATTAAAAATATGTCATTTCCTTGGTGCCAAAAACTTGATGTTTTAAATCCGAAATCTTGGTTTTGGGGCAAACGACTGATTTTTGCTAAACTGGTTTTACCAAGTTTTAAATTTATAAAGTAAACAATAATTACTTTAGAAACTAAAACCAACACATAGGCAGAGAACCTGACATGCATAGTATAGCCTCTAGGGTAAGTATTGAGTATCGTATTCTAGAGTTCACACTTTCTCCTACTCAACCTTTCATCAATTAACTGATCGGGTTTGAAAAAGAAAATGAAATGGAGGGGTTCTTTAAAAATAGTTTTGAAAATGGTTTGGTTTTATAAAAGATAAGATAAAATAGAATAGTAGATAGATATGCATATCTCGGGGCCCTCCGTATAATTAGTTAAATTTATTATTAAGAATAAAATTTAAAATAATTAATTGTGCGCAAGACAACAATGGTCTTGAAGTGTTGACTCTTTTACAGAGAAGCGGGGCCACTACTAAGTAGAATGCACAACCTCCCGATGCGCGTCCGCACGATGGTACTCCGCCAGGTCCTCGCATATAGCGGGATCCTCAAACCGCGGTCAAGTCTCTGGTCCTCGGACTTATCGACTTCTGCAATTGGAGGCTTAACTTTCGAACTGGACCACCGTACACCTCCCTTAGATCTCGTGTTCTGTACCGAAGGGTCTCTCTATGGAGTCAATCCTGGCAACCTCGTATCCCCTAAATAGGCTAACGGTCATGAAAACCGAAGGATCTCTCTTACGGCTGTCTTAGGCGACTCGTACCCCCATTGGTTAACAGCGTTGTACTAACGAGAACTAGAAATAGAATCTTTAATATATTTATCTTTTAGGTGAAACTTTATTATTTAGTGATCAACTAAATATAAAGTTGGTTTAAATGAATGATGACTTAATTACCCATCCCATAACCTCCTGAACTGGATAAAATCCTTAATAAAGGCGGCACAAAATCCAAAAGGTGTGCAATCCGGAGATCACTGGTGCGCCCGTAGGGAAACCATCCTTTACCAAAAAGATCATTCAATCATCGGGTAAGTACCAGAAATGTGTCACTCAGATCTTGTCTACTTCAGAAGCCATTGCTTAGAATCCGGTTATGATATCAGAAGCCCGAAGGATCTGTCTCACTACCGGTTTCCTCGCCTTGGATCTAGGTCGGGGTCACCAGAAGATGATTATACCTCTAATCTATTAATTAAGTTATAGTAATTTAAGTTATTAAGTTAATCATCATTCAAACATATCACAAAGATAAACAAACAAAGATTTGAAGAAGATAACACAACAAGTAACTAAAAATGAACTACTACTAATAATAATAAAAGTCTACAAATTGAAGCGGGTTCGTGAATAATGACAAGATACAACCATAGAAAATAGTCAACACAAGAATATGGATGCTCATAGACAAGTTCTCCATCTTCAATGTGATATGTAGCTGTCATGATCCTTACGACCCACGATGTTTATTGCATACTACTCTACGATCCTCTTCTTGGCTGAGCTAATCAAGGTAGGTCGAGGCCTAACCATTGAGGGATGTTAGGAGGGCCAGAAGGCCTCCCAAAGGACCCCAAGATCTCTGGAAGACGCTTGGAAGTTGGCCCCAAGAGAGCACAAGAAGGGAGGAGCAAATGGTGGGGGTTAGCTTACTATTTATATAGCTCCAGGTGAAGCACAGGCGTACCAAGGGTTGGCACGGGCATGCACACTGTCTCAGGTACATTCTGTTGCTGCAGTTCTGTCTTGTCTGTACTTTTTGTCTGAGCATGGGCGTGCTAAGTGCATGAGCACGGACGTGCAACCTAGAATGTTGTCAGATTTTGTCGTTTTAAGCCTTGGGGAACACGTTTCTAAGAGCATGGGCGTTCCACGTGATGTGTCACGGGCGTGCAAGTGTCTTCAGTACGTTTTCTTGTTCTCCAAGGTTGCTGCGTTGTCTTCTAGCGTGCAGGGCCACTGTGCAAGTGTGCATGGACGTGCTGGGTCACTCCCGGACTGATTTTTGCACTGTTTAAGTTCCGGGATTGTCTTTAAAACATATAGTGAACATGCTGCAAGTGTCGTATCTTCAGGAATCTCCAGTTTTTCTTGTTTTTTCCCGAAAATCATCTGTTTCCGTCTTGGAGCTCCATTTTCTTGTGAAATGCAAATAGGAACGAATTAAGCACCAAATATCGATATTACAAGCCTAATTGCATCCTATTATGAGACTGTTTATGCCTGTTTTATATGTTAATTTTATGAGTTATCACATGACAAATGTATCATAAACGAAAATAAAGAAGAAATAAAAACCCTCCAAATTGAAAGTTGATAAATTTTACTATTTTGACATCCTTCACGCTAATTCTTTTAGGTGACCAATCTAGAAGGAAATTAACCAAGAAAGAAAGTTAAAAAACAACATTCATTGAAAATAAAGTGAAAATAAAAGTAAAAAAGAAAAAAATAAGAAGGAAAACAAAAAGGAAAATAAAGTTGAATTTTTTTTTCATCAAAATTATACAAATTTTTATTAAAACATAATCGCGAAAAATTACATCAAGATAGTGGGCAGGCGGGCAACAAGCTGCGCCGCCACCCCTTTTTGGACGGCAAACCCTAGCCTACTAAAAACGAACCCCTGCACCCCTGGAGTCGAGACACTGCTATGAATGACCTATTAGACTCTGGACATGAAACGAATGGCTTCCGGTGCCAAGGAGCCGAATGTATCAAAAGTCAGGGGTACGAAAACGTGTTGGTTCTCCTCACAAGCTTTAACATGCTTCTCAACTTTCTTTGCCTCTGCTTTCCGCACGGCTTGCCTTACTATAAAACCATTATCCCTCAAACCAACCAGGGGAGATACACCTTTTAGGTCGACAAAAGCGTGTTTCCCCCGGCCCACCCAAAGACAAGCAGGTCTGCTGGAGGCAGGGTGTGATCTCCATTCACTGGAGCCTCCTTCTTGGCTGAGATCCCAACCCTTCTTAAAATGACCCAAAGAACGTCCCAGACCTAGTCTTGCCTATATTTGAAACCAGGCAGCTCCTTACAATGGACCGCGTGTTCCCCGTATTTGTCCAAGCATGACATACGGCAAATTGGACATACTTCATCTTCATGGTACATGGGGATCACCAAACGATATTTAAGAATTACCCTGTATTCAACCCTAGACATGGTTTGGCCCAAACGTTCGATTGGGATAACATTCAGGAAATCTTGGGCATGGGGGCATTGCAAGCATTCATTAATTGCCTTTTGCCGGGGGGGGGAGATCAAAAGCTTCACCCAGGCTCTGTGCGATTTTGCCAAAAAGAGCATTCGCCAAAGTTTTCTGAGGCTTTGGGGGGTCGATGTCCTTGTTAGAAAAACCGCCAATATCAAAACCTGGGAGATAGTCATTTATCCTTTCGAGGGCCTGTACGTAGTCCAAGTCCATGTCAGCAACCTCACTATTCCTTAAGATATGGTCTTGGAGATTCCAAGACGGACCTCGCGATGCCACAAAAGCATACACCCCAAATGAAAAATGAAAATGAAAAGCAAGTCTAAATTAGTTAAGTGACTCGAGTCTTTCTTTAGAAATACCATGTCCCAGCCTCCAAGACAACGATGCCAAAAACTTGAAGTGCTTGTTTTAGTTAGTAAAAATATATAATTACCCGGTGCCAAAAACTTGATGTTTTACCACCAAAAATGTTGGTTTAGAGAAAGATAAAAATATATGACTTTTATTAACATGTGATCAAGTTTCAAATTTATACGTACACCATAGTAACTTTAAAACTAAAACTAACACATAGGCAGAGAACCTGACGTGTGTAGCATGTATTTTAATGTAAGTACCGAACATTATTTCCAAAGACACGGCTTCCCCTACTCAACTTTTCATCAAATAAGTACTCAAATTTTAGAAATAAAAATAAAATGGATAGGTTTTAAAAACATAATTTCTTGGTTTAAAAAAAAGGTTTTGATAGGTTAGAAATTTTGCATGTCTTAGGTACTCTTTAAAATAGTAGACTAAATATAGGAAAGGTAGTAGTTTGTTTTAGTTATTGATGTGGAAAACATATTTGAACGGTCCCTTCATAATCGGATATGAGAAAAACATAAATAAGGGATGACATTCTAGCAACTAGATGGTCACGGGCAGTGCACGTGCACGAGCTCACATGAAGGTATCTTCGAATTGTTGGCCCGTAGGCCGGTCTTCCTTGTCAACAAGTGTTGTCTATCCTAACGAACCCAAGTTGTACAGTTTATTGAAAAGAATGGGCCTTGCTTTTAAGCACAAATTTTTCTAATTTATCTTCTTAAATTTAATTAGAGGAGAGTTCCAGCTAGGATTACTTCTTCCTCCCTTAATTCTTACTTTCCATACCGAAGGATTAGTTGGTGTTAGAGATCCTCTAGGTAGTAAACCACATTGTAATAACAATATGTAGATTATGTATTCTTGTTGTGTTCATCATTATTTAATATTTATGGTTCATGTCCTTTACCAAGTCCAAGCCGCTTCCAAAATTTCGACGATTGACAAGGATATTACTTTACAAATGTTATTGACGACTTAAATATTTAGTGATCAAGTAAATATATGTCCGGTTTAGTTGATTATTTGAGTGACTTAACAATAACAACCCTTAACCCCTAAATCCGTTGACAAGTTTCTTGTATCTCACTAGATGTTTGAATTATGATCATTGACAAAGGAGGAACGAGGTTCTTAAAGGTGTTTGGCCCAAAGACCACGGGTTCATCCTTAGGTTTCCTACCTTTACCAAGAACTCATTCACACATCTAGTGGGATAATAGAAACTTGTCACCCGGATCTAGTCCACTTCAAAGACCTTTGTTTGGAATCTAATTTGGATATCAGAAGCCCGAAGGACCTGTCTCACTATCAAAAACCACGCCTTGGATCTAGGTTGGGATTACCAAAAGCCGGTCAAACCCCATTTTAGTTTCAAGTTAATTTTTGGTTGATTTTAGTATTGTTAAGTTAACCAATTAATTGAACCTGTCAAAAAGGATAAACAAACACGAATTAGTAAGAAGATAATTAATAACTAAAAATAAACTACTAATAATATATAAAGTCTAATGAACCCAAGAGTTTGGAAAATAATTGATTGAAATAACCATCTAAAGATAACAACACTAGATTGTAGGAGCCTTCCACTCATAGACAAACTTCTAACCACCATGATCCAATGAGTATGAAGTTATTCTCGCGACCGTCGACTTATTATGCCAATAAGCGACCTACGGTTCCTTTTATTGGCCGGCACTAAGGCTTCTCTGCAGGTCCCCGACTGGGTTAAAAATGGCACACTCTACTAGTTTCTGGAAGTTGCTATTTAAAGGCAAAATTTATGGTCCTGCACTCCTAAGCACCATGTGTGCACTCCTATGCATCTGTCCTAGGTACTATTTGCTACTTTTTCTTTCCTTCCATGCAAAGTCTGTCTGTACTTTGGGGGCTGCACACCCATGCACTAGGGATGCACGTCTGTGTAGCAATCAATAGGTGTTTCTTGTCTCCTAAGTTTGTTTCTTTGTCTTTTAGTTTGCAGGGCCTTGCATGAAGTCGCTTGACCATGCATGGTTGATCCAACGTTGCCCTTATCATCTTTTCCTCTATAAGGCCCTCTACACATATTTTATCATGCATCTTGTCTCGGATCTCTAGGAGTCTCCGGTTTTCTTCATTTTTGCCCAAGAATTTTCTCTTTTTGGGTGAGAGCTCCAGTTTCATGAGAATCACAAATAGGAACGTTTATGTAGTATTTCTAACCAGTTTTAGTTCAAATACATCTTATTTTAGACTAAATATGCATCTAAATCTAAAATATGTGTAATTATGGCACATTCGTGATGTTGATGGTTTGAAGCTGAGGCGCATGAGAAAGGTTTATCTTGGGATCCTGACTATGGTTCTCGAAGATCTGAATCCTGATGGGTTCCCATAGACCCGGATCTAGATGGGCTCTCGAAAACCAGTCTCACATAGGTTTTCCAAGACCCATATTCATATAGTTTCTCGAAGACCCAAACCAACATGGTTTCTCAAAGACCCGAACCCACATAGGTTCTCGAAGACCCAGTTCACGTGACATGATTTGACTTGTTTACACATGAACCTGTTAATCCTGATAACCTACATGATTTGACTTGTTTACACATGAACCTGTTAATCCTGAGAACCTATTTCCAAACCCGGAAACCCCATTTCATTTTTGAGAACTCATTATTATATTCGATAACTTACTTTTGGTTCATATGGTTTTAAGAACCTATGATGTTTTGACCTGTTGACTGAAAAACCGCTAGTTCTCGGAATTTTCTAATTTAATTTGACCTAAATGATCTTAAATGAGAAAATTATTTTTTTGCTTAAAATCAGGAATAGTTTAACCAAGTTTATGGTCAAACTTTTGTTAAATGATGTTTGATATTATTTGGTGAGATAACTTGACACGTTTTATGCAAAAATGGTTTCAATGATGGATTTGTACATGATAACAACATTACAGGCTTTCTATTAGATCCTCCACAAAAACACTTGCAGTTGTATAAATCAATGATACTTAGATTAAACCAATGTCTCATTACTCATGTTATTAGGAAAATCCACCTGTTTGCAAGGCATGGATCATGGGGAAAGGCCATTGTTGCTAAGAGAGGAGGCAAAAATGTCATCATTTCACATATTCAAAGTAAAGAGATCATTATTTTTGGGAGCAAATCATTCGTGAAGCATTGATATTTTGAGATTTATAAGGTCAACCAATAGAATACTCAATGGCTAGAGTTGAAATTGTTGAGGATAAGTTATGGAGGAACTTATCCACATGCTCAGAAGAAATAGATGAATCCTTATTGGAGGCTTCTTTCCCAGACTTATGTATATGAAGAGATGCTATGAAATCTGAAGGAAACAAAGGAGGCGATGTTTAAGATATATCCCAGGTTTTTACAGATGACACTAGAGGCTAAATACAAGAACAAGGAAAAGAACAATTGGAAGTTTTGATACGAAGATGATGGGTCCTATGGTTTCTCTTTGATTGGACAATCAAGAAGAAAAGTTAAACTAAAATATCAAGGAAGTATACCGTTAGAAAATTTTAGTCATTTTGCTGAAGTGGCTAAAGTTTCTAATGTTCCAAATGAAAATCTGAATGCAATGATTGTTGAATATCATGATGTTCATATCTTAGAACCTCAATCTGAAGGGGGTAGAGATAGAGAACATTGGTATTTCTAATGATGAGTTATATACTAATCTTCATGTTCAAGATCAAGTCCAACAACAAGAACAAGAACAGGTGGAAAAACAACATCATATGGTAGAATCTGCAAAAAATATTCCTATTCCATTAATGGCTAAATTGGCTTCAATCACTGCAAATGTGACAACTAATGCTGGGAATCCTGTAACGCCCCAACTTTTATAAAATACAAGTAATCGCACGTCTACATATTATGATGAATTAACTTGAAAACTAAATGAATATATATTCTAAATGTTATTTGATAATAAAGAGATAATCACAAGATTTCAGTTGTTTAGTAAGTTATAGCTTGATTAATCATAAAACCAAGTAGAGAGGCTGAAATTGCCAATTTAGAAAGTTGTATATCAAAACATAATAAACCACCAGAATTCACTTCCTGGTGTTAAAAAAAAAAAAAAAAAAACTCATGCTCAAAACACACACAACACACACTTGCAACCTTACCTCAAGAATCAAGCCAATTCATCCCCAAATTAGGATATCATAGCATGCATGCCCCACAATTGAGTCATCCAAGGCTGATTTTATCACTAGGTTACTTTTAATTCCATCCAATTGGTCTAGATGATGATGGGTGAAAATCAAGAGTTCATGCTTTTGTCAATTTGTTAGTCTTGGAAGGTAACCCTAGTATAAGGGAACCTCAAAACGAAATAATTTCAGGAATAACATGTTAACCTAACTTTAAATAATGTGATTCATGTGATTTTTGAGATAAGTATGATGGGTTTTGTGAATTGATGATTAAGCTTATTGATTCCTGGTAAATTGCAGGTGTGATAGTTTAAATCATGAACCTTGATGTAAAATAATCATTAGTATGATAGAAACAAGTTATAAGAATTGATTTGGGACATTATAGTCCATATGAACACTTGGGTGATAGCCATGACGAGGTTATGCACGCCAAGTGTTTGACAAATCGCCCAATGGACACATTAGAGCCCAACGCTGGAAATATCCAGTAGCTCATTGTGTCTATTAAACGATTGTTGGTCCGTGTGTTAATCCTATTAAAAGTTAATGTCCCTAACAACCGAAGTGGTTAATGAACTACTAGGTGGGAAGGACGAGGCATCGAGGAGCCAAGGATTGAAGGATTCCCATGGAATGGGACACGCATAAGGTAAGTCCATCTAGGACTAAAAAACTCATGACCTTTTATTCATATTGCTAGGATTTTGCTTGGTACCGCGTTTGAAAGGAT
Source organism: Ambrosia trifida (assembly GCA_028751855.1). NCBI lineage: Eukaryota > Viridiplantae > Streptophyta > Magnoliopsida > Asterales > Asteraceae > Ambrosia > Ambrosia trifida. The sequence continues at coordinate 96,540,569 of CM054127.1, forward strand.
ATTTGTGGGAAATATGAGACCTTGTGTCATTTGGTAATTGTTATACATGATGTGGTGAATCGGGTTGGGAAAAGATGCAATCCGGGATGTTGATAATGCCAATTAGCGTTTAAGAATGAAAGTGTGTTGCATTGCAATAGTTCCGTTATAACCTTGGGAAGGAATTGTGGGAACCATTGGATTAAGTATACAAGGTGCGAGTTATCTAATCCCTTAACGAGTCAATTGGGGGGATGAGAATCGTGAGTTAGATCGGGAAAATCATCAGCACAAGACCTTGGGTTGGATAAGCACCATCAAGAACCTTAAAGAGACGTTAATTTGAGTTCCCAAATGACTTTGGAATTCAACTTATAGATGCCCAAAGTATGTGGCTTGGTGTAGGGTTTTAGGAGGCCAAAATGCTATTTTCAGCAGGTTAAAACCGTAGCTTACGGTTGACAGCCGTAAGCTATGGCTGAAAGGAGCTGGAACGGTCAGACCCTGCTAACCGTAAGATACGGTCTTCAAACAGTAGCTTACGGCAAGACTTCTCACAAAAAGTAGTCTTGGCAATAGGCTACGGCCTGAAGGTCGTAGCTTACGACGGGCTTCTTGCTCGCGATGTTTGGCAACTATGGTTCCATCTTTCAAGCTTTTAAGTTCCCGGATTATTTCCAAACACGGTTAGCTTAGTAATTCGGGTTATTTGATGTTGAAAATGGTCCTAACTAACAAGGTTATTCGTGTGTATCCTAGGTACTGAAGAGTCATGACGGGAGTTGTTGAATGCTAAACATGTGAGAACCGATTGAACACAAATCTAATGTTGACGCTTCCGCTTTGTTTCTTATGAACGTAAGTAATCAAGTTTTTTTTTTTTTTTTTTTTTTTTTTTTTTTTTTTTTTTTTTTTAACTCTAAACTAGTCTTTTGTAACTACTCGTTGTTTTTGTACTATGCAATCATGATGGGTTATGTTCGAATTAACATCTACACTAAAAATGGTTTTGCTTATTAATTATGTAAATTGGCATTATTATTGAGTTAAACTCCGTCTAGTCAGGAGGGATCTTACAAATCCCCCTCTCACATTAGTTTCGATCACAACACAATAATCTACAGTTGATAAGTATTCTAGTGAACCACTAAAGCGAACAAAAAGAAAATGGAAAGATCCAATGTGAGGAGTGTTAGTTGAAACTCCATTTTAAGCCCAACAGAAGAAGTTATGGAAGTTGATGTACCTAGATCAATTGAACCCTCATCTGATACACTACCACCAGACGCTGGAGCTCTTCTTCATCATTTGCTATTGCTGATCAACATGTTGCCTCAACTAAGCCCTAGGTAGAAAATACTACGTCATCTCCTGATATTCAGTTTTCTTCATTTGTGCACATACAGACTAGGAGTTTAAGTAGTGTTGTAGCAAACTATGATACGTATCAAAACTTTCAACAACAATTCTTGGATTCAAGAGGGAAATCTCGTCAGATAGATGATGGTGATGAAGATTTTGATGATGTTGATGTGGTGGTTATTAAAAAGAGAATAGTTTTTCTTGAACAAGATCAGATAATGAAAGATATCCGTATTATAAATTAGGAAGAGCTGGTAAAAGAAAAGGATCAGAAGATTAAGGCATTAGAATCAGATAATGAAAGATATCCGTATTATAATTAGAGTAGTGTTTTGGTGATGTTTGTGCTAATAAACATGCTAAAGATGTTGATCAAGGAGGTAGTGGCACTGGTTCTAAACCTTCAAAAGATGATGATATAGATTTTGATTTTGAATAAGACATCGGAGGTGAAGATGAGGGAAGCCTAGAGAAAGTAAATAATGATGTTAAAAATGAAGGTCTTAGAAAATATATGGATAGAGAAATTTGTCCAAATAAAAGCATGAAAAAAGACAAAACCACATAAAATGATCATTTTGACCAATCGTGGTAAGGAAGCTTCTTTTGATCTAGATCAACCAGACAAGTATGTGGTTGAATCTGGAACGAATAGATTCGACAAGTATGGAAATAGATCATGTTTTCATTGTTGGATGTATAACAAAGAGATGGAGTTATGGATAATCAAAAGAAAGAATGGAGAAGTGGTGGGCTACAAAGCTTGGAAGGTTTTGAATGTTGGACCAAGGCGGATCTAAGAGAACTAAGCAATGCTCCGTTGTATAATCAAGTCAATTTATTCACCGTGAAAGGGTGGGCCATGTTTAATTATATTCATGATCAGTCTTTGGTTAACTTCACAGACATGAAGACTGCTGATTCATGGGTTAGAACATATTCTTAAGTATTTGGTCATAAAACTGTAGAAAAAGATAAAGACAGTCATTTGGCCTCTAACTAAGAAGATGAAGACCATTCCTCTTGCTAGAGATCTTCCAGACAGTACATTGGAAAACTTCAAATTCTAGGCATATGATCCTGTTCCAGGTGAAATAGTTATCAATTGTGAGAATGCATAGTATAGGATTAATGATACAAGAGATCTCATGAGGTTTGCTGAAAATGACATTCAGGTGTTAGCAAACAATCAAATTAGTGTGATGAAGAGTAGGATTTGTGTGCAAAGTCATATACTGGAGCAATGGCTAACATCATTGGAATGATATTGGCTGGACGTAGAAGTCACGTGGAGACGCAACTTTTTGGACCTTCAATTGGAAAGTACTATGAGATGAGGAAGCATTAATTGAAGACATAGAATAAACCTAGGGGAAGATTGTAAGGTGTAGATTAATAGGTTTAACTATATTTATATATTATGGGTTTTGTATGGGTTATATCCGAGAACTAGGTAGTTCTCGGCTGGGTTATTAATGGGCAACGGGAGGTTCTCGGTGGACTAGGCTATGTTGGCCCAACCAACAACCCAATTATCCCACTATTTAAGCTTGTTTTATTCATCATGTTGAGGTGAGCGGTTCATAATTATATTTTGGCTCTCTTTGTATCAGATGATTATAATAATCGTATGCAATAGAGTTTGTTTATCTTTATTCATCTTGTTTCTTGATTCACTATTAAGATTGATTATGCCAATCTTAATATTTACTTGATATCGTGTTTGATTTGTATAACACCCGAACCAATGGCGGAAACATCATGGTGCCACGTAGTGACGATTATTCAAAAGCTCATGGTACTAAAGTGTAAGTTTCATTAAATATAAGTTGATTTAAAAAGATTGCATTTACAACATGTCTCAACGAACTAATCTAATTAAATTCATTCTACGCCCAGAGTCCTATGTGAAGCATCAAGAAAACTTGAAACATGTACGAAAATAATTTTGTCAACATAAATAATGTTGGTGAGCATACTTAAGTTTGTATACGTATAACATAAATTAAAAGGAGGAGATTTACAATTCATGTGTCAAGATTTATCAAGGCATATGTACACACGTAGTAAACCAACATGATAAAATCAAAAGAATATGATTCACATAAAGCATCCTAACATGTTTCACAATGATTTGAGTACCGTAACATGTGCTGCGTCTGTTTGAGCATTCAAGCATTTGAGCACCTTAACCTAAGTTAAGTCTGGATAACGATTTTGAGCATTTATTCATTTGAGCACATTAACTTTAGTTAAGTCTAGATAACGATTTCGAGCATTCAATGTAAGTAAACTACGCTTAAGTCTAGCATAAAGCACAAAGATAACGAGACACGTATATGAATTGTAAATGTATATAAGATTATTTGTAAGTGTATGTGTAAGTTTGTATATGTACACATGTTTTACCCCAAAAGTGTAAAATTGAAAAAGGGGATAAGTATACTCACAGTTTGCGAAAGCGATCCAAATCCAACTTACGCTGTCATGAAATAAAGAACTACGAATTCTTGAGGAATTCTACCTATAACGTTTAAGAATACTACTAAGGGAAATGTCTAAAAAGTCTATGGCATCTAGGGTTCTAGGGCATTAGGGTTTGCTAAGTCGATTCGGGGAATAAGGCTTTTTACGATAAATCGAATTAATAATAAACTTGTATATCAACAATAATATGATAAAAGTATATAGACATGATAAGGTAATATAATTTTTACCAATTGAAAATCTAATTATAAAGCAAATCTAAATAAATGGGGACAAAACAAACAAATTAACTAGTTTAAAAATATAATTGTAGTTAATTACACTAATTACAAATAATTGAACAAAATAATTATACATTACACAAATGAGTTAACAAATGATGATTATGGCCTTCAACATATAAATATTTCCGTTTTATAAAAAATTACATTTATAAACCAGAATTTAAGTATTATGAGTTAATAAATGATTTATTGTAAACATAAATATAAAAAAATTAAAAAATATGGCAATGAAGTAACATGGCAATGAAAATTTAAAACCATAAATATAAAAAAATTAAAAAATATGGCAATGAAGTAACATTTATAAACCAGAAATCTCAGGCCTTTTAAAATGGATCAACTGAGAAGTAACATGGCAATGAAAATTATAACTTACAATAACGTTTAAAGATCGAAAAGTTGAAAATGAGGTCCGAGACCTGGGTCACGAATAGGAGATCTTCTGCTCACGTTTTAAGAGTTTTAAGAGTGGCTTATGATGAGTATAGTCTCGTGAATGATTAGGGAGAACTAATTTATAGTATTGTTCGATTAAATAACGTTTTTGAGTCGATTGAATAATCTGCTCAGTTACACATATAAAGTCTAATTTAAAACCATGATTAAGATTTATAATTGATGGACATAACTCAATGATGCAAGAAAATCGATTAACGAGTCAAAAATCTTTTCTTTTCAATGTGGTCGGAACCCACAGTCGTCGTCGGTGACTAGTTACCAGAAAACAAAATCAGGGATGGATGGATTGTTTTGATTTGAAACTTTTAGGTATTGGCAGAAAAGGCCCCTGTGGTTTTAACTTTGATATATATGCTTGAAACTTGGGATTTTTTCATTATAAAACTTTAACTAAACTTCATTCTTTTATCAACTTTGGATTTTTTTTTTTTTTTTTTTTATAAATCATCTAATTTTTATAACTTTGAAAAGTTAATCTTTTATTAATTTTAAATGTTTAAAAGTAATGTTTATGCTTTAAAAAGGAAAACGGAGTAATATGAATTCTTATATATTTATCCGATTGACACGTATTTATATATAAAACAATGCAATGACTTAATATGTCACACATTTTATTCATTTGGGTAAACGAAAATAAAATATAAGGTCTGAAGTTGTAAATCTGATAGAATCAAAGGGACGGAGGCAGGGACGAAGCTTTGTGAGGGCCAGGGGTGGCCCTGGTCCTCCTGTTTTTTGGCGCAGTAGTGAAAATTTGCGATTTTCGTAGGTAAATTTAGTCCGGGTTAAGTCCGGCCCCCGCCGATTTGCCACTATCGATTGAAAAAAATTGAGTCCGGCCCCCGCCGATTGACTAACCAAGCTTCGCCACTGGACGGAGGTTAGCATTTGGGACTTACAAAAATTAATTCTTGGATATTATCAGGCCATAGATATTGTCTTAACTCTTACATTGAACAAAATGATTGTATAAATTAAGTTTGCATATTTTAATCTACCAAGGCACATGCGGTTCTAAAGGCAAAGCTAATGAAAGTTGTATGTGTATTATCTACTTACCATGTTCCTATGCGATCATGACTACATAATATGTTAATTATTTGTCATACAACTAATAATATTTTGTTTATTTTTTAGTATATCATCACACAGTCTCTAGCAGTTTAAACATGTGATGTTTTTTAGGAACTTGCATTTTAATTGCGTCCATATGCACATATATTTTAACTTCTTTTGTTAGGAACCTGGAAAGAGTTGTGGTTAGTAAGAGACATCGTAACTAAATCTAATATTAGTAGCGATACTTGCTATGATTAACGGTCATTCTTGTTACTACTATATTATATTACATTTGAGAATGCCATTTATGAGATTTTTAGAACATAATGTGTCACACCCTAAAATTTCCACCTACGGGGTTTTACCCCAAGGAGTATGACACACCAGGATCCAGTTAATGGTCACGTTGAACGACCGCTATATGTTTGTAAAATACGTATCTCAACAACATGATAAAACTACTGTAAATTTGTGAATAGTTTTAGCGGAAGCAAAAGTTTAACCAAAGTAAATGTCTCTCAAAACAAATGTGATAAACCCAAAAATATCTGAGGTTAATGAACCAAATGAGAGATGTAAATAAATTAACGGTTGAAAACAACGTAGGTGAGACTCCATGTGCATCCTATGCTGTTGTACCTTAGTGACCCAAGAAAAGCATGTTAATATGTGTCGACAATTATGTTGATAAGTTCAAATATTTTAATATATGTAAAACTGTTGTTTTGGCCAGACTCACACATGTTTACTATATATCCTATGCTAACTAGACATTTATACAAGTTACTAAATGTCATGAAACCAAGCTGACTATTGGTAGTTTAGTTTTCCTTCCGCTTCCGTTCATCATAACAGTGACAAGAGTTTAGGACAATAATGCTCCTGCTTGGCCTCCAGTCGACACAGGTGGGGCTTGTCTGACCCAATAAATTTATCCGCATATCCTTACTATGCTCATATACTAGAGGTTCATACCAAAAGAACTTTTATGATGAATTACGATATAGTAAATAAGTGATATAAACGTATTAAGTGATCTAAAAATGTTTGTGTTTGTAGCATGTTTCTCCCCCAACATGAAAACAACTAAAAGAGGTCGTGAAACTCATTGCGTGCTAAATAAAATACCATGCGTGTATACGAAATGGTGTCTTGACTACTGGCAATAAGTTTGTGTTCAAGTCTGTGTTTGTCCAACTGACCCATTGTATCCATACAATGACCTAGTTTGAGTTTTTGAAAACCGTTTGACTGTGTTAACTAAGTTTGGCCCGATGAACCATTGGTGACCCGTTTAGCAAGTTAGGTTTGTTCATGTTTAGTAAACCTAGAATTACCAAGTAGCATCCATCATACAATCCTGGTATGCTATCATGTAAAGAAATCACATACCATGCCAATTATAGCACATACTACAAGTTTGGATCTTAAGCATACAATTTACTTCTAGCATGTTTTAACATTAACAACACATAAAATACTCTATGTTTGCCCTACAACACATACAACATGCAAGTTTTCCATTTTTAGTAACCTATGGACACATTGAACACTTTGCATGCACAAAGTTGCCCTTTCTAGTAAGTTAAGATCCTAGCCTTTGTTTTAAGCAAAACAAGAGTTCTAACACCCTCAATTAATCAATCCTGAGAAAGTTGTATCATAACATAAAAAATACCATGTCTAGATTTCTTTATCAAATTCCCAATATCAACAAAGTTTCCATTATTGGCAGGTTAAGAACAATAACTATAACCAAACCAAAACAACATCCTGGGTTATCATAATCTCATCATATAACACCATCATGTTATCTATCCCGGGTTACCATAATCTCATCATATAACAACATCCTATATGAATTGCTTTTATTTGAGATAAAAAGGTTTTAGATTAGATATCGAGATCTAGCGAGACCATTTCAATGAGAAGGAACGGAGGGAATGGTTAAAGGGACAGATTTCCTCGGACTTGGATCTCTACACGGATGTTGTAAATACCTTGCGGAGGCTTGGGAAATGGCTATGTGGGGGATGTATGACCCTGCATGCCCTTAACCATTATTGTCGTCACAAGGATGGTGTACATAAGTGCACCTTAGCTGCAGGAAATGCCACTCATTATATTGTAGGGATCCCTCAGCCGTGTGGGCCGCCTGCGGAGCCTGAGAGTGTCTTGTCTACAAGGGTGGTGGTAGATGTCGCTCTCCTTGAGCGCATCCTCGCGCTCCCCCTCTCCACTGTCAAGAGTATCCCGCTTGCGTGTCGTATGGCGTTTGCGCAGGCTTTGTCAGGGGGGTTGCGTAAAGTGGCGGATGCCCCAGGATCTATTGAGGCATGGGTTGAACTTCTGTTGTTGCCTCGTTGCACGTTACGGGCAGTCAAACCAGCCTGTAGGCAAGAACGCAGATCTGGGAACAGGAAATCGCTTCAATGTAACTCCATTATGCGACCCTTAGCGGTTTGGAAAGACGGGGCTGGCTTTGAGGAGCTGGTCAAGATCCTCCTTGATCTACCTGCGGAGGGACTTTCTTGTAGGCCAAGTGAACAGGATAATGATGGGGCAGGGACAACATTAAGCAATGCCTTCGAAAAAGTGGCAGATGGGCACTACACAGCTGCGGTCAAGGTCTTGTGTTCGTCAGGGGTCGCGCCTCTTGGGGAGGCCACTTTGAAAGCCTTGATAGATAAACACCCTATTGTGGACCCTCCGACCAAGCCTTCCACCATGCCATTTTAGCCAGCTCTACAGGTTGACGTTGATTGTGTGCTAGCGTGTATTAAATCCTTCCCGAAAGGGACCTCTTGTGGGAGAGATAGTTTGCGGGCTCAACATATCTTGGACACATTTTGCGGCCAAGGGTCCCCCATCGCGTCTGGGTTGCTTAAGTCCATCACAGATGTTGTCAACCTGTGGCTTGGGGGGCTTTTTCCTTCTGAACTGGCGGAGTTCGTTGCCTCCGCTCCACTAACCCCCTTATTAAAGCCCGACAATGGAATTAGACCTATCGCGGTTGGGACCATTTGGAGGAGATTGGTGTCGAAAGTCGCTATGCGTAAAGTGGGTAAGGAGATGGCTGCGTATCTAGGGGATTTCCAATTTGGGGTTGGGGTCCCTAATGGGGCAGAAGCAGTGTTGCACTGTGCCAATAGGTTTGTGAACATGTTCCATTCTGATGGCTCCCTGGCTATGCTTACTGTTGATTTCTCTAATGCTTTTAACGTAGTCGATCGTACGACACTTCTCAGGGAAGTTAATTGTCGATGCCCATCCATTTACCCGTGGGTGCAATTCTTGTTTGCCCGGCATGCCAGGTTATACGTGGGTGATACTCACATTGGCGCTACTACTAGGGTTCAGCAAGGGGACCCCCCTCGGCCCCCTCCTTTTTGCATTGGTCCTTCATCCGCTTGTTCTCCGGGTGCAGGAAGCCTGCTCCCTCCCCTTCCATGCTTGGTATCTAGATGATGGCACTATTATAGGTAAGACTGAAGACATAGCGAGGGCACTTGATATTATTTGATCTGAAGGGCCGTCTCTGGGGCTTATGCTTAATGTGCGTAAAACTGAGATTTTTTTGGCCGACGTGCGATGGGTCAACAACAACGCCCAATTTATTTCCTAATGAGATAGGTAGGCCCGACCGAGGGGTTAAACTCCTTGGGGGAGCTGTTAGCAGGGATGCAGGTTACATACGCTCTTTGGCCACAAAAAGGGCTTTGCGCGCGGTTGAACTCATGGAACACCTTCCGAAATTAAGAGACCCTCAAAGTGAGCTTCTCTTACTGTGCTCATGCATGGGGGTTGCTAAATTAGTGTTCGGGCTCCGTACATGTCAGCCAGAGCATGTCAAAGAGGCGGTGTCCATTTTTGATGCAGGCCTTCGGGAGGCGGTTGAAAGCATTGTTGTCTGTGGAGGGGCACATTTTGGGGACCTCCAATGGAGGCTAGCGTCGAGGGCTCAGTCGTGGGGATTGCAGGACCACATCTTGCGGAGTGCTGGTGTGATGGGGGTGGATTCTGACTACACCCTCGCACTTCGTAATATCAAAACAGTTCTTTCGGAAATTGATCTACGCGGTTATACCGATAAGGAGACCGCCCCCAAGAAACCTCAACAAACCTTGGCGAGTGCTCTTTATGGTAAACACGTGCAGACTATGGAGTGACATTTTGATATGACTCCGCGACAAAAGGCAGTGTTTGCATGCCTTCAAGAGGCCCATGCTCAAGATTTTCTGACTGTTGTGCCCATTGAAGGGCTTGGGCAGTAGATGTCGACGATTGAATACAGGGCTATTCTCAAATACCGGCTTATGATACCTCTGTTCCCCTCGGATGAACCATGCACCATTTGCAAAAAAGCATGTCGGGATAAATTTGGCGAGCATGCTCTTCACTGGAAGGAATTGCCGGGGTTTAAATACCGCCATGATTTGGTCAGAGATGTTCTATGGGACGTGTTTCGAAGGGCGGGGGTCTCAGCCAAGAAAAAAGCACCGGTCAATTTTCTGACTAATACGCGGGAGGGGAGATCTACCTTGCGTCCTGCGGATGTGCTTGTGTTTGGATGGTCGGGGGCAAACATGCTTGTGTTGACCTGACAGAGGTTTCCCCCTTGGTAGGTTTGCGAGACAGCGGCTTTGCACCGGGGCAGGCAGTTTTGAGGGCAGAAGCTAAGAAGGTTGCTAAGCACGAAGCAGTCTGTTTAGAGAATCAACATGTGTTCCTGCCGTTTGCTTTTGACACATTTGGATCTCTAGCCCCTAAAGCAGTACGGTTTCTGAAACGAGTGCAGAAGGTGGTGCACAGTGACTCGCAAAGCCCAAAGAACCAAGGGTTTGTATGTAGCAGGATAGGCTTTGCGATTCAAAAGGGGATAGCGGCGCAGCTTGTTGCCCGCTTACCCACCATCTAAATGTAACTTGTTGTCCTGTTTTGTAATTGAAAGTAAACATAATTATAAGGATTAAAGGTTAATGGTTTAAGGATTACACACCCTTAATACTTTGAATACTTGATCCTTAGCTTCTGTAAGCTACAAGGATGCTCAAGAGAGGTAGTCACATGGGTTTAGGGTTGTTTTTTTTCTTCTCAAGATGGAGTTTAGGGTGATTAGGGCTGTGAAAATTGAGTTTAGAAGTGTTAAAACGCATTTAGGAGGTTTAAAATCATGTTGGCGTCGTCTGAGCCTCCCTCGCGTACCACGACGGATGGGCATCCATTTAGCCGAAGTACGCGGCAGGTAGCCAACCTGGAGTTGGGCCTTTGTTTGGGCTAGGTCTTAGGGTTTGGTCGGGTCTTAGGGTTTGGGTTAGAGGTTTGGTTTGGGCTTGTTTTGGATTGTTTTAATTAAATAAAATCCATATGACAACTAACATTTAATCTTACTAGTTGACCCAACTATTTTCGGTGTTGGTTACAAACACGATAACACGTAAACATGCAATAACAAGTAATTCCACGTAAATCCACATATGCACATAATTTCAAACAAATTAATACAAGTTACTCAACAATTATTCGTTTGATTGATTCACCATTGTTCGGCACATAAGACTCATGTGTGTGATCAGGTCATTTCTTAATTATTACTACATGACTGTTTGCATATGTTGGACGAAATTAATTCATCTAATTGTGTCTAAAATATTATTGATTAACTAAGGTAAATAGTAAGTGTTAGTAGGAAAATTAACCTGAGTTTGCCGGGTGTCACCTCATCCCTTTGCAGAAAGACTTTTCATCCCAAAAATTGCTCAATGTTGCTAGGAAAGGAAAGAATATTATTTCCAGTTGCTAGATAATGCATAACGTAGAACATTACAATAGGAGTAAATTAACACTAATTTACGCTTTTTATAATGACCAACGAAAGCTCGATCACCTGGTAAACCAACTGAAAACATGCCACTTACGCTTGTGAATGTAGAAGATGCTGGTGACAAGGACCGCTAGCATTCAGAGGTAACTCATCGTCCGAAGTCCTACTATGGTAAAACCCCTGCCTCAACTCAAAATTTTTTTGCTCCAGGCGATAGTCAAACCCATGACCACCATATTGAAAGGACATGGGGCTGCAAATGCACTAGTAGGTCCCTTCATTTTAGTTACACTTTAATCTCCCATAACTAAATTTTCAAATGCAAATGTCTCTTTTCTTGTTATTTTTAAACAAACTTGTGAATTTTTAAAATAAAAAAGGAACTTGGAACCTGTATAGCCGATTATATTGGGTACATGTATTTTCATTTTTTCTATTGGACAACATCTTGCTTAATACAAAGGAAAAAATTAGTGGACGTATTTCCTAACAAAGAAAACGACATAGTATCCTAAAAGGAAACGACAATACAAAAGAAGAACAACAATTCAAGGGTGGACTGCAATCGATTCGAGTCTAGAATTCTAAAATCGTAGATAGAAATTGTAAGCCACTCTTTATTCGTACAATCTGTGATGGATTGGATCAATGGATAAGCACACAATGGAAGCCAAGAATTCTCTAACTTTTTTTAATCAAATGTGAACTAATGATAACAATTGAATGCAACAAAGCTTTAAATAGGAAATGAAAGAGACGTAAACTACCAGATTACTAGGAACTAATGCAACAACCTTAACGGTTGATTATTCAAAAACAAACAACTGATAAGTGATAAACTGAGAACTTCTTGACTAACTCCACATGCATGCAACAAAAAATATCACACGTGCATAAGGGTGTTTGGGTCATTTTCATCACCCACCCTTGAACCAAACTCCTAGACACCAATGGCATGCCTGAAATACACAAATTTCTCTTTGATAATGCTTTAGTCATCAAATCTGCTAGTTGCTCATATGTCCTGCAAAACTCTAAACTGAGTTGATTTTGTGTAACCATATCCCTTATGAAGTGATGCTTCAACTCAATATGCTTTGTTTTGCCATTCATTATTGGATTCTTTGACAAATCAATAGTTGATTTACTATCACAATAAATGACAGTAGCTTAAATCTGCTTCACCTATAGATCCTCCCGAGTTCTTCTAAGCCAGATGGCTTAGCATGTTGTTGTAGATGATATCTATGCAGTCAATATCGATGGGAAATATCGGTACTAATATTACCGGATATATATATATATATATATAGATATCCCACCGATATTGTGATTCTCAATAATCGGCCATAGCATCGTATTTCCAGATTTTGTTTTTTAGAGACCAAATTAGACTAAAAGCCCATAAAAATCATTTTTTTAGAATAAGCCCATAAACATTAAGAGCCCACGTGTCCAAAACAACCTCCTACATCCTAAACCGAACAATCAAACACTTCTAGGCTGCGAATTGGAGTATTGACTTTTGATAATATTGTAAGTAATTTATTATTATATATGATTATGTTTTAGGTTACATATGTGTGTGTACGTACGTATGTATGTATGTATGTATATATATATATATATATATATATATATATTCTGTATGATATTAAAATATGGATATCTCATTGATAACCCATCGTGATAACTTATATCTCAAATATCGGCCCTCGACCATTCGATTTCCCACCACATTATCTGCTTAGGCTGAGATATACTCAGCTTCAATGCTGGACAATGCAGTTGTGTTCTGCTTCTTTGATCCCCAAGAGACTGTTCTATTGCTTAGCATAAAGAAGTTAGCTAATACACTTTTCCTGTCATCAGCACTACCAGTCCAATCACTATCAATAAACCCAATCGATTGATCTTCGCTACCTTTCTTGTACCAAATGCCTAACTGCATAGTCCTTGCTATGTACCTTAATACCTTTCTTGTAGCACCTGAATGATTTCTTGAAGGAGACTGCATAAACCTGGACAAAACACCTACATAATAGGCTAAGTCAGGTCTTGTATGAGTAAGATAGATGAGTCCACCTACCATACTTCTGTAATGAGTCTCTTGCACCTTTGTTTCACCATCATTAACAATGAACTTCTCATATGGAACCATTGGAACTATACAAGTATTACAATTCATCATACCAAACTTGTTGAGCAATGACTAGGCATACTTCTCTTGGCTTATAAATATTCCATGTCTAGTTTGCTTTACCTCTATACTAAGGAAATATCTTAGAAGCCCCATACCAGTCATCTCAGACATCTTCTTCATGCCCTACTTGAATTCAATCACAAGATCTTGACAAGAACTGGTACATATTATATCATCTACATACAAACATACATAGATAATATCAGTATTACCAATGTCTTTTGCATACAAGGTGGGCTTATTCATGCTTCTTTTAAATCTATGCTCAAGAAAGTAGCCATCAATTTTTGAATACCAGGCTCTTGAAGCCTGCTTCGATCCGTATAAAGCTTTCTTTAATTTGTATACTTTATGCTCAGCTCCCTTCACTTCAGAGCCTTTGGGTTAAACTACATAGATGTCTTCAGATAATTTTCCATTTAGAAAGGCTAATTTAACATCTAATTGATGCACCAACCATCTTCTCTAAGCAACAACATCAAGCACAACCCTTATAGTTTCAAATATGGCAACTAGTGCAAATGTCTACTCAAAGTCAATTCCTTTCTGTTGTGAGTAGCCCTTTGCCACTAGTATGGCCGTGTACTTCAATATTTTTCCATCTGCACCAAACTTTGTTTTGAATAGCCACTTCAAGCCCACAACATTTCTTCCACAAGGCAACGTCACAAGATCTCAAGTGTCATTCTGCTGAATTGCTGCAATTTCTTCATTCATGGCTTGCATCCACTCATTCTTTTAAGTTGCTTCACTATAGATAGTTGGATGTGCAACACTTAAAGCAAAGTGAAGATTTAAACAATCATATGAAAAATCAGTCACTTCTTGAGTGTTAGCATACACATCATTTAGTGATCTAATTTTATGTGGTTGAGTTGAGATGCTTGAAGTGCTTGACTCCTGATCATTGTTGCTTCCTAAATGCGAATTCAAAGGAGTTTGATTTCCTACCGATTCTTGAAAGCTTGCAGTTGATTCAATTTTTTCTATTGGAATGGGTCATCATACAATCTTGCATAAGCCTGAGAATAAGACTTCTATGTCACTTGCCAGTCCCATTTTACATCTTCTATGATGGTCACTTCCTCTCTTTCTCTTGACATAGACTTTTTGGTATCTAGATTATATAACCTGTAGCCACTGCCTTAAGGAGAATACCTAAAGAAGATCATTTTCTGAGATCTATCATCTAGCTTCTTCCATCCCTGAATATAAGTGTGATTGTATCTAATGCACCCAAATATCTTTAAAAATGAGACATCAGGTTTCTTTGAATACCACACTTCATAAGGTGTCCTACTTACCATTGTTGTAGTTAGAAATTTTTTTAGTATGTAAACTGTGGTGGCAATCGCTTCTTCCTACAAGTAGTTAGGCTTCTTCTTTTCTTTCAACATACTCCTTACCATACCCATCGCAGTTCAGTTCTTTCTTTCCACAACATCATTGTGTTGTGGTGTGTGTGGAACAGTAAGTTTGCTTCAAATTCCATGCTGCTCACAAAAGGTGTTGAATTCATTTGAACAGAATTCGCCACCTCAATCTATTCTCAGCTCTTTAATCTCATGACCCACTTGTTTTTCAACTAAGGCTTTAAACACTTTAAACTTTGCAAATGTTTCAGATTTATTATTGAGAAAATAAATTCAACACATATGTGAAGCATCATTAATAAGAAAAAAGTAATATAGACTTTTCCTAAAACTGGGTACCTGCATAGGGCCACAAAGATCTACATGAACCAGCTCCAGCTTTCTTGTGGCTCTCCATGAGTGAGTTGTAAATGATTGTCTAGTGTGCTTGCCTAGAATACAGCCTTCACACACCATTTAATCCTTAATCTTAGGTAGCCTAATCACCATGTTGTTTTCATGTAACTCTGTTAGGTTGTCAAAGTTTATGTGAGCTAACCTTTGGTGCCATAGGAATGAATTGGACTATGATGATTGAGTCTGAGTAGGCTGCACAACATCGGATTTAGTAGCATCAACCAAGAACAAATTATTATTAGACACCATCACACTCATGATTACCACACCTTTGTTTTTAGCAGTGCACTTGCCTTGATCAAGTAACAAGGAGTAACCTTTCTTCATTAGTTGGCCAACACTTAGCAAGTTATATTCCAATGAGGGTGCATAATACACATCAGTCAATAATTTGTAACTTGCTGACCCTATGTAAATTCTTACAGTTCCTTTGCCTTCTACCTGCTGCTTCTTCTTGTTACCCAAGTGCATCTCCAATTTGAATGTCTCATCAAAGGAGACAAAGGTATTTCTTGATCTTGTCATATGATTGGAGCAACCAAAATCTAAGAACCATAAGTTGTTTGAGTTGTTTTGATTACTTACTTCATTAATAATTGCCATGAACAAGTGTGGTTCTTCATTTCCATCATATTTATCTATGACCTCAGCTGCTACATTGGCATGCTGCTCTTTTGTGTTATGTGAGCAATCTTTGGAAGTGTGCCCATATTTCTTGCACACATAACATTATGGCACCTTACTTCTATTCATGCTTCTGCCTTTACCATGACCCCTAAACTTTCCTCTTCCTCTACCTCTTCATTTTGTAAAGAAAGTAGGTCAATTACCTTCTTACATAACTTGCAGTGCATGATCCTCATTCTTCTCAAGTGTTTTCTCCATTCCGCTATTCAATCTTTGTTCTTGGGACTGAAGTGAGCCTATGAGTTTGACTAGAGTTAATTGAGACTGATCAAATGAAACGTCAATTGAAGGAACAATTTCATCAAACTTAGGTGTAAGACTCATAAGTATCTTCTCAACAATGACTTGATCTGAGATTGTTTCCCCATAAGATCTTTTCTGACTCACAATGGCCATGACCCGTGAAAAGTAGTCTCCCACGGGCTCACCATCATGTTTGGAAAGGTTCTCAAACTCACGTCTGAGTCCACTCTAGTTTCATAGCTTTCACTTGATTATCTACTTGATACACCATCTTGAGTATCTCCCAACTCTCCTTGGCTATTTCAGCATATGCAAGCCATGAGAAATGTTGATCATGTACAACTTGTTGGATTAAAGCCATAGCATGAGCATCCTTTTTCTTGAGATTGCGTAATTTTGTTGGATCTAGTTCACTAGCATTGATACCGGTTTCAACCAGCTCCCATAGGGCTCTTGATTTCAGAATGCTCTTCATGCGAATGTTCCGGTAGTCATACCCTTCCCCCTTAAACACAGGAATAGAGGTTGGGGCAGTAGAGATAGTGCTGGTGTGATCCGCCATAGGATATGAGAGACCATGGAACTTTGAATTTTAAAATCACGTATCTAGCTTTGATACCACAGATGGATTAGATCAATTGATATACACACAATGGAAGCCAAGAATTCTCTAACTTTTATTAATCAAATGTGAACTGATGACAACAACTGAATAAAACAAAGCTTTAAACAGGAAATGCAAGTAACATAAACTACCAGATTACTAGGAACCAATGCAACAACCTTAACAGCTGATTATTCAAAAATAAACAAGTGATAAGTCATAAAACTGAGAACTTCTTATCTAACTTCACATGCAGGCAATAACAAATATCATACGTGCATAAGGGTGTTTGGGTCATTTTCATTAGTTTGGTATGGGGTAATGGAATGAATGTGGGAATGGAATGGATAAGGTAATGGAATGGACAAGGTAATGGAATGGATCATTACCATTCTATGTCTTGTTTGGTTGCAATGTGGGAATGAAACAAAACATTACATTGTATTGTCGGATAGATAGGAAAAGACGAAGGAATAAAATCGGTGGTGAGTGGATGTGGTGGGTAGTGGTCAATGGCGGTGATTGTGGGTGGTGATATGTGGCGGTAGCGGCGGTGGTGGGTGGTGGCGATGGTGGAAGGTGGAGGAGGATGGCCATCATGGATGGTGGGCGACGGTGTTGAATATTGGGGGTGGTGGGTGGTGGTTTGTGGCGGTGTGTGGTGGTAGTGTCATGGTGGGTGGCGACGACGACGGTGATGGATGGTGGCGATGGGTGTAATCATAGGCAAAGGAAATCGTGGTGAGTGACACTTAGATCATGGACCCACTATAAAATAAACCTCACAATAGGGACAAACCACAAAAATTGCTGATGTATTGCAAAACACATGCATTTATCATATGTAATTTGTTTAGTTTTGTATAGTTTAGAGTCATTTTCATTACTTAGTTGCTTATATTGATTTATTTCATGTTTTATAGGTCTAACTGTGAAAAAGGAGAATAAACTAGGATAAATAAACTTAAAACAAGCACAACAGTGGAACCATATAAGAATCTTAGAGAATATCTATACTATATTAATAAGTATATAGGAAGGGCAGAAATGGTAATTTATCACTTTTTAAGAGTTGTACAACTCATAAAACATAATGTATAACTCTTTAAAGCATGGTATACTAGATTTGTTGAAAACCTTAAAAGCATATCTGATTTGACCTTGCACCTCATTGGTTGACAATAGCTACACACAAATCACTACACACGGATCACCCATCAACAAATCCCAACCATTCAAAACCTCATCATGAGAGTTTCAAGACCAAACTAAAACACGCTCTCTACAAACATCTGATTAGGGTTTCTTCCAAATATAACATTTCAAAATCTCCGCCCCCATCTGGCCAAATCTCTATCTCTCCTTCTTTATGGCGATTCTTCATCTCACCAGATCTACCTCTCTATCTTGCAATTTATAGCGATCAACGAAGATGGTGGTTGTGTGGTTTCAGATCCAACTCTGATTTAGGTCTCAACGCGTAAATCGGGTTGATATAAGTTCCGAAAATCGACAAACCTAAAGTAAGATCGTGAGTTTTTCACCATCCATTGCATGTTTTTCTTCATGTAAGTAATATTTTTTTTATGTCTGCCATGAAGAAATATAGATTTATATGTAGTCAACACTCTTTTATAGTCTTTCTACTATGTAACATTTCATTTTTTGCAACTTGAAAATTTGCTTCAGGTTGCTTTCGGAAACCTAAAGTTTCAGTTTTGGATTGATGGCCCTTTCTCAACAAGTTAGGATAAGTAAAAGATTTTAACATTTAGTTTTTTTTTTTTTTTTTTGAATCTTATGTTGATGGGTTAATGGTCGCAAATTCGGTTCTAATGGTTGTTGATGACTGAGTTGGTGATTCACTGTTGTAGACAAGGGTGGTGGTTCTGGGATGGTGCTTGGAGTGCGTATGGAGATGCTTGGTTTGTGGTCAAGATTGGTCAACGTGGGTCAAGCTGGTCAAACTATCTAACCTAACACAAGGGGAGGTATAAATACCGACACCGAAGTATTTAAATACATTGAAGTATTATGCTTATGTTGATTGGTCATGGTAATTTTGTATTTAACAGGTTTTTTTGGAAGGCAACTTTCATTAAAAAACTGGCTAAATCTCCAAGGCGGAGAAAAGCCAAAAAAACCCGAGTTACATTACATCAAAATTAAAATTACGCCAACATTTCCAATCCATCGTATCCTTTTTAAACCTACTTTTATACCACAAGTATCCCATAGCTTTGATGTCCGCTACAATCTTCACTTGGTGCTGGTCCTGTTCCAACTCTTTTATTACCCAATATCTTTTTTCTCTAGAGTAAGAGCAAAAGCAGTTGCTTTGTCACTTGCCATGCGTTGGGTATGTCATGAGTTGAATAAACAACATTTTTATTGGGTAAGCATGGTTTGGTTTAATATGATTCAGTTATGGGCTAAACTGAACATATAACCGATGTTTCGCTTTTTTAGATTTTCACAACCGATAGGTTTGGGTTGCAAACGGTTCGGTTAATTTGGATATTAGAAAAGAGTGTTCAAGTTAATTTTAGTTAATAAGTCAAACTATATCTTGGGTCACAAATAAAATACTATCAATCCTTTTAATTTATAAAGGATAATACACGATAACTAATATGTTATTTATAAACAAATATAACAACTTTTCTAGACACATAAAAACTGGTTGTTAAAATAGTCATAACTGAATCATTGGTCAGTTGATTAGGTTTGGTTATTCTGCTCACTCCTAATTCTAAATTGGACTTAATGAATAACAAACAATTACTTTATGGTTGATTAGATATCAAACTTCTGTATCGGCTTGTGTTTCTTGAGTGTCGTGACCACATTTGGCATAAACAAAGTGTACCTTGGATTCGACTGCATTTGTGTTTTCGCTGTTATATAACTAGCTGCAGTTTTGGATCATTAAAGTAATATAAAGACCAACTGGTTGTTGTTTTATGTGAATCATAGTTGCTCACCATCAGGCATATGATTACATCATGAACAAAGGTTATTTTTAGAACCATCATCACCGAAGTAATGTACAAATACAACTATAGGAATAGAAAACTGGTTGGGCTGGGTACGAGTCAAAACGTGTGGGTTGGAATAGGTCAAAATAAGTTGGGTTAAGCCTGGTTGGGTATGTATATAATTAGTTGCGTGATTACATCCATATTGTAGATTTAGCCGATGGACTTACTGTCGCATTGGCAAAACTTCCTGTGAGTCGAGTTTCCACGTACTAATCAGAAGATTTGCTCATACTAATTGAGATTGTCTGGAAATTGGAAAACTTCTAAACGGTTGATTAAAAAAAGTAAGTGGGTCGATTGGTTGAAATTGGAACACGCATATAAGATACTATGTAACAAAGTAACAAGTAGTACATTATCTTACTATTTTTCATGTTATTAAACTTTATGCTGATCAAGTTTGACTGTCTCTCTCAAGGCTTGCTGACTACATATTTTTGTATGTTAAGTTTTACAAATTAAATTTGATTAATTCATGTATGCAGCTACGTACGCTACTACCATGGCAGCAGCAGCCACAACAGTTGCAGCAGCTCATGTTGCTGTTGTGCTTGGTCGCCTGACATCTACCGCCCATATATCAAGAAACGACTGCCATCAAGATCCGGACAAGTATGGCTGCTGCCTTCAATTAACCTTCAGATAATGTTGAATGCATTCTGTGACCTTTTCTAATGTACCATTCTTTTATATCGTTGCTGCCTGGTTTGTGTTCCTTAGTTAGATTTGGGTTGTGTATCTAATCTCAAACGGGTCAAATAATAAATAAACAAATAAAGAAGGTCAAATAGAGGTCAACTTTGTAATGCATACAACTTTGATTTTTTGTTTACTTTAGTCTGTGATTGTTATCATATTTAACACATTAAGCTTTTTTATAATTATTAAATAGTTGAAAAACGTGTTTTGCGGGTCTATGTGTTCGAGTTATTATCTTAAGTGTGGTTGCTATTAGGCATTGGAAAAGTGTTTTGTGGGTCTACCTGTAAGAGTAATTATCTTAAGTATAATGTTGAGGTTATCAGTTAGATTGGCAGTACGCATAAGAGTAATTATCTTAAGTATAATGTTGAGGTTATTAGTTTAGATATGTTGTAAATTGGTTTCGGGTTAGGGATACGTGTTTTGTACTTTTGATTGATCAATGTGAAGGGTTTGTTATTCATGCAAGTTTTGTTTGTTTATTGTCTGGTTGCAGCAAGCAAATGGAACCACATCAAGAGTGATGATCCACCTGATTCAAGGGTCAAGATACCATCGGAAATCTGTACGAGTCTCTCTCATTAAAGAAGTTGGTATATGCAAGTAAGGATATTTGTTACGCATATGTATTATGATCAAATACCTTTTTATTGTTTGATATGTTTTAATACAACCTAAAGTTTTTTTAAAAAAAAATAAAATGCTAACAATCAAACCGTCAAATCGTTAACCTAGGTAGTTTGGTTTGTCGATTATGGAAACCATAGTTAACGGTTGGGTCTAGAATTTCAGCAAAGCCAGAGTAATTACTAATTAGTTTACAATATTTTTGTTTAGAATGAAAAGAAAAAAATATTATGTTGGATATTCGTTTCTTACGTATGATAGTTTTTTTTTTTTTTTTGCCAATTATCTTCCGGTAGGTGGGTGGAGCTACTACCAGTCGCAAATTTCATTGCAGCCTTTGTGATGCATATTGTATGAGCGCTGCACATCTGTGTGCACACTATGAAGGCACGAAGCATCTATGGGTCAAGCAAGGTGAAGAGGATATGGCATGTATGGATGACGAACAAAATTTAGATGAGGAAGAGGATATTAACAATGAAGATGATTTATAGGATGAAGTTGATGAAGGCTGTAACTCCTATAAGACTTGTATCAAATGCAAAGTTTCTTGTAGCAGACCAAAGATGTTGCCATGCTGTGCCAGTAGGTTACCAAAGTGTTTGCTAAGTAATTTAGAGCTAAGCCTTGAAATGGATTTATTTTGTATAGCTAAAAATGGGCAAATTAAATTTAAATTTTGTTAAATGGTATAGGTTTTAATAAACGTTAGGTATATAAATGTCCGACACATTGAAGACTATGAATTTAGTAAATCCTTTACTTGATTATATTCGCATAAAGATGATATTTGTTACGTAAGTGTATATAAATAATTGTACTCTTCTCTACATTTATTTAACTCATCCCTCCATAGGACACTGTATTGTTGTTTGTTTAATGATATAACAATGCTAAGATGTTTTGGTGTTTGCTAAATTGTAATTTAAGTTTTAATAGATAAAATGAAGATGATGGTTTGTGAAAAATGTTAGTAAAATCAGTTTTGTTGCAAAATAAATGTGATTATAATTTGACCAGTGTACAATTTCAAATATGATAACATGTTTTCTTGCTGTTTTAGAAATGGCAAATCAATCAATTTTTACAACTTCACATCATGATAACCATATAACATTTTGTTTGAATATTGCAAGTTTGGTAGAGGATATAAAGGAGGGCACTTATTTATGTTTGAAGATTCGAGCAAATTGGAAAAACGTGGTGCTAGATAGGTGGCTCAAATTTGATGTAAATATTCTTTTATATTTTTGGGGTTATGTTTTGGTTGTATGTATTTCCCTTTCTAGCGCCTTGCTAGGAATGTTTTGGTGTTGAAATAAAATTTGGTTTCAAATATACCTTTTAACGACGGTGTATTTGGTCACAATGGCATGCCTCTTCATAGCCTATAATATATCCATAACCTCAGATAGAGTTACAACCCTCCATTGTTAGTTTGACATTCTAGGATGGAGCCAAACCGTTCCATGAGAAAACCGAATGGCTTGTAAAAATCATTTTAATGGTATTGTATGTAAAAAAAAACTAAACAATGATCTCTATGAAAAAAGGTTAGTTGTCGTTCTTTTGCAAGAGGAATGAAAAGGTAACAAAAAACGACTACTGCGTTGTCACTTATCGCCGCCGCCGCATCGCGCGGGTTTCCTATACTAGTATATATATATATATATATATATATATATATATATATATATATATATATATATATATATATATCCTCTATACAACTTCTTCGCGCCATAGAAAGAAGCCCTGAAGATGTTTCGCAACCCGAAAACAAGTGAAGAATGCCACACGATTATTTTGTCTCTTGCGTGGTGTGACAACAGTCAACGAACCAGGTCAACATCCGTACACTTTTCATTTACTATTGTCATAATATGTGCATCTTTACACATCTTTCATACACTCTACCCCCCCCCCCAAGTCTATTGAAGTATGAGTTATTCAGAAAACTCATCACAGAACATCTGTTTAGTCATACAACACCCGGACAATCACCCAGCAAGCATTTCATGAGGTTACCTCACCCTAACACATGGTAAATCATCTCTAACACATGTAAGTAATTACAGGGACCACCATGGGTTATTATCTAATAAACAAGTGCTCACAAACCCGATATCTATGAAACAAATACATGTTGAGATCATCATTTCACCCTTAACAAGATTTAGTAGGATATTGGTCGACTAAATCCATATTAATTTGAGTTATAAATCAATGAACCTAACCCTTTTGTACTAAAAAGGCTGATCACATTTCATTGGATCACCTAAGACATTAAACACTCGACTAAGATGCTCGCTAGTCCCACCAAGACCTATCACGATGGCATCCTAACCAATTCACAACAACACCAACAATATAGGCAAGCACATACACATGGCAATTCACACACATAGATATACAATCCTTAGTTGTTTTAACTAAACTAATGGAACCATTCCTTACCTTTGATCATCACCCTTCTCCGTGGATGTCACCCTTATGCGTCACAGCTAACATCATGTGATTGGGACACAACATAGAGGCACCTCAAGACAAACCAATCCTTCTCCTTGGAAACAATCGGCCGAAGACTAAACACACCTCACAAGTCGCTATCACTTGACAACAAAGTTTCTTATACTAACAAGGGCCTAAAGCCTCGCCACAACTCTTGATCACCCTTGTTCACCTTACCAAAAGTACTAGGATATCACCTCCAATTTGCGGCCATAAGAAATAAACCAAACACCTTACGCATGACACCATTTCTTATACTAAAATAGGCATAGGACAATAACTCTTAATCTCATGAGTTAGCAGGACAAAACTTCCACAATTAGATGTGAAGTAATCGGCCAACTATCCACCCAAACCTATGAGAGGTCACCATAAAAGGAATGTCCAAACCTTGTGAGGAATTAGCACCATGACATCACTAATACATACACTTACCACTTGATCCTTACCCAAAACACCAAATCCTCTTCCCTTGTCCTTACATCAGCCGCTAACCCCCTTCTTATGTCCCTTTCAAACAAATTGCAAGTACACTTACCTTGGGAACAAAGCACCAATCGAATATCATGAGGAAACAAGAGAGAACCATCACTTTCACCTAGATTTTTGTCACTTCTTCTTGTCCTATACTTAGCCGAAGGAAAGAATGAATGGAAGCTCATGATAGTTGTAAAACTTACACTAGAATTGGAAAGAAACAAACCACTAAAACCATCCCTTGATGAGTCAACCCACCCCTTATACCCATACCTATCCTCAATCGGCCAAGATCAAGGAAAAGACAACAATCACAAGTCCTTTTCTTTGATGACACCATGACTAGTATGCTTAAACAATGCTCCGTACAAGAAGCCCAACCCTTCCTCTATTTCTTTTGTCTCCTTCTTAGTCGATCCCCTATATAAGGAGGCTTCATTTCACTCTCAAATGCCACACCAAACACTTCCTTCTATCTCTAAACTTTCGGATACTACTCCATCCTAGCTGAAGCATTCCAAACCTTGGAGAAGATTAGGACGCTATCCAACCTCAACCATCCTTTGGTAAGATCTCTATGCCCCTAAACCTTGATCTTGTTCATTCCACTCGACCTTGTTCGACCTTTGGTTCAATACAATCACATGATCACACACATTACACACAATGTCTTAGTTTATGGTTGCTCTAACACACTAATGATCACATTTTCCTAACACAAAAACCATCGGCCCTTATGATAGCTTTGAGAAATCGAGCCATGATTTTTGAATCAATACATAACTTAAATCATCAAGTATAAATCGGTTTTCATAAATAAAAACTCACTTAGCTTATATTCAAAGCTAAGGCTAACAAACTTGGTGATTAAACTCGATTTTCTCACCAAACTCACAAACATGTCTTATGATAACTCTACGAGGCCTTGTCAAGCCCAAAATAATCAAGTTTAGTCCATTAAATAATCGGTTTAAAGACTTATGAAATGAGTTATAATCGGCTACCACATTCTAACATAGGTTAAGCGAAGTTAGAACATGTGTTAGCATTGCTTTGAAAGGAATGATGGTCTAAACACATGCTAGGGTACTTATTTTATCACAAATCAATCACACACGATGGATTAGGAACTACTTGAACCCATGACTACTTGAAAAGGGTCCATTTTATCACTATCAATGTTTCCAAACACTTTACAAGCACACTAAGGGTCCTCACAAGTACAAAGTTATGACCCACATACATAATAACCGGGTCCACAAATGTCGAGTGAACAAGTTGTATGATAAACAATGAGAACTGGTGAATTTACCATGCTCCTAATAAATCATAGGGCAAACAGTAGCGGGACGGTAGTTATCTCACAGTTACAACTTCACTAGACCACACACGACTCTATCATGTGAGTTTTACGGCCCCATTTTACTATTTTACATTTCGGGGGATAAACATGCTTCAGTACTAGTGTCATTTATAAGTGTGTGTACATTCTATCGTGACTTCCATGTGGAACATGAGACATTTTGGTTCATGAGCTCATTAGTCCTCGTACAACGTTTATTGTAACCATTAGTGTAGTCCCGAAATACTAGATCTTGTTGAATGCAATAGATTGTTATCACTTGGAAACACCTATTAGTTAGGTGTTTCAAGTGATTAATCCAAGAAACAAAGAAAACTAGATGAATATTGAAAGACCCGACACACACAATGAATAACATGATGATTCCATATCTGATTTGAAGATGAATAACCTTGGAATACTACAATAAGTACGCACCTATTCAAAGTGTGCTACAAAGATAAACTCCAAAACCCTAAACCCTAGCTGTGCACACACAATCTATATATAACCAAGACCTGGGCCTGCGCACTTAACACAAGTGCGCAGGGCCCGTCCATTTAAGTGCGCAGGATAGGGTTTTGCTTACTAAACTATGCTATAATTACATGTAAGGTCCTTCAACTATTAAGCTTTACAATAGTCATTCAAAAGTCTCTATTCTGGTAACTGTGGTCTCAATATAACCCAACAATACTCCCCCTAGACCACAGCTACCAGTCTTCAATCTTCAGTCTACATCCACATCGCTTTCCTCCCCCCCAACCTGTGCAGGAGGGTCTTGTAAGTACAGTGCGACTGGATCTATTTCAGCTGCTGGAGAAGTTTGGATAGATTCTGTTGTAGTTCCTTCAGGATTAGCCACTGATGCAGGATCTTCTGGAAGTACCTCTGAAGCAGCAGTTTCTGTAGCAGCAGCAGCTTCAGTTTCTGTAACAGCATCAGCAGCAGCAGCAGCTTGCGCAGCCTTTTCCCTGTCCTCCTTTTCTTTGTCTGCTGCGTTTATCCTGTCGACTATATCCAGCAGCTCACTCTTCAGTTTCAATGCCCTATCCACTGCCCTTCTAAACAGCACGGCTTCTTCAAACAATGTGTTTCCGGCACCAACATTGATCTGATTTGCAAATAGCATATTCAGATCTGACAAATTTAGTGCAAACACATCAACTGGATCCAAAATCCTCAGTGCCTCTGAATCGTTTTCCAGCTTGATGACCGCTTCACCAGTGTTGCTGTCATAGAACCATTTTTTGAAGTTCCTTAGCATCACTGGAAGCTCGGGTCTGATCGGAACTCGTGTGACGACCTGAGGAGGGTCTATCACATAAGTTATCATCCCTCTTCCCGTTGCTGGATCGATTCTTGTCTTTGATATTCTTCTTCTGGGCTTTTGCGGCTTAAGGATCTGGAAGTCATTCTCACACTCTTTCCTGATAAAGTTTTCAACCATGGCAGCCTGGGAGTCAAGTGAGGGATTAAGGAATGGGGCCCTGCTAAGCTACCTGATATCCCATCGAGGAAGAGATTTCAGCTCCTTCTGACCCTTGAAGTACTAGATTACCCCCCCTCTCCTTTTCACAGCATACAGTCTCTTTTCAGCATCATACTTCCACGAGATAATCTTTTCCCGGTGAGCAGACCTGGTATGATGGATGTTCTGATGTAAGGCAGGAATGGTAATGGGCCTTCTTGGGAACCAAGCTGCTCTTTTAGGGTCCAATTTGTGCCCATCGGATGTCTCATAAACGACTTCTTGATCTGTTCCCATCTCCACAAACCGCTCTGGCATTTCATCTTCGCTAACCTCGTCCACTTCACTTTCCTCAGCCGCTTTTTCTTTCTCTTTTTCTGCCTCCAGAAACTTTCCGAAATCGAAAGTTTCATCAAAAGTAGCGCTAGGAGCATCAGTTAACTGCTTCTTCAAATCCTGAAACATGTCAAACATCTCAACTTGAACCTGATGTTGAAACTTAATCAGGTATCTTTGATCTTTTATCACTTTCTCCATTTTCTTGTTCTTGCCTTTGAGCTTTTTCACCTTCTTTCTTAGCTCCTGGTTATTGTGCAGATCACTTTTCAGCGTGCAAATTTCCCTGGCCGCAACTTTACCTACCTCCTTCACAAGCTTCTCGTATAGTTTCGTGATGCACCGGTTTTCGACGAGGTGCAGCAGGAGCTGATGAGGAAGGTTCAGCTGATCGGTGGGTTGGAGCTTTGGGGGCTGATGCGGCAGCAGTGGAAGGCCCTGGAGCTGAAGTGGCAGCAGTAGAAGGTCCTGGTTGGTTCGGTGGTTCAGGCCCAAACATCTGTTCTAAGACCGCTTCTCCCTCAATATCTTCTTGAGTCATAACACGGGGAATCTCAGATTCGGGAAGCTGATCTCTTCTTCTTTTCTTTCTTGCTTCCCTTTCAAATTCAGCCACTGCTCGTACATTTTCAGCGGCTTCAAGCTGTTCGGGTGTCAACGTGTCTCTCCCTTCTTGCAGTAAACCAGCTGGTCTTCTCTTTATGCTGGGTCTTGATGGAGCTGGTTCAGTCGCAACCCTTTTGCCCCTTGATTTTTCTAGGGCAATCTCTTCAGCCGTCGGCTGGGCTGAAGGAGTGGGTTCAGATGATCCAGGTGCAGGGGCAGCTCTGGATTGTGGTCTGGGTCCTGCAGCATCTGATCTTCGCTTCTTGATTTTGTTGTACAGTTCCATAACAACCGGATATCGCTGGGCCACATACATGTTTTCTAGCATTGGTTCCCAGTCCGGTGTGTTGCACTCTGTGAAGAATCTCGCCCCTCTGGTGAATATGTATTCGTCACCGACAGGCAGACCCTCATGCTGAGTGTTTATCATCATCTGGACAAACCTCGGATACATAGCCCACTTCCCTGAACCAGCATCTGCATTCTTTACCATATAGTCGAAGATCATGCCAGACAGATTGAACACTTCGTCCTTGCAGATCTTAATCATAGCTGTCGCCTATTCAGCACTCAGGGCATTGTATCCTCCCTTTCTGTGGCATAGAGACATCAAGAATACGTGACTGATAAGTCTCCAGTCTCTAGTAAGCTGACTCTTCTTTATGTCGCCTCTCTTGTCAAATTCACCCTTATAGCCGAAGATCCTGAATTGTTGGTGAATGTCAGCTTTAGACATGAATCTGAAAGTTCCAGGTTGATCTTGCAGCTTTAGCACATTTCGAACCGTGTCCTCAGTAATGATCACAAGCTTGTTTCTGACAGTTGCGTTGATACGCTTGACCCTTGATACTGTTTCGACTCTAGCTGATCTCCAAAAGTCTTCAATGTGGGAGACATAAACTGGTTCAGCGTTCTGCACAGCAAATCCGACTTTACTGCGTCTTATCCAAGCCACGACATCTCTAAAGTTGACATCCTCAGTATCGAGATTCATTGGTTGATTGTGCATGCCCCTAGGATCCCAGTCAAGAGCCATCTGTTTAGCCAAGAGCACGAAAAGCCAATTAGATCTCGGATGATTGACTTTAGACTTAAACTTACACGGACAACGAACTTAGACCTAGATTTTATTAGTAATTTTTTTTGATTTAAAATTTTAACGGTCATTGGATTAAGAATTGATGGATCGGTGTCATCGGTGTCAATGGTACGTTTGAATTTCAGTTGTTAGATTATTAAGGTCCGGTTTTGAGTTCGCAGTCCGTTTAAGTGTCTTAATAGTCAATATGAAAGATGTGTTGTTGTTTAGAGTCCAAGTGTTCAAGAGTGTCAATTACGCAGTCCAAATCAAGTGCGCAGGTCCAATCAAGGTCAACATAGTCAAGTGCTCAGTCAAGTGCGCACATACTTGACTGAGGACTTGGTTAGTACTCAAACCAAAACAAGTTCGCAGTGTAAGTCCACCCGGGCATGGTAACCCCTTAGTCCACATAGTCAAGTCTGCGTACTAAGCAAGTACGCAGACACTTGAACCTTCGTTCAAGATTTCAAGTCCACAGTTATGTACGCAGCTAATTAGGGTTCCTGAGCACTTATATGACTATGAGACAAGTGCGCAGTCTCTATGAGACAAGTGGGCACTTGTTCATACATCAAGTGCGCAGATCTTCAAACATTCAAAGAACCCTTAATAGCTTGAAAACCAATAGATTCATCAAGAAATCCATTTATAACCTGTAATCACAACCAATAAATCATTAGAAACATAAGATCTACCTTAAACAGTAGATGAGAGACAATAATCAGTGCAACTAGGTATAATATGATGTGATTAAGGGTGTGATTATGGTGTGATGATGATGATGATGATGATGATGAACGGTGATGATGATGATGATTATGAACGGTGAATTGGGTGATTAGGGTTTGTAAAAAGAAATTTGGGATGATAAAACCTTTTTGACCGTTGTTGACCAGTATATATACATGAGCTAATGGCCCTGCGCACTTGAGTTAAGTGCGCAGGGCCCAACAAGTACGCAGATACCCATACTTTGGCCCAGAAATTGAAATTAAGGCCCAAATCCTTTGGATAAAGGGGGTTTTACCAAATCTTACCTTCTGCATTCAAGATCATACTAACCATACATGCCGGAACCCGTTTCAACTTCCCGTTGGATAGCTGCAGCCTAAGAACAATTGTCGGTATGCTTGTCCACTTAAATCCATGCCTTTTCTCTTTCAACATGTGTTTGGTGATACTGTTTATCATGTTTTTCGGTAATATTGACGAAAATTTTATGGACCCCACAGTGTGCTAGGTATTGGCCTACCGATCCTCAAGGTTTATTGAAATATAATGATGAGAGCTTCATGTCTATGTTACCATAAGCAGAGAAGATGATCATTATCTTGATCAGATGATGAGAGCTTCAGGTCTATGTTACCATAAGCAGAGAAGATGATCATCTGATCGTTTGGTGAGCTATCTATGTATGTTTGCACGTCACTAACATTGCGTGTCTTTTGCTGCTCAGTTTCAAAAATTTTGTTTTTCTTAGCCCCGCATTGGTAGCTTGCACTCTTAGGTGTCTTTTGATTTACCTATGCACAAAATTTTCTGTGTCTTTTAATTTCTCAACCTATGTATGACCGGACTCAGCTTGTGCAGACCTAAGGCACAGTGGGAATCCAGCTTTCCGTGTAGATCTTCATTGTTAATCACCTAGTGGCAGTTTACTTGATTCCAGGCTGAATCTACCGACACATCGTTGCTTGAGGCCACAACATCCTCTGGGTCCTATTCACATGCTGACGAGATATGATTAGTTCCTATCATTTCCTGAATTAATTTTGCAATAAGAATAGACCGGTTTACTTTCTCCCCCAAAAATCTTGTTTTAAAAGAAAAGAAGATTTTTTATAAAATATACACAATTTTTTTTTATATATATATATTTTTTATTCAAAATTTATCATCTCAAGCCATGAAACCAACTGATGAAACCGGGTTTTATCAAAAGCTTTTGTAAAGATATCTGCTTTTTGATCAGCAGTATCGATAGGCAACACCTGTATGTACCCTTTGTCGTGTGCATCGCGAATTGAGTGAATCCGAATTTCAATATGTTTGGTTTTAGAATGATCAATTGGATTCTTCACGATGTCACGACATGCATCATTATCAATAAAAATAGGTGTATGCATGACATTCAAACCGTAGTCCAAAAGCTGATTTTGGATCCATAACACCTGACAGCAACAACTGGAAGCAGCTGTGTATTCGGCCTGAGCAGTGGAGATTGACACGGTGGTCTGCTTCTTGCTCTGCCAAGACACTAGCCGGTTACCCAGAAATTGACAGCCACCAGAGACAGATTTTCTGTCTATCCTACAACCTGCATGATCACTATCAGAGTAAGCGATTAGATCGAAGTTATCGCTCTTAGGATACCATAAACCAAGTTTAGGTGTTCCTTTGAGGTAGCGGAAGACTCTTTTTACTGCAGTCTCATGCGATTGCTTAGGATTGGACTGAAAACGCGCACAGCATCCAACTGCCCACATTATATCTGGTCTGCTAGCTGTAAGATACATC
This sequence comes from Ambrosia trifida, assembly GCA_028751855.1. Classification (NCBI taxonomy): domain Eukaryota; kingdom Viridiplantae; phylum Streptophyta; class Magnoliopsida; order Asterales; family Asteraceae; genus Ambrosia; species Ambrosia trifida. The sequence goes on from CM054127.1 coordinate 96,572,243, forward strand.
AGGGAGCCAATCATTGATCGATATGTATGAGGATTCACTGAAGGCCCCTGAAGATCTGGTACAAGTGTTGTTTGGGCCGCAAAAGGAGTATTGGACGGCTTGCAGTCGGTCATGTTGAATTTTGCCAGAATGTCTCTTGTATACTTTGCTTGATGGATGAGAATTCCGTCTTCCTTTTGCTGCACTTCCAAGCCTAAGAAAAACGATAATTCTCCCATCATGCTCATTTCAAACTAAGACTTCATGATGCTTTCAAATTCCCTGCACAAATTTTCATTAGTGGAACCAAAGATAATATCATCAACATAAATCTGAACAAGGATAGAGTGTTTGTTGACTTCTTTGGTGAATAAGGTCATGTCGATCTTCCCTCTTGTGTACCCATTCTGCAGCAAGTAGGACGATAAGGTCTCATACCAAGCTCGAGGAGCTTGATGAAGTCCGTAGAGAGCCTTATCCAGTTTGTAATACTTGTTGGGATGATGGGGATCTTCAAAACCTGGGGGTTGACAAACATAGACTTCTTCTTTGATCTTCCCATACAAAAATGCACATTTCACATCCATTTGAAAGACTTTGAAGTTCTTGTATGAGGCGTAAGCCAGGAAGATACGAATGGCTTCAAGTCTAGCAACTGGAGCGAACACTTCCTCATAATCAATGCCCTCCTGTTGACGAAATCCCTGAACAACTAAACGAGCCTTGTTCTTAATTACCACACCTCGTTCATCCATTTTGTTGCGAAAAACCCATCTTGTTCCAATAGGATACTTTCCTTCAGGTAAATCCACAAATTCCCAAACCTTTAGCTTTCTAAACTGATACAGCTCATCCTGCATGGCTTCAACCCAACTTGCATCTCTGACAGCGTCTTCAATGCTGAAAGGTACAGTCTGAGATAGGAAGGCTGAAAGTGCAATGTTCAGTTTGTCTGCCTGATTTCTAGTAAGAACACCCTCAGAGATTGGTCCAATGATGTTCTCCACAGGGTGATCCTTAAAAGATTTAAATCCCATGTTTGGTTCTTCTTGAATTTGGGAAGGCAGATTGGAAAGATGATCTGTAGGAGTTGATGAACTGGATGGATCATTTGCAGACTGTTGTGCTGAAGATGTTTCTTCTGAAGCTGGAGTAACTTCAGGAGATGGGGTAGTTTCAACAGTTGCATCACCATTTGTGGTCTGAAGGGGAACAATTGGATCAGCTACGAGTGGAGAGAAGCGGGTGGTGAAAGGTGCTGCATCGTCTTCTGAAGAGTAAAGAGTATCTTCAAGAGGAGAAGGATCGGCTGCTTGATTTTCAGATGGTTGTTCATCAATGATGCTGAAACTGTTGAAAACAACATCCACGTCAAAGAACCAGTCAGGACCGGCTCCTGTATTGGTAGAGTTGGATTCCTGCCAATCAACATAAAAAGACTCGAGAACCATTTTGGTTCGTTTGTTGTATACTCTATAAGCTTTTTGACTCGAGGAGTATCCAACAAAGAAACACTCATCACCAACTGCATCGAACTTCATTATGTTCTCGAAATTGTTAAGCAGCGTGCATGAGCATCCAAAAGGCCTGAAGTAGTCAATCAAAGGTTTTCTTTTAAAAAGCAACTCATAACCTGTTTTCCCGCGCGTCTTTACAATTAAGACTCTGTTAAGAACATAACAGGCGGTATTCACAGCTTCAGCCCAGAAAATGATCGGCAGTTTGGAGTCGATAAGCATCGTTCTGGCCGCCTCAATAAGTGTACGATTTTTCCTTTCAGCAACACCATTCTGTTGAGGAGTTCTCGTAGCACTGTACTGAAGATGAATTCCTCTGTTGTTGCAGAAAGTCACGAAACTTTGATTCTTGAATTCGGTTCCGTGATCACTTCGGATTGATCTAACTTTTGTCTTTATTATGTTTTCAATGAGAGGAACAAACAGCATCAGAATCTCAGCAACTTCACTTTTGTATTCCAGAAAGTACACCCATGTAAATCGAGAAAAATCATCTGTTATCACCAAACAATAAGATTTTTTAGCTAGACTCTTAACACTAATAGGACCAAACAGATCCATGTGTAATAATTGAAGAGGTGAGTCTATAGAATTCACAGCTTTGGACTTATGCGACTTTTTGTGTTGTTTTCCTTTGGCACATGCTAAACATTTTTCAGAAAAGGGGAATTCCTTAGAAGGAAGACCTCTCACAAGATTTAGTTTTGAAAGCTTATTAATATTTTTGAAGTTAACATGTCCTAATCGCCTATGCCAAAGCAGTGACTCTGACTCGGATGCTTTAGAAAGTAAGCATGTCATTTGACATTCAGACTTTGCATCCCTCTTATTTATCACGTAAGTATTATTTTGTCTAGGAGCTTTAAGCATAATCATGTTGGTAGGAGGAATGAATCCTGGCTTTAGAAAGATGCACTCCATGTCATTAAATAACACTGAGATTCCTTTGTCGCAGACTTGTGATACACTCAGCAGATTGTAACACAATTCTGGAACATAGTTCACATCTTCTAAAGTCAATGCATCAGAAATCACGTCCCCTATCCCGACTATCTTTCCGCCCTTCTCATTGCCGACAAAAGCAACAAACTCTCCATCAATGAATCGATAGTTTTTCAGGAGTTCTTTCAGTCCCGTCATGTGCCTTGACGCCCCGCTATCAACATGCCATAGATATCTCATCAGGGCAATCAACCACTTTTGTAGTTTATTCTGAAAAATACATAAGACAAGAGAAATATACAGATAAATATACGAGACACTATGTACAAACACGACTCAGACCACACCTTAAGTGACTTTTGGAATCCAGGTCTGTTTTAGTTTTAATTAGTCGTGATTTTCCCCAGACACAAACTCTTGCCTTTTCCAATTTTTTGTGACCTTAACAAAACTTTTTATAGTTTCTTGAAGATCTTTAATTTGAACTGCAAAAGATTTTTGGTTATTGGTATCAGTTTGTGGTTTGGGTTGCAAATGACACTTTTTAACCACATGTCCTTCATTTCCACATCTAAAACATTTAGAGTGTTTTGGTTTGATCTTTGAAGAAGATCTGGATGATGATGGTTGTGATGTTCTTCTCTTGTTGTTGCTTGAATTGAGGCTGTCTGTTGAACATGCTTCATCACTGTTGTTGTTGCTTGATTCTTCGTTTGTGTTGCATTCTGGCTCGCTGATGTCACTATCTGTATCACTTTGTGATTCTTCAGAAATTTTGTTATCTGTTTCACTTTGTGATTCTTCAGAACATGACATATCTGTTGATGATGGTGTAAACTCTGGAATTTCTTCAGTAAGAAATTTCCCAAACCTGTTTCTTTTTAGTTCTGGAACAAATGGAGATGGTCTATATACATTTTCATTATCACAGAATGCATCATTAAGATCAACACAAACAGGCATAACATTTTCAACGCAAACATCCGATCGTTTGATAGGATTCATCCTATCATTTGGGTCCACAACACCCTTGAAATCAAGTTTAGAGGTTAAAGTAATACAGTCATCCAGCCTAGATAAACTATTACAGTTATCCATCCTAGATAAACTATTACAGTCATCCAAATTAGTTAAGTTATTACAATCATCCGAATTCAAAGAAATGTTTGACTTATCATGGCTCTAGATGAACCAATTCACTGTAGAGTAATTGGCACCTGGGTGACCTAACCCCATTGTTTGACCACCACAACTGTCATCATCGTCCACCTGATCCTGTTGGGTCATATCTGCACTACTTTTACTCATATTAGAGTGTGACTCAGATGTGACACATTCTTTTTCAAAAAGATCATTTTTTGGATGTGGTTTTGGAATGGGTATATATTCACTTTTGCTCAAGGGTAAAAACAGAGATTTTACAATTTCCTTTTTATCCTTATACCCTATTCCATCTTTGACAAAAGATTTCCTTGAACAATCAAGGATATCAGTATGAGCATGCTTGCTTACGTTCCATTTGTCCACAACAATTTGGAGATGATTGGTTTCATTTCTAGATTTTTCTAGTTTTTCAGTTAAGTCATTTATTAAAAAATCTTTTCCAGAGAACAAATTCTTTTAGAGTGTGCATTTCAGCAATTGTTGCATTTAACTTTCGCTGATAGGCTAACTCATTTTCTTTCATTTCAGTATTGATTTTTCGTATGTCATCCATTTCTCTTAAAATTCTCCTATTGTGGGACAAACAGTAAGCAACGGCTGTAACATACCTTGGTGTGCACAGCTTTGATTTTATTTCGAGAGGAATACTTACCAGGTCTCTCTCTTCAGCTTTCTTCTTCATGCTCTGTGATTGCTGATCATCCTTGCTTGTGGAAGTCTTTTCAGCTACAAAAGCTTCCTCAGCAGCAGTCTCCTTCCCTTTGTTCACACTCAACACGCTTCTTAAACCAGCCTTCTCCATCTCTTCTCTTTTTGGCATTTCAGCTGATGACCCCTCCAGAGAGCTCACACCAAGAGGTGACTTTGTGCAGATCTTTGCCATCAGTGCTTTATTAACTTCAGCTTCTGCCACAACGACTTCCTCTCCCCAATCGAAATCCTGAACCACAAGCGCCTTCTGCTGGTTGACTTCTCCTCCTTCAGTGATTGCCACCACTCTCTTTGCTGGTTTGGCTTCAACTTGATTTAGAGTTGGACATTCATACTTGAAATGTCCGAGAGTTTTGCAGTTATAACACCTGATCTTAGATTTGTCAAACCCCGCTTTCCCCATGCCGACTCTTCTACCGGTTCTATCTTGAAACCTCTTCACCCTCAAAGTGATCATGGCCATCTGCCATTTCAAATCCATTTCCTCCATATCGTCTGGGTCAACTTGATACATGTCCTCAGGGCTCATCATATCACTTTTTAGATCACCAGTCTTTAATGCTTCAAAGCTGGTCATGAAAGCGTTGAAAAGTTCAACATGTTCAGTTGCCAGCTTTGTCTGTTGAGGATTGAGAGTTGACGGCTGAGGGTTAGTGACACTGGGTTGAGAGTATGGGACAGCTTTTCCTGAACTTGAACTACCACCAATTGTTCCATCAGCATACACGTGAGATGAGCTTGAACCCATGTTGCCCACTGGAGTCATTAACGCTAAGTTCTTCATTGCAGTGATAGGAACTGCCTTTGGATTGGTCTGATTCATCTCTCTTTTTGTAATGTCCATCTCAAAGGACTTCAATGTGTTGATGAGATCAGCCAATGTAGACTGGGCATCAAGATATTCTTTTCTGATTAGCATGCATTGGATGCTCCATTCTTTTGGCAATGAATCCCGCAGCTTCTTGATAGAATTTCTGTTGTTCACAGGAATTCCAGCCTTCTTCATCTTTGTTAACATGCTCATAAACCTATCAATGTGCGAGCTCAGACTTTCCCCACGAATACTACCAAACATATCATATTCTTTTTGCACCATGTCTTGCTTGTATTGGCGCATCTCTTCATTCCCTTCGTAGTATTCATTCAATGCAAACCACAGATCATGTGCCGTTCCATACTCTTCAAACATGTTGTAAACATCATTAGATAGGGCCATGGTTAGAGCACCATAAGCCTTATGATCTCTTTGAAGTAATTGTTTGTCAACATCGGTATAGGTGGTTGGATCAGGGTTGAATTCTTCTCCAGTGGCAGTGGTTCTCATGGGAATGTGTGGGCCCAACTGGATAGAGTTCCATTGGGTGAAGTCTGTCACGTAAAAGAATGACCTCATTCTGTGTTTCCAAGTCCCGTAATCTTCAGCACCTTTTAACTTAGGTACTCTTGTAGTAGTTCCGGTTTCTAGGACTTGTTGTGTGATAGGGTTAACAGTTGATTGATTATTGTTACCAGCCATGATTTAGATGAATTTTAGAAACGTGGTTTAACAGATTTTAATTATCAGTTCAAAAGATTGTCCAAGTCCGTAAGTACACAGCAAGTTCGCAGCTAAGTGCGCAATTAAGTTCACACTTAAGTTCACAACAGTCTGGATAAGTATGCAGCAACCTGTAAGAATATAAACAGCCTTGTCAAGTTGTAGTCTTAGTTAAGTGTGCAGCTCGGAAGTATACGTGTGGCTATAAGTTCGCAGATCAGTCAACACTTGGGCATTATAAGTGCTCAGTGTTTACTAATCAGCCTGCGCACTAAATTAAGTGCGCAGACTCACTTAAACTCTCGTTTAAGATTTTAAGTTCGCAGAAACCCTAGCCAAGTACTCAACACTACACCTTCAGTAAGTGCGCACAAATCCAAGATTTCTGTTTAAGTATGCAGAAACCCTAGATAAATACTCAAGACAATGAGATGCTATAAGTGCGCAGAGATCAACTTAGATGAACAAGTGCGCAGAAATCAACTTAAATGAATAAGTGCGCAGAAAATTCAAATTAAAGTGCAATAAGTACGCCGAAACCAAATTCACAGGGCAACAAGTGCGCAGAAACCCTAGATGCGTACAAAATGACAAGTGTGCAAAATATAATCCAAGTACTCAAACTAAGAAACAAGTGCTCAGCTTATGAGATATGTGCGCAGGATATATGAAATAAGTGCGCAAATACGAGCTGTAACAAACATAAAATTCAGCTGAATCCTTTCCAAACCATTTTCTGATCAAAATAACATACTTTAAACATTTAGAAACACGATTTTCACAAAATTTGAAACCAAAATATGAGAAAAACACCTAAATTTTAAAGTTTACAAAGAAAATAATCTTGATAATAAAAGCTTAACAAGATGAGGGTTTTGGTATCTTAAAGTAGATACAATCTAGAGCACAAAGGCTCTGATACCAAATTGTAGTCCCGAAATACTAGATCTTGTTGAATGCAATAGATTGTTATCACTTGGAAACACCTATTAGTTAGGTGTTTCAAGTGATTAATCCAAGAAACAAAGAAAACTAGATGAATATTGAAAGACCCGACACACACAATGAATAACATGATGATTCCATATCTGATTTGAAGATGAATAACCTTGGAATACTACAATAAGTACGCACCTATTCAAAGTGTGCTACAAAGATAAACTCCAAAACCCTAAACCCTAGCTGTGCACACACAATCTATATATAACCAAGACCTGGGCCTGTGCACTTAACACAAGTGCGCAGGGCCCGTCCATTTAAGTGCGCAGGATAGGGTTTTGCTTACTAAACTATGCTATAATTACATGTAAGGTCCTTCAACTATTAAGCTTTACAATAGTCATTCAAAAGTCTCTATTCTGGTAACTGTGGTCTCAATATAACCCAACAATTAGCTATCAAAAGCCATGGAACACTTTAATAGATCTATTGGGTTGACACCCCTACTCTTGGTTAGTCGCTCTAACCGGTTACATACAAAAGAGTGTTGGTATTCTACTATACATACATTGTTTTTAGTGTACAATGCGTGAGGCACAATAGTCAAGAGGTTTGGTTACGTGTCACACCCTCAAATTTCCACTTGCGGAGTTTTACCGCGAGGCGCGAGACACACCAGGATCGAAGTCAACGGTCACAATAAACGACATCTATATGATATGAAAACAACGTAAATTGCCCATTTAGTTTCAAAAATCCAACCATCGCTTGCGGAAGCGTAAACTTTATTACAACTCAAAAGTAAAACATGAAAGTCTGATAATACTCAAAATGAAATGCAAATGGATCCTAGACGCGGTGAGACTCCGTGCGCCTAAACTCAATGCTGCTACCTTAGCGACCTGAGAAAACATGCCGAAAAGACGTCAACATATAATGCTGGTGAGTTCACAGGTTTTAAGTTTACAAAGCGTTTCAAGCGTAAAGAGTTTCGTCAACAGTACCAAGTATGCAAACCTTTAAGTAAATAACAAACGTTTCCTTACTACTACAACTGTGTTGCCGAAACCATTACTCACAAGCGTTGCATGTGTTGCCACCCGTGTTTGAGTTGCCAAAAATAATAGAGACAATATGCACCCGCCCGGCTCCCAGCCGTCGGGTGGGGTTCGTCAAGTCCAATAGATCTATCCACATTTCCCCCGTTGTGCCCCGTACATTCATGGTTTCCAGGGACTTAGCATTGCGTTGCGTCGTATAGTAATTTAAAACAAGCGTTGCGTTTCATAAGCGTTGCGTTTCAAAAGTGTTGCGTTTCATAAGCGTTGCGTTTCAAAAGTGTTGCGTTTCATAAGCGTTGCGTTTCAAAAGTGTTGCGTTTCATAAGCGTTGCGTTTCAAAAGTGTTGCGTTTCATAAGCGTTGCGTTTCAAAAGTGTTGCGTTTCATAAGCGTTGCGTTTCAAAAGTGTTGCGTTTCATAACATAAACATTGTATTTGTTAAAACGTGTGGCATGCTTCTCCCCAGAGAAAAAGTGTATAAAAGAGGGGCTGTGAAACTCACCTTAGAGTGCGTCTTCTTGATAATTAGAGATCCAACCCGTGTATGGTACTCCCGACTAATGACAACCTATTAATGAGTTTACATAAGTGTGATGACTACTAACCCGAAGACTAACTAGTCCCCGATTGTCCAGATCTTGACTCTATGTGTTTAAAGTGTGTTTTAACGATAACCGGACATCCCAGACCGACCCGACATCCCGTTGGTGACCCATTACATCAATTAGTCATGCACATAAGGTTAACACATAAGTTTCAAGCATAAAACACTTAGTTTGCATCAAAAATCTCATTCCGGACATCAGATGGTCGAATGCGGTTTTTCCCCTTCCACGTTCGACCCTTTTAAGCCACGTTCTAACTTGAAATCCGTTCGTTTTACAAGTTACCCGAAATAGCAAATGACGTGTGCGTAACTATACATATTTTACAATGGATTTTAACACACGTTTTTGCTTTAATATTTATAAAAATGGTTTCGACCTTCATATTAAAACACACACACTAGGGCAAGTGTACCCTGTCATATATGTAGTAAGTACAGATAAGAACCAAGTATCGATCCATGGACGCGCGCGGAGCAATGGTACTAAAACTCTATTCCCGATTCACCAGTAAGTAAAAGATAAGTTTGAGTTTTGTTTAAAACTAAATTAATTCTAAAACATGTAAATAACTTAACTACGACTCCAAATAGAAAATATAACTATATAAGCTATAATACGCCATTCCTAGCATGTCATCTATATAAGAAATAAAGGCGTGATCAACATTCCCATTTTTCGACAGTTAGTGTCCCTTTCGGGCATCCTAACATGACAACTATATGGAAAGCTAACACGAATACACACGTTAGCCACCTCAAGTCGTTCATTAGCGAGCAGCTGATATGATCTCATGCGAATCTTTAAAGATAGGTTAGTATCACCTTTCGGGAGTCCTCAACCGCACTAGCCAAGGAAAGCAATATCGAATACACAATACGACCACCGAAACTAGCATAAAGTAGAGCATTTCACAACCTATTCCATTTTACTAACTTTGAACACAAATCTACTAAGATCGCTATTTCTACCAAAATAACTAGCAAAGATCATTAACCGTGTCAAAGATTAGTAACAACACCATTAAGCTTTTTAAACTCTTTTACGTGCCGGTAAACATTTATAATCATTATCCGAGTGACTTTAACCAAACCAATACCCGGTTACAGTTTCATGGTGTAAACCTTATTAACAAGTTAACTAGTTTACTACCGGACGATTAAATGGACGGTTTTCTCAACAAGTAATCCGCCTAACACATTCGATAATCATCAAAGTCATCCGAACACAACTACAAATCTATCAACAATGAAACAGGGTTGCATTATGATCATCACGATTCAAACATGAAAAACGCCAAATTTATACAAAACTTGATTTCACGCAAACGATTGTTTTAACTACTAACTAATACTAATGTTCTTGCCCGTAGGCGTACGATTAACTAAAATAACATCAAAATAGCAAACAAAATCAGATTTGGATCTAAGAAAGCTTAAAGGATCAAACCATAAGATTGCTAAAGAGATGGATTGGATGATGAAGGGTGGATCGGATGGATTCCCGAGCTTGTTAAACGGCCTTCCAGCAGCTCCTTTGGTCCAGAAATCGCCTAAAATCGCCTCTCCAAAACCCAATACTTTGAACAGAGGCTGAATGGGAGTTTTATAGCTGAACAGGCCCTGTGAGCGGCCGCTCACTTTACAGACAAGTGGGCAAAGCTGACGTAGGGCTTCTAGAAGCTTCTAGAGGTGTTCAGGATGGCGAGCGGCCGCTCGGAGAGAGTGAGCGGCCGCTCACAGAGAACAGCACGACAGCACGATCTTTAAAATTGCATATAAAATCGTAGAAAAATCGTTAGGAGGTGTTCTTTATATGTCTAGAAAGGTCTCGGAGCGTAGAACAATTCTTATTTGAAAGTCGAAGTCGGATTTTGGGTTTTAGAAGGGGTAAAAACGATCCGAATAGCTGTTGCGCAAAAGTTCTCTTGATAAAGGGCCGAAATCCTTGTTTTTCTTCGGGTTTTCTTCCGGGACATCGTTTAAGACCTGTAATCATAAAGATACCAAATAAGTACCAATTCATCATGTATAAGGCCAAAAACATATATAAATGGGAGTTAAATTGGGACTTTTATATGTGTAATCTAACGTATATCAAACATCCCCACACATAAACATTGCTTGTCCCTAAGCAATAGAACAACAACACTCCCAATGGCAACACGAGTAGTAAACCAGAAAGTTAATAAATCAGATGGCTAGCTGGTTTGTCAAAAGACATCATCAAAGATTTCAAACCGACAAGCACTTGAAAATATAGAAATCAAAAGCAATGGTTAACATCAAATCGACTAAGCATGCATATCTGTACACCACTCACAATGTTCACACACACTCGGCTTGTTTGTGGATCATACATATGAAATGTGTATGTGTAAACTCTTAATGCCTAGACAATGACTTGTGCGATATCATATGCTTGTTAAAAGATCTAATCTCTACCAATTCACATATAGAAATGCATAAATCAAGAGGACTTGTGGGTTGTAATGATAGGCAAAGGTAACGGGTATGGAATGGATATTTAAAGTGACAAAACGGCTAAAACTCGGCGGTTATGTCTAACTAATAGATACAAACGTAAACTATACAAACCACACGCGAATATAGGTGATTTTTATTTACCTTGAGCTAACCACAAAATTCTATCTTTAAAGCACTGAAAACTGCTCAAACTCTTCTAAATCACCATATTTTAGGGTATACTATTTTTTCTGCATATTTTTTTCTTTCTTTTCTTTCTTTCTTTTTTTTTCTTTCTCTTTTTTTTTTAACTTACAATACTGAATACAACTGATAAATATAACATGAATATACACAAAACACGGGGTCTAAATGCCCGAACATGAACTATATACAATAAAAAACGAGTCAAACGATAACCTAAACCGAGTTTCAACACAAAGGGTTTAAAGTAAAAAGGCTAAATTTGGTTAAGTGGTGAAATGGTAGGTTAAGTAAGAAAAACACGGAATATAGGCTCAACATGGTTAACTAATGGATAACATTTGGGTGCGGGAAACAGATAAAACGAAAAGAAAAGGTTTAAATCAAAAGGGTATCCTAAATGCCTCAATCACTTTCATGCAATTCTACACATATATGATCTCGAAAAGTATGCTAATAACAAGTTCTAAATCACATAAGCCATTCGGCGCACTCATATTTCGCATATAGCGAGCAAGTATCGAAAAAGCAATAAAAGGCTCAAAAAGAATGCTCACGTAACGGAAGGAATGGGTACAAATGTAAAAATTAACATGCCAGTCACTCTTTTGTTTACCACTCGTATCAAACACTATTGTTTTTCATTTGGCTTGTCCGCTTTTATCAAATCTAATGCTTCCTAAAACATAACCAACCGTACTAATTTACAAAAATTATGAAGAATTCACGGCTTTGTTGCTTTATGTTATGCCATAAAAAATTAAAAACTGGGAGTTTTTTTCACAACTTGGGACAAGCAAAGCTAATATTGTTAACAACCCTCCCCACACTTGAATATCACATTGTCCTCAATGTGACTCAAAAAATAGTAAAGCATTATGAAGAGCTAAACTATAGTGTAAGCCGAGTAAAGTTAACATAGTTACCCTCCCCACACTTAAACGTCACATTGTCCCCAATGTGAAAATAGAAAGCGTTTATGAAATAGCTAACTATCGTGTGAAAAAGGAGAATAATACTCCCCTGTTGGTGATATCCTAAAAAGCATGGTGACTGCATTGAGCATCCATACCGGTGCTCGCCAGTTCCCTGCACTTCCAACATTCTTGACAAAACAAAATATATCAAATCCATTCATCATCTCATTATTCAAACCAAATAAACAATACTGAAATAAAATACGAATGTTTATGAAGTATCAAAGAAACTTGGGGCTCGTTTGTCCGATTATGAAGAAAGCCCCAAAGTTTCATGAACAGTACTTATCTAAACTAAGATAAAAAACACTAACAATCTTAAAATTTTGGGTTTTGTTAAGCCATTATGAAGAAACCCCAAAACTTAAGATAATTAACAATAATCTACACACTAGAACATATGGAATTTGGAGACTTTTGAACAATTATGAAGAATCCCCAAAATTCATGAACAAACCTAATTTACACTAAGATAAACACTATACTATAAGCATAACATGAGATTAATCTATTATTATGCTTAATTACACTAAATATTATGCTAAAAATTCAAACAAATCTTTAAAATTTTCGGATTTGATTTGGACATTATGAAGAAAACCCAAAAACTCAAAGATTTGGACAATAACATACCCTAATCTATACTAGCAAAGCAAACAATCCATCTAAAATCTATAGGGTTTGTTAAACATTTAGGAAGAGACCCAAAAATTCAGAAAAGATTGCATAAAACTAGATTACATTACACTAGAACAAGAAAAATTGCAAGAATACAAGAGATTCATACCTTGGACTTGAAGATTTGGATGTGGAATTGATAGGTTTTTGGGTGTTTCGTTGAGAGCAAGTGCAAGAAATCGGGTAAAATAAAAGTGAGCGGCCGAGTTTTTGTTTATTAGGGTTGATTTGGTTCAGTTTTTAAGTGAAATACCCAATCTGCCTCTGCCAAAAATTTCGAACAGAGCCTTCGCGCGGCCGCTCGCCAGATTTTTTTTAAGTACTGGGCGTTTGGAGCGGCCGCTCAGTGCCAGTAAGCGGCCGCTCATTGTAGCTGATGTGAATTTTTGCTGCAGTTTCGCCTCCAAAATCGCCTGCACTCGCTCTGTTTCAACACAAACAACTACATACCTGTTTTGAGACGCTTCCTATCATAATACCATGGTTTTGAAGCGACTATCCACACAATCACAAGGCGCGAATCAAACCTGCAAAAAGATTAGAAACAAACTACAAAACAAGTTAAAACTAACAACTTAACTAAAAATTATACTAAGTTATGAACATTTGTACAATTTGGCGCACCCATACACGCCGTGCTATGTTTATTAACGAGTCGCTAGCTAGACTCACTTCCCCACACTTATTAAGCATGTGGGGCGTAGAGGTCGATTACCTCTACGGATTGGTCAACCGGTCCATCAATGTAAGCTTTTAAGCGATGACCGTTGACTTTCAAACTTAGTCCATTTTGATTTATGGACTCGTCCATATGGACTTTAAACTTCTTGGAATGACCGTTTTCATAAAAGATTTTCTTTAAGATCGCTTTCGCCCGAATGGAGATTGAGTACGGGCGAGAAGATCGATCGAGCAATGAACAGACATCGGCCATCCCCACACTTAAACTGACGCAATGACGAAATAATAGAAGAAATAATTACAGACTCGATCTAAGAAAAACGGAAGAAATATAGATAGATAAATATACTAAAAACTATACACTAATTTAAATTATGAAAATATATAAAATATGAAAATATACACTATTTTCAGGGAAATCTATGTCGCTCGCGCATCGCGAAGAAGTATAGACCGCTTCTCGCGTGGCGCAAGTGAGTACAATGACTCAAGGTGCTCGCGCGTCGCAACAAGATAAAGACCGTCTTTTTGCTTGCGCGAAAACAACCTTTTTCACCGAAAAAATAATATAACGGAAGTTGACGGATAGAAATGATGATGGATGCCAATGAAATGAGTTAAAAACAGAAGATAGCGGCTCTTCACGTTACGCGAAGGACTCTGGTGATCCTATTCTACAATACATACATTGTTTTTAGTGTACAATGCGTGAGGCACAATAGTCAAGAGGTTTGGTTACGTGTCACACCCTCAAATTTCCACTTGCGGAGTTTTACCGCGAGGCGCGTGACACACCAGGATTGAAGTCAACGGTCACAATAAACGACATCTATATGATATGAAAACAACGTAAATTGCCCATTCAGTTTCAAAAATCCAACCATCGCTTGCGGAAGCGTAAACTTTATTACAACTCAAAAGTAAAACATGAAAGTCTGATAATACTCAAAATGAAATGCAAATGGATCCTAGACGCGGTGAGACTCCGTGCGCCTAAACTCAATGCTGCTACCTTAGCGACCTGAGAAAACATGCCGAAAAGACGTCAACATATAATGCTGGTGAGTTCACAGGTTTTAACTTCACAAAGCGTTTCAAGCGTAAAGAGTTTCGTCAACAGTACCAAGTATGCAAACCTTTAAGTAAATAACAAACGTTTCCTTACTACTACAACTGTGTTGCCACCCGTGTTTGAGTTGCCAAAAATAATAGAGACAATATGCACCCGCCCAGCTCCCAGCCGTCGGGTGGGGTTCGTCAAGCCCAATAGATCAATCCACATTTCCCCCGTTGTGCCCCGTACATTCATGGTTTCCGAGGGACTTAGCATTGCGTTGCGTCGTATAGTAATTTAAAACAAGCGTTGCGTTTCATAAGCGTTGCGTTTCAAAAGTGTTGCGTTTCATAAGCGTTGCGTTTCAAAAGTGTTGCGTTTCATAAGCGTTGCGTTTCAAAAGTGTTGCGTTTCATAAGCGTTGCGTTTCAAAAGTGTTGCGTTTCATAAGCGTTGCGTTTCAAAAGTGTTGTGTTTCATAAACGTTGCGTTTCAAAAGTGTTGCGTTTCATAAGCATTGCGTTTCAAAAGTGTTGCGTTTCATAAGCGTTGCGTTTCAAAAGTGTTGCGTTTCATAACATAAACATTGTATTTGTTAAAACGTGTGGCATGCTTCTCCCCAGAGAAAAAGTGTATAAAAGAGGGGCTGTGAAACTCACCTTAGAGTGCGTCTTCTTGATAATTAGAGATCCAACCCGTGTATGGTACTCCCGACTAATGACAACCTATTAATGAGTTTACATAAGTGTGATGACTACTAACCCGAAGACTAACTAGTCCCCGATTGTCCAGATCTTGACTCTATGTGTTTAAAGTGTGTTTTAACGATAACCGGACATCCCAGACCGACCCGACATCCCGTTGGTGACCCATTACATCAATTAGTCATGCACATAAGGTTAACACATAAGTTTCAAGCATAAAACACTTAGTTTGCATCAAAAATCTCATTCCGGACATCAGATGGTCGAATGCGGTTTTTCCCCTTCCACGTTCGACCCTTTTAAGCCACGTTCTAACTTGAAATCCGTTCGTTTTACAAGTTACCCGAAATAGCAAATGACGTGTGCGTAACTATACATATTTTACAATGGATTTTAACACACGTTTTTGCTTTAATATTTATAAAAATGGTTTCGACCTTCATATTAAAACACACACACTAGGGCAAGTGTACCCTGTCATATATGTAGTAAGTACAGATAAGAACCAAGTATCGATCCATGGACGCGCGCGGAGCAATGGTACTAAAACTCTATTCCCGATTCACCAGTAAGTAAAAGATAAGTTTGAGTTTTGTTTAAAACTAAATTAATTCTAAAACATGTAAATAACTTAACTACGACTCCAAATAGAAAATATAACTATATAAGCTATAATACGCCATTCCTAGCATGTCATCTATATAAGAAATAAAGGCGTGATCAACATTCCCATTTTTCGACAGTTAGTGTCCCTTTCGGGCATCCTAACATGACAACTATATGGAAAGCTAACACGAATACACACGTTAGCCACCTCAAGTCGTTCATTAGCGAGCAGCTGATATGATCTCATGCGAATCTTTAAAGATAGGTTAGTATCACCTTTCGGGAGTCCTCAACCGCACTAGCCAAGGAAAGCAATATCGAATACACAATACGACCACCGAAACTAACATAAAGTAGAGCATTTCACAACCTATTCCATTTTACTAACTTTGAATACAAATCTACTAAGATCGCTATTTCTACCAAAATAACTAGCAAAGATCATTAACCGTGTCAAAGATTAGTAACAACACCATTAAGCTTTTTAAACTCTTTTACGTGCCGGTAAACATTTATAATCATTATCCGAGTGACTTTAACCAAACCAATACCCGGTTACAGTTTCATGGTGTAAACCTTATTAACAAGTTAACTAGTTTACTATCGGACGATTAAACGGACGGTTTTCTCAACAAGTAATCCGCCTAACACATTCGATAATCATCAAAGTCATCCGAACACAACTACAAATCTATCAACAATGAAACAGGGTTGCATTATGATCATCAAGATTCAAACATGAAAAACGCCAAATTTATACAAAACTTGATTTCACGCAAACGATTGTTTTAACTACTAACTAATACTAATGTTCTTGCCCGTAGGCGTACGATTAACTAAAATAACATCAAAATAGCAAACAAAATCAGATTTGGATCTAAGAAAGCTTAAAGGATCAAACCATAAGATTGCTAAAGAGATGGATTGGATGATGAAGGGTGGATCGGATGGATTCCCGAGCTTGTTAAACGGCCTTCCAGCAGCTCCTTTGGTCCAGAAATCGCCTAAAATCGCCTCTCCAAAACCCAATACTTTGAACAGAGGCTGAATGGGAGTTTTATAGCTGAACAGGCCCTGTGAGCGGCCGCTCACTTTACAGACAAGTGGGCAAAGCTGACGTAGGGCTTCTAGAAGCTTCTAGAGGTGTTCAGGATGGCGAGCGGCCGCTCGGAGTGAGTGAGCGGCCGCTCATAGAGAACAGCACGACAGCACGATCTTTAAAATTGCATATAAAATCGTAGAAAAATCGTAGAAAAATCGTTAGGAGGTGTTCTTTATATGCCTGGAAAGCTCTCGGAGCGTAGAACAATTCTTATTTGAAAAGTCGAAGTCGGATTTTGGGTTTTAGAAGGGGTAAAAACGATCCGAACAGCTGCTGCGCAAAAGTTCTCTTGATAAAGGGCCGAAATCCTTGTTTTTCTTTGGGTTTTCTTCCGGGACATCGTTTAAGACCTGTAATCATAAAGATACCAAATAAGTACCAATTCATCATGTATAAGGCCAAAAACATATATAAATGGGAGTTAAATTGGGACTTTTATATGTGTAATCTAACGTATATCAGCAAATTATGGAGATGTCACATCAAACGCATGCAATCTTTACCCAATTAGGAAACTTTCTGAAATCAATCAATAATCAACTTAATATACTCAGATTATCATGAACAAGAAACCCCCAATCATATCCTTATTACTATCATCATGAACAAGCCCTAGATCTAACCCAAAATCCCCAAAATGAACAAAACATCATCAATAATCAATTGTAACCTATCTCAATCATAAATCATCATCAATAACAGTCCTAGATCATTGTTATAATATCTATACAGCAATCAATCATCAAACAATACATAACACCACATAAAACACCATTAACACATGTTAATTTGTATGAAAACTCATTGTTTATGAATAGGTTTTGTTTAGAAAGATATTAGGAAGGTTTTTATCCATGAAAAAATGTTTGAATCAGATCTGGACTCTTGGGGTTTAATGAAAACGAATTGAAATGCTTTAAAAATGATTTAGAATGAAGAACACACCTTAGATCTTTGTGTAGAAGATGTTTGGAGGTTAGATGATAGAAAACAAGGGCAAAAACTCCTTCCCCAATGATTAAAGTTGCTAGAGTGTGTTTAGAGGCGTTTAGGGTTTGTGAAATGGTGAAAAATGACAAAGTGTAGTATTTATACTATGTCCACGTTCGACCATTGCATGTGGGCGAACGTAGAGTTAAGTGGTCGAATGTAGTTCTTTTAAAACAGATAGCCAGGTTCGACCCTTCTCATGGGTCGAATGAAGTTTCATGGGCCAGGTTCGACCCTTCGAACGGTCGAACCAGGAAGTGCCCTTTTCCAG
The DNA here is from genome assembly GCA_028751855.1 of Ambrosia trifida. Lineage (NCBI taxonomy): Eukaryota > Viridiplantae > Streptophyta > Magnoliopsida > Asterales > Asteraceae > Ambrosia > Ambrosia trifida. The sequence continues at coordinate 96,590,430 of CM054127.1, forward strand.
GTTTTCCAGTTTGTCGTGTTTAACGCATTTTAACACATCCTAACACATGAACATGTAATCTTAATCTATGTTTAACATATATAAGCATGGATGATCATCTACACATCGTTTAAACACGTATTTGCATATAATCCACCATATAAGAATCAATCTACACATAACACTTAATTTAGTTTATGTAATTCACCAACAACGGGACTCGTAACGTGTGTGTGTGTGTGTGTGTGTATGACTAACCCAATGATCCTCCAAATCATTGAACCCTGGACGATACGGACTGTGTTTCGACTCGACTGACCCCGTCAAGTATGTTTAATAAACGTTTTTTACTAAGGTAGACTTATGTGTTTATAAAATGTTGACCCAAACATGTCGGGTGTCACATTACGACACTCATGGTTCGCACATAAATCATTCGCTTAGCTAGCCTATTATTGGTCATACACGAATTAAACGTTTGTTTTACTTGTTCCGTTCAAACCCGTGAACTCACCAACATTATTGTTGACAAATCTTTTATGCATGTTTTTCAGGTAACTAATGGAGGGTAGCAGGGATTTGAGAGAGGGGTCCAAGCAGACACTGGGTGGTATCATCATGGGTTGGATTTTTGCTATCCTGTAGTCTTTGTGGTTTATGGTTAATCAGTCAATGCACTAGTCTTCAGGCAATGTTTCTTAACTTTTATTAAGTATTATAATAATAATCATCCTATGGTGATATCTTTTAAATAAATCATGTGTGTTGCTTGTACCTTGTGCTTGAAAACCTTTCGAGGTCGCATTCCCGTGTTTCCTCCTTGGCGGGGTGTGACACGTGGTGAGAAAAAGGCCTAATTATTGCTTCGCGGTGCGCCAAAAACCTTGAGTCGGCAAAACATTATATTTAAATATAAACACAACACCGCTGACCCTAGATGGCAATTATCGACTTCCAACAGCTGATTTAAGAACTTTGTACCTAAGCATAAAAGGAGACTCATTTGAAGTTAAAGAGTGAAGCTAGGATCAAGATTGCAAGCATCGATTATCCTAATTCGTTTACTTTATGTTTTCGAACTATTGAACTATGTTTTACGTTATCTTGAGACTATGTTTTTGTTTTCGGTTGTTACGAGTAGCTAAACATTTGTAGCTACTTACGTTAACATATATATATATATATATATATATATATATATATATATATATATATATATATATATATATATAGGGAATGGTTCTAGAGAAAACCCTCCTTATTTGGTAAACTCTGGAAACTCTGACTTCCCAATATTTTTTTTTTTTGAAAAAAATAGGGCAAGTAATATACATGATTTTAAGCATTTTGGGCCAAAAAAATTAAAAAAGCGCTGAGTATTTTTTTTTTTTAAAAATAAAATAAAATTTTGACTAACACATGTTAAGCGCTAATAACAGGTGTTAACAATGTGTTAACTATATGTAAACAGTAGACGTTTTTTATTTTTTAAAAAAAAAAAAACCGTTCGACGCTTTTTCGATTTTTTTGGCTCAAAATGCTTAAAAAATGTATATTACATACCCTATTTTTTTCAAAAAAAAAAATGTTGCGAAGTCAGAGTTTCCAGAGTTTACCAAATAAGGAGGGTTTCCTCCATATACTTTACCTATATATATATATATATATATATATATATATATATATATATAAAACAATTCTCCTAAAGTTTAAAACACAATGTCTGCATAGACTTCTTACACTTCTTAGGAAAACTGGACTTTTTACACGAACCTTACCCTATATATATATATATATATACATCATTTGAGAACCACCATTTAGGGAGAGAACCAAAGAACCAGTGTAAACATGTGGCATATTTGTAAATATGAAGTGTGTCTACAAAAACCCCTCCATCAAAAAATAAAAAAAATAATAAAAAAATTATATAACCTAAAAAAATAAGAAAATAAAAACACCTAAATGATTATTTAGTATTAATATTTCAAAAACAAAAATAAAAATAAAATAAAAAATAAAAAAATGGCTAATATGACGTCATCCCTAATGCACATGTGCAATTCGCTGTTATATATATATATATATATATATATATATAAATATACCGTATGGACATGTGCATTTCACTAATATATTTAGGTTTTTTTAGTGGTTTAGCTTTAGGGCTTAGTTTTAGGTACTGTGGGATGGGGGTGGGGTGGTGGGTTTAGGTTTTTGTGGGGTGGGGGTTTAATTATTATTATTCACATGTGTATATGTCAATTTCCTTATCATACAAATTTACATACTTTAAAATAAAAATCACAAACATAATCAACCTATCAACCAAAACACAAAGGAGTACAAATTTACCACGCCCCACTTACGGTGTGCGCATATAATGTATATATGTGTGGCCCTTTGGGGGCAAAAGTAAAGTTGCACTAGTTTTAACGTTATTTTACTAATTTTGTGAAAATAACGTTAAAAACGTCGGACGGTTAATCATGCATCATGTGGTGGCGTGGATAGCCAAAAGACAAAGGAGTACATGCACTGATCGGGTTTGTCTCGATTGCTAAGTGTTATGTGTCTTATGTCCAAGGCTTGATACCAAACCACATCGAGCCGGGGGTCTCACCGGAAGCAGCCTCTCTATTCTTAGGGGTAGAGGTAAGGTTGTCTACATCTTACGTACCCTCCTCAGACCCTACCTTAGCTTTGCTATAGGTGGGATTAACTGAGTATGATGATGATGATGATGATGAATCAATCTATCAACCACCATATAAAACTACCCACAATATACATATATGCATGCATCATCTTTCAAACAACAAACTTTTTTGTACCCATCTTTTTTTATTATACAATTATATGTAGTTTCTACCAAACTGTCAACACAATAAAACAAATTATAAAATAAAAAAAATATATCCATACTACAAACCAACCATGTTACCACTAACCACCTACCTACAAACTTTTAATTATCTCACAACCTCACGTTCACCAACAGTGTCGCATTCTATTGCTTATTTGTCCCCCTTTTCATCTTCTTCCCATTTTACTTATCTTCTTACAACACTCTTCACATCTCATTGATGCCTCATCTTACATCTCCCCTGTTTTTTCATCCATCAACCTAAACAACGTATACTTCTCAAATTTATCACATACATCATGTATACATTTACTTCCGATAACAACAATGTTGCTACTAACTTCATCCTCATATTCATAAGCTAGAATTCTTCAATTTCTTTCTTACTGCTGCATCCGCAATCAAACTTTACACTACTCCCTTTACGTGTCCGATTACTTGACCTCGTTCGTATGATTCTTTCTACTTCCACACATGCATATGGGATTGTTCGTGTTTTAAACAACTAACAACTAGCATTTATTAGTTAACATGAAAAATATACATATATGCACATGTGCATATATATCTAAATTACTTAAATTAATAATAACGACCTTTTTTTAACTTCCTGGTCAACGATTATGTTATCATCCTCAATCGCATCCGGCAATTTTTTTTACCTTTTCTTCCTTGATTCTAATACAAATGTTACTTTCTTCAATTTTTTTCTCATCCTTTAACTACAAGTTACAAAGAACACATAAGAAAACTGAAATTTCAATCTTAATGCATGTGTGCATTAACACTACTTTGTTAATTACCACAAAACATATGCACATGTTCATTAGAGTTAATGATCTTAATGATAATAGTCTTAATGCACATGTGCATTAACATTACTTTTATCATTAGAAGCTAAGTTATGCACATGTGCATCAATATAAATGACCTTAATGGTACATAATGTAATGAATACACATATCTGCGACTTGTAAGAAAATATAATTCAACTTGTCTTTATCAATAATATAAAACACTATAACAAAATTTCACCCAAACTAACATCTATAACATATCATGCTCTAAATTATAGTGTAAACAATATATTCAAATATATGGATCGCTTATTACTTACTACTTTTCGGTTGAAAAACAGTGAAATATGCAAATCTACAAATAAATTATAAACTATATTTAAATAAAACTGAATATGTACAAATACACCTATCAAACTGCATCCGTAAACTCCGTCAAGATTTTTGCTCGGTTATAACCTACAGTCGATCACTGATACATTCGATTGATTGATTCTTCGAATATAATTCCTTCTAGGCTATGAAATTCCAGCATACCCTCTTGAACCGTGATTCAACTTTTGATTACCAATTCATAAAAAATAGATAAAGTTTCATAATTCCGGACAACTACCAAAAGCATTAGTTTTGGATATTAAAAAATTCACACACCTGTAACAAGATAAGGTATGATTGAACATATAAGAAAAAGATGTAATTGGATGTTCACATGGTTAAATAATATTACATACAAGTTTATGCGGTTCTCGCCTTTTTTCTACTAACATTGTTTTTGTAACACAAAAAGCTTTAACATGATATGCTAATTTCTAAGAGTTAAGAATGTAGCAGCTTGTTACCACCTCAAAACTGAATCTCATTAGGGTCCGATTGATTGATTCTTTGACTATAATCCCTTCGATTGATTGAATCTTCGATTATAATCCTTTCGATTGATTTATTCTTCGATTATAATACCTTCGATTGATTGATTCTTTGACCCGTCACGATGTAGGCGATGTAGCGGTTGTTATGAACTAGGGTTTTGAGCTTTGTAATTCGATTAGGATATTATTTTGTCTACCCCTTTTATGACATGTTAGGTTTTTTTTATTTTTAAGTTAATCACATATTTACAATAATGCCCCATGTTCACATTGGTTCTTAAGTTCTCACCCTAAAGTTGGTTCTCGTATGATCCTTACCCTATATATACGCTTTTATTTATTAACTTCTGTAATGTAATTAAAATATCAAATGAGATATATAAATCCTACAAAAAATATTTTGAATTTATAAAACTTAAAAAATTTTCATAATAAACTTTAATTTCCAAAAAATAAATATTTAATCATTTTTAAACCATTATTTTTATTTTAATCATAACTAATTCATTATAAATATGTTTTTAATTATTTCTATTCCAAAATTTCACATAAATTATTTTTAACATTTTAATTCAAAAATATAAATTTTATTTTTAGAAAAGTTGAAAAAAGTAACATTTTTAACTTAATCAAAGTAATTATTTACTTTAAACAATAAATTTTTTATTACAAATAAATAAAAATATTATTTTTATGATATATCAATTAATAATGTCACACCCTCAAATTTCCACGTGCGGGGTTTTACCGCGAGGCGCGTGACACACCAGGATCCTAGTCAACGGTCACAATAAACAACACTATATGATACGTAAAATTGACATAAGCAAACCATTTAGTTTCATAAATGATCCATTGCTGCGGAAGCATAAAACTTTATTACAACATGAAGTCAAAAGTACGAAAGTCTGAAAATACTAAATGAGATGCACATGAATCCTAGACGCCGTGAGACTCCGTGCGCCTATCGACAGCTGCTACCTTAGCGACCTGAGACAAACATGCTAAATACGTCAGCAAATAATGCCGGTGTGTTCACAGGTTTTTAATGAATACCGACTCCAAATGTATACCAATTCCAAGTGAAAATTGACTCCAACTGAATACTAACTCCCAAATGAATACCCATGATCAATCCAGACCACATGCATGCAAATCATATGAATACCTGTTACTACTGCGATTGGAAAACCATTACTGGACTCGAATACTGTGAATACTGAATACGTGCCCGAATGAATACTGAATACTGTATACTGAATACTGAATACCTAAGAGACAATATGCACCCGTCCGACCTCCAGTCGACGAGTGGGGCGGGTCAAGCCCAAATAGCGCCATCCACATTTCCCCCGTTGTGCATCCCCGCACATTCATGGTTCTCCCCGGGACTTCCAAAGATCACATAGTAATATAATGAATACTCTAAAACATAATGAATACGTGAAAACATAATGAATACTCCAAAACCCAATGAATACCAAAACGTAGTTGACACACCTTTCATGAAAACTTAGTTGAAACGCCTTTTATGAAAACATAGTGGAAACACGTTTAAAGAACACAGCATGTTTTCTCCCCCGAAAATGTAAAACCAGTAAAAGAGTGGGGCCGTGAAACTCACCTTAGAATGCGTCTTCTTGATAACTAGAGATCCAACCCGTGTACGATACTTCCGACTAATAACAACCTATTAATGAGTTTACATAAGTGTAATGACTACTAACCCGAAGGCTAACAAGTCCCCGATTGTCCAGATCTTGACTACGTGTGTTAAAAAGTGTGTTTAAACATTAACCGAACATCCCAGACCGACCCGACATCCCGTTGGTGACCCATTACATCAATTAGTCATGCACATAAGTTTAACACATAAGTTTCAAGCATAAAACACTTAGTTTGCATCAAAAATCTCATTCCGGACATCAGACGGTCGAATGTGGTTTTTCCCATTTCCACGTTCGCCCGTTTGAGCCTCGTTCGCCCGTTTTTCCCACATTTTGTTCCACGTTCGCCCGTTTGAGCCTCGTTCGCCCCGTTTTTCCCACGTTCGCCCGTTTTTCCACGTTCGCCCAAATTTTATTCCACGTTCACCCATTCGAACCAATTTTATTCCACGTTCGCCCGTTTTCATCAGCATTTTATAAAACGCACCAAAACGCATCTAAACGGTCCAAAAACATCACGAAACATTACCAATCACAGCAGTCAACTATCATTATCATATTCCAACATAACCCTACCAATTTTATCCCGAAATCCGTCCGTTTTACAAGTTACCCGAAATAGCAAATTATGGAGATGTCACATCAAACGCATGCAATCTTTACCCAATTAGGAAACTTTATGAAATCAATCAATAATCAACTTAATATACTCAGATTATCATGAAAAATAAACCCCCCAATCATATCCTTATCACTATCATCATGAACAAGCCCTAGATCTAACCCAAAATCCCCAAAATGAACATAACATCATCAATAATCAATTGTAACCTATCTCAATCATAAATCATCATCAATAACAGTCCTAGATCATTGTCATAACATCTATACAGCAATCAATCATCAAACAATGCATAACATCACATAAAACACCATTAACACATGTTATTTTGTATGAAAACTCATTGTTTATGAATAGGTTTTCTTTAGAAAGATATTAGGAAGGTTTTTATTCATGAAAACATGTTTGAATCAGATCTGGACTCTTGGGGTTCAATGAAAACGAATTGAAATGCTTTAAAATTGATTTAGAATGAAGAACACACCTTAGATCTTTGTGTAGAAGATGTTTGTAGGTTAGATATAGAAAACAAGGGCAAAAACTCCTTCCCCAATGTTTAAAGTTGCTAGAGAGTGTTTTGAGGCGTTTAGGGTTTGTGAAATGGTGAAAAATGACAAAGTGTGGTATTTATACTATGCCCACATTCGCCCCTTTTACCTGGGCGAATGTACCCTCCTTCGACCCTTTCACAGGGTCGAACGTACCCTGACTTGGTCGAATGAAATTCTTTCAATTCCATATCCCAGGTTCGCCCCTTTTACAAGGGTCGAACCAGGAGTATTGTCCAGGTTCGCCCATTCGATTGGTCGAACCAGGACTCAAGTTTTTCTAGTTTTCCAATTTGTCGTGTTTAACGCATTTTAACGCACCCTACCATACGAGCATGCAACCTTAGTCTATGTTTAACATATAATCCACCATGTGACAATTAGTCTACATATACACTTAATTAGTTTATGTAATTCACCAACAACGGGACTCGTATCATGTGTATAGATCATGAACCTATTATATTTGAGTTAAACATGAGGCATATGTTTTTTGAGTTAAAAGTGGATGGTTTTGACCATGAACCTATTATATTAGTACTGGAGATTTTGTTTTCTCTCACTTTTTGGCCATTTAAATAAGTCCTTCCCAATAATCACAACACTTATCCTTTAGCCACTTGCAAGAATTACCCTATATGTTTAAAGATAGGAATAATGCTTATTTAGTCATGTAGTCTATTTTATCTTTTAGTTACTTGTTGGTTTTTTATATTTTTTGGATTTCCGTTTATAGCCCCAGTATATAATACATTTGATTGATGATTACTCTCATGCTACTTGTGTTACTTTAATTTTTTTTTTTTTTTTTGAAAATTGAACTTCATTAAACCAACCAAAACCGACTACTATCTCTAAGCTAGAGATATAAGCCGAAAACCAAAGAAAGCCAACACAAACAGTCACATTACATTACATCAAAAGAACACCACCGAAGCCAATCCACCACCCCACCCTTAAATCTATGTTTGTACCAAAGGTACCCCAAAGACTTGATATCCGCCACCATTCTCACCACATTCGGGAGATCATTGGGTTAGTCACACACACACACACACATGATACGAGTCCCGTTGTTGGTGAATTACATAAACTAATTAAGTGTATGTGTAGACTAATTGTCACATGGTGGATTATATGCTTAGATGTGTTTAAATGATGTATAGATAATCATTTAAATGCTTTTGTCACACCCTCAAAATCCACTTGCGGAGTTTTACCGCGAGGCGCATGACAAACCAGGATCCAAACCAACGATCACAATAAACAAGTCTAAATGAATATAAATGAAATTTCAAAACATAGTTTAAAAATCCCGTTCACAGCGGAAGCTTATTCAAAAACAGTATCTCAACCATAAAACAATAGTTCAACGTTCAAATGACCATGCAACCCTAGTTAGACGCCATGCAGACGCGTGCGCCCTAGTCCAGTCGTGCTACCTTAGCGACCTGAGAAAACATGTAAAAGTTTACGTCAGCACAAAAATGCTGGTGAGTTTACAGGTTTTGTATCCAAGTACCAAGTCCACCTGTCCATACTATAACAAATAGAAAACCAGTATACGCTAGCTAGGCGTACGTTTTGTTACTACCACGATTGGAAAACCATTACTAACGCGAATACCAAAAGTATGCCCGATGTATGTTCCTGTTGTTCCTGTTGTTCCTGTTTGAGACAATATGCACCCGCCGACCCTCCAAGTCGACGAGCGGGGTTGGTCACTCCCAATAGCGCTATTCACATTTCCCCGTTGTGCAAACCCGCACATTCATGGTTCCCCCCGGGACTTCCAAAGATCGTGTAGTACACAATAGAAACCCATAGTATGACAGTAGTTACCAAATAATCGTTTTAACACATGTTTTCTCCCCCGAAAGTATGAAACCAGTTTAAAAGAGGGGCCGTAAACTCACCTTAAGTTCCGTTACTCCTTAACCCGAGTAAACTCAGCTGCTATGCTAGTCCCGTAAAGCGGCGACCTAACATACGACAGTTACAAGTACTTAGACTAATAACCCGCAGGCTAATTAGTCCCTAGATGTCCAGACCATAACCAAGTTCGTTTGAAAACACCGTGACTGTTTAACCGACCCAAAGTACAAGACTCGACATCCCATTGGTGACCCGAGACTCCCCGTGTTATGTTTACGCTCCAAAACATACAATAACGCAAGTACACTTAACATACGTTAACGCACAACAAGTTATAGCACATAGTTCACGTATCACCGAAATACATCCAAATATATGTTACCAAGTTATTAGACATGTTACGGGGTTACTAGCATGTTTCTACATGTCAAATCGGTCCTCGGAATGCTAATTTACACTTACTGCAGCAGTACACGCGATTAGGAAAAGTCAACTAGCATTTAGGTTGGTCAACTAGCAATTAGGAATCCTAATCGCCACTATTATAGGCGATTGGGCTATACCATATGAAATTATTAGCATTTAGGGCTAATCACATGAACTTACTAGCAATTGGGGCTAATCACATGAACTTACTAGCAATTGGGGCTAATCACATGAACTTACTAGCAATTGGGGCTAATCACATGAACTTACTAGCAATTGGGGCTAATCACATGAACTTACTAGCAATTGGGGCTAATCACATGAACTTATAGGCGATTGGGGCTAATCACATGATATTATTGGCGATTAGCACCCCAATCGCATGAGTTATAGGCGATTAGCATTGCTACTCGCCTGTAACCATGCTGTTCCGGTTTTTCGCGCGTTTAACACTCCAAATCAGATCCAGAACGTGTGTAACTACCCAATATCATCCCAAACACTATCCTAAACATGTTTAACCCGAAACCCTTCGTTCAACCTCGTATAATCAGTCCTGCATGCAACCAAAGCAATCCAAACACCATTCACATAGCATGCAACATCAAACAAACACATGTAATCATAACCCTATTATCCAATTACTGAGATTTCTATCATCATACTATCAATATCAATTCTGACCTAGCATGATAACACATCAAATCATCATCAAGAATCATAAAAATCCTATCTTTCTAATCATACACACCCATAACGCATGTATATTAGTTATAATCCGATTAACAACCCTTATTGACGATTTTCAGAAAGCTTTTTCGTTTATGAACAGGTCTGGACCATTAGGGATTTATTAAAAACGTTTATAAAGATTCATGGATGGAAACCAAACCTTAGGATTATGAAAGAACGATGGATTATGCTTGAATCCTTGTGTTTTGATCAAAAATCGCGTTCCAGAGGTTGTGTGTGTGTTGGGGCAGGTTATGGGACGACTAGGGTTTGTATAATGAAGTTTATGAGGTCAAGTATGGTATTTATAGTCGTTTTTAGTCGTCCAGCCCGTAACACGCGATTATGCAGCTTTACACGCGATTAGGAATCCTAATCGCATGAACAGTAATGCATTTGGGCCTAATCGCATGAACAGTCATGCAATTGGCCCCCCAATCGCATGAACAGTCATGTATTTGGGCCTAATTGCATGAACAGTCATGCATTTAGCCCCCTAATCGCCCATAGGGGCTAGTTTCGTGTGTTTTGCGCGTTAAACCCCGTTTTAACATATGTTAACACATATTCACATACCGACAAGTCACATAATGATTGTAAACACATAACACATGTAAATACACATATTCACCCTCGTTCACCAATTCCCGGGACTCGAGACTCGTATGTTCCGTATGCCCTGACGATCCTACAAATCGTCACCGTTTGTACACTTGGTTAAGGACCGACATCTAATGAACCTCTAGACCAACATCCAATGATCCTCTAGACTAAACCGATAGTTCCCGAACCATAACCCGACTTAACTAACCCAGTTAAGTACAATATACGCGTGACTCGCTAAGGTAGACTTTCATCTAGACAACGTTGTTAACCAGAATTTGCCGGGTGTCACATCATCCCCACGTTAAAAGAATTTTCGTCCCGAAAATTGCGTAAGTAACGAAAGAAACAACGAAGGGAACAAACAAAAAGATAGGAATCAACAGAGAGAGATTTACCCGAGTTGTCACATCATCCCCACGTTAAAAGGAATCTCGACCCGAGATTCATTCAGCTGCCGAAGAGACATGTCTCGACTCGAACGCTTCCTTAGGAAAAAGATGAGGATACTTAGACTTCATCTGATCCTCCCGTTCCCATGTATATTCCGGTCCCCGGTCCGAGTTCCACCGAACCTTAACGATACGAATTTTGCTGTGACGCAGGCTACGAATCTTGTAATCAAGGATCTCCACAGGTTCTTCCACAATCCGAAGACGATCATCAACCTTGATCTCTTCCAGTGGAACGATGAGAGACTCGTCAGCCAGACACTTCTTCAAGTTTGACACGTGAAAGACGTTATGTACGTTACCGAGTTCCGTCGGTAGATCAAGTCGATATGCCACCGGCCCAATCCGTTCCAGGATCGTAAATGGGCCGACATATCGCGGATTGAGTTTGCCACGCTTCCCAAAGCGTATGACGCCCTTCCACGGTGAGACTTTTAGAAGTACCTTGTCATTGACTTGGAACTCTAGTGGTTTGCGACGCTGATCAGCATAACTCTTTTGCCGGTCCCGTGCCGCCGCCAACCGATTACGAATCTGTACGATCTTTTCCGAAGTTTCGTACACTAGTTCAGGCCCAGTGAGTTGACTCTCACCCACTTCAGCCCAACAAAGAGGAGAACGGCATTTCCGTCCGTACAGTGCTTCGAACGGAGCAGCCTTGATGCTCGTGTGATAACTGTTATTGTACGAGAATTCTACCAACGGCAGATGAGCTTCCCAACCCTTGCCAAAATCGATCACACATGCCCGCAGCATGTCTTCTAAAGTTTGAATCGTACGCTCACTCTGACCGTCAGTCTGTGGATGGTAAGCCGTACTCATGTCTAGTTGGGTACCCAAAGCCTTGTGCAAAGACTTCCAGAAGTGAGAAGTAAAATGGGAGTCACGATCCGAGATAATAGAAACTGGTACCCCGTGCTTAGAAACAACTTCTTTCAAGTAAAGACGAGCCAAACGATCCATGGTGTCGGTCTCCTTAATGGCAAGGAAATGAGCTGATTTCGTCAACCGATCGACAATCACCCATATCTTGTCGTTCCCGCTTGGTGATTTAGGAAGTTGTGTGACAAAATCCATAGTAATCCGTTCCCATTTCCATTCCGGAATTTCAGGTTGTTGCAGGAGACCCGACGGTTTCTGGTATTCCACCTTGACCTTAGCACAAGTCAAGCATTTGCTCACGTATGAGGCTATGTCCGACCTCATGTTTGGCCACCAGTAAAGCACCTTTAGATCTTGGTACATCTTATCCGAACCAGGATGAATAGAATATCGGGACTTATGAGCTTCATCAAGAACAAGCTCCCGTAGTCCCCCGAACAAAGGAACCCATATACGTTCTGCGAAATAGTGCAAGCCATCAGGCCTTCGCTCCAGGTGCTTGTCGGCACCGTGCATGGTTTCAGCTTTAAGGTTTTCCTCCTTCAAAGCTTCTAACTGGGCAGAACGGAGTTGATCAGGTAACGACGAATGGATAGTGAGTTGCAACGCCCGAACGCGACGAGGTTTAGTAGATTCCTTCCTGCTCAAGGCGTCTGCTACAACATTCGCCTTGCCAGGATGGTACTTAATAGCACAATCATAGTCGTTCAAAAGTTCAATCCAACGACGCTGTCGTATGTTCAAGTGTTGTTGGTCGAAAATGTGTTGGAGACTCTTGTGATCGGTGTAGATGGTGCATTTGGTACCGTACAAGTAATGTCTCCAAATTTTCAACGCGAATACCACCGCACCCAACTCCAAGTCATGAGTTGTGTAGTTCTTCTCGTGCACTTTGAGTTGACGAGAAGCATACGCAATCACTTTCTCGCGTTGCATCAAGACGCAACCGAGTCCATGAATGGAAGCGTCACAGTAAACAACAAAATCATCAGGACCTTCAGGTAAAGACAAAATAGGAGCAGAACACAGTTTAGACTTTAGTTCTTCCTATCCTTCTGAGTGAGAGTGGTGAGGGGTTGAGCAATCTTTGAGAACCCCTGAATGAAACGACGATAATAGCCCGCAAGGCCTAGGAATTGCCGCACCTCAGTTGGCGTCTTTGGTGCTCCCCAGTCCTTGATTGCTTCGATTTTAGCTGGATCGACATGAATTCCTAGTTCATTAACCACATGTCCTAGGAATTGAACTTCGCGTAACCAAAAGTCACACTTTGAGAACTTGGCGTAAAGTTGCTCCCGTCGCAAAAGTTCCAAAACTAACCGCAGATGTTCCCCGTGTTCGGTCTCGTTCTTGGAGTAGATCAGAATGTCATCAATAAACACAATGACGAACTTGTCCAAATATGGTTTACAGACGCGGTTCATCAAGTCCATGAAAACCGCCGGTGCGTTCGTGAGACCGAAAGGCATGACCAAGAATTCGAAATGGCCATAACGTGTTCGAAAAGCAGTCTTTGCAACGTCAGCCTCCCTGACGCGCAGCTGGTGATAACCGGACCTCAAATCGATCTTGGAATAATAACTAGAACCCTGAAGCTGGTCGAATAGATCATCAATACGTGGAAGAGGATAACGGTTCTTGATGGTCAATTTGTTCAGTTCTCTGTAGTCTACGCACAATCGGAAACTCCCATCCTTCTTCTTAACAAATAAAATCGGGGCTCCCCAAGGGGAAGAACTTGGCCGGATGAAACCCTTGTCCAAGAGTTCCTGTAACTGACTAGACAATTCCTGCATCTCGGGAGGTGCAAGACGGTAGGGGGCCCGAGCAATAGGAGCAGCCCCTGGTACAAGATCAATACCGAACTCGACTTGACGATGAGGAGGAAGACCAGATAAATCATCGGGAAAAACATCAAGAAACTCGCGTACCACCGGGATGTCGTCGATCTTCTTCTCATCAACAGAGGAAACAGATAAGAGTGCCAAAACAGCTGGATAACCCTTTCGAAGACACTTAAGGGCTTTCATGCTAGAGATGATGTTTAGCGGAACACCACCCTTGATACCGTACACAGAAAGAAATTCTCCATCAGGGAGAGGAATCCGAATAACCTTATCGTAACAGACAATCTCCGCGCGATACAAAGATAACCAATCCATTCCTACCACAACGTCAAAACTACCCTAAGGTACCGGCATAAGGTCGATGGGAAACGATATACCCGACAATTCTAATTGACACTCCCGAAGAACACTAGTAGCTTCAATCGTTTTACCGTCAGCTAACTCAATAATATACTTGGCCTCTAATGGTACGGGTGCTACATCTAGCAGTCGACTAACATCCATGGATACAAAACTCTTGTCGGCACCAGAATCAAATAACACGCTAACAGAACGATTATTGAGAAGAAACGTACCGGTGACTGTGTCAGGGTCCTGCCTAGCCTCAGCGGCTCCAATGACGAAGGCGCGTGCGTTCCTGCCACCGCCCCCGTTGTTCCCATTATTGTTGTTTCCACCCTGTTTCAGTTTTGGGCAATCCTTCTTGTAGTGCCCAGTATCCCCGCAGTTGTAACATCCCTGTTTCCCCCCAGTTCCTTGAGCAGCAGGAGCTGGGGTGTTGCTTGGAGCCTGAGTTGATGGAAGTGCAGCTCGACAATCTTTAGCATAATGCCCTGTTCGCTGGCAGCGGTGACAACGGTTACTGTCGCAGTTCCCTTGATGATGGCGTCCACACTTGTTACATTTGGGCAGTTTTCCCGCATAACCACCCTGCTTGTTACCCGAAGAAGATGAACCCCCATTATCAAACCTTTTACCCTGCTGTGCAGACCCAGATCCTTTCCCGTCATTTTCCCACTTGCGCTTGTTGTTCTCTGGAGCCTTAACAGTTGAACCTTTCGCAGGCAAAATCCCCTCATTCACCTTTAAGTTAGTCATCCTATGTGCCGATCGAACTACCTCCGCATAAGTAGGATGATTTCCAGCAGCTACCAACCCTGCAATTTCCGGCACTAACCCTGAGATATAATGTTCAATCTTACGATACTCTGGCACGTGCAGATCGGGACACAGCACTGCCAACTCATTCCTCCTCACAGTATACTTCTCGATTTCCGATCCAGTCATCTTGAGGTTCCATACCTCATGTTCCAGCTTCTGTACCTCTTCTCTCGGGCAATACTCCCGCTTCAGCAACTGCACAAAGTTCTCCCATGGCATAGCATATGCCTCCCCAATACCCATGTTCTGGGTGATGCCATTCCACCAAGTCAATGCCACGTCCTGAAACAACGCAGCAGAATACTTCACCCGATCTTCTGGGAGACAGTTACACATCAGAAATACCGACTCCACTTTCTCCAACCACCTAAGCAAACTGACCGCACCCTCAGTGCCAGAGAATTCCTGGGGCTTGCAGTCCCGGAACATCTTGTAGGTGCACATGGGTGGGGGTGGGTCAACAGGACCACCTGAAATGAAACGTATGAGAAACCACGAATAACGTAAACAAGGCTCACCAATGAGGCAAAGAAAATGGATAAAACAACTTACCACCACCGTTGTGCCCTAACTGGAAGGCAGCTTGGAGCAAGTTGTTCAGATCAGCCTGTGATAGGTTAATACCTCCACCACGACCGCCAGCACCACCGCGACCACCACCACGTCCACCATTGCGACCACCTCCACGTCCTCCACGCACTCCAGACATGATTCTGGCAGAAAGAACGAGAAAATTTAGTTTCGCAGTTAAAGATAACCACTAATGTTCACAAGATCAGAGCCAGATCCAATCCAGGACTATCCCCTCAAACCCAGAGCTCACTAGGGCTTCCATGCATTTCGTTTTATGATTTTGTGTGCACCCAAAATGATAAAACGCTCTACATGGTCCTCCAAGTGTTCTCTTAGTTCAAAGTTCAAATCACCGAACATAGACTCTTAGCTATACACCGTAATACTACGGTAGTATATGGCAAGTTTTTCTATTGGAGTATGAAAGGGAGATGTCCGAGCCTTGGACAAATCTCAAGGGTACACGATTTACTCCAATATACTACCCCGCCTAGAAAGTACGTAACCCGACCTAAGATAGAACGGATGATGTAACGTAGAAAGACCAACGATTTAGAGACACCCCGACAAGACCATACGTAAACCACCTTAATGTTTAGTACCATGTGATCGCCTAGTGTGTGCGACTCGGCTATAGACTAGACTCTACATGCAGTCCTAGTTCACTATAACCATTGGCTCTGATACCAATCTGTCACACCCTCAAAATCCACTTGCGGAGTTTTACCGCGAGGCGCATGACAAACCAGGATCCAAACCAACGATCACAATAAACAAGTCTAAATGAATATAAATGCAATTTCAAAACATAGTTTAAAAATCCCGTTCACAGCGGAAGCTTATTCAAAAACAGTATCTCAACCATAAAACAATAGTTCAACGTTCAAATGACCATGCAACCCTAGTTAGACGCCATGCAGACGCGTGCGCCCTAGTCCAGTCGTGCTACCTTAGCGACCTGAGAAAACATGTAAAAGTTTACGTCAGCACAAAAATGCTGGTGAGTTTACAGGTTTTGTATCCAAGTACCAAGTCCACCTGTCCATACTATAACAAATAGAAAACCAGTATACGCTAGCTAGGCGTACGTTTTGTTACTACCACGATTGGAAAACCATTACTAACGCGAATACCAAAAGTATGCCCGATGTATGTTCCTGTTGTTCCTGTTGTTCCTGTTTGAGACAATATGCACCCGCCGACCCTCCAAGTCGACGAGCGGGGTTGGTCACTCCCAATAGCGCTATTCACATTTCCCCGTTGTGCAAACCCGCACATTCATGGTTCCCCCCGGGACTTCCAAAGATCGTGTAGTACACAATAGAAACCCATAGTATGACAGTAGTTACCAAATAATCGTTTTAACACATGTTTTCTCCCCCGAAAGTATGAAACCAGTTTAAAAGAGGGGCCGTAAACTCACCTTAAGTTCCGTTACTCCTTAACCCGAGTAAACTCAGCTGCTATGCTAGTCCCGTAAAGCGGCGACCTAACATACGACAGTTACAAGTACTTAGACTAATAACCCGCAGGCTAATTAGTCCCTAGATGTCCAGACCATAACCAAGTTCGTTTGAAAACACCGTGACTGTTTAACCGACCCAAAGTACAAGACTCGACATCCCATTGGTGACCCGAGACTCCCCGTGTTATGTTTACGCTCCAAAACATACAATAACGCAAGTACACTTAACATACGTTAACGCACAACAAGTTATAGCACATAGTTCACGTATCACCGAAATACATCCAAATATATGTTACCAAGTTATTAGACATGTTACGGGGTTACTAGCATGTTTCTACATGTCAAATCGGTCCTCGGAATGCTAATTTACACTTACTGCAGCAGTACACGCGATTAGGAAAAGTCAACTAGCATTTAGGTTGGTCAACTAGCAATTAGGAATCCTAATCGCCACTATTATAGGCGATTGGGCTATACCATATGAAATTATTAGCATTTAGGGCTAATCACATGAACTTACTAGCAATTGGGGCTAATCACATGAACTTACTAGCAATTGGGGCTAATCACATGAACTTACTAGCAATTGGGGCTAATCACATGAACTTACTAGCAATTGGGGCTAATCACATGAACTTACTAGCAATTGGGGCTAATCACATGAACTTACTAGCAATTGGGGCTAATCACATGAACTTACTAGCAATTGGGGCTAATCACATGAACTTATAGGCGATTGGGGCTAATCACATGATATTATTGGCGATTAGCACCCCAATCGCATGAGTTATAGGCGATTAGCATTGCTACTCGCCTGTAACCATGCTGTTCCGGTTTTTCGCGCGTTTAACACTCCAAATCAGATCCAGAACGTGTGTAACTACCCAATATCATCCCAAACACTATCCTAAACATGTTTAACCCGAAACCCTTCGTTCAACCTCGTATAATCAGTCCTGCATGCAACCAAAGCAATCCAAACACCATTCACATAGCATGCAACATCAAACAAACACATGTAATCATAACCCTATTATCCAATTACTGAGATTTCTATCATCATACTATCAATATCAATTCTGACCTAGCATGATAACACATCAAATCATCATCAAGAATCATAAAAATCCTATCTTTCTAATCATACACACCCATAACGCATGTATATTAGTTATAATCCGATTAACAACCCTTATTGACGATTTTCAGAAAGCTTTTTCGTTTATGAACAGGTCTGGACCATTAGGGATTTATTAAAAACGTTTATAAAGATTCATGGATGGAAACCAAACCTTAGGATTATGAAAGAACGATGGATTATGCTTGAATCCTTGTGTTTTGATCAAAAATCGCGTTCCAGAGGTTGTGTGTGTGTTGGGGCAGGTTATGGGACGACTAGGGTTTGTATAATGAAGTTTATGAGGTCAAGTATGGTATTTATAGTCGTTTTTAGTCGTCCAGCCCGTAACACGCGATTATGCAGCTTTACACGCGATTAGGAATCCTAATCGCATGAACAGTAATGCATTTGGGCCTAATCGCATGAACAGTCATGCAATTGGCCCCCCAATCGCATGAACAGTCATGTATTTGGGCCTAATTGCATGAACAGTCATGCATTTAGCCCCCTAATCGCCCATAGGGGCTAGTTTCGTGTGTTTTGCGCGTTAAACCCCGTTTTAACATATGTTAACACATATTCACATACCGACAAGTCACATAATGATTGTAAACACATAACACATGTAAATACACATATTCACCCTCGTTCACCAATTCCCGGGACTCGAGACTCGTATGTTCCGTATGCCCTGACGATCCTACAAATCGTCACCGTTTGTACACTTGGTTAAGGACCGACATCTAATGAACCTCTAGACCAACATCCAATGATCCTCTAGACTAAACCGATAGTTCCCGGACCATAACCCGACTTAACTAACCCAGTTAAGTACAATATACGCGTGACTCGCTAAGGTAGACTTTCATCTAGACAACGTTGTTAACCAGAATTTGCCGGGTGTCACAGCTTTAAAATTGATTTAGAATGAAAACGAATTGAAATGCTTTAAAATTGATTTAGAATGAAGAACACACCTTAGATCTTTGTGTAGAAGATGTTTGTAGGTTAGATATAGAAAACAAGGGCAAAAACTCCTTCCCCAATGTTTAAAGTTGCTAGAGAGTGTTTTGAGGCGTTTAGGGTTTGTGAAATGGTGAAAAATGACAAAGTGTGGTATTTATACTATGCCCACATTCGCCCCTTTTACCTGGGCGAATGTACCCTCCTTCGACCCTTTCACAGGGTCGAACGTACCCTGACTTGGTCGAATGAAATTCTTTCAATTCCATATCCCAGGTTCGCCCCTTTTCCAAGTGTCGAACCAGGAGTATTGTCCAGGTTCGCCCATTCGATTGGTCGAACCAGGACTCAAGTTTTTCTAGTTTTCCAATTTGTCGTGTTTAACGCATTTTAACGCACCCTACCATACGAGCATGCAACCTTAGTCTATGTTTAACATATAATCCACCATGTGACAATTAGTCTACATATACACTTAATTAGTTTATGTAATTCACCAACAACGGGACTCGTATCATGTGTGTGTGTGTGTGACTAACCCAATGATCTCCCGAATTATGGAACCCTGGACAATACGAACTGTGTTCCGACTCTACTGACCCGTCAAGTATGTTTAATAAACGTTTTTCGCTAAGGTAGACTTATGTGTTTATAAAATGTTGAACCAAACATGCCGGGTGTCACAAATAACAAGCTTTCCTAAGAAGATTTGTACAAATATTCATGTTTTACATTGTTTTAGACTATTTTTATGATATATCAACTATGTTTTCATATGTAGACTTAGATTAAACATTTGATAAGTGAAGTGTATTACATTGTTTTACACTATTTTTGACGCTCAAACAAAACCTATATATTCTCACAAACTTTTAGTTGTCCCTCCTCCATTTTCCATACTTAACATGTTTTAAGGAACAACGAAGCGGAGAGTTTGAGAGTTGTTTGAAGATTGCTTGAAGTTTAGTTTTTTGAATAAATGATGTATTTCGTTATTCTTGTTTAGACATTTTGATGTACTTTGTCTTGGAGTATTTTATCATTAATGAAATAAATAACTATTGTAACTTATTAAATATCATGAGCTATTAATCAATCGTTATATGTGGCACCTCGATGTTTCCGCCATCGGTTATGATGGTTATGTGTTTTCTCATGGGAACCCTACAATTAAATATGAAAACGGGTTTATGTATTAAACTTTATGATACCTTATATATTCCTGAGACTATCAGGACCAAAGTTAGACATAGATGGTTATGATGTTTCTCATGGTCATGGCAAACTTACTATTTCTTTTAATTCTCAAGTGTTTGGACATCATTTTCTGGATGGTGGACTCTATAAATTAGAACAAGATAATGAATTTTCCAATCTTTGTTCTCATATAATCCTGATGATAAAATAACAAAGTGAAAACAAAAGCAAGACATAGAAACTTCATCCATGTTGTGGCATTAATGTTTCGGCCACACTTTGAGAGAACGTTTAACTCGATTAATAAAGGATGAAGTTTTACCACCTCTCGATTTCAATGACTTTGGAACATGTGTCAAACGACTTAATGGTAAAATGACATCAACGAATAAGAAAGGTGCCACTAGGAGCTCTAATATATTAGAACTCGTTCATACTGACATTAGTGGCCCTTACCCCATCATTGGAATCACATGACATACTTCATTTATCACTTTTATTAATGATTATTCCCGTTATATGTACTTGTATCTAATAAAGGAAAAGTCTCAATCACTTGCAACCTTCAAAGAATATAAAGTTGTTGTCGAAGAACAACTTAATCAACAAATAAAAGTTGTGAGATCAGACAGAAGAGGTGAACATTATGGCAGGCATATTGACATGGGTCAAGCTCCTAGTCCATTTTATGAGTTTTGTAAGGGATAGAGGAGTGTGAACCAGTACACCATGCCCGATACTCCCCAGAAAACGTTGTAGCTCATAGAAGAAATATGACCTTAATGGATATGGTACGCAGTACGTTAGAAAACATAGGTTTACCTCTATTCCTCTAGACCAAGGCCTTAAAAGCAGCTTTTCATATACTCAATAGAGTTCCTTCAAAGGTTGTCCCTAAAACTCCTTATGTACTTTGGACAGGAAGGAAACCGAGTCTTAAATATATGAAAGCATGGCATTGAATTGCTGAAGCTTAACTTTATAATCCTTTTCAAAGGAAACATGATCCTAAAACAGTTAGCTGCTTCTTTATCGGTTATCCTGAGAACTCAAAGGGTTGTCGTTTCTATTGCCCTTCCGGCGTTACTCGTATTTAGAAACCAAACATGTCGCATTCCTGGAGGAATCTAGATCCTTATGAAGATCTCTAAGGAGTACAAGAGGCATGGGGAGACTCTTCGCTAATATTTACTCTTCTTGCACCCGACACTACACAACCTTTATAACACTCAGAACTCACATATGCTCTAAACGTACCTGTGAATAAAGGCACCTCCAATGCCCTGTACCAAAAGGAATGCTGAACCCGAAAATTAACTCAGGAGGTCATCTAGGCCAAAAGGCCTACAAACTTTGATGATTATGAAACCTACTTGACTGAAGCTGACTTGGAAGCGGAAAGCTAGTTGATCCTACCTCTTACTATGAAGCCATTAATAGTTATCCTAATGGGAACTTTGAATGCTATAAAGCAAGATTGGTTGCAAAAGGCTACTATCAGAAAGAAGGAACAGATTATCAAGAAACCTTTTCACTTGTTTCTCAAAAAGATTCCTTAAGGATTGTCATGGCATTAGCCGCTCATTTCGATCTAGAGTTACATCAGATGGATGTCAAAAATCACTTTCCTAAATGCCGACGTGAATGAAGAGATGTTCATGAGACAACCTAATGTCTATAAACCTGAAGGTCAAGAACACTTAGTCTGTAAGATGAGGAAATCGATATACAGGCTGAAGCAAGCATCACAACAATGGTAGCTAAAGTTTACTGAAGCCTTCAAGAAACAGGTTTTCTTAAGAATCAAATGGATCAATGCACCTACCTTAAAATGAGTTGGAGCAACTTTACTATACTTGTCCTTTACGTAGCTAACATTCTTTTGGGAAGTAATGGTTTAGATATGTTGCATGAGTCGAAGCGCTTACTCTCACATAATTTCGACATGAAGGATCTCGAAGAGGCTTTTGTAACACCCCAACCGATGGCGGAATCATCGAGGTGCCACGTAGTGACGATTGTTCAAAAGCTCATGGTACTAAAATGTAAATATTATTGAATAAACCAAAGCTGTCTTACATGGAAATGGAAATACATTGTCTAAATGAAATGTAAATATTGAAACATCTGAATTAAAATAAAGCACTAAATGTCTCTTGTTAAAGCACTAGATCAAACTGCACCTGAAACATGTACAAAATAGATTTGGTCAACATATGAAATGTTGGTGAGCATTCCTAGTTTTGATATATATAGTAGGTTAAAAAGTTATACAATTCAAGTGCAAGCTACAGTGCAATTATGTAAACTATGTATCATACAAATGAGCGAAATCAACCCTGTGACTGTATAATGTACTGTATGAACGGTAGTGTACTCATCCAATAAATGGGTGATAACTTAACAATGGCCACGGATTCTCCGAGGAAAAAGGGGGAGAATCAATCTAGGCGGGTTGTCAATCCAAATAGCGCTATCCAATGTTAAGGTCGGCTTGTACAATGTTAATGATTTCACTAAGTACAAATGTAATCCACATGTATTGTCTAAGCATAAAGCACGTTGTAAGCAATGCACATAGTACTAGAATTGTATTGTAAAAAAAATGTGAACTTATATTTGAAATTGTAATAGTGTACATGTAACACCCCAAAAATATATAAAAGCAAAAAGGGGATAGGAATACTCACTTTAAAGCTTTTCCTTGATGATTAATAATGACCCTTCCAACTCTCACAAACACGCCTCCTATAGCAGTAGAAGCTAACTAAATATTTTATGACCTTGTAAAAGTTTGAGTCGATTGGTTGAGTTTCTAGTATGTTATATTAATCCATGAGACTTTCCAAACACATAGACAGTACAACTTGTATAATAAATTTAGTTTACCAGACCAACTAATAAAACTTATATTATTTTCAAACCACTTAGTTTTATAATCCGAACCAAGTCATTTTAGTCAATAATTTTTGTTCACAAAACCATTTTTAACACATGAATTCTCTTGACTCAATTAGTTATCCCAAACTAAGTAATTTCTTTTATAGTTTTAGTCACAACTATAAGATCATGTCATTGGCAAAAGAAAATATAATCATTTCCAAAAAGTAAGTTTTAAATGCACCATATATTAGGAAAAATTACTAGTTTGATAGTTAACGCACCTAAAACTCAACCGAAACGACAAAGCTTGGGTGGGCGATCTTGGTGCACCACCCATTCAAATATTTTCAAAACATAAAAGAATAGTGTGGTTTGCTAACCTGAGTCAGCCGTCAAGTTAATCAAGTGACGACGACACGGTAGCAACATCAAAGGCGACAAAGCAGATGGTTGCGATTAATCGGGAACAAGTTATGAGAGCGGCGATAAATCTGGATCGTGGCGGAGAGTGGTGGTGTGTGTTCACGGCTGCCAATGTTATCACAACAACGCTAGCGGTACTCTAAAATCGGAGTACGATCAGGCGTTGGCTCGTTGGTTTGTTTAGTCGGAACTCAGGCGGCTGAAGACGGTCAGAGCACATAGAGTGAGGTCGGGTATTGTTTCGAGTGGGAGTGCCTTCCTAAACCGAAAAGAACCTGGGTAAATATAGTTCGTCAAACCGCGTAAAACGAAATAGGAAATTCTTTTACTTGGTCAAAGATTGGATCATGATTTGGAAGGCACGATTATAGATTGGAATTAGAAAGCTTGATTCGCGTGATTTGATTTCGTTAATTTGGTTGGCTAGTAATTGCCGTTTAACTCGTCGTCTTTTACAAGGATATTGAAATTGGAAAGCCATGATGGTGGTGTAGAATGTAAAGGTGTTTAGGAAAGTGTCAACTGAGCTTCTAAATTTTAATTAGAAATTACATCCAGGCCTTCAAGTAGAAAAACCCTTTCATATGCATCAACTTCCTTGACTAATAATACATTTAACATTTCTATTCTACACAACCGCAAATAAAGCATTTATCTCTTTAATAATATTAATGACAATACTTAAATCTAGTACTCTTCTTTTCCCCTCCTATTTAGTCGTAATACCAAAGGAAAAAAAATAATCATTAATTTGCTTTTAACTTAATTTGGAAATATGAGTATTAAAAATTTAAGGAGGACATATATTTAGTATTATAAGTTAAATAATGTCAAATTAGATAATAATATTGCAGGGAGTTTTATTGGTAAAAAAAATGAGTGTACAAAAAAAATAATAATGGGATATAATGGTAACATGACCTATAAATATCCTGAATGTTACAATCTCCCCTACTTTTGAGAACTTCGTCCCGAAGTTATTATAAACACAGGGTTGAGGGTGATTGGGTAGAAATTAGGACAACTTTGGTCTGGAATTTATAGGTAATGGAATAATCGATTTCGAATAATTTGGATAAAAGGTTTGATATGTGCGAGTTTCGTCTTAAATAGCAAGGAGAATGAGAATCTAGCAAAATACTAAACTTTAAGTTTTAGGAATCCTAAAAGAAATGCGTGAGTTGATTTGACAAATTTTGAAGTAGGTGTTTAAAGCGAATATCTTTTACGTTTGACCCGAGGTTAGAAACTTGAGAGTGTAAATGAGAAAGGTTTTGGGAATGTGTAACTAGTGAAGGGCAGGGGGTACTAATGAAGCAGTCTCCCCTACTTTAGAATGGT
Organism: Ambrosia trifida; assembly: GCA_028751855.1. Lineage (NCBI taxonomy): Eukaryota > Viridiplantae > Streptophyta > Magnoliopsida > Asterales > Asteraceae > Ambrosia > Ambrosia trifida. The sequence goes on from CM054127.1 coordinate 96,615,721, forward strand.
TTCTGACCGAACATTATTAAGGATATGCAACAGGATTTCGACTAACAGAGAGTGTAAGAGTATACAAAGTTTAAGGTTTTCTGTAGAAGTGGTCAACAAGGAAGGCTCCAACAAAACTAATTGAAGCTCATGTAAAATGTTCTTTATAAGAAATGCTAGCTATTAGCCAACGACCTATTGAAGAGGTAGTAATGGGTAGGTTCTTGGTCAGACTCCTAGTCTGCTCCCGCAATATCGTTTATGCTTATATATAGGGTGTACCGCAGCTAACCCACCACACTCCCGATACTTTGGACTTGTACTAATTGTCTACCAACAGCCTAAATAGAATTACCCACCACCCTCATGTACCTGTAAACCCATGATTGCGTTCCGGACCGTAATCATCGATTTACTTTACACTAGGGTGCTATGCTTTCCATAACACTAACATAAGTAATACAAGAAACAATGCGTGCAACCAAAATGTGTTAAGTAGTAGATACAACTTAAGTATAAGATGCGGTTAAAGGTTCTTCCCCTTTCAGGTTCACCCTTAAGCGGTAAATTTTCTGTTCACATCATTGGGCTCTAAGCAACCATATCGATAAACTCTGAGGAATACACTGTTCAAAAGCTCATGGTACTAAAATGTAAATATTATTGAATAAACCAAAGCTGTCTTACATGGAAATGGAAATACATTGTCTAAATGAAATGTAAATATTGAAACATCTGAATTAAAATAAAGCACTAAATGTCTCTTGTTAAAGCACTAGATCAAACTGCACCTGAAACATGTACAAAATAGATTTGGTCAACATATGAAATGTTGGTGAGCATTCCTAGTTTTGATATATATAGTAGGTTAAAAAGTTATACAATTCAAGTGCAAGCTACAGTGCAATTATGTAAACTATGTATCATACAAATGAGCGAAATCAACCCTGTGACTGTATAATGTACTGTATGAACGGTAGTGTACTCATCCAATAAATGGGTGATAACTTAACAATGGCCACGGATTCTCCGAGGAAAAAGGGGGAGAATCAATCTAGGCGGGTTGTCAATCCAAATAGCGCTATCCAATGTTAAGGTCGGCTTGTACAATGTTAATGATTTCACTAAGTACAAATGTAATCCACATGTATTGTCTAAGCATAAAGCACGTTGTAAGCAATGCACATAGTACTAGAATTGTATTGTAAAAAAAAATGTAAACTTGTATTTGAAATTGTAATAGTGTACATGTAACACCCCAAAAATATATAAAAGCAAAAAGGGGATAGGAATACTCACTTTAAAGCTTTTCCTTGATGATTAATAATGACCCTTCCAACTCTCACAAACACGCCTCCTATAGCAGTAGAAGCTAACTAAATATTTTATGACCTTGTAAAAGTTTGAGTCGATTGGTTGAGTTTCTAGTATGTTATATTAATCCATGAGACTTTCCAAACACATAGACAGTACAACTTGTATAATAAATTTAGTTTACCAGACCAACTAATAAAACTTATATTATTTTCAAACCACTTAGTTTTATAATCCGAACCAAGTCATTTTAGTCAATAATTTTTGTTCACAAAACCATTTTTAACACATGAATTCTCTTGACTCGATTAGTTATCCCAAACTAAGTAATTTCTTTTATAGTTTTAGTCACAACTATAAGATCAAGTCATTGGCAAAAGAAAATATAATCATTTCCAAAAAGTAAGTTTTAAATGCACCATATATTAGGAAAAATTACTAGTTTGATAGTTAACGCACCTAAAACTCAACCGAAACGACAAAGCTTGGGTGGGCGATCTTGGTGCACCACCCATTCAAATATTTTCAAAACATAAAAGAATAGTGTGGTTTGCTAATCTGAGTCAGCCGTCAAGTTAATCAAGTGACGACGACACGGTAGCAACATCAAAGGCGACAAAGCAAATGGTTGCGATTAATCGGGAACAAGTTATGAGAGCGGCGATAAATCTGGATCGTGGCGGAGAGTGGTGGTGTGTGTTCACGGCTGCCAATGTTATCACAACAACGCTAGCGGTACTCTAAAATCGGAGCACGATCAGGCGTTGGCTCGTTGGTTTGTTTAGTCGGAACTCAGGCGGCTGAAGACGGTCAGAGCACATAGAGTGAGGTCGGGTGTTGTTTCGAGTGGGAGTGCCTTCCTAAACCGAAAAGAACCTGGGTAAATATAGTTCGTCAAACCGCGTAAAACGAAATAGGAAATTCTTTTACTTGGTCAAAGATTGGATCATGATTTGGAAGGCACGATTATAGATTGGAATTAGAAAGCTTGATTCGCGTGATTTGATTTCGTTAATTTGCTTGGCTAGTAATTGCCGTTTAACTCGTCGTCTTTTACAAGGATATTGAAATTGGAAAGCCATGATGGTGGTGTAGAATGTAAAGGTGTTTAGGAAAGTGTCAACTGAGCTTCTAAATTTTAATTAGAAATTACATCCAGGCCTTCAAGTAGAAAAACCATTTCATATGCATCAACTTCCTTGACTAATAATACATTTAACATTTCTATTCTACACAACCGCAAATAAAGCATTTATCTCTTTAAAAATATTAATGACAATGCTTAAATCTAGTACTCTTCTTTTCCCCTCCTTTTTAGTCGTAATACCAAAGGAAAAAAAATAATCATTAATTTGCTTTTAACTTAATTTGGAAATATGAGTATTAAAAATTTAAGGAGGACATATATTTAGTATTATAAGTTAAATAATGTCAAATTAGATAATAATATTGCAGGGAATTTTATTGGTAAAAAAAATGAGTGTACAAAAAAAATAATAATGGGATATAATGGTAACATGACCTATAAATATCCTGAATGTTACACTTTCTAGGTTATAGGCATCGAAATACACTGAGATAGACACAATGGGATCTTAGGTCTATCCCAAAGGGCCTGTAATGAGCGTGTCCTTAACCGTTATAACATGCCGAATTGCTCTCCTTCTAAAGCTCCAGTAGTTAAGGGAGATGTCTTTTTTTTCTTTCAATGTTCAAAAACAGAGGCTAAAAAGGAACAAATGAAAATGATACTTTATGCATCAGCAGTCGAGAGCCTTATGTATGCTCAATTTTGTACTCCACCAGATATCGCTTTTATTTCTCGAATGACAGGCCATTATCAAACAAATACTTGCCTATATTACTGATAAGCAGGAAGGAAACTACTTCGATATCCGAAAGGGAAAAAAGACTACAAGTTGACCAATAGAGGAAGTGACAATTTGGAATTGGTTGGCTATTCCGATTCTAATTGTGCCAAGTGCAAAGATGACAAGAAATCCACTTTGGGGTAAATCTTTATGTTAGCTAGTGAACCTATCTCATGGAAGAGTCATAAACAACAATTGACCACAACATCCACATGAATGAGGGCAGAATACGTTGTTGTATATAACGCTACCTGTCATGGAATGTTGCTTAGAAACCCTATTACTGGACTCAAAGTTGTTAACACCATATCAAGATAATTGAAGTTGTCGTGTGATAATTCAGCTGTCGTTAGTTTCTTGAACAGTAACAGTTCGACTAGCGCTAGATTTTATCTCAATACAAATTATTTGTTCGTATGTGAATAAGTTAAGGGAAATAACCTTTGTGTTGAGTATATAAGTACTAAGAATATGCTTGCAGATCCGATGAACAAAGGCGTTCCACCTAAAGTATTCGAAGAACTTGTTTCGAAGATGGGATTTTCTAAAGACCTTATTTAAGACCATATTGTACTAACTTATGTTTATTATTAATAAAATTACCTTAGTTAATTGATTTTTTTGTCTCTAAATATATGTAATGCTAGCCTTAATGCATATAGACAATAACTATACAAATCAATCATTAAGGGTATAATTGTCATGATCCTATTGTTAAGTTTTAAATTTGAGGTGTAGTATGATTAATGGAGGTCTTGAGTTGAATAAATGACTCAACGGCTGTATTTTTCTACTACATTTTTTGGTTTAAAACTAAAATAAGTGTTAACTCCTATTCAGGCTTATCTAATGATTATAATAAATGATTACTCGGCCAAGTGGGGGAATATAAGAATATATTCTATTATGTGGTCCTTCTAATAATTTATCTAATAGCTGATGAATGACTTAAATATCATTATTGGTTTAACTGGTCTTTATATGATGGATGGATGTAATTACCCTTTAATGAACCATAAAATACGGTTTCCCCTTGAGTGTATATATTAGAGATAATTAGGAAAGATTAGAGGCTAGTAGAAGACCGTTACTCTCAAGCTTTAACAGTCATCCTCTCCTCTCTATAATCGAGATTTTGATCCCCTTAATCCATCCTAATTGTACACCCTAAACGAGAACCTGATCAGCATAATTATCATGGCATCATCTTCCCTCTCTATCTTTACTGAACTAACGGGTACATCTGATTTATTAGCATAATTTTGTATTATAATTAAGGAATTTTTTTAACGGCTAGTGGTGTAGCCGATGGAGTTTCGCCTAACACCTTGAGTCAGTCTGTACTGATTACCCATCCCACCTGGAATAGAGATCTTCCCAGGTAGAACCCCCACATGTAGTAAATACAACCCGATCAAAATCGAACCCTCAACATCTACATGACCTCCACTCTGACTCCCCTCAATTCTCACCAATTAAGCTAGGCTTCATGGGTAATTATAATTAAGGAATTGATCATCAATAAATAAATAATAAACAGAAAGCATTTGAATAATGGGAAATAAATATATCCTATTGATGAAATTTAAGTAGTTTTTCAAAACAATTAAAAGAATCTCACTTGACATTTTTAAAATTTCTTTTTCATAGGTGTGTAGTGTCACTTTTAGTCACACACGCATAGAACACGGTTATTGTTAAAAAAAACAATGATAATTAAAATATGGGTCTAATGTAGGGTTGAGATTGTTATGCTGACATCGTTGTAGTTATTACAGCAAAAATATGAAAAGAAAAAATTAAATGCTTACAAGTATTGATCTCTTTTCAAGTTGAGTAAAGTTCTATTTGAGTCCTTATGGTTTGATTATTTTAACTACTTGAATCTAATTTCAAAACCTTTAACCCTCTGAGTACATGAGGTTTCCAGTTACACCTATTTGAGTCCAACTGGATAACTTTGGTTAAGTTTCTTTATTAACTTTTGTAAAAATGACTAAAATGCCCGTTTATATATTTCGTGTTATAATATATTATTAAATAAAAAATATATATAAACATCCTAATTTATAATTATTAATAAATGTATAAAAGTATATAGATTTTTTTTTGAAGGGCTATAAAAGTATATAGATATACATATATCACACAAATCTGAAATATATATATATATATATATATATCTCTCTCCACCACCACCACCTCCACCACTAACCACTGCCGCCACCGCACCACCACCTCTACCACCTGGTATCTCTACGTCACCTCTCTCAAGTAACCGTCGACCCAACGCAACACCCCAACCTCTCTCTCCCGGTTTTTCGGCAAGGGTTCCGACCACATTAAGTTCACCCTAGTCGTGAAGATAAGTTCCCTTTCTAGACCCACAACGGTAGCATGTTAAAATTGAAGTTCATCTCTCTCTTAAATACGATATATTTTATGAAATGAAATATTTGGAAATATTTCATGTAAAAAAAATGTCTCTAACGTGTGCATTAGAATCATTTATGCTCTAACATGTTTGTTAGAACGGGTTTATTTTGTAAACCACAATGACTAGGATAATGTTTTAAGTAAAATTTTATTTTTCTAGTATGTTCATTAAAAATGGATTCTTTTATGGATTAGAAACTGTTATAGTAGATGTATTAAACTGAAACCATATAAAATAGTTTGATATTTTGGGTTTCGTTATACGGTTTCATATACCCGTATTGATATATTGCAAAACTAAGAAAATGTTTTAGAATGATTTCAAAATAAGTTTGCATAGTTTTGATAATTCAAACGGTTCGTTACTTTTAATAGATGTAGCATATGTTGAACCAAAGTAGTGTTCTTGTTGACACTATATGGTGGAAAACAACTTGGTGTTGTTGTGAACAAGATCAATTGTTCAAGCTTTACTACTTAATTGTAGTCTTTTTAACGACTTGGTGTTGTTTTGAACAGATTTGTGACTGTCCAACTTTAGAATTTCACGATCAAATGAGGAACTTGCACTTATAAGTGCATAGAGTTCTCAAGACACGTTGCAAGACGATATTGTTGTGATAAATTTGATCGGATGATAAAAATGTTGAAGATGATAACACTATGAGATTTGATGTGTAGATATGTCTACTTATCCATTTAAACTTTTAAAAGTGTTTTGCACTTTATGATTTAGTTTCGAATGTATATTATTTATTGTTTTGTGTTCAACATCTTCGGATAACACGTGCAATTTTTATTTACAAAGAAATAAATCCGTAAGGTTTGTGACGTATGAAATGTTATTTTTTCTAATAAATAACTATAACGTCAAATATACAATATTAAAGAACATTGTTATAAACAGATAGTATACGGAAAGAATTGGACATAAACAACTTAAGAGTTGTTGCATTGACTAAAAGTTGGAGACGAGACATCAAATGTCTAACCACATCATGAGAGAATCATGAAAGAAAGTGGTGAGTGTATTGAGATGAAATACACAAGTATGTTACATATCGATATATTTCATTAAAGATTGTCGTGAAAATTCGCAAGGGTGAATTTTATCATACGGAAGAAATTTATGTTAATACCAATCTTTAATGAATCAAGAAAGATTTGTTCCAAAAGATTTACGATTGGAAATTGAGGACATGTTGATATGACTACCACTTTCAAGTTGTTGGAAGTATGTAAATGTTTTGACTTTAAAATTGGGAGAGTGTCCTAAATATATATAGATTTAAAAGAAAACAACAAGGCATTTCACTTAAAGACACAATTTTGAAGTTGGTTTGTTGAGAGTGAATCTAAGTGATTTCATATCAATATAAAAGTGATTGTACACTTATACTATTTATACCTTTTGTGGGTGATGAATGTGTTCACCAAAGTTACTCGAGATAAAACTTATAGTCAAGTACTTATAAGTTAATGGTGAAGCCTTTGAGATCAAAGGCATAATTGTTATATTCTTAGACTAAATAATGGAAAATGCATGTTTATGTAACATACATATGAGACTATATGAAAAAAAAACTCATGGTCATGTATAAAATAAGAATGAATGTTGGTAAGAGATAATGCGTATATCTCTTAAGGCTGTGAAGAATCAGAATGATGCATCTTCTGTTCACATGCTAGAGTATTGTAGTCTAAAGCATGCTAGACTAGTACATGATGCTCTGTGGAGATTAAATTAACTTTAAACATTCAAATTATAAGATGGCATGAGAATGAATTTGGTGTCTAACAAACACTAAAAATATATAACTTCCTTCAGTCTAATGGATAGTGAGGAGAACACATACACGCAAAAGTGTTGGCATCTCATGCTAAGACATATGTTGCCTTGTTTAGCTTTAAAACCTCTTGTGCACAAGTGGAATATGAGGTGAACACTATACTCGGGTGACTTCAATAGTACAAAGATGTAGATATTTGTGATCTAATCAAGGTGTCTAGTAGTCATCGTGAGTAGTATTACTTAAACTTGATCAAAGTGCAAGTAATGTGGGGGAGAGATCCATTTAAGGAACAACCATAGGTTTGTATAAATGGTGTTTGAGGAGTCTCTCAATCCATATAAAAAGATGACATTTCTTTACCTTTTATCTTGTGTTGGATTGTTTCAATCTAATAACGCTTAAATGTGGGGGGTAACTTGCATTTGATAATATGAAGTTAAAAGTTGGCAATAAAGGTTATGGTTGTAACGATCCATCTGGTTGTTTAGACTCAGATGTCATCTAGAATACACAATGGTCATAAGGAGTTAATCTGGTTGATTAGACTCATATGCCAACTTGATAAGGAGTCAATCTAATTGATTAGACTCAGATGCCAACCGGTTTGATATTAATGCCTGATGATTGAGCATACCGGCCATATGCATAATAAATATGTGTTCATATTGAAATAAGATTTGTTTTAGTCTAAAAAGAATAACTAGATCAAAGTTTAGATCATGAGTTATAGTCTTACGAGTTGACAATAAGTCATGAACGACTTGCGAGTCAATATCACGTTAGTACAACTGATCTCAATTGCAAAATTATCAGTAGTGACTTGACGAAGTCAAAGATAGTCTTATAGATCCAACAACCTGAGGGTTGATGAGAGATCAAGTTGTGGAATGAGACTAAAGCCCATAGAAAAAGGCTTGTGGAGGAAACCTACCTTAGTTAATTGGAGATCCCAAGATCTAAGTTCAATAGGACAACTAATTCATACGCCTAAGGGTGGTCACTGTGGGGGCATGGCTAATATGTGTAAGCTAGTATATATGGTTATATATATCCCCCTAAACTATAAAAGGGTGTTTAAATACGTCCTTGTCCATTCCTATGACATTTAGTGAGAAATTGTGAGGATAAGCATAGTATATGGTAAATGATGTGGGTAAATCATGGTAACCATAATGCATTTAATGATTTGAGAAAAATCTCCTATGTTAGAGAGAAGTGGGGTCGCTTCAAATGGAATTGGGGGAACAATTCCTAGAGCTCTCGCAGAACCAGGATAGTGTTCCAGGACCATTAATGGACACGAAAGTGAGGGGATGGCCCGGCTAAGGAGAGTATTGTGTGAAGTGTATTGTCGTCTATACAAATGGGAATTTGTTCAAGGACATCGCATCCACAATCCGATAGGAGACTAAGTATGCTTCACAAAGGAAGGTTCAAAGCTAATACCTACCTATCCTGCAATACTCAACTGTCGAGGTTGCATTGGAAATTTTATGTGTTTTGATCAATCTCCATTCATATGGGGGATTGTTGGAATTTTTTAACATATGTGAATGGAATTTAATTGAATAATATTATTAATGAGTTTACTAATATTATTAATGAGACTCTTCATGGTAAGAAACTCTTGAGTAGAGTTTTTCATGACACTCTTTTTTTTGAACGGCCAAACAACTTTATTTATACTCAAGTTAGCAAGAAACTAGCAAAAACCGTCCGGGATACAACTCAACAAAAAACAACAAAAATCCGAAATAAAATAACAAAGCCGTCCAAAAACTATCCCATCCTACTCGCATCAAATCTACGCCAAGCGTCCCACGACATGCCCAACATTTTTTCACGATTAGTAATCCACAAGAAGCTCATCATCTTTATCTCATCCAACGTCTTCCGAACCGACACTTGGTTTTGGTTAAAGCACAAATCATTCCGAGCCCGCCATATGCTCCAAAATGTTGTCAAAATTACCGCATAAAACGCTTTCCTAACCCGATCACCTTGTTTTGCTATCAGATGATAAGACAAAATATCCTTCACATGGAAGGCGTAAAAGCTTGGAACATTGCACCATGCAAAGACTTGTTGCCAAATATCCGTAAAAACTGGGCAACCTGTGAATATGTGCTCCACCGATTCCACACAAAGTTCACAAGCTTTGCATACTTGTGACTCCACATGAATGTTACGCCGAACCAACTTCTAGAGAATACACATTAAGAAAACAAGAAGTTGACTTACCTAGTTTGTGAACCAATGGAACCACACTCATCCTCACACCACTCGGCTATATATAGGGGACTTAGAACACATTTGGATCACACAACACCTTAACATTACTCATAAACACTTGAACATCCCTTTCCTTATCCCTTGTTACCATTCGGCCGAAGCCAAAGAGACCCGGGAGGTGTCTTGTTCGACCACTATTCTTCACCATTTGGAGTCACAAGTATCCAGCAAGCCTTTAGGAGTCATTTGGAAGGGAGATTTATTATGTTTCTTATATATATACTCGGCTATACACCAAGGTATAATAACCGAACCATTTTCCTTCTTTTATACATATTTCGGTCACATGTAATGGTCACCCGAGTACACAAACCTTCGCAAACTATAACCATGAGTTGTTTAAGTTAAACTAACTAAAATACTTAAGTTTATGTTAAAAGATTGATGTTTTAGCTTACACATACTCGATCACACACACACACACACATATATATATATATACGAATACATGCATGATAAAACTCGTATGTGGACATTTACGTACCCCCACACATACATTTGAACGTATGTGTGAGTGTATGGGGTCAATACCGGCCCAAATTTAAGCCAAAATCATTTAGTTTTGAAACATACACTAAACTATGTTTTGAAAACATGTATTAAGAACAACAAAAACATGTGTTAACCACTTTAAAACAATGGTTTTCCTAGAAACCTATGATAAATGCTTAAAAATGTGTACATTTGAAGACAAAGTGCCAAGATATGTTAATTTTACACAATATTATAGTAAAATATGTCCATATTTTACCCTAGGCTTACAAAACTGTGACATAAAAGCCACACGGTAACAATTAGTAAGTCACAACATATGTTTTGCCAAAAATAGAATAAACATAGCCACCAGGATAACAAAACGAACAGTTATTGACACCCGTGGATAGTGGTACAGAAGCCCCTAGTCCATAGGTGTTACAGTCGGGTGAACAGTTGCATGGAAGTTAAAACCAAACATAGACCTAAGTTGCTTTTAAATGTATTTGGGGTTCCTAGATAGACACATAGTGCCAGATTCAGTTCAGTTTATCATCCAGACATCAAGTGAGTATTCACGGCCCCGTTTTACAGTTTTTACATTTTTCCAGGGGGAAACATGCGTATAGTTTTTAGTTACAAATACATGACTATCATGTGAACATGAGGCATCAAGGTTCAGGATCCATTAAGCCCTAGTGTCATACATCATACCATAACCATTAGCTATGGACTTAGCCATGGAACACAGGGATAGATCTATTGGGCTAACACCCCCACTCTTGCAGGTGTCGCGTGCGAGCATTTGTGGGATACCTTCTTTTGGACCGTTGTGTTGTGATAATTATTTTAGACATTTACATACAATGGTTATAGAATTAAACAATTAACTAATGTTGAACGGATTTGGTTGTTTAATGAAAGATCCTACATTGCTTTAATTAATGCTAGTGTGACCTTTTGTGCTTGGAAATCTTTCGAAGTTGCACCTCGCGTTTCCGCTTGGCGGGGTGTGACACCTTTGGCGCCAGCAAAATTCACGTAACCACCATCACATTTCATAAATTCAATCAACAATTTCAACTCCCCTGTCATATGACTAGAGCAACCGTTATCAACATACCACCAGTTGATAACCCTCCTCAGCAGCTCCTGCATTTACAAAGAGAATTATTTAGAGCAGGGGACCCAAGCTGTGAAAGTCTTGGGTTTTCCCATTTCATCGACAACAGTAAACTCCCTTCGGTATCCATCACTCTCCACTGGAGTCCTGGATCTAGGTCGACTGTTTCTGTTCATTTGGTTATAATGCCTGTAGGGCCTTTGATTCTGAGGATTGCAATATCATCCGTGATTCACTTGCCCGTTATTATTATTTTGAGGATAACTCCCTCTGTTGGAGTATCACTGCTTACACCACCCGTTTCCATGAACTCCATCGACTTGTACCTCACATGGTGACTCCCGAATACAAGAGAGTTGAGCCGTACATTTGGGGTCTTTCCCCCAAGATTCGAAGCATGGTGACTGCGTCTGCTCCCACTACCGGGCAGAGTATAGTTTCACTAGCGCATAGTCTCAACAATGATGTTATTCGCATGGTTTCTTTGAGCAAGAAGGTTGAAGTTGTTGGAAAGAGTTCTGGGGACAAGCGGAAACGATCTGGTTCCAACAAGGGTAAGAACTCCAACTCCTGTCATAAGCATGTAGAATCTGGGAAGGTATTTGCTGCCACCACGACTGCTCTGCCCAAAACGAAATACAACAGGCCCCATCCCTATTGTAGAAAATGCAACTACCATCACGTCGGTACGTGTGAGAGCATTCTATGCCAAAACTGCAACCGAATAGGCCATATTAGACCAATAACTGCAAGACCAAAGCTACTAACACAACCTATGCCAAGAACGAGTGTTATGAATATGGTGCTACCAGTCATTTTCACAAGGACTATCCCAAGGCTAAGGATCAACCTCGTGGTCGAGCATTTGTGCTAGGAGCTGTTGGTGCAAGTTTGTGACATGTACTCAAATGGATAAAAAAACGCTCGGGATTATTGACAGAAGACTTTATATTGTTCGTGTCGTTAGAAGAATTTGTCTAAGTTAGTTCTAGTATATGTAATTAAGCTAGTCTTGTAAAAGCCCAACACAAGCCCAGTTAAAAGCCCATGAGGATGCATGTATATAAGCAAATGATGCATGAGGTTTTGGGGGTTGGTTGGTCAATTGTTTTGTCATAGAGAGTTTGAGAGAGAGCTAGCTAGGATTACAAGTTCAGTGTGGTTCTTATTAATTGTTATCTGTGATTCGATTAATAAGAAAAGAATTAAAAATTAATCTTGTGTTCTTTGTGTGATATCCACAGATCAAAGATATTCCGCGTCTAGGATTCGTGTTTGGTTTGATTGCAGAGAAGATCTCAAGGGAAAGGGACCTACAAGTGGTATCAGGGCATTCCGGCTAGATATCATTCAAGGAACCAGTTTGTGGTGCTTTGAAATAATCGGTTTGCACTTCAATTTTTTTCGGCTCTTATTATTTTTTTTAATCTGTTTTACTGTTTTGCTAAAAAAAATATCGTTCTTCAAGTTTCTTGTTTTGTAATAGATTGCTTCCTTTGTTTTTTGTTAGAGTTTCATATTAAATTTTGTTTCTATTCACTATTCATAAAGTTAGGTATTAAAGTTAAAAAAAAATTACGATTCCTTTTGGTTTGAATGTTTTGTCTTTGATTTAAAAAAAAAAAACAAAAACTTGATAATAAATCGTGTTTCTGTTTTGAAAAATTTTTGGATCATTTTATTAAATTAGTTCAAAACTCACGGTTCTTTTTTTTTTTGTTTGAAGGTTTGATTTCGATTATTAGTATTTGGTTTGTTTGTGGTTCATAATATTTTGGTCCTTAATATTTGGTTGTTGATATCTCATGGTTTGTTTGAGTTTTTGTAGGTTTTAGGATTGTTCGGGTTTGATAAAAACGGGCCAAGAACATCAAGAACACTTTAGTTTTTATTAAAATTATTGTGTTTGATCTTGTTTTGTGGTTTTGATTTGTGTTTTTGCAGATAAGGAAAATTGGATAAGGAGAGGAAAGGATTGAGAAGATTTTGAAATTCAAATCAAGTCTCAATCAAATCCATAATTATCGGATATTATCTTGTTGACCAAGGAACTTTTATTTGAAATCAAAGGAATTTGGGAACACATAGTTCTCGGTCACTCGTAAGCCTTTGTAAACAAAGTTCCCGAATTCACTAGTGTTCTCAAACTCATTTAGTTCTCGGACAAGGACATAGATTTCTCGGAAATTAAAGGTTTTCGGACAAGACTTTGGTTCTCGGACAGATTGTGGTTCTCAAAAACTGTTCTCGGACAAACATCATAGTTCTCGATTATAGATTCTCTGTTGTCTCTAGTTCTCGGACACAAGTTATAGTTCTCGGAAACCAACATTACTTCTCGGAAACCAACACAAGTTCTCGGAAACACACATTAGTTCTCGAACAAAGATTAGTTCTCGGACACCATTGTTTCGTTTGGACTTTGGACTTAATTAATTAAACTAATTGTTAATTAAATCTAAAATCTATTAAAACAAATGTTGTTGTTAAATAAAATGGTAGAAATGGATCATGAGGTGGGCAAAGCGAATTCCTCGCCTAAAATGATCAATGTTGATAACTACTTTTTGTGGAGAGGACGGTTTGAGGAATGGGCTCGTTTTTACAAATTGAGAATGTGGATTTGCATCTCAGACGGGTACATCCATCCATTTAAACAAGGATAAGGCATGAGCGGGCAAAGACTGTTGAGTTTTAGTGAGATGAACGAAGAACAAAACTGATGCACGAAGCTGAAAATAAAGCTAGAGCTGCCATAACCATGTGTTTGCCACAAGAAATCCTCCGCACATTCAGCAGAAATAGAACGGCTAAAGACTTATGGGAGGCGTTGGAGAAACGGTACATGGGCAGTGCTGAAGTGTAAAAGAATAAGAAAGAGCTGCTGAAGAAGCAATTTGCAGTCTTCAAGCATTTTAAAGATGAGAGCTTAGAGGACATCATCAGAAGATTCTATCATTTGCTCACTGAGTTGGGAAATCATGAGATGCAGTACACTGACAATGAGCTTAACGACAAGCTGCTGGATGCACTTCCTACAAAATGGGATGTGTATTCACTGATGATAAAAATGGACCTGACTACGGTACTATGACTTTGGATACCGTGGTAGGGAAGCTTAGAGCTTACAGTTTCAACATGATGAGTAGGGAAGCAGGATCTGAACAGGTACAGGATCTAGGGATTTATCACGGAAAGCCTGCAACTAAAACCTCATCAAGCAGCAGCAGCGGTGTCTCGGCATTCTTCTCAGGTGACACATCTGGTAGTATTATTCTTGATTCTGACGGTGAGTGTTGTTTTGTGTCAACATCAGGTGAATCTACTAAAGTCAAGGATATCCCTTCTGGCGGGAATGGAAAGAGTACAGGTGGATCATTAACTTGAACAAACAAGTCCATGCCGATGAGTGTTAAATCGGTCGAACAACAACTTGCAGTGCTATCTTCCATCATTGCTTCGTACGAGAGTTACATTCAAGGGAAGATCAACAATCCAACACTCTTTGATGATGATTATGACCAGATTGATCCTGATGATCTGGAGGAGATGGATTTACGATGGAACTTGGCCATGCTCTCAAGCAAGGCAAAGAAATACATGGAACGGACTGGAAGGAAACTCGTTGGTGGAAGAGCTTGTTTTGATAAGAGTAAGGTGAAGTGTTTCAATTGCCATTCCTTTGGCCACTTCGCTAGAGAATGTTCAAGACAAGGGTCAAGCAACAATTCCAACACCACGCGAAAGAGTTCTTCTGCTGCCCCACCTTCAAGTTCAAATAACTCAAGTTCCAGGGCCCTCCTGGTTGCCAAACCTGACGATAGATATGACTGGAGTTCAATGTTAGATGGTGATCAGGCTCTTATGGCAGAGATTAAAGATGAAAGTGTAAATTCAGAAGCATCTGATTCTAACAACGAGACCGTGTCTGATACGGTCAAGATTGAAGAACATGTGACTGAAGCTGAATCAGTCAAAGCTGAAGATGACAAGATTGATGAAAGTGCAGTGAAGTCTGAGGTAGCTGCTACTAAAAATTCTGAGGAAGTCGAGGAGATCATCAGAGACAACAAGCCGACTGAAGAGATTCCGGATCTGACAACAGTTACAAAAGGGATGTCAACAGCGGAGTTCATTGCATTCATGACTAAACTGGACTCTGACGCCAAAAAGGTACACATTTCTTTATCTACTATTGTTGATGCTTGCAAAAAGTGTTTTGATTTTGTTGAGAAACTAGATTTCATAAATAAAGAACATGATAAGCAAGTAAACAAGAACAAAAAACTCATAGTGCTCTTAGATGAGCAAAAGGAGTTAAATTTCGGCAACAAAAATAGAGAGTCTGGCCATAAGAAAAAGTTAGAAAGCACCCAGAAAGATCTTAAGGAAGTTAATAGGATGCTTTGTATTAAAACTGGCGATTGTGAATTCCAATACAAGGGTCTAGTAGAAAAGGATGAAACAATCGTGAAAATGCAGCTAGAAATCTTAGAGAAACAAAAGACCATTACTGAGCTGCGAAAGAAACTAGATCAATGTAGGAGCACTAAGCACATGCATAATCAGATCATGACTTCCAGAACTGAAATAGCTGAAAAACATGACAATTCTGGTCTAGGTTATAATGATGTTCCTCCTCCTTTCAATGGTAACTACTCATTTTTACCAAATGAAGAGGAAGTGTCTGAAGCTGTCTATGGCCCTGTAAGACCCCAAACTCGAGAGAGGTCCTACAGTTGGTCATTCATAAGCATAACAGTTCAAGTACTGTAAATTCATTAGAATAACGCATCGGAAAATTATAGAGTACATAACCATTCAAAATAAAACACCCAACGAAACACATCTAGTTAAAAAGTAAAATTCATAATCAAGAATGCCAGTCTTTGAGGTACGGGTACTTTGTAAACAAGTCAAGAGATCCATAGGCACCATCCAAACCTGAAAATCAATCTGATATACGTGCAAAAGTCAACAAGGCTGAGTGAGTTCTATTTTTATAAAATAATTAATGGTACGTTTATCATATCTATAATAGTTCATGACATAGATTAGAAATATACCAAACAGCATGCATACGTGGTGGATGCGCATGGTCTCTAAGGTCCATCATTCATCGTATGCCCAAGAATGTACCGGTACTATTAGGGACTTCATTAAATATTAATTACCTACACTAGGTGTCCATATCCCTAGTGTGAGATTAGGTTTCCATATCCCTAGTCTCATAAATAGGGCTCCTTACGAATTCGCCTAAGACTAGGTTTACATATCCCTAATCATAGACATCCTCCATAAGTTGACTCAACCATTTGGCATAACCACTAAAAACATTAAAGTCGTTCAACATATATCATTCGTTATCATTTAATAATAATATCTGGCACATATAACAGCCCTAACAGATTGAAAACGTTTAAAAGAGAGGGCGAGTAGAACTCACCTTAACGTAATGCTTTAAGTAGCCTTCGTTCCCTTTAAAACACACGATTCCGAGCACGAGCTTAATAGCCTAATATATATAATTAATTAAAAGCATCAGTTTCTAGCCTCCCACCTAATAAAATCCTAAACGAGATGAGCGAGTCGAGCATAATATAACTATAAGTTCTCGCCACCTTATAATCATACAAATTCATGTGTATGTAAATATATGTATTGATGTATATTACACCATTTCATAAAACCACGTAGAAAAATATATTTTGCATGCATTTTTTATAATTGCATCCATACAAACAGAATGTATAACACACACATTCCTTTACATTTATATGGATCCTTTTACTTTCATATTCAAGCACAACCACTTGCATATAAAATATACACGCAACCTGTGTTAGTCGCATAGATCACACACACACTCATGCATTTGTATGCATATACCTATATGTGGTCGCATACGAACACTGCTTTATGCTCGTGACCCGGTTTCGACAAACGTCGGTACCGGCATTTAAACCAAGAACTCATGATCGCAAAGAGTATCCGGTAGAGTATCGCACGCTTAGAAACGGTGCAACAAGAACCAGAATGTAGATCTCTTCCTTCACCAAAACTTAGTCGGATGCTCAATTCGTTCGGTTGCTTCTTGAGCCTGCTACACCTGCTTTCGACAACCTACAACAGATGTAAAATCTCACAATCTAGCACATATCCTATCCTATTGAAGACAGACAAGGACACATACCGATGAGGCGATCGAAGCTTGACGACGGCAATCCTCAATTCAATACTTCACAAAACAACGACACTAAATAGTTTGCGAAAGATGATACTCATGCATTTGAATCCATATAATACCAAACAAGAGTTAAAACGGCCTATCTTTATTGCCTTCATGATTGTTCGCCATTTCATGCTTTTTAGTTTCTGAAACCGTTGCTATAAAGAGTGGACAGAAGCCATCAAGTTCTTCATTCATAGACACTAATTAACTTCTAGAAACTAATTAACTTCTTGTAGTTAGCAACATAGGTCCCTCAAAACCATTCTTGTTACATTTGAAATCTAAACCCATTACAATGCCAAGGTCTTAAAAATACAAAGTATACATGGGGTACAATGATGACTTTCAAGTTTGGGGCGTTACAGGCCCTCAGCCAGCAGACACAAAACAAATTGAGAAAGCATCTGAAGATGCTAGTAAGAAGGTTCAGCATGATGTAGTTTCTAAACCAAAAGACCTCAAGCCTACTATAGAGGTCGAAGTTGTGACTCAAACAACTGATGGGTCGGGGGGTAAAATCAAGAAGGTAAACAATAAAATCAAGAAGTTTTACAGACTGAAGGGATCTGACAAGATTTATTCTGACTCAGATTTCCCTATTTCTAAAGTCAACCCTGATTCCATTGAATCTGTTTTTGCGGAGATTGAATCTCCTAAAGTTTCAAATGTCAAATCTGATGATAAAACGGATGTTGGTTCTGAGTCAGCTTCAACCAAATCTGAGACTGGTGAAGGATCCAACTCAAAGGGGCCACACAAAAAGCCCTTAGAGAAACGATCGTGCTTCAAATGTCACAACAAAGGCCACGTGGCTAGTTGTTGTCCCCTCAAAAAAACAGGAGCACCTACAGACTCAGATAGGGGAAAGCAAAAGTCGCATGTTAAGTCAGACGATAAGAATAAGATGAGCAATTCTCAAAAGAAAAATTTGCAGAATAAATTAGAAAATGCTCAGAGTAGTGGTAGTAGGGATTGACCGAGCAACAGTGATGCTCATTTTCAAAGAAACCAACCTAAGTTTGTCCCTAGGCAGGTAAATACTGGGAATGCTGGCACATCTGGTGCTCCTGAAAATTCTGTACGTTGATGACATCATCTTCGGGTCGCCTAACAAAGACATGTGTATTGACTTTGAGAAGGTTATGAAGAAGAAGTTCGAAATGAGCCCCATGGGGGAGCTGAAATTCTTTCTTGGTTTACAAGTAGATCAGAAGGAAGATGGGATGTTCATACATCAGACTAAGTATGTACATGACCTTTTGAATCGTTTCAAGATGAATGAGTGTTCTACTTATGCTACTCCTCTTCTCGTGAATCATGGACTTCATCCAGATGCAGATAGCGACAAAAACGTCGATCCAACTGAGTATCGCGCCATAATAGGTTTGCTTATGTGTCTAACTTCTTCTGGACCTGACATTATGTTTGCAGTGTGTCTGTGTGCCAGGTTTCAGGCTAATCCAAAGGAGTCTCATATGATCGCTGTGAACCGGATTCTTAGATACCTAAAGGGGAAACCCAAATTGGGGATCTGGTATCTAGCTGATGGCGAATTGGATCTTGTAGCATATACAGATTCAGACTATGGAGGATGTAACCAGAATCGAAAGTCTACTACTAGTGGATGTCAATTTTTAGGAGGAAGACTCGTTTCCTGGCAGTGCAAAAAGCAGACTTCGGTGGCTGTTTCCATGTGTGAAGCAGAATTTGTTGCTGCTGGTAGCTGTTGTTCACAGGTTTTGTGGATACAACAACAAATGAGGGATTACGGTTTGAATTTCACTCATACTCCTATACTTATTGATAATCAGGCCACCATTTCAATCATAGAAAATCCTAAAAACTTTTCCAAAACAAAACATATAGACATAAGGCATCATTTCATAAGGGATTGTTTTGAGAAAAAAATGATTTATTTGAAAAAGGTTGATACTTTGGATAACCCAACTGATTTGTTCACAAAAGCTTTCGATAGAGCTCGGTTTCAACTGTTAGTGCAGCTGAACGGGATGAGAAACCCGGAATAACTTTTCGTTTTCTCATAAGTGCTGAAGCTTTTAGTTTTTAACTTTTTAGTTAGTTTTTACTTTGTTTTTATTTGCTTCTGCTTGGTTTCGCAAAAAAAAAAAAAAAAAAAAAAAAAAAAAAAAAACTATAGCAAATCTGGTACCTAATTGGAAATGATAGCACATTAGCTGTTGATTTTGTTACACTTAATAAAATTGAGCAGAAAAATTAAAGCTAAGTGTGGCTGCATCTTCATTATATGATGTACTGGTAGGCAATTGACACACGAATCCGGTCTGTTAATTGAAATAGAAATCTTAATTACTGTTGATTATGTGGGACACATGTCATTGGCGTATGATTTTATAGTCTTAAATCTTGCGTTGATAGCGTGTTACAAAATTATGAGGTTTCAGGTCTTTAAATTGTTAAATTTATCCAGGGATGATTTGACTGGTCTTTTGCTGCATCCAGATACATGCTGACCTAGACTTTGTCAGAACATCTTAAAAGAGCATACGAAAAATGCCAAAACCCTTAAATGCTAAAAGGCAATCACTCAAAAATGACAAAAGCTGAAAATTCGTACAGCATAAAATGGTATTTGTCTTAACCCTGGTTGAGTACACGTTTGGTCACTTTGTTGCATCCAGAAATATGCAGACCTGTACACCATCATGTCTCGTGCCTTGTAAACAACATGGATAATTGCAATTTACTCACCTGTTACGATGATCCTTTGTGCATGACTTGATCGCGGGGGTATGTCATGTCGTGGGTAACATAGATGATTCAGTTTAATACACTTAAATGCTAATATGGATTTGGAATCGTTAAGTGTTACATTGTTTATGTGGATACATATTACTGGTAATCGTCTTGGAATGCAGTCTTACACATTAAGAAGTTATTAAGAACATTAACTCAGTGTGACATCTCAATCTAGCTGATATGATCCTTTTAACCGGTGTCTGCTATAACCAAAAATAGAGTGTTTTTTTTTTTTGTACATAGTTTACTTAATTTGTCTTTACGTTCATTTACTTTACTTGTCAAAAGTCCAAAAAAAAAAAGGTTTTATTTTGCTTCAGGATTTAACGCACGAGAAACGGTTATTCTGTGGTGGATCTGACTGTTTAGAAAATTTTGAAAGTTGTTTTTCTAAAACACTTAGAAAATTTTGCAAAACAGCATATCTTTTAAAAGCTTATGAATTTTAACCGCAAAACAATTTGTCACAGGTGGTTTATAGACTTTGTAAGTTTATATTTGTTATGATGGTTTACTTACAAGTTGGTTGAGTGTGACAGGTATTTTGATGATAATGATGGACGTGATGAGGTATGAATCTCCTTTTGGACAAATTCATGCGATTCAAGAAATTTTTTGAAGAAACAGAGACAAGAAGACGACAAGACACTGAAGTTCTAAACAACAGTTGCTAATTTTAGAAGACTTAGCAGCTCAGGGGGATAAATATAGATATAGGAAGAAATATTCTATGTTTTAGGGGGAGTAAAAAGACTTCAGATCGAGTAATGTATTCGTGTAGAGCTCAAGTGGAAGTTTTTACAATCCAAGCTTATTCTTAGGGGGAGTTACTTAATTCTCAAGAGATGCTGGACATAAGAGAGCTGTTAAAGACTCAAGATCACAAGTTGAAGAAAAGAAGAGAAGTGATCTGCCAAGTTCTTCTAAATTACTTTGGTAGACAATCTCAAGATCAAGTTGTTGAAAATTAAAGACTTCAAGTGGAAGAC
The DNA here is from genome assembly GCA_028751855.1 of Ambrosia trifida. Classification (NCBI taxonomy): domain Eukaryota; kingdom Viridiplantae; phylum Streptophyta; class Magnoliopsida; order Asterales; family Asteraceae; genus Ambrosia; species Ambrosia trifida. Next base: position 96,637,002 of record CM054127.1, read on the forward strand.
AATTGAAGATACTTTGAGATTTGAAAAATAATCTTGAAGAGCATCTGTCAAGGGGGAGTTTGTTGGTGCAAGTTTGTGACAGATACTCAAACGGATAAACAAACGCTCGGAATTATTGACAGAAGACTTTATATTGTTCATGTCATTAGAAGAACTTTTCTAAGTTAGTTCTAGAATATGTAATTAAGCTAGTCATGTAAAAGCCCAACATAAGCCCAGTTAAAAGCCCATGAGGATGCATGTATATAAGGAAATGATGCATGGGGTTTTGGGGGTTGGTTGGTTGGTCAATTGTTTTGTCATAGAGAGTTTGAGAGAGAGCTAGCTAGGATTACAAGTTCGGTGTGGTTCTTATTAATTGTTATATGTGATTCGATTAATAAGAAAAGCATTAAAAAGTAATCTTGTGTTCTTTGTGTGATATCCACGGATCAAAGATATTCCGCGTCTAGGATTCGTGTTTGGCCAATGGTAAGTTAATTTCTTCTGAAGAAGTTGTTAGGGATTGTGTTTTCGATCTCAGTGATCATACGTTTACCATCGAGCTACTGCCGATCCATCTAGGTAGTTTTGATGTCGTTGTCAGTATGGATTGGTTGTCCAGAAATCATGCGTAGATTGTTTGTCATGAGAAGTTGGATTGAATCCCCTTATCCAATGGTGAAAACCTCTCGGTCAGAGAAGATCATGAATGGTCTACACTTTGAATCATTTCTTATAAGAAGGGGAAAAGTGTTTGAGGAAACGTTGTGTCGCATTTTTCGCACATGTCGTTGAACAAAAAGCTAAAGTTCGAAAACTCGAGGACATCCCGGTTGTGCGAGACTATCCTGAAGTATTCCCTGAAGAGTTGTCTGGGCTGCCACGACCAAGACAAGTCGAGTTTCGCATTGACCTAGTCCCAGGAGTTGCCCCAGTAGCTCACACTCCATATCATTTAGCGTTGTCCAAGATGCAAGAATTGTCTAACCAACATTAGGAATTGTTAGACCAATGTTTCATTTGTCCGAGATATTCCCCGTGGGGAGCCCCAGTTTTGTTCGTCAACAAGAAAGACGGTAGTTTTCGGATGTGCATTGACTATCGAGAACTGGACAAGTTGACCATCAAGAACAACTAACCATTGCCAAAGATTGATGACCTATTTGATCAATTGCAAGGTTCCTGTTTTTATTCAGAGATTGATCTAAGATCAGGGTACATCAGTTGCGTATTCAAGAGGAGGATATACCCAAAACCGCATTCAGAACTCGTTATAGACATTATGAGTTTTTGGTTATGGCTTTTTATTTGACGAACGCACCAGCAGTCTTCATGGATCTAATGAATCGCGTCTGGAAGCCCTACTTCGACAAGTTTGTGATTGATTTTAGATGACATTTTGATATACTCGCGATCAAAGGACGAGAACAAACATCATCTTAAGTTCACATTGAAATTGCTCAAGAATGAGAAGTTGTTTGCCAAATTCTCAAAGTGCGAGTTTTGGATTCGAGAGGTTCACTTCCTTGGTCACATTGTGAACAAAGAGGGCATTCAGGTCAACCCCACGAAGATAGAGGCGATTAAAGATTGGGAAGCACCCAAAACGGCAATGGAAGTTCGATAATTTTTGGATTTGGTTGGTTACTACCGTCGATTCATTGAGAGTTTCTCGAAAATTGCCCAACCTCTTACGATCTTGACACAGAAGGATAAAAGTTTGATTGTGGAAACAAATAAGAGGAGGCATTTCAGGTTTTGAAGCATAAACTGTGTAGTGCACCGAATCTCTCACTCTCAGAAAGTACGGATGATTTCGTGGTTTACTGTGACACTTCACATCAAGGTCTTGGATGTATACTCATGCAAAGGAATAAGGTTATCACCTACGCTTCTCATCAACTCAAGGTCCACGAGAAGAACTATACGACACTTGACTTGGAACAAGGTACGGTAATCTTTGCCCTCAAGATCTGGAGGCATTACTTATATGGCACTAGGTGCACGATCTTCACGGATCACAAGAGTTTACAACACATCTTCAATCAGAAGGATCTGAGTATGAGGCAACACAAATGGGTGGAACTACTGAACGATTACGATTGTGAGATCAAGTAACACCCGGGTAAGGCAAACGTTATGGCGGGCGCCTTAAGCCGAAAGAAATGTGTCAAAACTATGCGTGTTCGCGCGCTAGGTTTAACAATACACACCAATATCACAATTTGCATTCACAAAGCTCAAGAGAAATCTCTCAAGAGCAAGAATTTGAAGGGTGAATCTTTGTTTAAGATGGTCGCGCTCTTGGAGCCAAGATCTAACGGAACGATGTATTTCGCAAATCCGATTTGGGTACAACGTTTTGGACGACTACGAGATTTGGTTCTTGAGGAGGCTCACAAGTCCAAGTACTCAGTTCACCCGGGAGCCGACAAGATGTACAAGGACGTGAAGAAGTTTTATTGATGCACCAACCTTAGGGTTGATTTCTCAACATACGCCAACCGATGTCTCACTTGTTCAAAGGTAAAAGCCGAGTATCAAATTCCGTCTGGTATGCTTCAACAGCTCGAGATTCCTGTTTGGAAATGGGAACAAATATCGATGGATTTCATCATCAAGCTACCCATAACGTCAAGTGGTCATGATACGATTTGGGTAATCATTGATCGACTGACCATGTCTGCACACTTCTTGCCAATCAGAGAAATTGGCAAGATAGAGAAATTGGTGAAGCTGTGTATCAAGGAGATTGGGACTAGGCATGAGGTGCATGTCTCAATCATTTCCGACCGTGACAGTTGATTTACTTCCAGATTATGGCAAAGTCTTCAAGATGCTTTAGGCTCTCATATGGACATGAGTACAGGCTACCACCCACAGACGGCTGGCTAGAGCGAACAAACGATTCCGACTCTTAAAGACATGCTCCGAGCTTGTGTAATCAATTTCGGTGGAAATTGGGACACACATCTACCTTTGGTTGAATTCTCCTACAATAACAGCTACTACACAAGTATCAAGGCCGTCCCATTTGTGTCACACCCTCAAATTCCACTTGCGGGATTTTACCGCGAGGCGTGTGACATACCAGGATCCAAGTCAACAGTTACAATAAACGACATATATATCCTATGAAAAGTACGTAGAAATACCAACCACGCAGTTTATAAGTTTAAAAGTAAAATAGACAGTGACAGTGGAAGCTTAAATATGTTTACAAAAACCAAAGTTCAAAAGTATGAATGTAAACACAACCCGGTTTGCTTATGTATGCAAGACTAGACACAGTGCGACTCCAGTGTGCCTAAGACTCCCTGCTACCTTAGCGACCTGAGAAAACATGCAAAGTTAGACAACACATATAGTGCTGGTGAGTCACAGAGATAAAGTTAGCAAAAGTTTTTAACAAGAGTAAACCAGACCCAATAATCCTTATCGGTTGTCACATCATCCCCCTGTTGAAAGGAATCTCGCCCCGAGATGCACTCAGCTTCAGCGGTAACATGTCTAGATTCAAACGCACGCTTAGGAAAAAGATGAGGATATTTAGATTTCATCAAGTCGTCCCGTTACCACGTGAACTCCGGTCCACGATTTGAATTCCAACAATTTTTAACGATTCGGATTTTACTCCGACGAAGGCTACGAATCTTGTAGTCAAGAATTTTAACCGGTTCCTCCACAATGCGAAGATGATCATCAACCTTGATCTCTTCCAAAGGAACAATAAGAGATTCATCCGCGAAACACTTCTTCAAGTTAGACACATGGAAGACGTTGTGGACACTACCGAGCTCCGTCGGCAAATCAAGTCTGTATGCAACTGGTCCAATCCGTTCCAGGATTGCAAACGGTCTAACATAATGAGGGTTAAGTTTGCCACGCTTTCCAAAGCGTATGACGCCCTTCAATGGAGAAACTTTCAGAAGTACCCTGTCCCCAACCTGGAACTCCAAAGGTTTGTGACGGCGATCGGCATAGCTCTTCTGACGATCCCGCGCAGCCGCTAAACGGTTACGAATTTGTACGATTTTCTCCGAAGTTTCGTACACAAGTTCTGGACCAGTGAGCTGACTCTCACCCACCTCAGCCCAACAAAGAGGAGACCGACATTTCCGTCCATAGAGAGCCTCGAACGGAGCCGCCTTAATGCTAGAGTGGTAGTTGTTGTAAGAGAACTCCACCAACGGTAGGTGATTCTCCCAACCCTTGTAAGAGAAGCATATCCTCCAAAGTTTGAATTGTCCGCTCACTCTGACCGTCAGTTTATGGATGATAGGCTGTACTCATGTCCAACTGAGTACCCAAGGCTATATGCAGAGCCTTCCAGAAACGCGAAGCGAAACGAGAATCACGATCATAAATGATAGAAACAGGCACCCTATGCCGAGAAACCACTTCTTTAAGATAAATGTGAGCCAAGCGCTCGAGTTCGTTAGTTTCCTTAATAGGAAGGAAGTGTGCCGATTTTGTTAACCTGTCGACAATCACCCAAATCATATCACAACCGCTTGGCAATTTCGGTAGCTTGGTGACAAAATCCATCGTGATCCGTTCCCAATTCCATTCAGGAATCTCTGGTTGTTGTAGGAGACCAGATGGCTTCTGGTACTCCACCTTGACTTTAGCACAAGTCAAAAATTTGCTCACATAGGAGGTTATATCAGCCTTCATGTTTGGCCACCAGTAGAGTATCTTTAAATCCTGATACATCTTGTCGGAGCCAGGGTAAATAGAATACCAGGATTTGTGAGCTTCGTCCAAGACAAGCTCCCGTAATCCCCCAAACAAAGGAATCCAAACTCGTTCTGCAAAGTAGTATAGGCCATCAGACCTAAGTTCTAGGTGCTTATCGACACTATGCATAGTTTCAGCTTTAAGGTTTTCCTCCTTCAAAGCCTCAAGTTGCGCAGAACGAATTCGTTCAGGTAAAGAAGAATGGATGGTGAGCTGTAAAGCTCGAACACAACGTGGTTTCGTAGATTCCTTCCTGCTCAAGGCGTCTGCCACAACGTTCGCCTTGCCAGGATGGTACTTAATAGCACAGTCATAATCGTTAAGCAGTTCAACACAGCGACGCTGCCGCATGTTCAACTCCTTCTGATCGAAAATATGCTCGAGACTCTTGTGATCGGTATAAATAGTGCACTTGGTACCGTACAAGTAATGTCTCCAAATTTTCAGAGCGAAAACCACCGCACCCAATTCCAAGTTATGGGTAGTATAGTTCTTCTCGTGAACCTTAAGCTGACGAGAAGCGTAAGCAATAACCTTCTCGGGTTGCATCAACATGCAACCGAGACCATTGATAGAAGCATCACAATATACTACGAAGTCGTCCATACCATCAGGTAAGGATAAGATAGGTGCAGAACAGAGTTTAAGTTTCAGCAACTAAAATGCTGATTCCTGCGAATCGCCCCAGTCAAACTTTCGGTCCTTCTGGGTAAGAGTAGTGAGGGTTTGAGCGATCTTCGAAAATCCCTAAATGAAACGACGATAATAACGTGCAAGGCCTAGGAATTGCAACACCTCAGATGGCGTCTTTGGTGCTTCCCAGTCTTTAATGGCTTTAATCTTAGCCGAATCGACATGGATTCCTAGTTCATTAACCACATGACCTAGGAACTGGACTTCGTGTAACCAAAAGTCACACTTCAAGACAAGTTGCAACTGTTCCTCGTGGTCCACCTTGCTCTTGGAATAGATAAGAATGTCATCAATAAAGACAATGACGAATTTATCAAGATATGGCTTACAAACACGGTTCATCAAATCCATGAAAACCGATGGTGCGTTGGTGAGACCAAAGGGCATGACTAAGAACTCAGAGTGGCCATAACGAGTACGAAAGGCAGTCTTCGGAACATCGGCTTCCTGCACACGAAACTGGTGATAACCGGACCTCAAGTCGATCTTCGAGTAATAACTAGAACCCTGGAGCTGGTCAAAGAGATCACAATACGAAGAAGAGGACAACGATTCTTGATAGTCACCTTATTCAGCTCATGATAATCAATACACATACGAAGGCTTCCATCTTTCTTCTTCACAAACAGAATAAGGGCTCCCCACTGGGAAGAACTAGGTCGGATGAAACCCTATTCCAAGAGTTCCTGTAACTGGTTAGACAACTCAAACATCTTGGGAGGTGCAAGACGATATGGGGCTCGAGCTATGGGGGTTGCACCAGGTGCAAGATCAATACCAAACTCAACCTGACGATGAGGAGGAAGACCAGGTAAGTCGTCAGGAAATACATCAGGAAAGTCAAAAACCACGGAATATCCTCGATCTTCTTGTCACCATCAGACGAAACAGAAACAAGAGCCAGAATGGCCGAATAACCCTTCTGAAGATATTTGTGGGCTTTCATACAAGAAATGATACTCAAAGGAGCACCGCTTTTCTCACCATGCACCGAAAGAATCTCTCCATCAGGGAGAGGGATGTGAATAACCTTATCGAAATAAACGATCTCTGCTCGATACAAAGACAACCAATCCATGCCCATGACAACGTCAAAACTACCCAAGGATACCGGCATAAGGTCAATAGGGAAAGACAGGCCAGAAAGTTCCAAACGACATTCCCGAAGAATATTTGTTGCTTCGATTTTCTTACCATCAGCCAATTCTATCAAGTACTTAGCCTCTAAAGGTGTTGGCACTATATCTAGCAACTGACTAAACCCTACCGATACAAAACTCTTATCGGCACCAGAATCAAATAGAACAGAAGCATAGCAATCGTTAAGAAGGAATGTACCGGTAACTTTGTCTGGGTCATGTCGGGCTTCCCCCGATCCAATGACGAAAGCATGTGCATTTCTGCCGCCGCCTCCATTGTTCCCGTTACCACCACCATTCTTCCCACCATCACCGTGCTTCAGCTTGTGACAATCCCGCTTAAAGTGCCCAGTCTGACCATAGTTATAACAACCCTGGTTAGCCTGGTTAGTAGTCTGAGGGGCAGCCTTGTCGCTCAAACGGACATTACAAGTCTGGACCTCATGTCTCAGCTTCCCACACCGCTGACAAGTTGGAAGTTTGCGGCACTGCCCGTTAGGATGATAGTTACACTTGTTGCACTTCGGGTAACTACCATGATAAGAACCAGATTTCTACCCAGAAGAAGGGGTAGAAGATTCAGACTTCTTCTGTAGCTGCTGAGGCTGGGATGGGTCAGAGTTCTTCACAAAGCTCTCCCACTTACGCTTGTTACCATTATCAGGGCCTTCACAACAGAACCCCTTGGTGGCAAAGTACCTTCTTCCACCTTCTGATTGGTCACCTTGTGAGCTAACCGAATAGTGCCTTAAAGAGTAGCACAATCATTCGCGGTAACCAACCCACGAATTTCAGGTACAAGGCCAGCACCAAAGAATTCAATCCTCTTATAGTCTGGAGTATCAGCATCCAAACACATAAGAGCCAATTCATGATGACGAACAGCATACTCTTCGATCTCAGATCCAACCATAGTATGATTCCACAGCTCATGCTCCAGCTTCTTGATCTCATCACGGGGACAATACTCCGTCTTCAGTCTAAACATAAACTCATCCCAAGGCATGGCATTGGCCTCAGCCAACCCAATAGTATGGATAACAGAATTCCACCAGGTCAATGCAGGATTCTCGAAAGTACCCGAAGCATACTTCACTTGGTCCACAGCAGGACAGTTACACATAGCAAATGCAGGCACGACCTTCTCCAGCCACCTAAGTAAACCCACTGCACCCTCATAATAAAATAATACAATAATATTATTAATAATTTAATATTATTATAACTATTATAATTAACATTCAACCAATATAAACTGGAATAAACTAAGTTTCAATATCATAATGATTAGCTTTGGTATTCGAGCCTCTGTTGAGTTGAAAGTATACAAAAACTGTTGACTTGTAAACAGATATTCTCAAACAACTGTCATCCATTACAATTTTCCCAACAGGGATTACCATGTGGAACGGATATTGTAATTCAGATTTATTGTTTACTAATATTATTAAGATTGAAGTAATATAAACGTGATTAAATAAATAAAACAATTGTTTATTGAATTTCTTGTTAAATCAATTAAACGATGACGCAAGATTTTTAGTATGAATGATGTTGGTTTCCTTCGGGAAGGCAATAATACGACGTGGAGGGTTACGTTAGTAATCCGAAGCGGGCGAGAACGACGTCAAGAGTACGGAAGTACTGTAAGGCGGGCGAGAATGACGTCAAGAGTACGGAAGTACTCTTAGGCGGGGGAGATGACGTCAAGGGCCGTGGAAACGACCCGAGACGGGCGAGTAATGATGTGAGAAAGTGAATTTTTTTGAGAAAGTATTTTTGAAAGAGAATGTTGCGATTGTTTTATGAAAGCCTTACTATAGAACTCACTCAGCATAGCTGACTTTTTAGCATGTCTTTCAGGTAAAGGAAAGAAAGTGGTAGATGGCGGCTCGAAGCGCATGGCGATGATTACTTGGCTCCGCTCGTGATTGGTTTAGTGTTAAGTAGAGTTTAAGGGTTTTATTTGCGTTGTAAACTCTTGAATGATTGATTGTTTGACGTTTATTTTCCGCTGCGTATGAGTATTTTGTTCTTGTTGAGCGATGTGTTGTGGTAATGTGCCGATTAGTGAGGTGCCCGGGTTTAGGGCCTTACAAGTTGGTATCAGAGCCATCATTCAAGAAATCTGAGCACTTCCTAATGCTTAGACTTGGACAGAGAAAGGGACAGCGAGTAGCCAAGCCAGCACAAGTAACCATCAAGCCACGAACGCCAGAGTCTAGTGTCTTAGTATGCGCTAGAAAATGTAATGTGTAGAATGAAATAAGACAAGGCATGAGGGGTGGGATTTAAAACCCGAACAACAGGGCAAGTAGGGGATGATGACTGGCCATCGTCATTAGCTAATTGTTTTGCTAATAGTGTTTTAAATGGACACCGTGATAGGAATGAGAAGCCTGCGGGTGACGGCTGCGGGGAAAAAGAAAAGGAAAAGGACGGAAAGAACGCCCATGATGGGTGTAACTATGCGCACTTCAAGCGATGCGATCCACCTCGCTTTGATGGTTGCAAGGATGTAGTGGCGGCTTGCCACTGGATAATTGAGATGGAGGCAGTAATCTCCATCAGTGAGTGTCATCCTGATCAGGCGGTGAAGTTTGCTTCTCAGTCATTCACTGCCGAGGCGCTGCACTGGTGGAACACGGTGAAAGATAGAAGAAGTCAGGCGGAGGTTGACCGCATGACTTGGGATGATATGAAGTCGCTGGTGAAGAAGAAATTCTGCACAACCAGTGAGTTAGAGAAGGTAGAAAGAGAGTTTCTAGGTTTTAAGGCGGGGAACTTGACCCATCGAGAATTTACCTCAAAATTTATTGAGATGGCGTGCTTGGTGCCGCATATTTCCGGAGACGAAGAAAGGTGGAAGAAAATGTATGTTGAAGCGCTTCCCGATCAGGTTAGGTATCTGGTCAAGGCGCATGTTCCAAATAGCTTTGATAAAGCGGTGGAGTTGAGCGCAACACTTTATGAGGATGTGATGAGAGCAGAGATAAAAGTGGAGAAAACCGAGCAAAAGAAGTGGACTGAGTCCAGCAAATGGTTCCGTAGTGATCAAGGTGGAACTAGTGGTAAGAAAACCAAAACTGGAGGTCCACCGCAATGCAACAAGTGCGGGAAATATCACCCCGGTGAATGTAAAGCGGGGACGTTTCTGTGTTTCAAGTGTAGGATGACGGGACATCTCTCCGATGAATGCAAGTTTGGACCGAAGTGTTATAATTGCGGGGAACTTGGTCATCTGGCGAGAGGTTGTAAGAACGAGAAGGTTGTGGGAAAGGAAGGTGCAGAACCGAAAAAGCAGCATGCGAAGCCCAAGGCAAAAGCACGAGCTTTTACTATAACTAAAGAGGAAGCGGTGGCCGAGCCTGATGTAGTCTCAGGTACGTTCCTCATTAATGATGTTCCTTCTTCGGTATTGTTTGACTCGGGGGCTAGTAAGAGTTTTGTTGCCCCTTTGTTTTGTGATAAGTTGTGTAGAGTAGCTAGAAGAATCGAGGAGCCATTTAATATTGAAACTGCAGTGGGTAGACTTTCTAGGGTTGTTGATGCTTTAGATGATTGTTATATTGATTTGGAAGGTCATAGGTTTCCAGCTAGATTGTTCATCATTGCCTTGGGAGGTTTTGATGTAGTTTTGGGTATGGAGTGTTGTCTGCGTTCGACGCGGATATAGTATGTCGGAGGAAGATGATCAGGTTGATTGCCCTTGATGGGAGTCGAATCACTGTTTTCGGTGATAAGGAGTGTAGTGCACCTAGAATCATCTCTATGATGAAGGCGGAGAGGTCTCTGTGGCGGGGCTGCGAAGCGTACCTGGCGTACGTCGCGAATGGCAAGCCTGCGCTAGGGGAACTGAAAGATCTTCCTGTGGTGTGCGACTTTCCAGACATATTTCCGGAAGATTTGTCAGGTGTGCCGCCTGCGCGAGAGATCGAGTTTCGGATTGAATTGCACCCAGGAGCTCCGCCAGTTGCGAAGGCGCCATATCGTTTGGCCCCAACTAAGATGCAGGAGTTGCTGGAGCAGCTTCAGGATCTTCTCGACAAAGGGTTCATTCGACCAAGCAATTCTCCCTGAGGTGCGTCGGTGCTATTTGTGAAGAAGAAGGATGGCAGCATGTGTATGTGCATCGACTACCGTGAGTTGAATAAGCTCACCGTGAAGAAAAGATACCCATTACCGCGAATAGATGACCTGTTTGATCAGCTTCAGGGCGCGAAATGGTTCTCATGCGTTGATCTTCGATCGGGCTATCATCAGTTACGGGTTAGAGAAGAAGATATTCCCAAGACGGTGTTTCGGACGCGTTATGGGCATTATAAGTTTCTAGTGATGTCATTTGGTTTGACGAATGCTCAGGCGGCATTTATGGATATGAAGAATCGGGTATGTCGACCGATGTTGGATCGAACGGTAATTGTGTTCATCGATGACATCTTGGTTTACTCCAAGGAAGAAGAGGGTCATGCGAAGCACTTACGCGAGGTTCTAGAAATGTTGCGACGAGAGAAGTTGTATGCTAAGTTTTCCAAGTGTGCATTTTGGTTACGCGAAGTGCAGTTCTTAGGGCATATTATTAACTCAGAGGGGATCATGGTGGACCCTGCTAAGATAGAAGCGGTAGTAAAATGGAGAACTCCTAAGAACCCATCTGAGATCCGGAGCTTTGTAGGGCTCGCGGGGTATTATCGACGGTTCATACAGGACTTCTTATCGATTGCGTCACCATTAACTCGACTCACCCAGAAGGACGTGAAGTTCCAATGGGGCGCCGAGTAGGAGAAGGCATTTCAAAAAGTTGAAAGACCGGTTAACCAAAGCGCCTGTGTTGGTATTGCCGGAAGGAGTAAAGAACTTGGTAGTTTATTCTGATGCCTCTGGGCAAGGGTTGGGTTGCGTTCTGATGCAGCGCGAAAGGGTGATCGCATACGCGTCATCCCAACTAAAAGTGCATGAAAAGAACTACCAAACGCATGATTTGGAGCTAGCCGGTGTGGTCTTTGCACCTAAGATTTGGAGGCATTATCTATATGGTGTTAGGTGTACGATTTACACGGACCACAAAAGTTTGAAGTATTTCTTTGAACAAAAGGAGTTGAATATGAGGCAGAGAAGATGGCTAGAGTTGATTAAGGATTATGATTGTGATATTCTTTACCATCCTGGAAAGGCCAATGTGGTTGTTGATGCATTGAGTCGAAAGGGGACAACTGCACCGATTCGGGTAAGTCGTGTCAGTTGATAGTGACGTCTGATTTCTTAACTCAGTTGCGTGGGGCGCAGACTGAGGCGTTGCGTGAAGAAAGAATAAAGAAGGAAAGGATTTTCGGACAGCAGAAGCTGCTGATCGTGAGTGACAAAGGTATCCATTTCTGGGGAAACCGAATGTGGATTCCAATGTATGGAGGATTAAGGGAAAAGGTTCTTGACGAAGCACATAAGTCAAGGTATTCTATTCATCCGGGGGCCACAAAGATGTATCAAGATTTAAAGAAGGATTATTGGTGGCCAGGTATGAAACATGAAGTAATCGAGTATGTTGGGAAATGCTTGACGTGCCATCAGGTGAAGGCGGAGCATTAAAAGCCATATGGAAGGATTCAACCATTAGAAATTCCCGGGAGGAAATGGGAGCATGTAACAATGGACTTTATTACTAAGTTGCCTAAGAAAATTAAGGGTTATGATACTATCTGGGTCATTGTGGACCAATTGACAAAAAGCGCTCACTTTCTGCCAATTCGTGAGACGTTCTCGTCCGAACGGTTGGCGGAGGTGTTTATTAAAGAAATAACAGCACGTCATGGAGTATCGGTGTCTATTGTGTCGGATAGAGACACACAGTTTACATCCAGATTTTGGAAGAAGTTTCACGAAGCTATGGGAAAGTAGTTGCACATTAGTACAACATATCACCCGCAGACGGATGGCCAATCGGAGCGGACCATCCATACGTTAGAAGACATGTTGCGTGCATGCATTATAGATTTCGGCGGGAGTTGGGATAGTCATATGCCATTGGCAGAGTTCTCATATAATAATAGCTATCATGCAACAATAGGGATGCCTCCTATGAAATGTTGTATGGTTATCGATGTAGAACTCCCGTTTGTTGGGGACAGATTGGTCAGCAGGAGTTAGGAAGTCTGGAAGTGGTTAGGACCACATCGGAGAAATTTGACCAAGTAAAATCTCACATGAAAGCTGCGCAGGATAGGCAGAAATCGTACGCGGATAAGCGGCGACAGCCTATAGAGTTTGCAGTTGGAGACAAGGATATGCTTAAAGTATCTCCATGGAAAGGCATAATCAGATTTCGGAATCGGGCTAAATTAAGTCCGCGGTATATTGGGCCGTTTAAAATCTTAGCGCAAGTAGGTGAAGTTGCCTATCGGTTGGAATTACCAGAGGAACTTGTAGGGATTCACGTGACGTTTCATGTGTCCAACTTGCGTAAATGTTTGGCGGATGAGTCTGTGCATCTACCACTGAATGACATAGTAGTGGACGAGAAGTTGAACTACGTAGAACAACCAGTAGCGATACTGGAACGCGGGGAAAGGAAGTTAAGGAATAAGACCGTGCCTTTGGTTAAGGTACAGTGGAAGCACCGCAAGGGTGAGGAGGCTACTTGGGAGCCGGAAGAGGAGATGATTGAACACTATCCGCATCTGTTTCTTGATCAGCAGGTTTCGAGGACGAAACCTCCTGTAAGGGGGGGTAGACTTGTAACATCCCAAATTTGGGCATGTTAATATGTTGGTGTACATTAATAGTAAGGATGCAAAACCTTGGGGAAAAAATAGCAACAACTTGGAGAACAAGTTGTCGTAAGAAAGGAAAGGAGGGACCTTGATGCAAAAGTTGCATGGGATCATTCCCTATATAAACACATCAACCCTCAAACCCTAAACCTTGTGAGATCTATTGCCGTCACACGTCTAGCAAGAGAAACGAGAGAGGGAGAAGAAATCCGGTCATCTTCGATTAAGGTAACCGTCTGTCTCTCTTTTCCTCCCTGTGCATCGATCATAGTCTCGACGATCTCGATTAAGGGTTTGTGTTGTTGATAGGTTAAGTGCATCCGGGTTGCCTGCCATTCTAGTAATCCCTATCGATGTTGGAGGTATGTAGTGATTTTTGATGTTGTAGAATGATTCATTCTTTTTGTAATCGATCGAATGATGGAAAGCCTGTGTTGGTTATGTAACGGATTCAGGTTTGATAAAGGGACTGAGAATCAAGGAATTGTCGTCGATCCGGAATTCTCGGAGAAGAAATTAAGGTAAGAAAACCCTATCTGGTCTGCTAGGTTTAAGGGAAGAAGACGAGTTGCAGCTGCGCAGAAGGATTGTGCTATGCACAGAGGCGGGTTAAGCCTTGGCTTGCACAGCCGCCTGTCTGCGCAACTGTGACGCAGTACATAAGGGTCCGCAAGTGCGGACTAGTGCCGTAAAACGTAACGTCATGCGCACCGCTCCTGGCAGAGCATTCGGCCTACTCGAATGAAAGAGTAACGTAGTGTTATGTGATTAGGCGTTTAAGTTCACGCGGGATAGAAGGCTTCGGAAGTAACAGTCAAGAACGCAAAGCAAAGGTGAGTTTCTATCACCCATGTTTTAATATTTTAAATGTTTCCGGGCTGATTGCATGCTTAACTGTATTAAATGAAAGAGGTAGCGCCTGGTTTAATTTAACGTTTTATATATGGCATACCTATGTAATGTACGTGTAGTATAAATGATGTTGGTTTCCTTCGGGAAGGCAATAATACAACGTGGAGGGTTACGTTAGTAATCCAAAGCGGGCGAGAACGACGTCAAGAGTACGGAAGTACTCTAAGGCGGGCGAAAACGACGTCAAGAGTACGGAAGTACTCTTAGGCGGGCGAGACGACGTCAAGGGCCGCGGAAACGACCCGAGATGAGCGAGTAATGATGTGAGAAAGTGAATGTGTTTGAGAAAGTATTTTTGATAGAGAATGTTGTGATTGTTTTATGAAAGCCTTACTATAGAACTCACTCAGCATGGCTGACTTTTTAGCATGTCTTTCAGGTAAAGGAAAGAAAGTGGTAAATGGCGGCTCGTAGCGCATGGCGATGGTTACTTGGCTCGGCTCGTGATTGGTTTAGTGTTAAGTAGAATTTAAGGGTTTTATTTGCGTTGTAAACTCTTGAATGATGGATTGTTTGACGTTTATTTTCCGCTGCGTATGAGTATTTTGTTCTTGTTGAACGATGTGTTGTGGTAATGTGCTGATTTGTGAGGTGCCCAGGTTTGGGGCCTTACACAGTCTGAGACCCAAAACCTTCAAGGGCTAACCCGAACCTGAACCAACCCATTTGACCCGAGTCTAAAACTGCGACCAGAACCATCTGCCACCGATTGGACCACCGATTGAAAACCCATCAGACCTACCACTTGCCGCACCATTGATCCGTACCTGATGTGTGAAATGTGTAGTAAATAAATCGTTCAAGTTTTAAAAATGGAAAAACCTACAAAACCACACACTAACGGCAAGTGTACCGGTCGCAGTGTAGCAGAGCAAGTAAGTCCGGAATATCGAACCGTGGACACAAATCTAGCGACTCTCGGTACTAAACCTCTGTCGACTCCTAGCCTATTAATTTGGTTTTTGAGAAAATGATTTTAAGCTAAATGTAAAGAAAATAAAAGCAATTAAAACAAATACCACAGAGACGAAAACAAGAAGCTAAGAACACTGGATCGAACTCAGATAATATGGAAGGCAACTACCTAGGTCTAGAATCCTACCTGCAAACTCATAACTCTCAGAATCGAATAATGGATTGGCTACCAGGTTTTCTAAAGATACGCCCGACCCAGGAAACCCCTAAAGTATGCTAGATCACCTCCCGGTCTTACTAACACCTCTCAGAAAATCCTAAGGGACATGTAAATCACTGGTTACTAGTTCGGATCACCTCCCGGTCTCACCTCACTAGAGAATGCTAAGGTACTCGAAAGACTCGCTCACCTCCCGGTCTCGCTAGTCACAACACACCCAAAAATGTGAAGGAGCAATCTAGTTGGTTTGGAAATAATTCGGAATTACAAGAATCTAAAGACACACTAGGCAAGGATCACCTCCCGGTCTCACCTCTACCCGATACATAAAGATCTAGACAACCCGACACCCTATCACCTCCCGGTCTCAAAGAATGGCAGAATACCTAAGTCCTCTAAACTCTCAAATCAAGTTCCTATGGAATTAGACGTCAAAAACCATAAACTAGTCACAAGGACAAAGCAGGCAACCTAACATGCATCTATAACTGAAAGACATTCAACCAGACACATGTGGAACTATCAAAGATCATAAATTAGACATAAATACGCATACGCATCATAACCAAACACAATTAAATCTTTACCAAAACATAAGCCAATTATATAATTAAACGAATCCGAAAGTCATAAAAATGCTAAGTACTCATCATAACGACCTAGGTAGCCTAAAAAAGTTTAGCTATCCATAACAACGGAACAAGATAAAAACAAAGGTTCAAAATAACACATAGTCGTGGTACCAATATTTATGAACACAAAGTAAATAAATATAAAGCCAAAAATTATTATAATCGAACCCGTAGCTTGAATCTTGAACCCGTGCCTTCTACCCTTCGCTTCCTTCTCTCCAAATCCGATTAGAAGCTCTTGGCGTCCTCTGTTCGAAGTCAATAAAATATTAATTCTTGTTTCTTGCTGTGTGACTTCGATTGTATTCTGCTTGCGGCGTTCTCGTCTTTGGTTCGATGATAATATATGTTTTGTGGCAGTCCCTCCTTTCAATCATATGCCTCCATTGTTGTAGGTTATTTGTAAATCAAAATTGGGCCATGATTTTCTACGTAAGTCCACATGGACTTCTAAGTCCATTTTTGAAATTATTATTATTATTATTATTATTATTATTATTATTATTATTATTATTATTATTATTATTATTATTATTATTATTATTATTATTATTATTATAGATAGTATTATACTTGGTGCTCTAGACTCGGGTGTTCTTGACTTAACCAAAGTTTCTCGTCTACGCTCCAACGTCTATGAACACTGGCTCTCAAGTGTTGGTGTCTTGATTAAAATTCATTCGTTTTGAGCTTATTCTCTCCAAACACCTATAAAATAATAAAATAAATAAATAAATAATAAAACTGACACGAAACGAGTACAAACTTGACCAGATATTATACAAAATACATAAGAAATTAGATGTGTTTTCTAACACATCAAACATCCCCACACTTAAACCTTTTTCGTCCCTGAAAAAGACTGCAATGGAATCATAATTAGAATTCTTGGTTTCAAAAACTCTTAGGTTCATTAATTCAGATCTAATTACGCATCAACCAAAACTGTCAGTATTGTTGTCCACCTAAACCCAACCACTAGCTAATCAAGCCCCAATCATGTAAAGCAATTAAGTTCATGTTATTACAATCAACCTATGGGTCTCACACTCAAGATATCCAGCTTCACCTAATCCCACCTCAAGCTTTCGAAGCAAAGGTTAAACCATATAGATTTACCAACCACCGCAAACTAAACTCCCTAATATATTAGAAATTAAATTTATGATGGATGAAGTTTATGAGCTTAGACACATTTTTTTTCCATACCTAACCTAGAGGTTGTTTCAATCAGAGTCACCATCCCCAAGAGCGACAGCATGAGCTTCGGTATCTTTTTTTTCAACTTGACCTCGAGGGAGTTTCGATCAGAGGCTTCCGTTTTTTTTTTTTTTTTTTTTTTTTGGTCTAGCTCAATTGATGGACATGTGGATTTTTTTGGGCGCCACTTTTCACCGGATTTATTCTCATAAAAAGGATCAAGTGTGCCATTTAATTAATAATACATATGGGCTTTCAACCTACAGTGGTACCTCTAATTACTATCAGCGGTTTCAGTTCTACCGTTTCTCCTAAGATGAGAACCCACAAGATTTCATGATTTATTAAGGTATATTAAGAACAATCCTAGGACCTTTCAAAGCTAGCTGGGCCTACCGACACATCTTAAGCAAATGCGCTTTCAATCTATTTATATTCTCATATATATAATATTTTGAAAACCAAAAATCCTAATTTTACTATCATATTCCATATAAAATGCACAAAAAATCAGGGACATTTTTTTTTCAATTTTTCGATTTTTTTTTTTTTTTGACTCAACCTACAACTAAGCAAAATAAAGACGAAGTCTCCCATCCCCACACTTAGAAAGGCACAATGTCCTCAATGTGCTCCAGGATACAACATAAACTAAAAATAAAAATGCAAAAATAAAATATATAACAACAAAATAAATGGAACGAACTCCCCTGGAATATGTGGCGATAGTTTGCAGAAAGTGTCTCGTCCGTCCATCATCTACAGCCGTATAGCATTTCCTTTGCGGCCATAGTCAGAATCCTGCAAAAATAAACTAAAAAGAAAGTGAAAGTAAAATGACTCAATAACAAGTGAGATGCCTGTTTACAAAAAAAATAATTTTTAAGATCGACCCCACCCGAATGGAGATTGAGTACGGGCGGGGAGGATCCAATAGTGAAAAAGGCCAAGGCAATCCCATAAGACTCGATAAACTAAAAAAAAAAATAAAGAAGAATGAAAATAAAATAAAATAAAATAAAAACATATATGACAAATGATGATACAAAACTCTACACTTGGGTTTTCACCCGTGTGATCCTATTCTTATCAAGCACTCTAACCTGGATCAACGAGGATATCTACACCATCCTCATGTAAATCAATCGTCCCACTTATGTTATCCCCCCCAAGGCACGATCTTTTCCACCTAAATCTAGGATCACCAGAAAATATTCTTAAATGCGAGTGGTGAATCAGGATCCTATCCCCACACTTAGGTTTATTCAGTACCTCAAGGCTAAATTTAAACAGTGCCCCTCTCTTCGCATCTCTCTTGTGCTTACTTTCACACTCGTGGGATAGCAAAATATGAACCGAGGGCTTATCCATCACCTCTTTTGAACTCTCAACAACCTTAACTACCTCTAACCTATCGGGAGGCTCACCGGCTGCAGGGCCCGGATCATGCTCCACAGAAACTACAGTTTCTATCTCTACCTTCTACTTCTCTTCTTTTTGGTGCCGCCTATCTAATAAGTCTGCTCCACAGATGTAGTCAATGCATCGGTCGACATGTGACATGAAAGTGCCAAGAAAGCAAACAGATTCAACCTGACTACTCATGCTCTCCCTAGACCTATTAACATCAAAAGTGATGGAGTCATCCCCTACACGTAGTGTAATCCGACCGTCCGAGACATCTATCAATGCCCTTGTAGTGCGTAAGAAGGGCCGTCCTAAGATCAACGGCACATGCTCGTCCTCCCGTATATCAAGTACGACAAAATCAACGGGAAACACGAAGCTCTCCACCCTTACTAGCAAATCCTCTAGAATGCCCATAGGGTACTTAATAGATTTATCAGCCAACTGTAAGCACATCCCAGTTGGATTCAACTCCCCAAGATCTAATCTCTTAAACATAGAATAGGGCATGAGATTAATGCTAGCACCTAAATCAGCGAGGGCGTTCCTAACTGTCAAACCACCTATCTGACAAGGGATAGTGAAACTCCCAGGATCGGTCATCTTCTCCGGTAGTTTATTAAGAACGACAACCGAACACTCCTCACTCAGAGTGACCTGGGAAAGCTCTTTCAACTTCTCCTTACGGGACAACATCTCCCTCAAGAACTTCCCACACTTAGGCATATCTCTACGAACATCAATGAATGGCCTATATTGCTCTAAGTTCTCACTCTTATTCAACCTACCAGGATAGGGCGGTACTGGTTCATAAGGGGCAGGTGGAACATAAACCTTTTTGGGCTCCCCCTCGGATTGTTTCTCCTTCAACCTACTTTTGGGCTGTGCGGTACTTGCTGGGTCTAGCCTAGTAGGGTGCACCTTGCCCGAAGACTCTACCCTAATCTCCTCATCGACACTCTCCTCCTCAACTACCTCACTCTCTCTCGTCACCGGGTGATCAACTCCCGTGCTCTTCCCACTTTCGGTGAACACTACATTTACCTGAGCATCTGTCGAATTCCTGGTCATCTTACCAACTAACTCTCCTATGATCCTCTCTAAACTACCCCTGATTCCTAAATAGTAGCTCAAATTCCTGATTTTTCTTTTGCTGCTCCTGATAACGAGTCTCACGCTGCATCACTATGGTCTCTAGGAGTTTATTCGTCCTAGCCTGATTCTCCTCACTTTTCTTTATTAAATCAGTAATCTCAAACTTAGGATCTCCTATATTGTGCCATCCAGAGTTGTAACTCTGGACTTGATCTGAACTCTGGACATAGTGCAATTCCTCACTAGGACCTACGTGGCAATATATGGTCTCATGATCCCCTCTACAAATCTCACACTTAGCACTAATCTTAACCTGAATGTCCTTCATGACCTTAGCTAAAGATTCTACCTGGGCGGCTAGTGCAATGCTACTCTCAACAGAATGGATACCCTTAGGGGCAGCCATAACGCCCCCAGAGCCAGGCTCAATGTAGGTGCTAGTGGCTAGGTCCTCTATCATCTCAAGGCATTCAGCAGCGGTTTTGGTTTTCATCATGTTACCGCCTGCTGTAGAGTCAAGAAATCTTTTGGTCGCGTCAGAAACTACAGTATAGAATTTCTCCACGACTCTCCGGTCCTCAAGACCATGATGAGGGCACTTATTCAAAAGTGCCTTGAATCTGTCCCATGTCTCAAAGAAGGACTCCCCTGACTGCTCAGTAAAGGCATATATAAGATTTTTAAGACGAGCAGTTTTAGCAACGGGAAAATACTTCTGTAGGAATTTTGTCTGAAGATCAGTCCAAGAGGTGATGGCTCCCAGCAGGAAGGAGTCCAACCATGTGAGGGCCTAATCAGTAAGTGAGAATGGGAACAGACGCAAACGAATGGCGTCATCAGTGGCACCATTAAGCTGGAAGGTGCTACAGACTCTACCAAATCTAGTCAAGTGGGCATATGGGTCTTCATCATGCATGCCGTGAAACTGAACTGAATAAGATATGGTGTTGATCAGAGCGGGTTCAATGGTCCAGTTGTTCGACTCAACAGTGGGTAGTGTAATACTGGACCAGATGTGAGTGGGTGTAATGCTGATGTGTTCAGCGACAGTCCTACGTGCAGCCATTTCTATGTGATCTATCTGGTGGGCAAAATGTTCTAGGACTGCAACGGGGTACTTCCTATGCATACAGAGAAACTAAAACTACACTAGAATAAGAAAAACAAATAGCAAATAAACAAAAAAAATATTTTTTTTTCTTTTTTTTTTCAAGACCCATCGTGGACCACCGGATCTGGAACCCGACTTCATCACCGACCATCCGTAACACCTGCAATGACGACACCATCATCGAACACGATGACACAACCGGACACCATCACATTCACCACTCTTGCAGCTGTAACGAACCTCCACTGTAACCACGACCATCCACAACCAAACCCGTCACCAATCGAACCCTTCATCACCTCTGCTGACCAAAACCCATTACATCGTGGCCACAGTCACCACTGATCTGAGCCACAACACTGCAGCGGCGTGGGTTGGGTGTCATCCCGGCCGACTGTTAGCCATTAGAGCAAGAGGAGAGGGAGATTGTAAAGAGATGGGAGGGTTAGAGAGAGAGAGAGAGAGAGAGAGAGAGAGAGTGCTTAGGGTTTCTTTGGGTGTGTGGCTGTAGAGAAAAATGAGGGAGGGAGGGAGTTTAGAAGCTTTTATATCTAGGGTTAGGTAGGTGTGTGTCTAACGCGTATCGAACCCGTTATAAACGTAAACCTCTCGGTTTGTATTTACGGTTCAAAAAGTAACAATTAAACAAGTCGGTAATGTTCGTAATATAAAACAAAAGTAAACTGAGCAATAATATAATTATTTTCGACCTTAGAGACGCGCATTCGACGCGCGCGTTTAAATTGCGTTAATTAGGCCGGTCGCTGTTTCGCTAATTTAGACGATCCAATCACTTCCGAAATTTAATAAATAAAACTATTTACAATAAATAATTATTCCAAAAGTATGATTACGGTTAAAACTACATCAAACGTTAATCGGAATTTGCCGGTTGTCACATGAACCTCAACTGAAAATAAATGGTTATTACAAAAGAACTTGAATAAATACCTTTCCAGAATTATCCTCTACATTCCCATTTCTGTCAACCAACTCTTCAATTATAATAGGATAATCACAAATCTTGGCCACAGTGTACACATGGTAGTCATTTTTACGATTGTAATCAGAAACATTGATTTTGAAAGCCAATTTCTTTTCAATAATTCGAGACAACTCATGCGGCAAACTTTTTGTGTCATTTTCCTTCGACTGCCTTTCCATAATATCACATGCAGTAGCTCCAATGATCCTCATCACATCTTTAACAAACATGACAAACGATACACTACCAGTTTCATCTTGAACCCTGGTCTGCACCTTGAACCTAAAAAAATAGAAACATATTTTATCTAAAAAAAACCTGTATGAAATGAAATGAACAAGCAGGAAACAAAAAAAGTGTATATATATCTACTGCTTTGCATACTTTGTGATATTGGAGGTACATTCACACTGGCATTTTCGACAAACCAAGGCATTAGCACGCAATTTGAGAATTGCTTCACACACTTCTTCAGCATGTTTCAAATATTTTGATTTACTTAAAACTTTCTTGTAACACTTGCGGCATGCAGCATAAAACCAGCCATAGCTTTCTTCCACAATTTTTATGCTTGCAACCACAACACAAGACATCGGCTGCAAACACAATACATATACAATATATACTTTTATAGAAAAGAAACATGTAATAAACTCAATAAATATCCAAGCTATGTATAATTGAAACCTCCTGAATCTCGATGAGTTCATCAACATGTTTCTTCTGGGCTCCAACTATGAATTCCTAACGCAATGGATAAACAGTCTGGGAAGAAAGGACGGTTTGAGAAGTACAACCAGAGTCTTGTTCTTGTTTCAATATAAAACTATAAAAAGATGCAAACAATTACATCTATTAGCTAAAACATAGTGTAAATTTGCCAATATAAATATAAATACATAGTGCCTCCTCCTTAGCTCATCAAGTTCATCTATTTCTAGATTGAGAAAGAGGCGAGATCCAAACTTATCACTTTGAATTGTAATTCGCTCTAAAAATTTCACAATATACATATCTTTAGTGAATTCATTTCTTTTAATTTTTTTTAATAACACCAAACGAATAGAAGTTACCGTTCCAGTCCTTAACCCTTCTATGCTGGATAACAGTCATTAGATGCTCATTGAAATTCTTGTTGGAAATGAAGTCCTTAAACTGTATTGCATAAAAATTTCACAATGTACATCGCAATATCGTACCTATACAATAAAACAACAGAACCATAAATGTAAAATATATACAAAAATTTGATACTATACATTAATTATAGATAATTTATTACATCAATAAATGAGTTCCACATACAAAATAAAACAATCAATCAATAATTAACTTCTTGATCCCATTTATTACACAACTTAAATTTGCAATTCTAACAATGATTGTTTTCAACTTTTGAAACATAAGAGTCGCCTTAAAAATAAAATATTTTTAATAACTGTTAGATGTATGAAAAGTAGAAACAATACTTTTCCAAAACAATCTATAACAATATTAAGGAATCCTTACTCCAAGTCTTGAATATCAATATTCATCCGTATGGTTTCGTTAAGGGGTCGTCCAAACACATCCAAATCCCCACACCAAATGACACTTCCAGCAACATCTATAAAAATAAAAAACACAATTTTATCAAACAACTGTTAACTTTAAAACAACAATATTCAACTAAACTGTATATCAAAGTTTATTCTAAGATAAAAAAAACATAAAATACAAACCAACGCTTAACAGATTATTAGCTTCTCAGTTAAGAATATCTTTAAAAAGAATGGACTTGAAACCATACTCAACACCTTCCAAACTCTTAACAGGTTTGACAGTTATACAACGATAAAAATTGATTTTTGTATTCATGTGCTATAAGTTTGTAGAGGTCCTTGTTTTCATGGACACCGAACTTAGATATCACCACCACAACATCTTCTTCAAGTTGACTGTCAAAAACTTGTATCAAAGGTCCCTTAATAGAACCTTGAATCTTATCACCCTGCAAATAACCATAAAGAAAACATCATTACCTACTCATCGATGAATACAAAGCACAAAGTATTAAGAAAAGAGCACATGTTCCAGAATAAAAAAAACCAAGATATATACGTTACGTGCTCATCGATGAATATCACCTCCATTTTATAACTTTGATTCCACTTTCATATGATTCGAGCCTTCATGTTCCACGTATCTTTAGCTAGATTCAGGTCACGAATAAAACTAAGATTGTTTTTAGCATTGTCCATTGACATTGATATGGTTTTAAAAATATGTTTTAAGAGAGAAATTTGAAAAACTTTGTTTAGAAAATTCAAAGCTGATATTACGAATGATTGAATTTGTTATGTTATAAGGAATATGATTATATACCTGCAGCATAATTAATGAACCATGTTTCCCTATGCTAATTTAAAATTTCCTTTTTAAAATTCAAACTTATGGGCTTAATAACTGCCAACAGATGTACATAACATCTGCTACGTAAGAGTGTATTTAAGGAAAAAACTCTTTCATGCTCCGACAATGACGGGAAGGGAACGATTCAACATAGGGAAATGGTATGATGTCCCGGTCAAAAATGGAAGACAATGAAGGAATCAAGATGGGAACAGGTCTAATATTCGTATTACGAAGGTGTTCGTTTCTAATCTACCACCTAGGTGTTCATCGGCAGATTTGTTTCAAGTTCTTAAGGTGTTCGGTGATATTCAAGGAACGTATATAGCAAGAAAATACGACAAATTGGGGAAAAGATATGGTTTTGTATCCTTTGGTAATGTTCAAGATCCAGAGAGGTTGGAGAATGATTTGAAGGATGTGTGGATTGGGTCGTAAAAACTTTTCATAAGTCTTGCGAGATTTGTGGATGGGGTAAAGGTTCAAGATAAATCGGAGAAAGTGTGGAGGCTAGTTCAAGAACAACATGTGGAGACGAATGTTCGAGTGGAGGATACTGATCCAAAGGTGGCCGTTCAGAAACAAGTTTCGAATAATGTTGGAGGTAGGTCTTTTAAGGAAACCTTGTTAGATCTTGAACCTGTGTCTGATTCAGTGGTTATTCCGGTTCTGGATGACACTGTTTGTTGCAATGAAGGGTTCGATGTGGGACTTCTAGGTAGGGTGGTGGATTTTAACTCTCTTACTAATTTGAGAGTTTGGTTTTCTTCCGGTTTTAATATGCAAGTTTCGTTTAAATATTTGGAAGGGTTAAACGTTATTGTGAGTTTTGATTCAATTAAAGATAAGGCATGGTTTTTTAAGAAAAAAGATTTGTGGGAAAAGGTTTTCCAGTCTTTAGAAGATTGGGAGGGACAGATCATTGATTTTGAACGTATTGCTAGGATCAAGGTGTATGGAATTCCAATGTGTTTAATGGTTGATAAAGTTATTAAAGATATTGGGGCCACGGTTGGAGAGGTTGTTCAGTCTTCGAGTCTCAAGGATGTGATGATTGGTCCTATGTTCTTATGGGAGTTCTCTGTAAGTCGGGAAAGAGGGTTCAAATTAACGTCCAGTTATCTTGGAAGTCCATTGTCTTTCTGGTGGTTGGTGAAGAAGATCCGGGGGATTGGGTCCCGGATTGTCTTATCGATGTAGAGGCAGATTGTACGAGTAATTGTAATGGTATTGGTGATTCTAGCATGGCGGAAGAGGAGGAGATTCTTGTGTAGGAAGACGATAGGGAAGGAGACGTGGGTACGGAAGGTGCGAAAATTATGGAGAATATTAATGAGCCTCTTATCTCTCCTATTAATACCAATAATGATAATAATAATGACACCAATAATGAGAATAATGATAATAATAATAATGATACCAATGATGACTATAATGATAATAATAATGTCACCTATAATATTAATGACACCAATAATGATAATAATAATGACACCAATTATGACTATAATAATAATAATAATAATAATAATAATAACACCATCAATGAATATAGGGAGGAGGTTTCAAGGAAAGAGAATGTTTCCTTAAATAAGCCGATCAATATGGGAGATAAAGGTGTAGGGATTTTTAAAAAGTCAAAGGGGTATAGGAAAAAGACCCGTAAAAATTTATCGGTATCACCAGTGGGCCAAGACAGGCCCAAAAAAGGCCCATAGGAGGTGAAGATTTATTTGACTTGGATATGTTTATCTATAATGTTTACGGTACTCCAGTCCAAAATACGATGGACAAGGAAGTGGGCCAAGAGGCGTTTTGTACTCCGGACTTAAACAGAGAGGTTATTGGAGATGAAAACTTTGCTGATCAGGAGGTGGTGGATGGTAATATTCACGAAACTGATGGGGAAAAATGACATCCAGACTGAAGTTGACGAAACCGTTGCATTAGGAGTTAAGGTGGGAGCGACTAATATAGATCGGTTTGTAGATTCGGTTAACAAGATGGTTAAGGAAGAAGGTTTTCAAGAAGTTATCCAGTGAATGTTATGTCATTAAATATTCGTGGGTTGGGGGATGACAAGAAATGGGATTGGATTCGTAATTTAAGAAGAGAAAATGAAGTTAATACGATCTTGGTACAAGAAACACAACTTATTTCCTTAGACAGGGTCAACTTGGGTAGAATATGGGGTAATGATGATTTCCGTTTTGAATGGGTTCCGGCTAATGGTAGATCGGGTGGGTTACTCACGATATGGGATCCGAAGGTGATGGTTATGAATTCGGTGATCAAACATCAAAATTTTGTGTTTATTTTGGGGGAGCTTAAAGAAAGTGGGAAGGGGTTGTTATGTGGGAATCTTTATATCCCGCACAAGATTGTTGACAAAAGACGGGTTTGGGGTGATGTTATGAACGCTACGAGCTTTATCCAAGATTATTTGATTAGGGGGGGGGGGATTTCAATTGTGTGAGGAATATAGATGAACGAAAGAATTCCAAGTTCAATGCGGTGGCGGCGTGGGAATTTAACGATTTCTTAGATGATCTTGGCCTTTGCGAGCATTTACTTCGAGGCCGCAAGTTTACTTATTGTGTCGGGGATAAACTTAGTCGCATCGATCGTATATTTATATCCCCGAGTATATTGTTGGATTGGCCTAATGCGGAGTATCGTGTGTTATCTCGTAATTTATCATATCATTGTCCCTTGTTGTTTAAGGCGATTTCCCAGAATTTTGGATCAAAACCGTTCCATTTTTTCAATTCTTGGTTAGCGCGGGATGGTTTAGAAGAGGTTGTGGCTAAAGCGGCTGCATGCGAAATAAACGCAGGTACCCTTCCAGATGTGCGGGTCATGATTAAATTGAGGAACATCAAGGCTGCCTTAAAAAGTTGGATTAAGAAAGTTAAGAAGAATGAAAATGAAGAAGAGTCTGTTTTTAAGAGATCAATGCCCTTCAAGTTTTGATGGAAGAAAGAGACCTTTCTGGGGAGGAGAATTGGGTTTTTGAAAAAGGTAATGTTCGGCTTCGAGAGATGGAGCAGTGGAAATCGAGTGATTTGAAACAAAAATCCCGAGTGAAGTGGGCGAAAGAAGGAGATGAAAACACGGCTTTTTTCCACGGTTGTATTAAGAGTAGGAAGGCAAGTAATGCATTCCCGGGTTTCATGGTGAATGGTATTTGGGAATCTCGGCCTAGTGTGATTAAATCCGAAGTTCTGCGATTTTTTAGGAAGAGGTTTTCCGAGGATTTAAAGACCCGACCGTTTTTGTCTTGTTACGGGTTGAAGCAAATTTCACAGATGGAAGCAAGCGAATTGGTGGAGCCTTTTACAGAGAAAGAGATTAAGGAGGCTACGTTTAGTTGTGGTAGCGATAAAGCCCCGGGACCTAACGGTTTTAATTTCAGATTTATTAAAAAATGTTGGTCTCTGTTTGTGCAGGATTTTAATCTCATGTTTCAAGATTTCTATTCTAATGCTTCCATTAGGCGCGGAGTGGGGTCCTCTTTTATCACTTTGATCCCTAAAGTTCAAGACCCAGTTACGTTAAGTGATTATCGGCCTATGAATTTGATCGGGATAAAATTATTTCCAAAGTGCTCGCTTGTCGTTTAAAGAAGGTGATGGACAATGTGATACATGAAACTCAAACAGCCTTTCCTAGCGGGAAGTTAGATTCTTGATGGCCCGTTGGTGGTGAGTGAGGTGTGTCATGGGCTAGACGTAGTAAGAAACGGTGTTTCATGTTCAAAATAGACTTTGAGAAAGCCTACGATAACATTAATTGGGGATTCGTTTTGATGGTTATGAGGCAGATGGGCTTCCCGGAAATATGGTGCGGGTGGATTCTTGGGATTCTTTCTTCAGCCAGATCGTCTATTCTGGTCAATGGTTCCCCAACGTATGAGTTCGATTGTGAGAAAGGTATGCGCCAAGGAGATCTGATATCTCCTTTCCTATTTATTATTGCCATGGAAGCTCTGTCCGGTATGATTAAGAAGGCTTGTGACGATGGGCTTTTCACGGGGATTAAACTTCCTAATGAAGGGCCATGTGTTTCTCATTTATTGTTCGCCAATGATGCTATGATCATGGGTGAATGGACGGAGGGTAATTTTAAGGCGCTTAAGAGAATTTTGAGAATCTTTCATTTATGCTCCGGATTAAAAATAAATATTTGGAAATCCACTCTTTTTGGTATTGGCGTTAATGTGGATGAGTTGTGTGGCGAAGCCGGTTCTTTGGGGTGTTCTACGGGTGACTATCCGTTTAAATATCTTGGTATTCAATTGGGCGCGAATATGAATCGAATATCGAGTTGGGACCCCGTGGTTGATGTTTTCAGGAAACGGCTTTCAATGTGGAAGGCGAAAGTTTTATCCATAGCCGGGTGGGTTGTTCTTATCAAATTTGTTATGGAGAGTTTGCCGGTTTATTTTTTCTCGTTATTTGAGGCCCCGATTGCGGTTAAAAGCAAATTAGAAATGTCGATAAAGAAATTCTTATGGGGAGGCAATATGGATGTTAACAAAATTCACTGGGTCAAATGGGAAGTGCTCACGGCTTCAAAAGAGAATGGAGGAATCGGGCTAGCTAAATTGGAAGACTCGAATAATGCGCTTCTTGTAAAATGGTTATGGAGATATCGGTTGGAGTATAAGGCGTTATGGCGAAGAGTTATTGATGCTATTCACGGCTCTTCAAGACGATTCCAAGCGGTTAAATGTAATCCAAATCTGCCGGGAGTTTGGTCGAATATTGTCAAAAGTGGAAGTCGTCTAACTGTTAACGGTTCTGCGTTCAGTAGCCTAATACAAGGAAAGGTTGGCAATGGTCATGTTGTTAAATTTTGGATTGATTCGTGGATTAATCGAATCCCTCTTAAATTCTTGTTTCCAAATTTATTTCGGTTGGAAAGGAATAAAGAGTGTACAGTTGCGGATAGAATAGGTCAAGGATCGATGTCAGTTTCCATGTGTTGGGAGTGGAAACAATATCCTCAATCGGTGCAGGAACTTCAACAACTTGTTCTTTGCACGCGGATGGTATCGGGTGTTGTTTTGAAAGACGAAGTGGATGTATGAACTTGGAATAATGCAGCCTTGCAGATGGTGAATGTCAAAGACATTAAGAAATGGATATACAGTAGCCGTCAAGTTGCGAATATTGAGGTTATGAGATGGTGCAAATGGATACCGGCAAAATGCAATTTATTCATGTGGTGTGCTTGGTTAGATCGTATTCCTACGAAGTTAGTGCTTTCCAGGAGAAATATAAATGTTGGGGATAACATATGCGTCTTATGTGAAGAAGCGGATGAGTCAGTTGATCATATCTTTGCCGATTGTCGGATCACGAATGGTATTTGGTACGGTATTTCTCGATGGTGTAGGATCCCTCCTTTGTTTCTTTTTTCGCTTCATGATGTTCAAAAAGCTGTTATCCAGGTGCGATATTCCGCTGCCAAGAAGGAGATTGTTTTGGGTATTTTCATGATAACCTGTTGGCGGATTTGGAAAATGAGAAACGACAAAATTTTTCAAGCGGTGAATGTGATTTCCAATCAAGTTATAGCGGATATCAAGTCCCTAAGTTTCCTTTGGTTTAATAGTAGAGGGAAATACGGTAGGGTGGGTTGGAAGGAATGGCAATTGTTTTCTTTTGATGTAATGTAACGTGTGTGGTTTGGTCGGTTATCTCCTCCTTGGAGATTCCATCTTTGTTTTTAATGAAATTCGCCCTTCAAAAAAATCTGCTACTTAAGAAGTGAGCTCCATTCTTACTCTGAACAACTGTTCGTTAATCGAGATTAATAACAAACAGACTCTGTTGAGGCCAACAGTGGTAAATTCAAGTGACCCACATATTTTTCTGAATATTTTAAGCTGATTAATGACATCATTTTTCACATCACATAAACATTGTTGGTCTATCTCTACGTTTAACAACTCAGCTTTTTTATGTAACTCGTGCCTCAGGTGTTATAGTAACTTAATAATTAATCAAGTTGGCTATATTTTAATGATTTTTCATATAATGAATATTAGGGTCGAGATCCTGTGCAAAGTGTGTTTTGTGTGAGAAGGGTAAGAAGTGTTTTGGACCATTAGATCATCTTAATCAATGGTTTAGATTTAATGAGTGGCATTATTGTAAATAATGTTATAGTTATCATAACTAATTAGGCTACTTAGGGGTATAATGGTAAAACACACCCTACATTTAATTCACATTTAAAGGGCTAATTAAAAATATGGAAGGCCTGACAAATTCAATCTTCCTATTTACGTCCTACATTTAATTCACATTTAAGTGTCTCTCACCTCTCTCTCTCTCTCTCTTTCTCTCTCTTTCTCCTCTCTCTCTCCCTGCGCCACCTATACAACCGCCATCAACCACCACAAACCACCACCATCAACCGAACCATCATTCGACAGCCACCATCACAAACATAAATAATCGGAGTGTTTTTTAGGGATGAAGATGAAGACGACATGAGGTGATAATGGATCAGTGTGTTTTATGGTGGATTATTTTAAACAACATTCATATTGTTGTGTTTTATGTTCAAAGGATTTTTGTGTGGTTTAGTGTTTTTTGAATTTAAAACACATTTTAAATGTATGTATAGCTGTGTTTTTTGAATGTGTTACTGATTGTGTATGATGAAGATAAAACACACTGGATTATGGAGAATATGATGATAAAACACACGGGACTGTTTAAAACACAAAGTTGAGAATATGGTGATAAAACACACGGGTATGAACGTAAAAACACCTTGTTGATGAAGCAACTTACAAGACTATAATAAAACACTAATGTGCATAAAAAAACCATATTTTTTGCATCAGTAAAACTCCTTATAAAAATAACATAAAAGGTGTGTTATACCTTCAAACCTTATGGTATACCAGTAAAACACCATGTGCTCACATCAGTAAAACACACCAATATGAATGCTGTTTTGGTCGTATATAATTCACTAAATGAATGATAATGTGTTGAATGTTAATAAAAACTCAATAAATATTCGTGAGATGTGAAACAAAATCCCTAAGAATGCTCCTAAATTAAACACGAAACTAATTAGCCATTATCTCCTAAAATAAGATTAGCAATGCAATTTACAATGTTACCCTTCTATATAATAAAATAGGCCGCCATGTGTCACACTATTATTGGTTCCAACAGTTCTCATAAAAAATAGGTTTTGTACATGATCCTAAACCATGAATATTATATCCAACTTTAGATATAATAAATCTGAAAGCGTTTGACTTTCAAATGGCAATACATCTTTTATTAGATTACTAGACTTTTGCCCGCGTGTCAGTTGACACGCGGTTCCAAACACTACAATTATTTTGAGCGGTAAAACGTATAAAAAAATATAGTAGAAGTATTTTTCTGCAATTACAATTATTTGGATCAAGTCTTTAGCCGAATCCATAACCCATTAACTTACCACCTGGAGCGTAATACCGTTCACCTTCATCTCGATGCTACCATTTTCTACAATTGCAACATTTTTTGTTGGAACATTCTCCATGGTGCTCCTACATTTTTGTAAAGGTAAGTAACAAACAAATGAGAAACAGAGTTCTTCACTTGTTCCCCTGTTTTCTCGCTTTTCCTCTCCACCCCTTTGTTATTGCATTTAGGTACAACAAATATTAAATAAATCATTAACCGAACCTGTCAATCGAAATAGTGTAAATTTATAAGAGGACTTGATATATACAACAAAATAGAAATAGTGCGCTTCTTTATATTAATTACAAAAAATAAAAATAAATCACGAAAATAGCCATTTGTTTATCTCTATGGTCATGTGAAACAATTACATGTATATTATAGCCATTAAATTCGCCCTACCCCATCCCACATAATGCGAATTATTCGGCTTGACACCACTTGAGCTTGCTCACCAGCCTTCAGTTTTATTTTTACCGGTAGATGCACCCCATGGGCCATGGTGTGCTATTTTGTTGGTTTTTGTCTCCCATGCAGAACCTCCAACATCTTCTAATCATAAAAGGGAACAAAGTACTCGGATTAAATTAACGCGAGGTTGTTTCCCGATGACCAATTAATCAATAACTAACCCCTAATCCTTCCCGTGATATCTTAGTTGTTAGCAACACCAAGAACGTACGATAGAGACTAAGAATTAGTAATTTAATCAACACACTACAAGCAATTGTTCATACATCATAATAACAAAGCAAAATACCAAGTCATTATTCTAGAAATGCAAGAAATCACACACAAGAGTTCAAGAAAAACCTTCACCAAGAATGATCACCAAATGTTTAGCCTAGCATGACTTGGTGAATCATCAACACATTCATGGAATTGTTCATAAGCATCAAAAACAAAAACCAAATGTTTGTAATAAGCCTCCAATGATCAAAAGCAGCCAAAATCGCCCCAATGTTGCTTTGGAAACGTCGCAAGTGAAAAGATACCCAAAAGACACCATCAAGTCGTCTTTAATAGAAGGAGTTACAAAATGTTGCAGGAGCCACCGTACCTTACGGTGCCCACCGTAAGGTACGGTGGGGTGAAAAAACCTAACGGCCAATAGAGACTGTAAAACGGTGCCATTTTTGTGTCCAGCAGCCACCGTACCTTACGGCAGCTACCGTAAGGTATGGTGGAACCCTTCAAAGCTTCATTTTTTTCTTCTTTCAACTCTTCTTTGCTCCATCCCGTTTCGGTCCGTTCCAAAGCCCGTGTTTCTCCGTTTTAAGCTCCTTTTCACACCTGTAACCAACATACTCGTAGTTATCCAATCTCAAGCAATAACATGATCAAATGCAGATAAATTAAACGTTTTATCGATATAATGGGTTGTTCCTTGAACCACCCGTCAGTTGTCTTAAAAAAATGAAGGATGCACATAAACCGGAAAATTAAGCTAAAAGTGATGCGAAGTGTGAGTAAAACGTATGAAAATGAATCATGTAGTCATTGAAGCCTAAACTTAAAAGACTGTTGAGACAAGAAAGAGCATCAAAATAACAATATATATTTAACTATACTATTATCTTTTAAATGGTTCCAAAGGAACTTTTCCTAATAATGTTAAGATTGAGAAGCCATGTTCATCAACTTGAATTTAAGATCTACAACAATTCACAAACCAGTTTACAGTAATTACATCTCCACATGAAACAGATCTGTTGTAAAAGGCATCTTGCAATGGATAATGCAATGGAAAAAATATGGCATTTTCATATTTATTTCTGTAAAAAAAAAAAACGTAACTGGTTTGCAGCTATTGCCGTTTCAGACAAACAGCGCTGGAATAACACGACTGTCGACGGAGGCAAGCGGTGCTGGAACAACACGACCGTCTCTTTCGTCTATCTTCCTTCTCAGTTTCCCAAATGGAAGTAAGAAACATAGCTCAATCGATTAACAACACAAATCAAAGGTTATGAACAAAAAAACAATACAATTAGTAATTATACCTGAATCATCGCCCGAACCACTTTGTCAAAACCCTATGTGGTGACGGTTGTGAGAAGCATAAAATGACCTTAGCTTTCTCTCTTATGAGAAACCTAAAAAGCTCTTTAAAGTTAAACTTGGGTGACGTGGAGTAAAAGAGTGTAATCAAACCACTACACTACCATCAAACCACTAATCAGAGGCAATATATCCAACAAACACTAATCAAATCACTACACTACCATCCTATTTCTCTTCACGAATCAGGCAAAGGAGAAATATATATCGTTTAAAAAAACTTTTCATCTTACCTCTAAATTAATACATAGTATAATAACATGTCTCAAA
The DNA here is from genome assembly GCA_028751855.1 of Ambrosia trifida. Lineage (NCBI taxonomy): Eukaryota > Viridiplantae > Streptophyta > Magnoliopsida > Asterales > Asteraceae > Ambrosia > Ambrosia trifida. Next base: position 96,671,006 of record CM054127.1, read on the forward strand.
ACCAATTATCACAGAGTAACATCATCGAAACAGCACAACAACAACAACAAAAAAACACACGAGCAAACAATTCAAAACATAAAAAAACAGAGCACACAACACAAAAATCAAACCTGCACCACACCAATCGACACTAAAAAAGAGAGCGAAAGGGAACGCCTGGATTCCTTTGCACGTGTAACACCACCAAGAATCTAGAAAACTATCTGCCTAACCAAAATATTATTCAAATCACTGAGAACAAACTGAAAGAGAAATAAATCAAAGAACCATGATGGAGAATGTTGATTACAAATTAAAATTTAGAAACACAATGAAGAAATCTCACAAATAAAGGCAACCAAGGATTCGCTGTTCCTAAAGGTCTTCCCCTTTACTACCCTAATCACAACCCTATTTTAACCATGTCGCATCAGCATCCACACAGAGCAGGACACAAATCGAGTCCTGAAATTAAAAAAAAAAAACTAAATGAACCAACCTCAATTAACAATAAACAACAAAATATCTGCAAAATAGAATAAAATGTATAAGCATTTGTACTCAAAGCAACAACAAAATATCAGCTAAATAGAATAAAATGTATAATCATTGGTAACTAAAATGTATACAGAAAAGTCTGAAAAAAACGTGTATTAGTTGAGGTACTCAAAGAAATAACAACAACATCGTTACAATTAATCCCATTGTTAAATTATGGAACATATATTCGGATTTCAAATAAAATTGGCGCTCAAATGAGTGTAGGATCATCATTATAGCCATATCATCTCAACTATGGACATGCAGTGGAAACAATTCGAATTGTCGGAATTAAGAACCTGAAATAATTTATGTTTCAGTTGTAACAGTTTTACCTGTTATAAGAACACGACCACAAGCGGTAAAAGAGAATAGATTACTCATTAATCTGATTTGGCGCTTCATCGTTGTGATCAACATTAGTTATATCACTCTTGTGATCTTCTGCAAAATCTGCAACAAAATCGTAAATTTAAATAAACCGGTCAACAAAAAGTTAACAAATGATGTGCATATTCACTTATTTACTCGCCTTCTTGCGTGTTGTAGCTGCAAGCTCGTGACTGTTGAATCTTTCCCAGTGTATATTTCTTCATCAATACATAAAAAAATAAACTAAAAAAGTATTGATAATAATTGATAAAAACATTCAAACATTTAAATAAAAGATTAAGTAGAATAAGCCTACTTTATAGAAGTTTATAAAAAATTACCAACTCTTCGGGCCTCCAAGCTGAGTAACTGCATTGACGAATCGTAATATCCATGTTGTGTATATGTGGATTTTAAAATCTTCAATACTGCAATGACATCAAATTTTGCATTTCACATAGCAATCTACTTGAATCAATTCATTGCAACATAAGTTAAAAAATAATAATAGGTTTTAAGGCCCTATAACATAAATGAATTGTAAAGAACATGTTCAATCAAATTAAGCAATCAAGATTAGCGATTGAAGGCCATTACTAACCTGTTCGATCAGATTTGAAGGTGCATGAAGAGTTGAAGAAAGATTAAAGATAATCAGTATAAGTAGGGTGTCAATTGATTTCCCAAGAAAATTGCAGCCTATCGACAGATCATTCCTATGAACCTTACAAAAGAGACACTTTCCAAACGATTGTTGAGGGCGATGCTCACTCAGAACATATTATGCCCATTGCAATATACAATTGTTACACTTAAACTTTTTTACAGATCCAAAAGAATTAGTATTACTTTTTAAATAATACACAATCAAATTAAGCGCTTGTTGATATAATAGAACCCTAAACCACACAAATCAAATCCGTACACAATGACCCATTATTGTCAAGCAAGCAATCAAAGACCCATTAATTGAAAAAGCGCGTACGAATCAGATCTGCACACAAAACCTGAAAACACACAAAACACAAAAAAAGTCAATTAAAGTTTAGATTTAGATCCATACCTCTAAGTTAGGGTTTCACATAGAAATTAATGTCTGGTAAATGGATGAACGTGAATAAGATAAAACATTAGATTTAGATTGATAGAAGAAAAACTAAAAAAAAAAAAAAAAAAAAACGACTCAAGAACAGATTCTGGAACGATACATTGGGAAGATAAACACGAATAAGATAATATGGTATTATAAAACATTAATCGGATGATATCAGACACAAACATACACGAATCAAAAAGAAACAAAGGAGTGGCGATTGATGGTTTGATTGGTTTAGGTTTGAAAGAGACCATAATGATCGATGGTGTTATGATTGAGAATATTTTAGGAAAGTTAATTAATATTGGTAAATGATTATTGATCAAAATTAATTGAATGATTTTTGATTTTTAGAAAAAAGAAAAATATTATAAATTTTAACATTGTGACACATGGCACAATTTGATATGAGAGAAAATTAAAGGCTCAACATGGGAGTGTCATACGTACACATTGAATTTATTTTATTAGTTGTATAGACTATACCAAATATTAATAAATCGGAATCATTAACTATAAAATAATATCTATAAAGAAAACGTACTTCAAAAATAAATATTATCATAAAAGAATTTGATATGCTTATCCCTCTAATATACAGTCCACACAATTGCTAAACTTTTCACCTTTGCATCTCTTCTGAAAAAAATAAATAAATAAATAAACCATCCATGGCTTCTTCTTCTTCCAGTTTAATCCTCGTCTTCTATGCTCTACTGCTTATACAGGTATGCTTCTTTCTACATCCATCTTTTAATTTAATAGTTTGATAACCTCTTTATTCTGCCGGTAATCCGTCACTAATCACCTACACATGTTAAAAAGTTAATTATTTTTCTTTTTAAGCTTTTTTGTTTGTGATCTATCAAATCTTTTAATCTATGACAGTGTTGTTGCTATGGTCGGGAAATCGTAGACAAGGACCAAAAGATCGATCGCAACGAAGAAAATCATATTAATATATACGGGAAGAACAATATAAATGATTTGGATCCGGCTCTAAACGTGTTCTTCCACGTAACAGATTTATATTCGGGCAAAAAAATGCCTATTTATTTCGCGGTGAATGATCCTTCAACAACTCCTCGGTTATTAACACGAGAACAATCCGATTCGATACCATTTTCGTCGTCAAAACTTGCGTATCTTCTCGAACTCATATCATTATCCAAAGGTTCACCACAAGCCTTAGCCATGGAACAAACACTCAAACAGTGTGAGCTTGAGGCCACACCGGGTGAGACACGGTTTTGTGCTAGCTCATTAGAGTCCATGTTGGATATGACACGTGGCATAATGGGTATGGTTAAACTAAAGGTGTTAACATCCAATATTCATAATTTGTCAAACACCCTTTTGCAAGAGTATACTTTTGTAAAGGAGCCATTGGAAATTAATGTTTCTAATATGGTGGCTTGTCACACTATGGCATATCCTTATGCGGTTTACTATTGTCATGGTCATAAGGGGTATAATAGGGTTTTTGAGATTTCTTTAGGGGGTGAAAATGGAAATATAGTTGATGCTATCGCGGTCTGCCACATGGACACTTCTAAGTGGGATAGTGATCACGTAGCGTTTCGTGTTCTCGGAGGCCAGCCTGGCAGCTCGCCGGTGTGCCATTTTCTACCTGCTGATAATATTGTGTGGATACCATCACTATAAATTCTTAGAAGAGTCGAGTGTTACGTAGTAGTAGTATTATTGTAAAAGATGGTTGTATGTGTGTGATATGTAGACTACTAGCTAGTGATTTTGTGAGAGAAAATAAGAAGTGTGTTCGTTTTTGGTATATTTATGACAAGTTTTTATCTATGTAGTTTTTAATTTATGACTGATGTAAGAGATATTGTATAAAACGTCCTTAACATAAAAAGCGTAGAAAGCAATCTGGACCATTAGATTATAAACTGATCAGATCATCTAACTAAACGCGTTTAAAACAAACCCAGGGGTAAATTAGTCCAGCAAAAATTAAACTCGTTTAAAATTTTATGAATTCGAACCGCCAATTCATCTCCTTTACGACGGTTACTAAAATTGAGAAACAAAAGCATCAGACCCTCATTCAATTAGGGTTTATTTCACCAAAAATCAAAACACATATAAACAGAGACGATTCAATAAAACACAGACAATGAAAATAAAAAAAAGCAGAGCATCATGTCTTCAAAAGGAAAATCAAGTGCATTTTTATGATTACATTTTCAAAATTTCATCTCGATTGATTCTCTAATTGTTTTTGTTATTATAGCAAACGATTTTTAAAAACACAAAATTGCAATATGAAAACAAATAAAGAAGGGGAAAAAAGAAGCAAAATCAATTAATCAAGCATGACAAACAAGCATCAAAACAGAGTAAAGGTATGAATAAAGCCACAATCTAATAATACTTGAATCAACAAGAAAACGCATTTTATTTGTGATGAAACGTACTTAGGTTTTAGATGAAAAGGCACTTATGCTATTTTAGATTAAACGCACTCAGTTTATTTTAAGTTAAAATGATACATAAGTGGTCTCAAATTAACATATGAGTACGTCTGTATGTTAAGTTTTATTTAGGTTAATTGAACATGAGTGCTCTAAACTATGATATAAGGGTGCGTCTGTATATGTTTTATGAGTGCGTCTGTATATGTTTTATTATTTTTTGTCTGATAAAATAAAGGGTCCGTCTGTATAGTCTTATGAGTGCGTTTAAATGTTTTATGATTTTTTTGTCTGGTAAAATAAAGGGTGCATCTGCATTGTTTTATGAGTGCGTTTAAATAATTGCTATATTCCTTGTAAATAGAGAACCAATTATAACATCAGAAGATGACGATTTCGAAGATCAGCCATTAAAAAATTTAATTAACATTAAAAAAAGATTGAAAAGGTAAACAAGGAAGCTGCTAAAAAATTGGAAACTAATGTTGAAAAGATGAGACAAAAGTTGAAGAAACAGAAACAAACTATTGAACCTAAGAAACAGAAACAAACTGTTGAAATTTCAGAATCATCAGATGATGATTTCGAGAGGCCAAAGAAAAAAGTAAAAGTAGATGAACCTAAGAAGGTGAAGAAAATAAAGGGAATGGAGTTTGTGGAATACAGAGATAATAAGTTAAAAATAAGATGCTCTCCTGCTGAGTTTATTGAAAGCATCCAAGACTACACAAATGAACAAAAGGAAGAAATTAGAAAGATGGGGTTTGGATCTGTGTTGGACATTAAGATTGAACATATATCAACAGGCTTGGGTTACTGGTTGTTAGTCAATTATGACGAGGAAAGAAACCAACTAAATGCAGGAAATTGGAAAATCAAGATCACACCTTCATTGGTACATGAAGCTTTAGGGATACCAATGGGAAAGAAACCGGTGCTTGAAAAAACTAGGTCAAGGAAAGGTTCTGACTTTACAATAGATGAGTTCAAGAGTCAATTTGAGAAAAAGAAAGTCAGTGTTGCGATGGTAACACCTGTTGTTAGGCAACAGCCAATGGGTGGACGACTGTTTAAACTGAATTTTCTTGTGTTATGGAACACGGTTTTCGGGGAGATCACAAAGTCAACCACAATCAATCAAAGCTTTTTGCATGGGGTATATGATGAGGCAGAAATTCAAAATATGGATTGGTGCTCGTACCTGATCGAATGTCTGACAAGAACAAAATAAAGGATGGAAAGAAGACCAGTATAATGGTCCAATTATAATGTTGAGTGTAAGACTTCAAACGCACCTATGATTGCTTTTAGACGCATTTGAATTTTTTTGATTAATTATTTTGGACACATCTATTGTTAATTTAGACGCATTTATATTTTCTAACACATATATACTGTTTTAAAACATGCAGGTTATCTACACACATGAATACAACAAGAGACATCCATCTGAAATACGAATTCGCATACCCGTTGTTTCTTACATAACCACTAGTTCACTTGCAGCGGTGGAAAATCATCTTTATAACAACGGGGTGTTAACTGACATGGAAGAAGATGATGGAGATGATGAAGAAGATAATGAGACTGATGATGAAGAAGAGGATGACGCGGATGATGCGGGTGCTAAAGAAAAAGATCAATTACAAAATGATCAAAATCTAGATAAGCTTGTGGATGTATTGATAGGAATACAAGGTGAAAAGGGTGGTGATAGAACAACTTTGGATGGTGATGATTACAGTCTGAATATAGGACCGAGTCCACCAAGACAGATCCAAGTTGATGATGATGATGACAATCAAGAATACAAGAATGCAGATTGGAGAGATTATGGTGGTGTGTCTTTAGAATCAGAATACATGTTTGCACCAAATAGAGAGAAAAATATAAGTGACTTTTTTCCTTTTGTTTATAAAATATTATTGATTGTTTACTAATTCTTTTTAACATATTAAAACTTTAGAAAATCTGTTATTGGGATCAAGCTGGAAATGAGATCATAAAAGTGTTTTTTGAAAGTTTCCATCCTGGGTATGGCTTTGTACAAATGCAATAGATGTATGGACCGATATTCTAAACTATGAGGAAGGGGAGAGAAAAAAGGATGGGTCTTTACGCAGGCTGTTTCTTAGTTCCAACATGATGGTATGAAAAACATTTGAAATTAGACGCACCTTAATTAAACATTCAAACGCACTCTACTAAAAAATGCAAATAATTCAAACGCACTCAGACATCTATTTGGACGCACTCATCATTTTTTACTGTTATTTTTATTTTTTGCAAACTCCAAACTTCTATGAAAAGGATGTTACTTGGACAACAAGGGAAACGGTTTTCCTTAGCAATCTTCAGGATATCTTCAGAAAGATCAACGCAACATATTTAGATGAGTTCGACATGATTCTTCAGCCAGTGTGGATGGACAAGCATTTCTATGTCTTAGCTTATGATGTGAAGAATGGGATATCAGAGTTGCTTGACAACTCTAAAGAGAGAGATGATCAACAAAAGCGATATAAAAGGCGTGCCCGACGTATTGGTATGTACTTATTTAACACAAAAAACATGTAAAATTATATTGCTGGAAATATTATGATAATAGCCTAATGGTTTTGTAAAAAAATGTATGTAGGGACACACTTTGTACCGGGTGTGGAAGAGCGCATGTCCTACAACCCCGACAATTGAGAAACTTCTAACATGTCCTATTATAAGAAGAGAAATGCCATGGAGGACTACAAAAAACCATAAAGACTGTGGCATATTCGCTATGAGACACCTCGAAACCTTCAAAGGGTATCCATTTTGGAACTGTGTTTTTGCAGGTGAACCGGCTTTTCAACAGACACAATTGGATGCATTGCGGTTCAAGTTCGTGGCAAAGATTATACTCTCACCTCACAACCTACTCAAGGATCACATAGTTGAAGAGGCTAACAAGTTTGCAAGAAGGCCAATCAAAGCAAAGACAAAAATGTTAGAGAATGCCAAGGCAAAATTATAGAAGAGGGTGGCTGCATTATAAACTTTGTAATGGATTTTTTGTCATTTTGTTTTAATGCTTTTAAACAGCTTACTTACTGATTTAGTTTCTAATATGTTACTTTGGACGCACTCATCTACAAATGAGTTTGCATTTGGACGCACTTATAGTTTAGACTAGATTAATATAATTTAGTTTGGACACACTTAATTGCAAAATGACTTTACATTTTGGACGCACTTATAGTTTAGACTATATTATTGTTATTTTATTTGGACGCACTCAATTGTAAATGACATTACATTTGGACGCACTAATGATTTAGATTATATCAATGTTATTTTGTTTAAAAGCATTTGTAATGTGTTTTATTATTTCAAACGCACTTTAATTAAAAACACAAGCAAACAACAGGTAGTAACAAAACTACAAATAAATAGTGGAGTTTACATAGACTTTAGGAACTGAATTTTAAACTCAATAGAACACCTCATAAGAGCTATGCATTTTGTAAGTTGTTCGACAAGATTAACATCGTCTTTCTTTGCATCAATCATGAACATAACCGCCAGTTCATAAAGACTTGAGTCAGGCATACGCATAATAAGCTTGGAAATCTCATCTCTCATACTCATGCCATCATTTATCCTGCTTAGATTGTCCGCCAGACGACCCTCAAGAGCATAATCGTTGGCAATTTTCTCATGCATCATTTTGATCATTTCAGATTTTGATGATGAAGAAGCCATTATCGAAAAACAATAACAAAAAAAAAATAAGCTGTGATTGAATTGTGTGGTGAGAATTCATTCTGTATACATCAAAATATATAAACAACACAATAATAACAAGGTGACAATAAATCATTCACGAGAATTAATGTTATTGTTTGGTTCCCAATAATTGATCTGTAAAAGCACATCGATAATAATTCAAACTGATATATATAGAGGCACTCATCAAAACTTTAGACGCACTAATTAAAACAACAAGAAAAAAACAAAACCATCTAAAACAAACGCACGTTAAATCAATTTTCCAAACCTTTAAACGCACTCTATTATCATCATCTTCCACATGTGTTAAACCTAATGTTTACTTCTACAGATAACAAACACTCCAAACTTAAGTCTGACAAAAACACATCCACACCTTGATTTTAAATAACAAACTCTCCAAACTTATAATCAACGATCTGAAACTATCAAAACCATATGATAATTAGACATATTATTTCGATAAAATCAAAAACAGTATTCAACACCTGGTTCGATAAAAAACAGAGCATCATTGTAATCGAAAATTAAAATTGGGTTTGATTAAATCCTCATTTGATTAAATGTTCGTTCTAAAAAATATTATCGATCATGAATTGAATCTCATTAATTGAATTTGATCGTATTAATTGAAGCGTTAATTGGAACGTGATTAAATGAACGTAGATGGACTAATTTACCGCCTTAATCAACCAGAATTAGGTTAAGTAAACTTAACCATAGTTGACAGGTGGCATGATTTGGTTGTTTCTTACACTCTTTATGTAAATGATCTTTGTACCGTATACTTTCTCTTTTATGTTAACATATTGTTTAGTTTAATTAAGTACCATATCTGACTTAAATTTTAAAAAATACAAAGTGAATCAGGCTTGTACATTTATGTTAGCCGGTGGGTAAAATGTTAAAAGTGTCGTATGAATATAACAAATTTGTGATTTTCTAATTTCTTACATTACTTTCTTTTATCATGTTTGCTGTAAGAGTGTGGGGAGTGAGAGGGGATGAGGGTGGGAGCCCCTTGGCGGAAGGGGTTTCATGAGTGGGGGAGAGGTGGAAATGTGTTGGCATCTTTTTATTGGCTCATTAAAAAAATACGAAATCACAAACAAAAGAATATGACGGTTTGATAATTAAAAAAATATATATTGAGTTTAGATAAAGATATAATTAATGATTGTAAGTTTAAACAAAAAAACTAGAAACTATTAAGTTTAAATATCACAAATGTAACGTTTAATCGTATAGGATGAAAGTTGAGCAACTTGAGCTCTCTTATATAAATGATCGGTACCAACCTATTCAACATGAATTCTTTCATAAATGATCGTATTGGATGTGTGGTTGATACGGGAAAATGGAAGGGCCATGTAACTGACCGAGTTGGATCAGGTGACCCATAAGGATGATATGTGTTGACCCATTAGGGATGATCATGGGCCTAACATCGGACCAATACGAGACCAAAAGGTGGAAAAAAAAAAAAAATTCACCCTGTGACTATTAGAACCAGGGTATGTATGGTAGAGGTGCAAATAAACCTGTTCAAGAATTGAAACCGGTAAAACCAACCCGAACTGAAACCATCAAAAAGAGGCTTCACATAAAAGTGGCACTAAAAAAATCTCAACCTGAAACCGAACCGAAAGCTGGGTTAAAAAGTGCGTACGTGAACCAAAAGGGAACCGAAACCGAACCCCAACCTGGTAAAAAGACCAATTCGCGGTTGACCAAACCGGTACGGAACCGAACTTGTTTTAAATCGGAATCGAACTGGTTTCAAACCGAAACCATTTGACTTGGAACCAGGCAACACCTAAACCAGTTCCAAACCGGTTTGGGCTTTAAAAAACCGAAATGTGCACCTATAATGTATGGTATGATCAGGTTTGAGTATAACCAGTTATTAAACTGGGTATGGGTCTGGATATAACAATATATTAGTAACCTTTACTTAAATAAATTTGGTTTTTAATTTGTAAAAAAATTAAAATATAATACAAAACATAAATTTATTGAATCACAAATTATTTAGTTTATAATATGCAATTATTTACTTTATAATATGTAATTTTTTTAATTTTATATATAAAAGGTGTTAATTAAATATAAAATACACATAAAATTTCAAGTATTCTATCGGGTATTAAAAAAAAATATCGGGTAAAGTGAATAACCGGGTTCGTGTATATGGAATAACCGGTTCCAGATATTTTCGGTTATAAATCGTGTACAGTTCCTTGTACGTGTATTGTCCATCCTCTACGGGTGAGGTCAGGTTCGGTTATAAAAATACCGGGTAAAGTGAATACACAATTTTTTTTTTTCAAATTTTATGGCAATGGGTGTCAATCCAGTGGCGCAGCATAGTAGGGGCGGGGAGGGGCGGGGAGGGGCGGCCGACCCCCCCCCCCCCCCCCCCGGATTTTCGCGCAGAAGTTTTGATTATATAGTATTCGTATAGAAAATTTTGAAAATATAGGGTTTCGACCCCCCGAAACTAGTGACTTCCGACCCCCCGAACCTTCGCGTCAACCTTCGCCACTGTGTCAATCCACTACACACCGCCTATGTCGGACAAGCTTTGATTAATCAAGTTATTTTGGCATCAATCCATAAAATGATAAAATCATAATGTATACCATGTTGATCCGCAATTGACTTTATTCGTGGGCATATGCCCATAGCATGTTCTACACACAGATTCATATTGTTCGAATTTGTTCTCTCTTTGTGATTGGTGGATTTCAATATGAAGTCCAAAAGCAAGAATGTTATGACCTTGATAAGTTATGTAGCTCAATTACTAGCCGTTGAACTTCTTTACCAGAATTGTTAAGTCGAACGTTTTAAGTTAATTGTAGTTGATTTCTCAAGGTTGATTTTAGTATTGTCATTAAAATGTTGGGACTTGCAGATAACAAAAAGAGGTATTGGATTTAAATAGTCCAAAGTTTGGCCCATTGGCTAATAATAATCTGAATTTTAACGTTGGACAAAAATAATCTCAACTGGACATATGGGTGTCAAAAATGAACCTCCATTAAATATGAACTAACTAGGTTAGTGTAAGCTGACGTGGCAGCTGAGGTGTACGATAACTTGTTTGTTTGTTTTTAATATCAAAACATGCCCATCAACATCATCATCTTCATCTATCAAGATTCCCGCAAGAAAACAGAGCATAGTAACATCATCATCATAACAAACCCTAAAAACATACAACTTCAAAAAATCCCCAATCTGTAGATCTACTACTAACATATCTCTTCAACTAATATATTAAACTAAAACTAAAGGCGTAATGAGATATCAGGCGGAGGTATACGTTGCCGTAGGTATTGTATGGACCGAGTTAAGGTTGATGCTTTATTATTTAACTATCGAACGTATTTCTCTTGTTCAGGATTGAATATTATTGGGATCGAATTTGATGAGTCGTGGCATACAAACACCGCCATCATGCTCCGGTGACGATGGGAGAGAATAAAGAGATATGGGTTGTTGACCTTCATAATTGTTTTGCTTTCACTGTCGAGGTTATCAACTAACTGGATTATCCCCCGGGTGCTTCCCGGGATAGATAAATATAATATGAAGTGACAAAATGTATATATGGTAAAAGAAATAGGTCGTTTTTTATGGATTTTTATTATAAGGATCAACACTCGATAACTCATAAAACCTAGACTGAATTACAAGTTTTGTCCTTTAAGTTTATACCATTTTTCATCGACTGTCCTTTAACTTTAAAATTGATTGTTTTGTCCTTTATCTTTTAAAATCTTGCACGTTACGTCCTTTGACACTAACCAAGTTAGATTTTAACTGAAATGTGAGGGTAAAATCGTCTTTTTACTATTCTAGGGCCTATTTTGGTAATTAAGTTAAAGTTTTGGACAAAATGTAAAATATAAAATTAATATAAAACCCCCTCCCTCTCTCAACCATTCCCCTGCCACCACCACAACCTACCACCACCACCTGCCCGACAACCACCACCACACCATCTCAGGCCACCACCCTACCATTCCCCTCTATATAAAACCCACACCATCTCAGCTCCATACATCATTTCTTCCACAATCCATCAAAACCTTCCAAACCAAACCCTAATAATAATAATAATTTCCATCCAATTCATACAATCTTCAGGGCCGGAAACCCTAGCCACCTCCACCGGAGCAACCACTTTCCGCTCCCTCAACAACCACAACCACCGCTTATCACCACCAACCTCAACCCAATCAACATCATCTCTAGATATCAGAAACCTCACCATTCCTAAAGCCTCACTTCACGCCGTCATCGACGAACCACTGGTACAATCTCAAACAATAAAATCAATGTGTTTATACGATGTTTTAAATGTGAACAGAACTGCTACTGCTTCCGAGATTAAGTCTGCGTACTAGAGTTTAGCCAAACGGTATCATCCGGACGCTTCGGGTTCGAGTACAGATGATGATGATCGTGAGTGCTGGATTTGATCGGAGATTGTACGCCGGTGCCGGAAAGAGTGGCGGATTTTACGGTGGACGGCGGTGGGAGACTAATCAGTGTTGGTAGGGTTTGTTAGATAATTTTTCGAAATGATGTATGGTGATTATTATTTATACTCCTGGGATTTGTGGTCGGATTTGTTTTGTGTTGGGGTCAGGGTGGTAGTGTTGGTGGTCGGCCAGGTGGTGGACCGGTGTCTGGTGGTGGTCGGCGACTGTCATTTTTGGTCTGATATTGGGGATTTGGGGTTAGAGTTTTGACAGGAAGGAAGGGGTGGTGGTGGGGATGGAGGTGGGTGGTGGTGAGCGATGGAGTTACAGTGGTGGAAGGGATGGAGGTGGGTGGTGGTGTTGACAAATGAGAGAGAGAAGAGGGGGGAGGGGTTTTCTAAATAAATGGGTAAAAAGTCAATTTTACCCTCCACTTAACGAAAAAAATTAACTAAGTTAGTGTCAAAGGACGTAACGTGCAAGATTTTAAAAGATAAAGGACAAAACCAATCAATTTTAAAGTTAAAGGACAGTCGTTGAAAAATGGTATAAACTTAAAGGACAAAACTTGTAATTCAGTCTAAAACCTACTTCTAAATTTATGTGTGCACATCTTGCTCGAGTGAAGAAGACTTTAAATTAACATTTACTAATTAAACGTCAACATAACTTATAGATATTTAGTATTTTATGGTTATAAATTTTCATATATAAAATTCTACCTCGAACGTTTCGTTATGATTTTTCATGTTGGATTATTGTCACTTTAGGTCCCTAAAGTTATAAATAAATTATTAGGAAAAAATCGTGAATGTTACAGTCTCCCCTACTTTAGGAAATTTCGTCTCGAATTTTTTTTCCAGGAAACCTATTAAATTTAGTTTGAAGGGACGGTTAAAATATTGATAAAATTTTCCGATTGATTAGGAAAACGCAAGGCTTGAGAAAATTAAAAATTGTCTGGTAAGCGTTTTAAAAAGTTTTAATTAGGTTTACTCAAACACACCAGTAAGCGATTAAATGGCTTCGTTTAAGGAGATCAAAAGACTTGGAATACCAAAGTATCAAAGTTGATTTTTTTTTTTGTTTAAAATCTACCAGGACTACCGAAGTTGACTTTGATGGAGTGACTATTTAAGATTACTCAAGATTAGAAAGAATGGTAAGAACTTCGCAGAGACTATCACCATACTAAGAGAATAGAGGTTGAAGTCATCACATCATTTAGGTTTAGGCTTGAAATAAAATTCTAGACTAAGGACTGACTAGGGTTTGTTCTTGGTTTGTTTCCCAATCTCATTCTCGATGCATCATCAGTGCTTATATATAGGGTGTACCGCAACTATCCCACCATACTTTTGATACCTCGAAAACATACTAAAAATCTTTCTTAAAAAAACCCTAATAGAATTCCACACCACCTCTCGAAAACATACTGAAAATCTTTCTTAAAAAAAAAACCCTAATAGAATTCCACACCACCTCAACGTACCTGTAAATTCGTGATTATGTTCCGGACCGAAACCGCCAATTTACCTTACATTGGGGTGCTATGTCTTTCTACGACACTAACTTAACACATTAATATAATTGAAAGTTTGAAACTATGCAAAAAGAGGGGTGTCATGTTTTACCACAGTTAGGGTATAATGAGGTCCTTCCCTTCGCCAGGTTCACCACCTAAGCTAACCCATTCACTGCGTTAGACTACAAAACACTAGATACACACTATGTGTCACACCCTCAAAATCCACTTGCGGAGTTTTACCGCGAGGCGCATGACAAACCAGGATCCAAACCAACGATCACAATAAACAAGTCTAAATGTATATAAATGCAATTTCAAAACACAGTTTAAAATCCCTGTTTACAGCGGAAGCTTATTCAAAACAATTATTCAATAATAAACCAATGTTCAATGTTTGTAAAATCATGCAACTCTAGCTAGACGCGTGCGCCCTAGTTCCATTCGTGCTACCTTAGCGACCTGAGAAAACATGTAAAAGTTTACGTCAGCACAAAAATGCTGGTGAGTTTACAGGTTTTGTATCCAAGTACCAAGTCCACCTGTCCATACTATAATAATCGAAAACCAGTATACGCTAGCTAGGCGTACGTTTTGTTACCACCACGATTGGAAAACCATTACTAACTCGAATACCAGATGTTGTGCCCGAATAGTTCCAAATGTTCCTGTTGTTCCTGTTTGAGACAATATGCACTCGCCCGGCCCTCCAAGCCGACGAGCGGGGTTGGTCACTCCCAATAGCGCTATTCACATTTCCCCGTTGTGCAACCCGCACATTCATGGTTCCCCCCGGGACTTCCAAAGATCGTGTAGTACACAATAGAAACCCATAGTATGACAGTAGTTACCAAATAATAGTTTTAACACATGTTTTCTCCCCCGAAAGTATGAAACCAGTTTAAAAGAGGGGCCGTAAACTCACCTTAAGTTGCGTTACTCCTTAACCCGAGTAAACTCAGCTGCTATGCTAGTCCCGTAAAGCGGCGACCTAACATACGACAGTTACAAGTACTTAGACTAATAACCCGCAGGTTAATTAGTCCCTAGATGTCCAGACCATAACCAAGTTCGTTTGAAAACACCGTGACTGTTTAACTGACCCAAAGTACAAGACTCGACATCCCATTGGTGACCCGAGACTCCCCGTGTTATGTTTACGCTCTAAAACATACAATAACGCAATTACACTTAACATACGTTAACGCACAACAAGTTACAGCACATCGTTCACGTATCGCCGAATTACATCCAAATATATGTTACCAAGTTATTAGACATGTTACGGGGTTCCTAGCATGTTACTACATGTTAAATCGGGTCTCGGAATGCTAATTTACACTTACAGCAGCAGTACATGCGATTAGGAAAAGTCAACTAGCAATTAGGTTGGTCAACTAGCAATTAGAAACCCTACTCACCTATACTATAGGCAATTAGGGCTATTCACCTGAACTTACTAGCAATTAGGGCTATTCACATGAACTTACTAGCAATTAGGGCTATTCACATGAACTTACTAGCAATTAGGGCTATTCACATGAACTTACTAGCAATTAGGGCTAATCACCTGATCTTTCACACGAGTAGACCTCTACTCGCCTGTGTTATAGGCGATTAGCACCCTACTCTCCTATAACATAGGCGATTAGGAATGCTACTCGCCTGTAACCTTGCTGTTCCGGTTTTTCGCGCGTTTAACGCTCCAAATCAGATCCAGAACGTGTGTAACCACCCAATATCATCCCAAACACTATCCTAAACATGTTTAACCCAAAATCCTTCGTTTAACCTCGTAATCAGTCCTGCATGCAACCAAGTAATCCAAACACCATTTACATAGCATGCAACATCATACTAACACGCGTAATCATAACCCTAATATCCAATTACTGAGATTTCTATCATCATACTATCAATATTAATACTGATCTAACATAATAACATATCAAATCATCATCATGAATCATAAAAATCCTAGCTTTCTAATCATACACACCCATAATGCATGCATATTAGTTATAATCCGATTAACAACCCTTATTGACGATTTTCAGAAAGCTTTTTCGTTTAACAACAGGTCTGGACCATTAGGGATTGATTAAAAATGTTTATAAAGAGTTATGGATGAAAATCAAACCTTAGGATTATGAAAGTATGATGATTCAAGCTTGAAACCTTGTGTTTTGATCAAAAATCGCCTTCCAGAGGTTGTTTATGTGTTGGAGCGGGTTATGGGACGACTAGGGTTGGTATAATGAAGTTTAGGAGGTTAAGTATGGTATTTATAGTCGTTTTTAGTCGTCCAGCACGTAACTAGCGAGTATGCAGCCCTTACACGCGATTAGGGCTGCTAATCGCCTGAAGGTTCACACAATTAGGCCTACTCGCCTAAACCTATACACGAGTAGGCCCCTAATCGCCCTTAGGGTCTCCTACTCGCCTCCCCTATAGGTGATTAGGCTTCCTAATCGCCTATAGGGGTTGGTTTTGTGCGTTTTGCGCGTTAAACCCCGTTTTAACATATGTTAATACATATTCACATACCGACAAGTCACATAATGATTGTAAACACATAATACAAGTAAATACACATTTTCACACTCGTTCACCAATTCCCGGGACTCGAGACTCGTACGTTCCGTATGCCCTGACGATCCTACAAATCGTCACCGTTTGTACACTTGGTTAAGGAATGACATCTAACGAACCTCTAGACCAACATCCAATGATCTTCTAGACTAACCAATAGTTCCCGAACCATAACCCGACTTAACTAACCCAGTTAAGTACAATATACGCGTGACTCGCTAAGGTAGACTTTCATCTAGACAACGTTGTTAACCAGAATTTGCCGGGTGTCACATCATCCCCACGTTAAAAGAATTTTCGTCCCGAAAATTGCACAAGTACCAAAAGAACAAAAGAAATAACGAAGGAAACAAACAAAGAGATAGAACCCAAAAGAGAGATTTACCCGAGTTGTCACATCATCCCCACGTTAAAAGGAATCTCGCCCCGAGATTCATTCAGCTGCCGAAGAGACATGTCTCGACTCGAACGCTTCCTTAGGAAAAAGATGAGGATACTTAGACTTCATCTGATCCTCCCGTTCCCACGTATACTCCGGTCCCCGGTTCGAGTTCCACCGAACCTTAACGATACGAATCTTGCTGTGACGTAGGCTACGAGTCTTGTAATCAAGGATCTCCACAGGTTCTTCCACAATCCGAAGACGATCATCAACCTTGATCTCTTCTAGTGGAACGATGAGAGACTCGTCAGCCAGACACTTCTTCAAGTTTGACACGTGAAAGACGTTATGTACGTTACCGAGCTCCGTCGGTAAATCAAGACGATATGCCACCGGCCCAATCCGTTCCAGGATCGTAAATGGGCCGACATACCGCGGATTGAGTTTGCCACGCTTCCCAAAGCGTATGACGCCCTTCCACGGTGAGACTTTTAGAAGTACCTTGTCATTGACTTGGAATTCCAGTGGTTTGCGACGCTGATCAGCATAACTCTTTTGCCGGTCCCGTGCCGCCGCCAACCGATTACGAATCTGTACGATCTTTTCCGAAGTTTCGTACACTAGTTCAGGCCCAGTGAGTTGACTCTCACCCACTTCAGCCCAACAAAGAGGAGAACGGCATTTCCGTCCGTACAGTGCTTCGAACGGAGCAGCCTTGATGCTCGTGTGATAACTGTTGTTGTACGAGAATTCTACTAACGGTAGATGAGCTTCCCAACCCTTGCCAAAATCGATCACACATGCCCGCAGCATGTCTTCTAAAGTTTGAATCGTGCGCTCACTCTGACCGTCAGTCTGTGGATGATAAGCCGTACTCATGTCTAGTTGGGTACCCAAAGCCTTGTGCAAAGACTTCCAGAAGTGAGAAGTAAAATGGGAGTCACGATCCGAGATAATAGAAACTGGCACCCCGTGCTTAGAAACAACTTCTTTCAAGTAAAGACGAGCCAAACGATCCATGGTGTCGGTCTCCTTAATGGCGAGAAAATGAGCTGATTTCGTCAACCGATCGACAATCACCCATATCTTGTCATTCCCGCTTGGTGATTTAGGAAGTTGTGTGACAAAATCCATAGTAATCCGTTCCCATTTCCATTCCGGAATTTCAGGTTGTTGCAAGAGACCCGACGGTTTCTGGTATTCCACCTTGACCTTAGCACAGGTCAAGCATTTGCTCACGTATGAGGCTATGTCCGACCTCATGTTTGGCCACCAGTAAAGCACCTTCAGATCTTGGTACATCTTATCCGAACCAGGATGAATAGAATACCGGGACTTATGAGCCTCATCAAGGACAAGCTCCCGTAGTCCCCCGAATAAAGGAACCCATATACGTTCTGCGAAATAGTGCAGGCCATCAGGCCTTCGCTCTAGGTGCTTGTCGGCACCGTGCATAGTTTCAGCTTTAAGGTTTTCCTCCTTCAAAGCTTCTAACTGGGCAGAACGGAGTTGATCAGGTAACGATGAATGAATGGTGAGTTGTAACGCCCGAACGCGACGAGGTTTAGTAGATTCCTTCCTGCTCAAGGCGTCTGCTACAACATTCGCCTTGCCAGGATGGTACTTAATAGCACAATCATAGTCGTTCAAAAGTTCAATCCAGCGACGCTGCCGTATGTTCAAATGTTGTTGGTCGAAAATGTGTTGGAGACTCTTGTGATCGGTGTAGATGGTGCATTTGGTACCGTACAAGTAATGTCTCCAAATTTTCAACGCGAATACCACGGCACCCAACTCCAAGTCATGAGTTGTGTAGTTCTTCTCGTGCACTTTGAGTTGACGAGAAGCATACGCAATCACTTTCTCGCGTTGCATCAACACGCAACCGAGTCCATGAATGGAAGCATCACAGTAAACAACAAAATCATCAGGGCCCTCAGGTAAAGACAAAATAGGAGCAGAACATAGTTTAGACTTCAGTTCTTCAAACGCTGACTCTTGTGGTTCACCCCAGTCGAACTTCCTATCCTTCTGAGTGAGAGTGGTGAGGGGTTGAGCAATCTTCGAGAACCCCTGAATAAAACGACGGTAGTAGCCTGCAAGGCCTAGGAATTGCCGCACCTCAGTTGGCGTCTTTGGTGCTCCCCAGTCCTTGATCGCTTCGATCTTAGCTGGATCGACATGAATCCCCAGTTCATTAACCACATGTCCTAGGAATTGAACTTCGCGTAACCAAAAGTCACACTTTGAGAACTTGGCGTAAAGTTGCTCCCGTCGCAAAAGTTCCAAAACTAACCGCAGATGTTCCCCGTGTTCGGTCTCGTTCTTGGAGTAGATCAGAATGTCATCAATAAATACAATGACGAATTTGTCCAAATATGGTTTACAGACGCGGTTCATCAAATCCATGAAAACCGCCGGTGCGTTCGTGAGACCGAAAGGCATGACCAAGAATTCGAAATGGCCATAACGTGTTCGAAAAGCAGTCTTTGCAACGTCAGCCTCCCTGACGCGCAGCTGGTGATAACCGGACCTCAAATCGATCTTGGAATAAAAACTAGAACCCTGAAGCTGGTCGAATAGATCATCAATACGTGGAAGAGGATAACGGTTCTTGACGGTCAATTTGTTCAGTTCTCTGTAGTCTACGCACAATCGGAAACTTCCATCCTTCTTCTTAACAAATAAAATCGGGGCTCCCCAAGGGGAAGAACTTGGTCGAATAAAACCCTTGTCCAAGAGTACCTGTAACTGACTAGACAATTCCTGCATCTCGGGAGGTGCAAGACGGTAGGGGGCCCGAGCAATAGGAGCAGCCCCTGGTACAAGATCAATACCGAACTCGACTTGACGATGAGGAGGAAGACCAGATAAATCATCGGGAAAAACATCAGGAAACTCGCGTACCACCGGAATATCGTCGATCTTCTTCTCATCGCCAGAGGAAACAGATAAAAGCGCCAAAACGGCTGGATAACCCTTTCGAAGACACTTAAGGGCTTTCATGCTAGAGATGATGTTTAGCGGAACACCACCCTTGATACCGTACACAGAAAGGAATTCTCCATCAGGGAGAGGGATCCGAATAACCTTATCGTAACAGAAAATCTCCGCGCGATACAAAGATAACCAATCCATTCCTACCACAACGTCAAAACTACCCAAAGGTACCGGCATAAGGTCGATGGGGAACGATAAACCCGACAACTCTAATTGACATTCCCGAAGGATACTAGTAGCTTCAATCGTTTTCCCGTCAGCTAACTCAATAATATACTTGGTCTCTAATGGTACGGGCACTACATCTAGCAGTCGACTAACGTCCATGGATACAAAACTCTTGTCGGCACCAGAATCAAATAACACGCTAACAGAACGATTATTGAGAAGAAACGTACCGGTGACTGTGTCAGGGTCCTGTCTAGCCTCAGCGGCTCCAATGACGAAGGCACGTGCATTTCTGCCGCCGCCCCCGTTGTTCCCATTACCGTTGTTCCCACCCTGCTTCAGTTTTGGGCAATCCTTCTTGTAATGCCCAGTGTCGCCACAGTTGTAGCATCCTTGTTTCCCTGTAGTCCCCTGAGTAGTCGGAGCTGAGCTGTTAGTTGGAGCCTGAGTCGATGGAAGTGTAACCCGACAATCTTTAGCATAATGCCCAATTCGCTGGCAGCGGTGACAACGGTTACTGTCGCAGTTCCCTTGATGATGGCGTCCACACTTGTTGCATTTGGGCAGTTTTCCCGCATAACCACCCTGCTTGTTACCCGAAGAAGAAGAACCCCCATTGTCGAACTTCTTATTCTGCTGTGCTGACCCAGCTCCCTTCCCGTCATTTTCCCACTTGCGCTTGTTGTTCTCTGGGGCCTTAACAGTCGAACCCTTCGCAGGCAAAATACCCTCATTTACCTTTAAGTTAGTCATCCTATGGGCCGATCGAACTACCTCTGCATACGTAGGATGATTTCCCGCAGCCACTAACCCTGCAATTTCCGGCACTAACCCTGAGACATAGTGTTCAATCCTACGATATTCTGGCACGTGCAGATCGGGACAGAGCACTGCCAACTCATTCCGTCTCACAGTATACTTCTCGATTTCCGACCCAGTCATCTTGAGGTTCCACACCTCATGCTCCAACTTCTGTACCTCTTCCCTCGGACAATACTCACGCTTCAGCAACTGCACAAAATTCTCCCATGGCATAGCATATGCCTCCCCAATACCCATATTCTGGGTGATGCCATTCCACCAAGTCAGTGCCACGTCCTGAAATAACGCAGCAGAATACTTTACCCGATCTTCTGGGAGACAGTTACACATCAGAAATACTGACTCCACTTTCTCCAACCACCTAAGCAAGCTCACCGCACCCTCAGTGCCAGAAAATTCCTGGGGCTTGCAGTCCCGGAACATCTTGTAGGTGCACATGGGTGGGGGTGGGTCAACAGGACCACCTGAAATGAAACGTATGAGAAACCACAAGTAACGTAAACAAGGTTCACCAATGAGGCAAAGAAAGTGGATAAATCAACTTACCACCACCGTTGTGCCCTAACTGAAAGGCAGCTTGGAGCAAGTTGTTCAGGTCAGCCTGCGATAGGTTAATACCTCCACCACGACCACCAGCACCACCGCGACCACCACCACGTCCACCATTGCGACCACCTCCACGTCCTCCACGCACTCCAGACATGATTCTGGCAGAAAGAACGGGAAAATTTAGTTTCGCAGTTAAAGATAACCACTAATGTTCACAAGATCAAAGCTAGATCCAATCCAGGACTATCCCCTCAAACCCAGAGCTCACTAGGGCTTCCATGCATTTCGGTTTATGATTTTGTGTGCACCCAAAATGATAAACCGCTCTACATGGTCCTCCCAATGTTCTCCTAGTTCAAAGTTCAAATCACCGAACATAGACTCTTAGCTACACACCGTAATACTACGGTAGTTCATGACAAGTGTTTCTATTGGAGTGCGAAAGGGAGATGTCCGAGCCTTGGACAAATCTCAAGAGCACACGAGTTACTCCAATAGACTACATTGCCTAGAAAACAAGTAACCCAGTCTAAGATAGAACGGATGATGTAACGTAGAAAGACCAACGATTTAGAGACACCCCGACAAGACCATACGTAAACCACTATAACGTTTAGTACCATGTGATCGTCTAGTGTGTGCGACTCGGCTATAGACTAGACTCTACATGCAGTCCTAGTTCACTATAACCATTGGCTCTGATACCAATCTGTCACACCCTCAAAATCCACTTGCGGAGTTTTACCGCGAGGCGCATGACAAACCAGGATCCAAACCAACGATCACAATAAACAAGTCTAAATGTATATAAATGCAATTTCAAATCACAGTTTAAAATCCCCGTTTACAGCGGAAGCTTATTCAAAACAATTATTCAATAATAAACCAATGTTCAATGTTTGTAAAATCATGCAACTCTAGCTAGACGCCGTGCAGACGCGTGCGCCCTAGTTCCATTCGTGCTACCTTAGCGACCTGAGAAAACATGTAAAAGTTTACGTCAGCACAAAAATGCTGGTGAGTTTACAGGTTTTGTATCCAAGTACCAAGTCCACCTGTCCATACTATAATAATCGAAAACCAGTATACGCTAGCTAGGCGTACGTTTTGTTACTACCACGATTGGAAAACCATTACTAACTCGAATACCAGATGTTGTGCCCGAATAGTTCCAAATGTTCCTGTTGTTCCTGTTTGAGACAATATGCACTCGCCCGGCCCTCCAAGCCGACGAGCGGGGTTGGTCACTCCCAATAGCGCTATTCACATTTCCCCGTTGTGCAACCCGCACATTCATGGTTCCCCCCGGGACTTCCAAAGATCGTGTAGTACACAATAGAAACCCATAGTATGACAGTAGTTACCAAATAATAGTTTTAACACATGTTTTCTCCCCCGAAAGTATGAAACCAGTTTAAAAGAGGGGCCGTAAACTCACCTTAAGTTGCGTTACTCCTTAACCCGAGTAAACTCAGCTGCTATGCTAGTCCCGTAAAGCGGCGACCTAACATACGACAGTTACAAGTACTTAGACTAATAACCCGCATGTTAATTAGTCCCTAGATGTCCAGACCATAACCAAGTTCGTTTGAAAACACCGTGACTGTTTAACTGACCCAAAGTACAAGACTCGACATCCCATTGGTGACCCGAGACTCCCCGTGTTATGTTTACGCTCCAAAACAAACAATAACGCAATTACACTTAACATATGTTAACGCACAACAAGTTATAGCACATCGTTCACGTATCGCCGAATTACATCCAAATATATGTTACCAAGTTATTAGACATGTTACGGGGTTCCTAGCATGTTACTACATGTTAAATCGGGTCTCGGAATGCTAATTTACACTTACAGCAGCAGTACATGCGATTAGGAAAAGTCAACTAGCAATTAGGTTGGTCAACTAGCAATTAGAAACCCTACTCGCCTATACTATAGGCAATTAGGGCTATTCACCTGAACTTACTAGCAATTAGGGCTATTCACATGAACTTACTAGCAATTAGGGCTATTCACATGAACTTACTAGCAATTAGGGCTAATCACCTGATCTTTCACACGAGTAGACCTCTACTCGCCTGTGTTATAGGCGATTAGCACCCTACTCGCCTATAACATAGGCGATTAGGAATGCTACTCGCCTGTAACCTTGCTGTTCCGGTTTTTCGCGCGTTTAACGCTCCAAATCAGATCCAGAACGTGTGTAACCACCCAATATCATCCCAAACACTATCCTAAACATGTTTAACCCAAAATCCTTCGTTTAACCTCGTAATCAGTCCTGCATGCAACCAAGTAATCCAAACACCATTTACATAGCATGCAACATCATACTAACACGCGTAATCATAACCCTAATATCCAATTACTGAGATTTCTATCATCATACTATCAATATTAATACTGATCTAACATAATAACATATCAAATCATCATCATGAATCATAAAAATCCTAGCTTTCTAATCATACACACCCATAATGCATGCATATTAGTTATAATCCGATTAACAACCCTTATTGACGATTTTCAGAAAGCTTTTTCGTTTAACAACAGGTCTGGACCATTAGGGATTGATTAAAAACGTTTATAAAGAGTTATGGATGAAAATCAAACCTTAGGATTATGAAAGTATGATGATTCAAGCTTGAAACCTTGTGTTTTGATCAAAAATCGCCTTCCAGAGGTTGTTTATGTGTTGGAGCGGGTTATGGGACGACTAGGGTTGGTATAATGAAGTTTAGGAGGTTAAGTATGGTATTTATAGTCGTTTTTAGTCGTCCAGCACGTAACTAGCGAGTATGCAGCCCTTACACGCGATTAGGGCTGCTAATCGCCTGAAGGTTCACACAATTAGGCCTACTCGCCTAAACCAATACACGAGTAGGCCCCTAATCGCCCTTAGGGTCTCCTACTCGCCTCCCCTATAGGTGATTAGGCTTCCTAATCGCCTATAGGGGTTGGTTTTGTGCGTTTTGCGCGTTAAACCCCGTTTTAACATATGTTAATACATATTCACGTACCGACAAGTCACATAATGATTGTAAACACATAATACAAGTAAATACACATTTTCACACTCGTTCACCAATTCCCGAGACTCGAGACTCGTACGTTCCGTATGCCCTGACGATCCTACAAATCGTCACCGTTTGTACACTTGGTTAAGGAATGACATCTAACGAACCTCTAGACCAACATCCAATGATCTTCTAGACTAACCAATAGTTCCCGAACCATAACCCGACTTAACTAACCCAGTTAAGTACAATATACGCGTGACTCGCTAAGGTAGACTTTCATCTAGACAACGTTGTTAACCAGAATTTGCCGGGTGTCACACTATGACAGAGTAAGCATATGCTTAGTTTCCCTCAAGTCGAAAACAAATTCCATCCTGAGAACTAGTTTTCCTTGTAAGCTTCCATGTTAAAAGAATACTTAACATGTCAACACGAGCACGAACACTAACTTGGTTCATTAAGTCACGAGTGAAAGAAATACTTTCACACCTCAACTCTAACATGAACACTAGTTTAGTTCGTCAATTCTCTATGTCATTTGGTGTATCAAGTGTCCACAGTCCAAATGTTTGCGTAAAGAGAAACTTACACATGTTTAGTTTAGAGATATGAATAACTTATCTTGCTAACGAAATATGAATCCAAGAATATGTAGGTATTATAATTGCTCATAAGTAAATCATATACTTAATGTTCACATATCACCTATTTTGGAAATAAGGTATCAACAAGGCATATGTAATCACATAGCACAATATTGTATCAAACCAATTATAACATTCATTTATATGTGTATGAAGATTGTAACACAAATAGATATATAGGTTGTTTATGAGTAATCAAGATTCATGTAAGTTCTAGCTATGACATGAAGACTAAAGCATACAGAATCCGTGCAAAGATAACAAACAACTTGCAACCTAGGTCAATACTTATGTAATATCCTGATGAAACCATAGCATGTTAAGAATTTCCTTTTATGCACATAAAGTACAAATTGATCTTGTCTAATGATTTCGTGTTTAAGAAATATGTGAGTGTGGAAAGTGTTATGATCAAAGATCGAATTTAAAGTGAAGTTCCAATTTTCACGCCTACATTAGGATGTCTAAATGACAAAATAAATCAAATTTGTAGGTTTTAAGAAAATTACTTGATTTCAAACATCATAAATGACCATGTTAATTATTTTGAATCCGAATTTCAGGTTTTCAGAAGCGTTAAAAAACAATTTCATGTTACATTACATGTCACGGGGCTACAACTTCCATCAATTATAAGAAAACACATGATTAACACGTATTTTTGAAATTAAAGTTGAAACTTAAACACATCAAATACAAAATTAAAATCCATACAAAAGAAAAAAAAATTTGGAAAAATAAAAGAATATGTCAAATGAAATCACTTTGTGTTGATATTAAGGTGATGAAGCTGCTCCCTAATTCAGCAACAAGGCTCACGTCTTTTGGTTCGCTTGCAGACTTTTACTTGGCATGTGCTGAAAGGTGGTTGTTTGGATAATATTAAGGATGATCCCAGGTACCCTAATAAATTTTTAAGAAAAATTCTTGTATATCTAAACCTTCTGTCGGTTTTGTAAACCCCATTTCATTTATTGAAAATTATTATTTATTCGCTTTAAATGCGAAATGTTTGACGAATTCCAAACTACAAGTTATACGTGAGTAATGTCAAAATATTTATTACCACCAATCGTTAATGGTGGGTAGTTTGAAGAAATCATGAGTTGATAAAGTATTTGATAAGACTAATAGGGAAATTGTCAAGGCATCCTTTTTGAGATCAGACTGTGTCCCCACACAAGGTGTTAGGTCAGGTATACTGTACTATGGTTGCATAAAAGGTGTACTGGATGAACGAGAAAATCCTTCCAATATTGGATAGTGAGGTGTTGGGTCCTTGGGATATAATAATGGGGTATGGGAGGGTTGTTTGTATAGAGTTGTTGTAGTGGTACAATGTACTGAGCATGGGATGTAAATGTATATGAGTTTTGGGTAAATAGATGAGTTTTCCTTGCAATGGTTGATCAGGACATCCAAAATCTTTATGTGTCAGACACTAAGTTAAGGATGTTGGTAGAAATCTATTTAAGATAGTAACAGTGATGGGTTAACTCCTTCAGGATATGAACTAAGCCTCCCACAAAAAGGTCAATGAAAAGAATTTGAAAGTACAAGGAAAGCACAAATTATTATAAACTTGTGGGTATTAGCACATTCACTAGACCAAATGAGTATACTTTTATGTCATCATGGAAAAACATCACAAAAAGCAATCATAAAGAATCACGAGTTTTAGGTTCACAATTGGTTTGACTAAGTATAGTGACAAAAATCACTAAACCACCATGCAAGATCATGGGAGGGAAATTGTAGCATAATGACAAAGGTTATGAGACGTCGGTATGATATTTTTCAAGAATTCAACAAAAAGGAATCATATGTTTACAAACATACTTGGAATAAGAAATATTTACATTCGATTATTATGAAAACTGGAACTTCAATATAATTATAAATTGCAACATGAAAATCATGGGGTATAATGTATAAAGCAGTTCATTATGAAAACTAGAGATCAACGATAAAATATTGGATTGTTCCTGTCTCTAGTCATAAGACCTAACAAAAACTTTGACTGTTCAAGGAATTGAACTCAATTGGAGATTAATGAAGACATGCCTTAGCCTATAAGTGAACACTCACTCCAGGAATCCCCAGGTAAGCTCACCAGGTCCGTCGGTTGATTTGGATTTATGCGTTATGCTTTGCCTATTCCAGAAAACCCAGTGTACAGGCATCCACCCTTTCAGATTGCACGTGTTCTCTCACGTAGAGTTCAACAGTTTGAAGGGATGCAAAAACAATGAAAAACCAAGTTAGGCAATTAAGCCAAGAATATCCAACATGCTCCAAAATGTAAACCTTTTCCCCAAGTGAAGTCATCCTCAAAGCTCAAGATGAAGAAAGAAAGAAATCGAGAGAGGTAGGGGAAATAATGAGAGGTGATAAAGGAGAAAGGTTAGTGGAGCAAATAAGCAAATAGACACAAGTAAGGTCAAATATAGTGATGATTAGTTATAGTCTAGGTCATTTACTAATAACCTAATTCCCTATGACCAAGGCTCTGATACCAATCTGTAACACCCCAACCGATGGCGGAAACATCGAGGTGCCACGTAGTGATGATTGTTCAAAAGCTCATGGTACTAAAGTGTAAATAAGATTTATTATAGATTGTATTGCAACAAATGAGGCTACGTATGTTACAACAAAGTCTAACGATCACTTTATCTAAATCCCATGTTCTAACATAGGCAACAAGCATAAACCTAAAACATGTACGAAAATAATTTTGTCAACATAAAACATGTTGGTGAGCATACTTAGTTTGTATACGTATAATATAAGTGTAAAGAATATGTTTTACAATTCATGTGTCATGATTCATTCAAGGCAAATATGGAAAACACGTAAGTACACAACGCGGGACAAAATCAAACCTCTTATGTGACAAAGATTAAAGCATTAACAATGACCTAGGACTTCCCACCACCATAGGTACTTTCCACTAGGCGAGTTGTCAATTCAAATAGCGTTATCCATTGTTAAAGTCGGCTCACTAAGTTAATGATTTTGTAATGATTGTAAGTATACCACGTTTATGTTTAAGCACAAGGCACAAGATTTCAAGCATAACACGTATATGAATTGTATGTAAAACATTTATTAATAAGTGCATGTGTATGTTTAATATGCGTACATGAATCACCCCAAAAAGTGTAAAAATGAAAAAGGGATAAGTATACTCACCTTGATGTAGGTTATTTGAGTGTTTGTCCGAGGTAAGTACGTCAAACGGAACAAATAGAAACTACAAGTTATATCAAGTAATACTAGAGTCAAGAACTAGTTTTGGGGAAAGTCGATGGAGACTCGCTAATTCCCGTTATAGTTTAGAAGTCATGTCAAGTTCTAGTGATGTCTCGTCTATTTGTTTTGAATAATTAAAGTTTTAAATCATAATATGTTTGTGTTGGGTCTAAAATTGGTAGTCTAATGTTATCAACAAAGTCAAAGTCAACAAGTCAACCTTCGGTCAACAAAAGTCAAAGTCGAACGGATCGCAGTCAATACGTAAGGCGACTTGAGAAATCCGGATAATAGATCGACGAGTGAACTTCAAGTTATGATCAAGAAAGGCACTATGGATAATAAATATATTTTGTTTGGACAAAATATATTTATTACTTTAAAAAAATGATTTTCTTGTTTAGTGGGTGTTTTAGTAATTTATTAACCCTAGGGACCTAAATGTAATTAGCCTAAGTGTGTTTGGGCTATAAATAGATAGAGATTAGGGTTTTATTGTCAACACACATTCTAGTAATTTGGGGGGCTTTGATTGTTATTCATCTTATGCAACATATTAGTGGGTTTTATTGAATATTTAGTGTGTGTTCAACATAATTTTCATCTTAATCTTCATCAAAATCAGACTTTAAGCTCGAAATCGATCCTACAATTTGGTATCAGAGCTTGGTACTCGAATTTGGGATTTAACAATCTACAAATTCGGCATTAGAATCTGATTTTTAAGTTATTTTTTAAAGATTTTGAAGTTTTGGGGTTTCCACTTGTGTTAATTGCCAATTTAGTCCCTGAGGTTTGTCGAAAATTGCCACTTTCATCCAAATCTTTTTATTTGGTCAATTTAGTCCATGTGGTTTCATTTTTTTGTCAATTTAGTCCCTGTGGACTAACAAGATTTGGATGAAAGTGACAATTTTTGACAAACCTCAGGGACTAAAATGACAAAAAAATGAAACTACAGGGACTAAATTGACCAAAAAAAAGATTTGGATGAAAGTGGCAATTTTTGACAAACCTCAAGGACTAAATTGGCAATTAACTTATTCCACTTTTATATACTTTTATAAAAATCTGGATCTGAAAATGTTTTTAAATATTTCTTTCTTCATTTAGAAAGACTTAGAGGGGTCTTTTAAATCATTTGAAGGTGTTTTGGATCAGTGTACTTGTGGCGAGTTTTTCGGAGGTTTTAAAATTTTCTGGGCGTATTTGTTCATGGATTTGTGTATTTATTGCGTATTTAAGCGGTCTGGCGTATTAATATTTCTGGCAATGTTATTTTCAGTGTACTTGTGGCGTACTTACCAAAGGAAACTTTGGGGACAGTGGTTTAGTCTTCTGTGACTTTAGCACGGTGTATTGATTTTAAATTTCGCCGTATTTATTCCGGTGTACTTATTCCGGCCGGAGACGTTAAAAAAAGGGGGAAAGAGTAGAAATAGAATTGGGTTATTGTAGTCTGTGTTATGTACAAGTGTTTTTTTAAATAGTTACTATGTTATATCTAAGAAAGAATTCTTTATAATTTATATATATTTGTAGGATAATGCGTGTTATTTGGCGGTTGACGTGCGTTCAAATATTGTCGCCAAAGGAATCATAATGAAGGATACATATAAAGAGGAGAATGTTGAAGTGAAAGTTGAAATAGCTTTACAAAGAGAAGCCGAAGTACCTAATCCACTTGTTGAGGAGTTTGTTGAGACGGTTGCAGATGCTGTTGGGCACGTACTAAGTTGGCCGAGTGATCTTGTCATTCATTGCTCTGACTTGGTAATAATATTTACTTATTTTAAATACATATATACACAATGTCTAAGTTATTTATATATATTTACAGGAAAAAGCGGTGGTGAAACCAAAGAAAAAACCAACTGACAAAACGAGAAAAGAAATAGAAATTAAGAAACGGCCCAGGAAAGATGATGAGGAAAACAAAAAAGAAGATGAAAAAGAACTTGATGAGGAATACAAAATAGAAGATGAAAAAGGAGAAAGCAAGAAACAAATAAAAGGCAAAATGCAAGTTGTTGAGAATGTAGGAAAAAGAAGGATGACTAGAGCACAAAGGAATCAAAGGGTTAGAATGGATACAAATGGGACTTTATTGATGGCTGCCCACGTAGTTGATGGACAACTTAAAAATGTGGAGTCTTTGAGACTGCCGTTGGATGAGGATGTATTTGGGCATGAGAGTTTCACGTATGTACATTGGGATGATTTTGAAGCCGTTTTTACAATGAATGAGCTGAGCGGTGGTGTAATCAGTTCTTATATTATGTAAGTGTTTAAGTTTAGTCTAAATAACTGTTCGTAAAACACATTTTATTTTATGGATTCTGTTTTTGTATGTTTAACAGGTTACTGGATTCACAAATAAAGAGTGGCCAAAAACGCGATCATGGAATTTGTTTTGCGAACCCGGCTATAATCTCGCCGGCTGACCGCAAACCCAAATCCCAACATAATATTGAGCAAGCAAGTAGAGTGGTTGTAGATCGTTTATTAAACAGAAATGGCAAGGACATCATCTTATTGCCTTACAACCCCGGGTATGATAGATCTTATCTTAGTGCATTTTCATTTTAGTGCATTTTCATTTTTGTTTTTTGTAGAAACCATTGGGTGTTGGCTGTGCTTGACATGAAAGGAGCCACTTGTTACTATCTTGATTCTTTATGCCCGGGGAGTGTCTTCGAGCCGTTAAGGCAAATTATTGATACGTAAGTAAATGCCGTATATGATGGCTTTGAAAAAAAATAGTTTATTGGAAGTTACGTTTGAATATGCTTTAAGATATAATTTATTTTTAATAGGGCCACGACCGTGTATAGTGCTCAGACTAGTACCGGCAAGAGGTTTAAACTGAGATGGGTCAACACCAAGGTGAGCACTTAATTATCCTAACTATTTATTTGGACTGATCTGAATATAGATGCGCGCATATAGATGCTCCTAACTAGCGCTGCAGGATTAGGGAAGCTTAATTCATATAATTCTTTTAATGTGCAGTGTCCGTGTCAGCCGGGGTTCACAAAATGTGGTTATTATGTAATGAAATTCATGAAGGAGATCGTTACGGATGGACTAGGAATATTGGACAATGTAAGTTGATCGAGTCAAATTCTAGTCACTTTTGTTTTCTTGAAACTAAAACCATCGCGAACCTTAACCTTTCATCTTATTAAATTAATTGTGTCTCAGGTTGTGGGAGGAGTGGAGGCTTACTCGGATGCGGATATTGATTATGTTCGTGAAGAATGGTCGAGTTATGCCTCGACCTTCATTTTCAAGTTATGATCCGTATGTTTAGGCTTACTCATCGACTAATGTAATGTATTGATACAATGTTTTTGTAACCCTTTGTGGTAGAATTCGACATAATTGTAATGGGTTTTTTGATGGTATAATATATGCAGCTTTATTATTAAATTTATTGTTTTTGTAATTATAAATAAGAAATAATTCCTGGATATTATTCGTTTTACAGAAAAAAAATTTAGGTAAAAAAACATGACACGCAAAATGACTGTCATAAAGGTGTGTCATAAATTCACGTGTGTCATAAATGCATGTAAAAAAATTCGTAAATGAGTGTCAAGAATGTTTGTCATTAAAGAGTGTGTCATAAATGCGTGTCAAAAATGCGTGTCATAAAGGAGTGTCATAAACGCGTGTCATTAAAAGATGACACGCGCCTGCATGTCATAAAAATTTAATGACATGTTCTTCCTTGACACTTTGCTGTGTGTCATAAACACCCTTTTATGACGCGCAATGCGCGTCAAGATAGGGGTATTTTTCTAGTAGTACCACCACTTAACACTATCGGACCACCACACTGTCCAGCCCCTCTCCGAACAACACCTCCTGTGACAGCGCGACCTCCACTAACACAACCACCGAGCACCATACACCGACAAATCAGTACCATTCCGGTCATTGTTTAAAATCGTTGGTGTTGTAGTTGATGCTTAGGAGTTTTGTTGTTGTTGCTTTTTGATTAGAGTAAAAGGTAGGTAGAGAGAGATAGACAAGAGGGTTGATCTGATTTATTTCAAAAATAATAATAATAAATTATGATTATTTTAACCGTTGGATGTGATTTTTGTAGTATTGGGATTACATAGCCCAAAAGGTGCAGGAGGTTGGCGTGTAAGAGACGCATATGGTACATGTCTCGAGAGTCTAGGGTTTGAAAAGTCAACAATTAAAAAAATATTAACAAAAAAAATATCACATCCGTTGGACGTCAAATGTGACATCCGCCACCTTCGACTTTCGCTTACTTGACAATAATAGCCCTTCAAATATTTCCATTTTTGTCCCTATAAGTTTCGTTGTTTTCAAAATTTATTTTGAACGAACTAAAATTTTATCATTTATATTTATTACGGTTCGGGTATAAGTTTTAATCAAATGAGTAGGTGGAAACGTATTTCGGAATAGATTCTATAAAATTTTCAAGTTTATAAAGTTTTAGAAAGTTTTGGTTAAATAAAATTAACTTGGTTAAGTTTTATATAAAAAAAATACTAACCTAGTTAAACATGGAGGGACCTTTTCTGCCAAATATCAAAACTTTTAAAACACTTCCTCTCCTTCCCTTCCCCCCCTCGTTTTTCCGGCCTAATATTCCGGCCACCGGAAAAATTTCCGGCCATCTTAAATTCCTTAAGTTTCCCGTCTTTTCCGCTTCTTTTTGGACCATTTACATATCTCCACTTAATACGAGTCAGTTACAAGGATTAAAAATGCACATTAACCGGTTTAAGTGATGATTTGAACGGGTTTTATGTTGAAAACCGTCGAGTTATTATGAAGTGGTATAACGTTCGTTTTTTTTAACAACCATATAAACCAAACATGTTGTTCCATTTCTGCACTATTACATCTTGCAAACCCACTCTTAAAACATACAAATCATAACAGGAAGACCCTTTAATCGTGAGTCTAAGCGCGACCCTTTCATCTTCGTTTTGGAGTCTTTTTCATGATTGTAAGTCCCGATTCTTGCTTGATTCATGTTATTCGGCTCTTGTTTAATCAAAGCCCTCTTGTTTCAGGTCTAATTAATCACGAATTGAAGTGGTTAGGAAATTAGGGTTTATGCTAAGTTTTGGGGAAGAAGATGGTTATGAATTAATGGTTAAATAAATTGATCTTTCAAATAAACCAACAAAACAAGGTTTGGTCTAGTGGTTGAAGCTCTAGTATTATACATGGAAGGTCAGGGGTTCGAACCCCATGACCAACAACTTTTTCCTTTTGATTTTAGTTTGGTTCTTTTTTTTTTTGTCTTATGTGGGTTATTATTTAATTGTTTAATAATCAATTATAACCCATATAAATCTATAATATTCATAATAAATTTATTTTTGCTCCAAAAATTATGAAAATTTAGGAGTAGTTTCTTAACACCCCATAGAAAATTATCCCACTTTTAGTTTCTGAAAAATGTTTTATTTTTATATTTTTAATTGATTAAAAATTCATTTTTAATGATTTTAATCTCAAAATTTTTGATAAATTTTTTTCTAATGATTATGAACTGAAATAAAAATATTTGGTTCAGAAAACATTTATTTTTATTAATTTTCTTATTTTAATCATTTAAACATGATTTAATCTCATTAAATTAGTTTTAAATAGGAATAAGTTTATAAAAATTATGAGAAAATTATTTTCATTTATTTACATCAGAAATCATCCATTTTCTATAAAAATAGTATTTTTGGATCACGTATGGTATTATTAGTCTTATTTACGTTTAATTAGACATAATAAAACATTTATTTACTTATACAATTTAAACACCTATTTTATAAATATTTTTTATAAAATAGAAATACTCATATGGTTTCATGTCTTTATTATCTTTTGTTGAATCATTGTGTAACTCAAAAGTACTTATTTATATATTTATGATTATTGTAATTATTTTAATTTAGTTAAAGTAACTAACTAAATTATTTTGTCTTACTTATTTAAACATAATTTTATCTAAATATTCAATAGGTAATAATTATATTACTTAAACCACATTTACAACCTTTCATATATTATTTGTGATATACAATTTTTACATTAACACGACTTATCATAAAAACTCTAATTCCCCAAATCGACTTAGCAAACCCTAATGCCTTAGACCCTAGATACCATAGACTTTTAGACTTTTCCCTTATTAGTATTCTTACACATTATAGGTTGAATTCCTCGGAATTCCCATTACTTAACTCACGACCGCTTAAGTGGATTTTGATCGCTTTCGCAAACTGTGAGTATATCATTCCCCTTTTTACTGTTTTACTACTTTGGGGTGACTCATGTACCTATATATATTAATCAAGTTTCAATTTCTTATACTTAATGCAATTCTCATGTGTGTTTGCTTTATGTTAATTGGTGTGTCTATGACTTGTCAAAATCATTAACCGCTGGGCGGCCTAGCTTTTCAATGAATAGTACTATGGTATACCCCCTTGAGACTCTGTTGAGAGAATCTTGGTCATTGTCTTGTTAATTCATTATTCAGTTGGTTAGTCATGTGTTAGTCATTATTCTCAGGTTTGGTTTTGAACGGATATTACTTATTACATAATTGCAAATGGTACCGCACATGAATTGCTAAACACTTTTCTACTATATTTATTTAGACAGGGTATGCTCACCAATACAATTTTTTTGTATTGACCAAATTATTTTGTACATGTTTCAGGTTGTTTTGAGATGCACCCTTTAAGCTTTCGGATTTATATTAGATTTTGATTTATTGTATTTCAATTTAGTTGGCAGTTAGAATCGTTGTATTTCATTTCAATGTAATAAATTATTTAATCAATGTATTCAAATTTACACTTTTAGTCCATGAGCTATTGAACAATCGTCACTACGTGACACCTCGATGTTTCCGCCATCGGTTGGGGTGTTACAGATTGGTATCAGAGCCATGGTTATAGGGAATTAGGTTATTAGAATGCCTTTTAGCCTAGTCTATAACTAAGTTTACATTCACGAGTCCTCTCGTGTATATTTCTCTTTATTCTTATATTTTGTTTTATGATATTTTCTATAAGATTCTTTTTCGTTATTCTTGCGGTGTTTTGTTTAAAGAAGAACACACTCGTACTTCACAAACGAAACGATATCACCAAGTTAGGAGTGTTATCCATACCTTGGTGATTAGTTTCACTCCTCTATATGTTATATATCTTAGGAATATATCTTTGAGATAGGAGTGACATCCACACCTCGAAGAGTATTTCCTTCAAAAAGGAACTTAACCACTAAGCTGGGAGTGATATCCTTAACTTAGTGATTGGTTTCATTCCACAATTGTTTTCAATTTTGAAATACATCTTTGAGTTAGGAGTGAAATCCATATCTCAAGGATTTACTTCTGCAGCATCTCGTTTTTAATCTCGCTAAAGTTTTGGAATTTACTAGTGATGGGGCATGTGCAATCTGGAAGGGTGAGCGCCTGTATTTTGAGTTTTCTGTCTAGGCCTGGCATTTCGCATAAATCCCAATCAGACGAGGGACCCGTATGCCGACCTGGGAACTCTCGGGATGAGCATTCACTTATAGGCTAAAGTACACCCCCACAAGTCACATTTCAATTACTTTAGTTAGTCAAAGTTTCCTAAGGAAACAATCTCAATGTTTTATGATATTAATGTTTTGTTTACTCAAATGATAAATTATGAATTTTTTTTAAATATTTGTAATCTATTACATACGTTAATTTTATCATTCATGTCATTTTAAATTTTAGCCTTTTAAAACACATTAGATTTACAAATACTTCATGAAATGGTTTTATTTTGCATTTTACAAACTTGTATTGCATATTTTAAACTTTTGTTTTCATATGTTGTATCCAATATATGTTTTCGGGAGAAATTTGCAACTAATAATAAGTCTTATAACATTTTTTCAAACTCGACTTCTCGTAAACACATGAAAATGTGTATTTACGAAGATTTTGCAAATGAACCTGTTTTGAATCTAAAACACACTTCAATACCTAAAAATTTATTCTCATGCATCACTACTATTCTTTCAACAATATCACAAAGTCGAGTAAACTGCACTTGTACTCTTTCAGTCGCAAAACTTTTGGTTTAAACAATGGACATATCCTCTTATCAGAATGTTGGTAAATGTCTTTTATTTTATAATACATATATGTAAAATTACTAGATTACACCTATTCTGTGCACTCTCACTTGCCGTAAATTTCATTATTTTATTCTTGCACCATTTTTTATTCATAGTTATTTCTAAACACGTCATTTGTGATTATTTTCACATTGCCTATTTGCATTAATTCAACTCGTTTACTTTCAATTTGTGCAATTGTGCGATTTATTCGATTTATGTTATATTATTCTTTCTCGGAATTTTATGCTATACTTATATACTTACTTGAACGCATATTTGGTATGCATATTTTTCTTTCCTGTTTTGAGCAAAACCCTGTTATACTTTACATTATTTTGTTCATCATCATGGCCAATAAACATACTAGTTGATAACTCGTATGAGATCTAAGCCAGTGCCCACGTACGACTCGGATTAGAGTATTTCTTTAATCCGAGGGGAACGGTGTAAATCTCAGAGTCTATCAATATGAGTGTTTAAAGCCAACGATGTAAACAGAAACTACCGGTTAAGGGTGAACCCGAAAGGGAAGAACCTCTAACCATGTCTTATACTTACATGTTATTCACATTACGGTTAAAGGGAAAACTCGGAAGGGAAGAACCTCTAACCATGTCTTGATTGAACATCATTTCATTCCAGTGGCTATTACATATTGGTTACACTCATTTATTTCTTGTTAAGGTTATGGAAAAGCATAACACCTTAGTGTAAGGTAAATCGATGATTACGGTCCGGAACGCAATCATGGGTTTACAGGTACATAAGGGTGGTGTGTAATTCTATTTAGGTTTTTCGTAAACAATCAGTACGAGTCCAAAGTATCGGGAGTGTGGTGGGTCAGCTGCGGTACACCCTATATATAAGCATAAACGATACTGCGGGAACGGACTAGGAGTTTAGCAAGAACCTACCCATTACTCATAATTACCTCTTCATTAGATCGTTGACTAATAGCTAGCATTTTTTTTAGAAACGTTCTTACACGAACTTTAATTCGTCTTCCTGGAGTCTTTCTATGGATCACCCACATAGAAAACTTAAACCTTGTACACTCTTACCCTCTCGTTTATTTGATTCTCATTGCATACTCCAATAACGTCCAGTTAGAAACCTTTCTAAAGTAGGGGAGACTGCTACATTAGTACCTCTGCCCCTCACCCGTTACACATTCCCAAAGCCTTTCACGTTTAAAACTCTCAACTTTCTAACTTTGGGTTAACTGTCAAAGATTTCGAAACTTTTAACTAGGATATTAGACAACTATTTTAAATTTTGTCGAATCATAAATAATGAAATTTCCTTTTAAAAATCTAGCTGACTTTTACAACGCCTTTTGTTTCAAAATAACCTCCACTTGAAGGAAATTTCGAGGCGAAATTTTCTAAAGTAGGGGAGACTGTGACATCCGCCACCTTCGACTTTCGCTTACTTGACAATAATAGCCCTTCAAATATTTCCATTTTTGTCCCTGTAAGTTTCGTTGTTTTCAAAATTTATTTTGAACGAACTAAAATATTATCATTTATATTTATT
Organism: Ambrosia trifida; assembly: GCA_028751855.1. Lineage (NCBI taxonomy): Eukaryota > Viridiplantae > Streptophyta > Magnoliopsida > Asterales > Asteraceae > Ambrosia > Ambrosia trifida. The sequence goes on from CM054127.1 coordinate 96,709,358, forward strand.
ACGGTTCGGGTATAAGTTTTAATCAAATGAGTAGGTGGAAACGTATTTCGGAATAGATTCTATAAAATTTTCAAGTTTATAAAGTTTTAGAAAGTTTTGGTTAAATAAAATTAACTTGGTTAAGTTTTATATAAAAAAAATACTAACCTAGTTAAACATGGAGGGACCTTTTCTGCCAAATATCAAAACTGTTAAAACACTTCCTCTCCTTCCCTTCCCCCCTCGTTTTTCCGGCCTAATATTCCGGCCACCGGAAAAATTTCCGGCCATCTTAAATTCCTTATGTTTCCTGTCTTTTCCGCTTCTTTTTGGACCATTTACTTATCTCCACTTAATACGAGTCAGTTACAAGGATTAAAAACGCACATTAACCGGTTTAAGTGATGATTTGAACGGGTTTTATGTTGAAACCGTCGAGTTATTATGAAGTGGTATAACGTTCGTTTTTTTAACAACCATATAAACCAAACATGTTGTTCCATTTCTGCCCTATTACATCTTGCAAACCCACTCTTAAAACATACAAATCATAACAGGAAGACCCTTCAATCGTGAGTCTAAGCGCGACCCTTTCATCTTCGTTTTGGATTCTTTTTCATGATTGTAAGTCCCGATTCTTGCTTGATTCATGTTATTCGGCTCTTGTTTAATCAAAGCCCTCTTGTTTCAGGTCTAATTAATCACGAATTGAAGTGGTTAGGAAATTAGGGTTTATGCTAAGTTTTGGGGAAGAAGATGGTTATGAATTAATGGTTAAATAAATTGATCTTTCAAATAAACCAACAAAACAAGGTTTGGTCTAGTGGTTGAAGCTCTAGTATTATACATGGAAGGTCAGGGGTTCGAACCCCATGACCAACAACTTTTTCCTTTTGATTTTAGTTTGGTTCTTTTTTTTTGTCTTATGTGGGTTATTATTTAATTGTTTAATAATCAATTATAACCCATATAAATCTATAATATTCATAATAAATTCATTTTTGCACCAAAAATTATGAAAATTTAGGAGTAGTTTCTTGACACCCCATAGAAAATTATCCCACTTTTAGTTTCTGAAAAATGTTTTATTTTTATATTTTTATTGAATTAAATTGTTTTAATCATATTTAATTGATTAAAAATTCATTTTTAATGATTTTAATCTCAAAATTTTTGATAAATTTTTTTCTAGTGATTATGAACTGAAATAAAAATATTTGGTTCAGAAAACATTTATTTTTATTAATTTTCTTATTTTAATCATTTAAACATGATTTAATCTCATTAAATCAGTTTTAAATAGGAATAAGTTTATAAAAATTATGAGAAAATTATTTTCATTTATTTACATCAGAAATCATCCATTTTCTATAAAAATAGTATTTTTGGATCACGTATGGTATTATTAGTCTTATTTACGTTTAATTAGACATAATAAAACATTTATTTACTTATACAATTTAAACACCTATTTTATAAATATTTTTTATAAAATAGAAATACTCATATGGTTTCATGTCTTTATTATCTTTTGTTGAATCATTGTGTAACTCAAAAGTACTTATTTATATATTTATGATTATTGTAATTATTTTAATTTAGTTAAAGTAACTAACTAAATTATTTTGTCTTACTTATTTAAACATAATTTTATCTAAATATTCAATAGGTAATAATTATATTACTTAAACCACATTTACAACCTTTCATATATTATTTGTGATATACAATTTTTACATTAACACGACTTATCATAAAAACTCTAATTCCCCAAATCGACTTAGCAAACCCTAATGCCTTAGACCCTAGATACCATAGACTTTTAGACTTTTCCCTTATTAGTATTCTTACACGTTATAGGTTGAATTCCTCGGAATTCCCATTACTTAACTCACGACCGCTTAAGTGGATTTTGATCGCTTTCGCAAACTGTGAGTATATCTTTCCCCTTTTTACTGTTTTACTACTTTGGGGTGACTCATGTACCTATATATATTAATCAAGTTTCAATTTCTTATACTTAATGCAATTCTCATGTGTGTTTGCTTTATGTTAATTGGTGTGTCTATGACTTGTCAAAATCATTAACCGCTGGGCGGCCTAGCTTTTCAATGAATAGTACTATGGTATACCCCCTTGAGACTCTGTTGAGAGAATCTTGGTCATTGTCTTGTTAATTCATTATTCAGTTGGTTAGTCATGTGTTAGTCATTATTCTCAGGTTTGGTTTTGAACGGATATTACTTATTACATAATTGCAAATGGTACCGCACATGAATTGCTAAACACTTTTCTACTATATTTATTTAGACAGGGTATGCTCACCAATACAATTTTTTTGTATTGACCAAATTATTTTGTACATGTTTCAGGTTGTTTTGAGATGCATCCTTTAAGCTTTCGGATTTATATTAGATTTTGATTTATTGTATTTCAATTTAGTTGGCAGTTAGAATCGTTGTATTTCATTTCAATGTAATAAATTATTTAATCAATGTATTCAAATTTACACTTTTAGTCCATGAGCTATTGAACAATCGTCACTACGTGACACCTCGATGTTTCCGCCATCGGTTGGGGTGTTACATCAAATAAGTTGATTTGGAATTAGATCTCATGAGCAATGTTGATTGAGTACTTCAATTTTATTTTTTTTTATCTTATGAGCATGTTTTTTTTAAACAAATTTGTGATTAAGATTTAAAAAAAAAATTAAACAATGATATAAAGCTTGTATCTCTAAACGAGTAGATGGATTTGGGGAATTGATGCTAATTGGGTTGGGTGTCAATAGTATTAAAAATTTTGGGTCTTGTGAAAATTGATTTGGATCAACAAAATCTGTTACAAGGTTTAAATTGGGTTGAGTGTTTAAGAATTTGTTTGGGCCTACTCATTTTCAAATTTGTGATATACAAAGGAAAGAGTCAATTCAGGTGTATTTTTAGTGTGATCCAAACCAGGTTCTGAGTAGTTATAAAAATTGTTTGGTTTAAAAAAAATGTCTCTAAGAAACATGACACCAATAACCCAAGTAGAATTTGAAACCGGTACCACAACATGTCTACCTAAATTGAAGGGTGCTCGGGACTTTGGGACTTGGAAAAACAGGATGAAAACATTTTATTTTGTTAATGATCACACTCAGTGGACTTCTATTCAACTTGGACCCCATATCCCAATGAGAACCACTGATGTTGGTGAGGTGTACAATGATGATCCATCAAGGTTCACAGAACTTGACAAGCATTTGATTCAACGTGATCACAAAGCCTACGATGCTCTTACCATGGCTCTGTCGAATGATGTTTTTAACATGCTCGAAGAGTATACCACTGCTTAGTCTCTGTGGTATGCCTTGTGTGAATACTATGAAGGAAATCAGGACATGATTAAGAAAAAGCAAGACATGGTTCAAAAGGAGTATGACATGTTTGGAAGCATTTATGATGAAAGTTTAAGCAGTCACATTGATCGTTTCATGAATATGCTCACAAAGATGAAGAAAGTCGGGATTCCTGTTAACAAGCGAAATTCAATCAAGAAGTTGTTCAATTCACTCCCAAAGGAATGGAGCTTGAAATTCATGACGGTCGGAAAGGACTTTATGATTTTTCCAATGACTTTGTCAGATGTGAAAAATACCTTAAAGTCGTTTGAAAATGATTTCACAAAGGGAGAGATGAATCAATTCGGCTACGTTCCAATATCAAGTCCACCAACATCAATATCTAGAAACATGGCTTTCACTGCTCCTATAAGCGTGAAAAGATCCAATCCATCCTCTATTTCAGCTGGGACTCTTCATAATCTCTCAGCAAATTCTGGAAATGAGATCAAACCTACAAAAGGATTAGTAGCAGTAACCGACGAAAATGAGGCTGCTAAAATGCAAGCACCAAAGGCGTTGACTGGGGACAACTGTGACAGGGGTGAAGAAGTTACAACTGCAAAAGTCGACAACAACAAAGATCTTATGGGAAAGATTTGTACCAAGGGCATGGTGAGCCAAGAGCGGGATGCGGATGAAAAAGGTAAGAAGGAAGTTGTGGAAGAATCATTGATTGCTGAAAAGACTGAAAGCAGGAAGACTGGAGAAGGTAACATGACAGGTAAAGCAGTGAATGAGGAATCAAACAAAGATCATGCGGAAAAGGATCCGGTAAAAAGCATTCCTCTTGAAATTAAAACAAAGTTGTGCTCACCAAGGTGTGTCACAGCGGTTGCTTACTGTTTGTCTCACAATAGAAAAGTTGTAAGAGAAAAGGACGATATTCAGAACATTAACAATGAAATGAAAGAAAATGAGCTAGCATATCAGCGAAAGTTAAATGCTACTCTCGCTGAAATGCAAACTCTTAAAGAATTTGTCCTCAGAAAAGATTTTTTATTAAATGATTTAACAGCAAAGTTAGAAAAATCAAGAAATGAAACATATCATCTTCAAATTATTGTGGACAAATGAAAAGTAAGCAAGAAGGCTCAAGCTAATCTAGTGGATTGCTCAAGGAAATCTTTTGTTAAAGATGGAATTGGATATAAGGATAAAAATAGGATCGAAAGATCTTTATTTTTACCCCTGAGCAAAAGTGAATATATACCAATTCCAAAACCTCATCCTAAAAATGATCTGTGTGAAAAGGAATGTGTCAAATCTGAGTCCAATACTAATATAAGTAAAAGCAATGCAGATGTGACTCAAAAGGCAGAGGTGGAAGATGATGAAAGTTGTGGTGGAAAGACTTTGGGGTTGGGTCACCTAGGAGCCAGTTACTCTACATTTAATTGGTTTATTTGGAATAATGAAAAAACTAAAAATGTTTTGAATTCTGATGACTTTACTAGACCTAGAGCTAATCGTAATTCGAATGGTGTGGTAAATGCTTGCGATGGGAAGAAAGCTATCCTACGTTTTGATGTTTGTCATGATGATATTGTGTATGAATGTGCTGATTTAAAATCTGCATTTTGTGATGATAAAACTGTTTGTGCTCCACCTGTTTTTGTGCCTGCTTTTGAAAATAACAGGTTTGGAAACTTCTTAACAAAAGAAATTCTAGAGTTTACTCCGTCAACATCATGCAACGATGATTCACAAAGTGATTCGGAGTTCTATTCATCTAGAGAATGGGAAACCTCAAATGATTCAGAGTCCACCATGTCAAATTATAATGAAAAAGGTGAAAATCAAGTACCAATGGATGCTCAAGCACCAACAACCTCAAATGACACTGCGAGTCAAGTCAATCAAGATCCACTGGAAGAAGATCTGTTTGTAGAAGATTGCTCAAGATCAAATGATGAATCAATGATAAATCAAAATCACAAAGGGTCAGACATCAGAGAGTCAAAAGGTTTTGTAAAAATCAATGCTTCTCAACAAACCGAATCAAGCTCAGGACAATCTACATCCCCAGTTGCTTCACACGGGACAATAAAGCATCAAAGCCATTCAAAGCATGCTTTAGGTGTGGTAAAGAAGGTCATGTGCTCAAGCAATATCCTGAACGACACAATCCAGACGGTAAAGGTAATGCGGATTGCTTCTCCGAATCAAAGGATAAAATGCACACATCTTTGAATGTTAGGATGACACATATTCCAACAAGATCTCCACATGTGAAACCGGTTAAAGGACCAAAGCATCAAAACCACAATCTATTCCTCCAGGTCTTAAACAAAAAATTGTTTCAAAAATTAAATCTTTCACAAACAATTCTTTTGAACCCAAACAGGTTTGGCGAATCAAACCAAAAGTTAAACAAGAAACTAATGGGGGAATGGTATGGTGTTTCAAGAAGTTACTTACATTGATGCAAAAGGACAAACCAGGACCACGATGGCCTGGGTTCCACTCTCTAACTAATTTATTCAGGACTGCAGGAATTGCCATGGAGGACTGTTAGTAACACCAGTTACTAATAGTGGTTGTTCCAAAAATAGATTTGGAGCAGAAATCTCACAGTTTGGTTATGGTATCTAATCTAATTGCACAATCGACACCGTTTTCATACACACATTTTCTTGCTAACATATGGTTATGTGTGCCTGATATGGAAAACTTTATTTTTGTAAATATATATATTTTTTTAAGATTTATTTAAAAAAAAGACGTACAAAAATAAAATGTTTAGGGGGAGTATTAAAATACTTTCTCAACCGTGGGATGTGATTATTGCAAATAATCCTGATCATATATGGGAAATGATAGGAACTAACTTGTTTAGGTCTGCACATGAATAGGATCTGAAGGACGTTACAGCTATAAGTTAATGATGTGTCGGTAGGTTCAGCCTTCAAGTTGAGTAAACTGTTATCAGGTGAATAATAATAAAGCTACACGGGAATCTGGATCCCCACTGTGTTTTAGGTCTGCACAAGCTGAGTCCGGTCATACATAGGTTGAGAGATTAAAAGACACAGAAAATTTTGTGCATATATATTCAAAAGACACCTAAGAGTGCAAGCTACCAATGTGGGGCCAACAAATCAAGTGAGCAACAAAAGACACGCAATGTTAGTGACGTGCAAATATATATAAATTTCTCAACAATCAGATGATCAACTTCTCTACTTATGGAAACATAGACCTGAAGCTCTCGTCATCTGATTGAGATAATGATCATCTTTTCTGCTTATGGAAACAAAGACCTGAAGCTCTCATCATTATATCTCGATAAACCTTGAGGATTGGTAGGCTTATACCTACCACAAGTGGGGTCCACAAAATTTTCGTCAATATTACCAAAAACATGATAATCTCATCACCAAACGTATGTTGAAAAATGAGAGGCATGGACTTAAGAGGACAAACATACCGACAATCGTTCTTAGGTTGTAGCTATCCTCAAGAAAGTTGAAGTGTGGCTAGGCTTTTCGAGTTAGTGTGATCCCATATCTGATCCCTTCTGTATCTCAAAGGTTGACAGCTGTTTAAAAAAAAAAGATTAAAATTAAAAAAAAAAAGACATCTTTATTTGTGTACAGTTGTTATTAAGACGTCCATGTCACACTATTTGTGTCTCAAGCCGTTTGAGATACTTACTTGATTGCACACCATATATGAATATGGTTTTATTTGTACGTTGAATTTGTCTAAAGAAAATCCGGAGTTGTGTTTGTGATTGTGGATAGGTTTCTTCGACTACTTGCTGCAATGATGGCCGATCATCAGTTGAGCAAGATACCAAACCAAAGCACCTGTTTCCTCAAGTTTGCAGAAGACACCAAGATAGGAATCCTCCTCCTACGTCTTTTAAACCACTCAAGCTACCGAGAGTTGAAAAAGTTTGTTCTTGATTTTCAAAGATGATGCATGCAAAAAGGGAGAGATTGTGAGATATGAGTACTCAAAGAACAAAGTGACAAGAACACGTTCAGCAAAGAAAATATGGAAAGCATCAGTCTAGGGGGAGTATTGTTGGGTACCGGCTTTGTAAGTCTTGAATAAATTCCACTTAGTGTTTAAGTTTGACGATTAATATTACAAGTCATAGTCTTATAATTAAACATTACCATACGATGTAGAATAATAAATATTGTGGCTAAATGTTTACGTATGATAATTGATCTAAATATACCAAAGGTTTAATGTGTCATTAACATTTATAGAATTCAAGTCACATTTATAGAATTCAAAGTTGGTAAATTATTTTCATAAAAAATTACATTGAGTTTTAACACAAATAAATGTAGGTCTTGGTTAATAATTTGGGACCAATAAGTATATGTTACTCTGCCAATGATGATATCCCTAATAGTATATATATATATATTATATGCACGATGTATGATTTACTAATAGACTTTTGTAGTCTACAAACATAAATAAATATTGATTTGTAAAGATACATATCATTATTTCATGTGACACCTTGAAATAGGAAATTATTCCACTGTTTTGATGTTGGTTCCTTGGGATCTATGTTAGAGATTTTTATACATAACATATCTTTTATGTGTGTTTGATTTGATGAGAAATAATAAAATATCAAGAATCCATTTTGAATAGTTAATATGAATGGACACTTTTTGTCATGAAAATAATGGTGAAAGGATTATGCATATTGTGTAAAAGCTTATTATTTTTTTGAACGTCTAGAATCCATTTTCACCATGAACATGCCTTAGAGTTTCTTGACATGAATTCTATTCTATTGAGAATTAAAAAAAATAATAATAAGAAAATAAAATTGTGTACATATAAATGGAGTCACATACCAAAACACAAAATGATAATATTCAGGATGACACCACACTTGATAACTTGAGTTCTTGATCAAATAACTTGAAAGAATGAAGAATGGTGGTTGTATGTGTGGTGAATAGGGTAGTGTTAGGGGCTGCCCAAAATTTGAAGATTAAACGAAATACAAGTGTTTTTATCTAACTTAGTTCAAGAATGATCAAGAACTATTTACTATTATGGTGAACTATATATGTTTAGAATGTAATGAGACTTTGATGGCCATAAAATGTTGGTTACAAAATTGAAAGCTGCGACGGTTTCAAAATTCTGAGCAGAGTTACATGTAGTTGAAGAAGACTTTAAATTAACATTTACTAATTAAACGTCAACGTAACTTATAGATATTTAGTATTTTATAGTTATGAATTTTCATATATAAAATTCTACCTCGAACGTTTTGTTATAATTTTTCATATTGGATTATTGTCACTTTAGGTGCCTAAAGTTATAAATAAATTATTAGGAAAAAATCGTGAATGTTACAACATATATCTTGAATATGCAAATAACAAACCTAGCGACTTGAGAAGCAATATCTTCACGAACCGGCACAGTCCAAGCGTAGCCATTCATAAATTTAATCTTGATTTTCATTGATTCATTTAAGTTGGCAAATTCAACAATCGTATTAGGAATTATCTACAGAGTAATCACAATTACATAAAGAAAAAAAATACAAATTACATTACATGTAGCAAACAAATAGCATGTAAGGTAAGAAAAAATAAAAAAAGGGAATAAACATACCTATTCATGTGCAACATTGCATGCAAAGCCAGGTAAACCATCATAGTTTGATACTTCAAATTGTTGCATATTCAAACACTTAGGTTCTTGTAAAACCATTTTAGGTTCTTCCAAAACATTGTCAGTAAGGACATTGTATAATTTCATTTGACGGCCACTCTTGTTAAAAGTAAAAACATTAAATGGTTGAAATCCTTTTTTTTCAAAACAAATAAAGTCACCAATCTGGAGACAAAGATCATTAAGGAATTTCATCCAACCATTATAAGAACAATAAATAGGACCAATCTTTTTAATTGACACATTCCAATGATGGTCGTCAAATACATACAGCGTAATTGGAAAATTTGGGAGTCCATCGGGATAATGATTAGCAACAAAGGAATAAGGTAGAACCTAATACAAAAATTTTTGAAAACAACGACAATTATAACGTTTTTATAAGGTTTATCTGTAAAATATTTTTAAATGAAAGAAGTAATATTATTATTATCATTGAAATGATATTTAGTTAATGTTGTTACTGATCGAGGATTTCATGACAAATGAGGATTTTTATTGTTATGAATCGGCTTTTAGTTAATGTTGTTACTGATAATATTAAATGATATTGCATTAGTAAGTTCATTACTAATAAGTGTATTGTAACATATGAAAAATAAATAAAGTCAAATAATTGACCTCCAACAAAGTTACCAAAAATTAAAACGAGATAACGCAAATTTTTCAACGACATTTAAATGAAAGACGTATATTATTATCATAATTTCCGAATTATTTTGAATATACTATATATTTTAGGAAGCTGTTAAATAGCTTTAAATTATATTTATTACTAATTAAATGTCGTATTTATCTTATTAAATTAGTGACAAAATTGTCATTATAATGTTTATCATTTACTATAGGGGTGAGCATATAAAAACCGATAACCGGAAAAAACCGAAACTGAACCGATAACCTAATTAACCGATCGGTTACGGATAACATATGGCCAAAACCGAACCATTCGGTTACGGTTTTCCCCTCTTCCGTAACCGAAATAACCAAAACCGAACCGCTAGTTATATACTTAATTATGTTTCATACATATATCCATATATTTGGAATATATTTTCATGTATTTTCCGTATATTTCATGTATCTTTCATGTATATTTATGTATTTGAAATATATTTTTTATGTAACTCATGTATTTTTCATGTATATCCATATATTTGAAGAATATTTTATTTATTTCTGTTGTAAAACAAGCCTAATTGCTAAACAATACAAGAAAGATATGTAGTAGGGAGAAAGATGTTTATATCATTGATAGGTGTGTCTTTTACAATAGAACACAATGACTATATATAGGAGATGAAATCTTTGAGAATAAGCTAATCTATATAAGGTATTGATAACCACAATAATATATATTTATAACACTCCCCATTGGTTATCAATTTAATACGCTTTGAGATGCTGCCTCGTTAAAAACCTTGCCAAGAAAACCCAGTGGGACAAAACCATAGCTAAGGGAAAAAAAGTGCAGCGCGTATTGCCTCCCCTAATGATGTTGCCTCATTAAAAACCTTACTAAGAAAACCCAATGGGATAAAACATAGTGAAGGGAAAAAGAGTGCAACTTGTATAATGCTCCCCCTCATATGAACATCTATTCTCTAAGTGACCGGTATAGATCTCCGTAGAATTTGCTCAAATCTTTTGTAGTCAATGAATTGCGTCTTGATCACTTGACGTGAAAATCTTTAATTCGAACACTGATGTATGATATTCATTCCAAACTTTTAGTCCCTGCTCTCATAAGTACAATTCTTTAACTTGAACTCTGTTTGTAAAACTAATGTCTCCTCTTCTCATAAATAAAGTCACAAGATCAACAAATGTGATGTGTTATATTCCCTGCATCTTCAAGACTAACCAAACTTGTTTTCATGGGTTAGTGAAATATAATCAAATATCGTTCATACCTGAAATATTTGTTTTAACTCATTCTAGTGTCTTCTCGCTTGACATAGGCTATATATTATGATAATAAGTTCATATGGAAGATATAATAATCATGAATACCTAGTAAGACACTAACGCCCATGTGCATTTAACTATGGTACTTCTAGAATGAAAATCTCTATTTTGGTATGAGATGAGAATAATTTTCCATATCAAGTAATTGGACAACCTTTAATGCACTTTAAGTATGAGCTATGTACACTGTAAAATGTCTCACTATCTTTTCAAGATATACTTTGATGGATCGGTAAACATATCATTACACATGTACTCGAATTGTAGGCAAGCAACGAGTGCACTATGTTAATGACTTTCGAAAATCCCCCTTTTAAAAGTTCTACAGAGTCTCTCGATAATGCTAAGACATGAGCACTGTAAACTACGAGTGAACTTTTAAGAGAGAACTTTTGTTAAAAATTGGATAATACAATCAAACATATGTTGCTCTTTATCGGGATATCTCATGAGTCTTACAACACTCAACCCCCTTATTTTAGTCCCTACATATTATATTACCTTTACATAATACTTCTTAAGCTATTGATAGCAATGCTGCAAGCATCATCAATCCATCAAAGACTTTTCCATCTTGACCAATTAAGCAAGTGCATTCACTCTTCAATTGGAAAAACAATAACAACTATTTCTCCAATATATATAGTACCATTCTTATACATTGAAGTATCGTAATCACCAGGTTCAGTTTATTACATGTGGTGTATTGGTGCACAATAATTACATCCTACGATGTTTCATATTACCTTTTAAGCACACAGTTGCTTTAGGATACTCATGAGGAGTTCCACTTATATTCAATTCAATCGTATAACAAACATAACATATTCATAATTGAATATATTTATTCCGATCATAACGTTCTCGGGAACTTACGTTACAAGATTTTAACACATTAAATCCTTCATCAGGTATTTTCATGTAAACTTTCAGTGTCAAGTAAATCATGATATTTATTAGACGCATTTCAATTCTCTCTTTGCATTACCAGACTAATAACATAATGAAAACCATTGTATCCACCACCGGAGAATGTGTCTCCTCATAATCAATTATGGGTCTTTGCGAAATTCTTGTGCCACCAATTTTACCTTATATCATTTTCTTTTCAAATGTTGATTCGCACAAAAGACCTTTTCTTATCTATATGTTTTACAACTTTTTTTGTATGGACTATTGGTCCAAAACTTTCCTTTTCAATAGAGAATTCAACTCTGCCGTATTTACGTCTTTCCATTTTGGCCAATCATTTCTTTGTATTCATTCATAGGCAGATCTTAAATCTTGATCCTCATTTCAAGCGCTACATTACATAAAATTTATAACGACGTCAATTTTATTTCAATTCCATATATTTTGTATACATGATACTAGATAACGAGATCTCTTTATTTTCAAGTACCTGAGGTTCTTCTGGAACCATCATGTCTAATGTCTCTTCAGAAGACCTTTTTACTATAACTTCGACTTGACCATCTTTCTTACTTGCTCCAATTTCTCGAGGATTTTTGTTCTTTGGAATCGACCAGTCTACCACGCTTTAGGCGTGCAGTAGGCTTATTGCCAATATACGATTGTCCTTCCTGGACACTCATCTTAAATGGAGCATTAGCAGTTGGTATATGTGACTTGATTAGCTATTCATCATATTTAGGTCAGTTAATGCGTCTGGTAATTAATTCGCTAATCTCTGTGAATAAATTATCATTTGAAATTCTGGTTCACATTGTTTAGTACGAGGATCAATGATATTTTATTCTAACTCATTTTTATTTCCAACTGCCTTTTATCTCCCCCTAATGTTGGGAATGTTAGTCCATTGAGATGGATATTAATTAATTAAGATGTAAATAAATCTCTTGTTTAAGGCTCTATAAATCATCATATATTCCCAATCACCTTTTCAGGTCCATCTCCGTGCGTCGTGGTGGATCAATTTCAATATATGTCGCACAACAAAAATCTTAGATGGGCAATATTTGGTTCCTGACAAAAACCAACTATAATGGGGAGAAACTATTACCACGTATTGGCTTGATGTGAATAAAGGTTACTGCATGTAAAATTAAATATAAACATGAAGTTTTGCTCTCATGATCGTTGACGTTGCAATCAATAATAGACGTTTTAGTGATCATCTCAATGAAAGCAATATGTGTATGAACATATGCTACTAGTATTTCAATATTTAGGAATTGAATTCACTAAATATGTCATTTTAGAATAATGTGCTTGATATCTTATTAGCTACGCCATATATCACACAAACTTTAGGTTGCGCACTTGATAACCATTTAGACGATCAATTCCAAAATATACAGTGATATTCACAAATATATAATATCGCTTAAGAGCAAATATTACATGCTATGTATCAGATTGAAGAATCTTTAAGTTCTTCATTATGTTCACATCATCATCGACTCGGTGTGGTCTTACCGGTCATGTCAACTAATTAAATAATTATGATCCATAAACTAAACTTCTAGTTTATGATCGAATATGTATTACTTGCACGTATGTAATACAAAACATAAGATATGAAAGAATGTATTGTAACTTCGATATTCAAACCATCATGTTATATAATCACTCCTTTTATTTGCCACATGTGGTGGTCAATCTCATTAGTAGCATAATCATTATTGCATTTTTAATGATCGATCTCATTATTAACTTGGCTATTATTATAGTCATTGATGGTTGATAATATCATGACCATCATTATAACTTCTGATAGTCGATCTCATTATCAACATAACCATCACTGCAATTTTCTCAATTATGTCCAAGATCATGAAATTTTCAATGATCATTATATAATCACATTCATTTCAAAAAATTAAGTAAAACTAACTAAGATTTATTATTTTATTGGACATAAGAATATAAAGTCACTTCAAGCCTTGCATACCACTTTAATGATATTGCTACTTTAAGAGCATATTTCAGGTTTGACAAACAAAATGGCGTTTTATCCAATTTCCGTCATATATAAGCTTTTCTTCTCGTAACATCCATGGACAAGTAATTATATGTCCAAGTCATATAATATTATTGGCCCAACATCTTACGGCCTTTTATAACATGATAATGAGATTCAACGTGTATGACACTTTGGATGTCAAATGTAAATCTTTCATGAGAGTGATAATAAACCATAACTTTACGTTTTCAATTCAATACCATCTATATATATATATATGCACTTATTAAAAAAAACAATAGTGTTATTCTTCCAATAAAACCCATTAAGCATCATTCTCTGCTTAACCAACATCAAGTATGTCATTGACAATATATGAAGAAAACACCATGTTGTTGTGCATCATAAATCATAAATATCATTTATATGTGTACATGAGAAATTCACTCTCGAACTTTTACTAATTCTTTCACACAAATCATATTTCATACAAACGTAATCAAATCTCATACCAATAGTTGACCTAATGTTATCACTTTTAATGAAACAAAAGAAAAAGGATATCTACTTTTCAAATTAGATACGTAGAAATTTAGAAACAAAAGGATGCCAATACTATAATCAATAAGTGAAAAACTAACCATACATATTGATAATAAAATACTTTACTTGTAAGTCCTTTAATTTTTTCTTAAGAGTATTACTAACCAGTTAACACCAAAGTCTAATAATATCACCCGTTAAATCATAAATGATAGCAATTAAGCTTATTCACATTTGGTTAATGTTTTTAAGTCTTAAAAAAATCAATATAGTTTATACAATCCACCGCCATTCTTATTTATCCACATACTATTCAAACATAACTCATCACTATGCTTAAATATAAAGTTATAAATAAAACATAAAGATATGAAAACATAGGGGTGCTTCCAAAAACGTTTACTTTATTTCCTTTTTTATTAAAGCACTTATAACAAACTAAAACTCAAAGCATTGTCGATTATAGATGATTAAAATCTTTTGCAACACCAATTGACGAGTCCTATATATACAGTCGGTTACGGCAGTATAATAAAATAAGTTTCAAATTTATTTAGGACTATTAACAGCCGACCTAATATTCTTTTCTAAGAATTTTCGAAACCAAACGAAACTCCAACAATGTCATCTTATTTTCTTAAATTTTCGATTAACAACATAGTCATCAGAACATAACAAATAAATCACAAAAGTCGTTTGCGTGAAATATAAAATAACACACAGATTTAGTTGATACCTGACTGACCAATAAACAAATTTATCGAACTTTGTGGAAGGACCATATGTGACGGAACAACAACTCTTTTGCATTGCCGGTGACAGTCGGCATAGTACCGAAGGGAAGCAAATAACACTAGGATTTTTTTAGGTGAGCACCTTCGTGCTGATAACGTGTTGTAAAACAAGCCTAATTGCTAAACAATACAAGAAGGATATGTAGTAGGGAGAAAGATGTTTATATCATTGATAGGTGTGTTTTTTACAATAGAATACAATGACTATATATAGGAGATGAAATCATGGTGAATAAGCTAATCTATATAAGGTATTGATAACCACACTAATATATATTTATAACAATTTCATGGTATTTCATGTATTTTTTTGCATTTTTATATATATTTGTATTCTTAAAAATGTTCAAAACGCTTTACTAAGTATTTTAAGTTTATAATTTTGCACAAGTTTTATGTTTGGTTATTAACCAAACATAACCGAAACCGAACCGATAACCGACATATTAACCGAAGTAACCGAACCGACGTAACCGAACGGTTTCGGTTATGAATTTTCCTAAAACCGAACTTCAGTTATCGGTTTCGGTTATATGTAAAAACCGAACCGAACCAACATTTGCTCACCCTTAATTTACTAATTAATATAGAATCGAATGATTGATTCCTTTATCATTAATTTACATCTGAATGTGGGTAAATGTTAAATAATACATTAATCTCTATTAATTACAATTTAACTCAATTCTTTCAACGATTGAACTCCGTAACATGTTGACATTTTTTAGCATTTACTAATTAATAAAGAATCGAATGATTGATTCCTTTATCATTAAT
Source organism: Ambrosia trifida (assembly GCA_028751855.1). Taxonomy (NCBI): domain Eukaryota; kingdom Viridiplantae; phylum Streptophyta; class Magnoliopsida; order Asterales; family Asteraceae; genus Ambrosia; species Ambrosia trifida. The sequence continues at coordinate 96,725,400 of CM054127.1, forward strand.
TGACAATTGAATGTGGGTAAATATTAAATAAATAATTAATCTCTATTAATTTTTATTTAGCTCAATTCTTTCAACGATTGAAGTCCCTAATATGTCGACACTTTTAAAACTAATTTAAAGGTTTTGTTGCTCGGTAATTTTTAAAACTTTTCAACAACCACATGTAGACCAACCAATACAACATTTAAGCTTTAATAAATTGGTTGATTTCATTCGCAGTGTACGTCCATATATATACACATTATTACACAATTGTATCCTAGTCTATACATGGTAAAAAAAAAAAGTTGACATCCAAAAATATAAACAATGCATTTAATAATGCTAAAATGATGAAGATGAGGAGATGTTTGAGGTAATCGGATAATAATGAGGAGATTATTGTGTATATAATTTCTAGGAGCTAAATATGGAGAGAATATCTCAATTTATACGGTGATAATAATTATTAACAACACCTATCATGAATTTTCATTTAAAATGTATTTAAATGAGTAATTTAATATGATTATCTTATAGTCTATACATGGTAAATAATTGACATTAAAAAAGGTGATCAATGAATTTAATGCTCAAATAATGATGACGAGGAGATGATTGAGGTAATCGGATAATAATGAGTAGATGATTGTGTAGATAATTTGTAGGAGATAAATATGGTAAGAATATCGAAATTTATATGGTCGTATTAATTATTAATTTAAATAATGATTTTTCATTTAAAGGTATTTAAATGAGTAACTTAATATTAATGTATCCTAGTCTATACATGATAAAGAATTGACATTCAAAAAGGTCATCAATGCTTTTAATGCTCAATAATGATGATGAGGAGATGATTGAGGTAATCGTATAATAATGAGGAGATGATTGTGTAGATAATTTATAGGAGATAAATATGGAGAGAAAATGCTTCAATTTATATGGTGCTAATAACTATTCATTTAAATCGTGAATTTTCATTTAAAGGTATTTAAATGAGTAAGTTAATATGATTTTCTCGTAGTCTAAACATGATAAAGAATTGACATTCAAAAAGGTGATCATTGCATATAATGCTCAAATAATGATGATGAGGAGACGATTGCGATAATTGGATAATAATGAGGAGATGATTGTGTAGATAATTTCTAGGAGATAAATATGGAGAGAATATCAAAATTTATATGGTCGTATTAATTTTTTGTTCAATCATTTTGCAGAATGAGACATCCAGTTGTAGAGATGGAGAATGATTGTAATGCTTTATTAGGAAAGTCTTTGGACTAACATAGTTGAAAATAATATAGAAGATTGCAAACCACAAATCATTAACAACTATAGACCATCCATTAGTAAAACAAAAAACATTAGCTATCAACTCTAATTGGACCAACCAAGATTGTCTTTCATATGTCGCTACTATAACACACTGTTGTGTATGTTTTTAGACAACATAAATTTGTTCATGGCTTTCGGCACAGTCTGGAAAATCACGTAAAAAACAATATAAATAGGCATATAAACATAAAAATATAAAACATACCAAAACTGTTGACGAAGGGTCATGCAAAACCTTAAAGAATTGAGGTCCATTATGATAAGACATAATAGCGTTTCTGTGTTCGGATCAAATCCTGTTTTTTGTTTGTATTTCAAATAAGAAATATAAAGCGATTCAAATGTCAAAATAAAGTTATGTATCATCGTATATAATGTTAAGGAAAATAAGAAATATTATCAATTTGTATATTAAAACGATAACACTAACGCAACAATAAGTAAGGAAAATAAGCATACAATGAATTAGGGGTGCTTAACGGGTCGGGTTCGTGGGTCCAACCCGATCCGAGCCCGAAAATTTTACATGAACCCGAACCGAACCCAAAAATTGTGACATACAAATGAACCCGAACCCGACTTGAATATTCTCAGGTTGACCCGAACCCAACCCGTTCAACCTGATTTTTTTTATTTTTTTCGAAAACTAGTGTATTAAAATTAAAATTTTACTACATAAAACACTAACATATATAAAACATTTATGTTTTATTTATAAAATCTCATACCAATTTCTATTTTAAGTAATAAGTGTAGCATAAAATTCCTTTCAATTTAATTTATAACATAAAACATATTGTAAACAAACAATATATAGTATAAATAGGTTAAACGGGTCAACCCGTCAACCCGCCCGGATTGACCCGAACCCGACCCGAACCCATTTAAACTAAACCTAAACCCGATAATTTAGTGTTAGGTTCGGGTCGTGTCAGAAATTCTCACCCCTACATTGAATGCTAATAAGAAGCAGAAAAAATGAATCTTACATTGCATCAGTTATGAACTGATTCTATATCAGTTGAAATCCTCATCAAGAATATTAGTACAATTGTTGTTTATCTTTGGACAAACAATAAATATTGTTCACCTTTTAATAAAAAAAAAAGTCATTGCTTGTTTTTGAATCGATTAAGATCCTCATCAACTAATTTAAAAATTGATAAACTTTGTAAATAACAGAACAATTATTGTTTCTCGTCGGACAAAGAAAAAACAATTGAGGATCGGTTGGAAAAACATTGATAAAGTTTTAATAAAAAAATCCAGATTTCAAATCGGCATACAACATATTGGTCTTGAATCGGATATATTTGAGCATTATTATTGGATCTTATGTATTGAAACACAAAAAAAATATGATTAACAATAAAAAAAATCAACTAAAACATAATAAAATGAGTCGGATAAAATAGATTATAGGATCGATAATTACGTTGCTAAAGTTGTATGATTATATACTATGGAATACTTTGAATCGGTTTAATCGATTCAACAATATGGGTACAAATCTTGTTTATCATCGGACAATGAAAAAAAAAAGTTATGAAAATATCCGGAGGAGGATAGCACGTAGATTGAATGATAAAATTCGATTGAAGATGTTTAATCGGTTTTGGAGAATCAAAAGATATTGGTTGAATGGAGGAGGAGGATAGCAAACTTTCATAGGAAGAATTGGAGAGTTAAGAGAAGGGAGAATGAAAAAAATAAAAACACAGTTTATATAGTGTAAATTCGAAGCTCTATTTCTCAGTTGGATCCATGAGGAGACTCTCTAAGGCCTCCATTCGACCCAAGACTATTCTTTATTATATAGATAGATATAGATAATATATATATATAGGTCAATTATAAAATGAAAACCCGTTTGAGTTGAGAAAACCCTCGAAAACCCATGTAAAAAACATTTTTTTATTTGAAAAAAATAACAAATGTAAAATACATGTTTGTAAGCGTTTTGGGCCAAAAAAATAAAAAAGCGCCGTTGGGATTTTTTAAAAAAAAAAATAAACAAAGTTGCTAAAAATATAGGTAAATAGCTGAAAACATATGTTTTTTTAGCAACTTTGTTTATTTTTTTTTAAAAAATCCCATCAGCGCTTTTGTTATTTTTTTTTTGCCAAAAATGCTTATAAACATGCATTTTACATTGGTTATTTTTTTCAAAAAAAAAATAATGGTTTTTACATGGGTTTTCAAAGGTTTTTCAACTCAAGAGGGTTTCCAAAATATCCTTTCCCTATATATATATATATATATATATATATATATATATATATATATATATATATATATATATAGGATTTGGATCATTTGAGAACCACCATTTAGGGAGAGAACCAAAGAACCAAGTGTGAACACAAAAACCCCTCCACCAAAAAATAAAAAAAATAAAAAATTATATAACCTAAAAAAAATAAAAAAATAAAAAAAGTAAAAACACCAAAATGTTTTTTTAGTGTTAATCTTTCTAAAAAAAATAAAAAAATACAAAAAAAATGGCCTTTATTACGTCATATTTGTGTCAGGTCTGATGCACATATGCATTTTGCTGTTATATATATATATACATGCATATACTGTATGCACATGTGCATTTCACTATTAGAGCACACTTTTAAATAAATTATCAATTTACCATATTGAAATGATCATTAAATGGACGTGATATGATATATAAGGTGGAAAAAAATTATCTAATGATCATTAAATAGAACCAAAATGCATTTCACTATTATAGTTAGGTTTTTTTTTCATGGGTTTAGCTTTAGGGTTTAGTTTTTAGGTATGATGGGAGGGGAGTTAGGTTTTTTTGGGCGATGGGGTGGTAGGTTTAAGTTTTTAGGGTTGGTGGTGAATAAACGTAAAAAAAACCTCTATATAAAACTATAAAATAAGATAATTGTACTACATACACATGTGCATTTCACTATTATAGTTAAGTTTTTTAATGGGTTTAGCTTTAGGGTTTAGTTTTTGGGTATGGTGGAAGAGGGGTATCTTTTTAGGGGGATGGGATGGAGCGTTTTGGTTTTTGGGGGGTGTGGGGTTAGCTGCACATGTGCATTTCACAATTAGGGGGGGGGGGTGTTGGGGCGGTGTGGGGGATGGGGGTTTTAGGTTTTTAGGGGGTGAGGTGGATGGGTTTAGGTTTTTAGGGAGTGGAGGTGGGGTTTTTAGGTTTTTTTGTTTGTGTTCACACTGGTTCTCTGGTTCTCTCCCTAAAGTTGGTTCTCGTATGATCCCTACCCTATATATATATATATATGTAAGTAAAGGATCCTGTAAGAAAATTGGTTTGTGTGAGATGTGTGAGAAAGATTAAGAATTGACAAGTAGCTACAATGTTTTTGATTTTGGAATGATGTTTTGGTTTGTTTTGGCTTGAAAAACATTTAACACAACTATATACAAAATTTAAAACACAATTTAATGTATTATAGTCATTAAATTTAAATTATAGATAAAAGACACTATTAATTACTTAAAACACTCTACTTAATGTTCTTGATTTAGTGTTTTAAGTTTTAAGCCTTAAATACATTGTTTTTGGTTATTAATTGTTATGTTTGGTGTTTTTCTAGTCAAAACAATCCAAAACATCATGAATACGTCCAAAAAATGATGCATACGTATCAATTTTAAATCCTTCTCACACTTCTCACAAAAACCTATTTTCCTACAGGAACCCTACCATATACATATAGATTTACTAGATTATATCCCGAAAGATTTTTGGAATAAACATATCTAATATGTAATGATAAAATATGGGTTATGATGAAACATAGAAATTAATTTACTACAATATGAGAAAATAATAATTTGAATCATGCGAATAAGAATGAAAATGTATATTAAAAAGGAGATGTATGTTTGGATGCAGAGCAGAGCCAGAAACAACCATTGCAGGGCGTGATTAAGGCTTGGTCTTGAAGGTGTGTTTTTTTAAGGAGTGGTTTAATCTATTTTGCTCAAGATGAAAATAGAATTCCTAGTTTGAACATGATTAGTGATGTCACACCCTCAAATTTCCACTACGGGGTTTATACCGCGAGGCGCATGACATACCAGGATCCCATAGCCATATGTCATATAAACGAACTCTAAATGCCCAAACCATTTAGTTCGTTTTCAAAAATTAAGTTTAGCGTTTACCCAAAAATTTTAGTTAAGTTGCGGAAGCGTAAACCAGACATAGATAGTTTAAAACCTTGCGCAAAACAACGCACCCAATATAAACCATATGAAACAAAATGTAAAACCAAAGATGGAATTTAGATGTATGCCTAGACCCAAATGCAGTGAAGTGTGTAGTGCTTTCTAATCGTGGCATCGGAAGCTAACTACCTGCAAAAGCATGTATATCGTGGGTCAACAAACAATGTTGGTGAGTTCACAGTTTAGATAACAGGTGTAAAGTTGTCAAAAACCCAAATGTTAAAGTGTCATCAGTTTAAGCTTGTCAGGGGTAGCTAGTCCACTCATTGTAACTAAACAGGTGATTACTGGGAACATACAGAAGTTGTTAATTTGCCTTAGTACTAGTGTCTATCAACACCAGCAAGTTTTTGTCCTCAAGAGCGTGGTCAAAAGTTCATGCCTGTGACACAAGCACCTCACGCATGAGGTTGCTGCACAACCTAATAGCGCTATCAACTAATACCTCGTTCGCCTCCAGCGATTAACCCAATAATATGTAAGGACTTTAAGTGATAGAGTGTGTTTAGATCACAAAGGACAGTAAAAGTTGTAAACTGATAAAAGCGCGATCCACATAAGGAATCGTATAACCCGACCCACACAAGGAGTCAAAATCCGACCCACAAAAGGAGTCAAAACCCGACCCACACAAAGATTCATAGCACCGCAAAACCCGAGATGTGAAAGTAGTCCCAAACTGGACTAGAAAACGTTAAGTAAGTTGTCTCAAACCTGAGTCGCATGCTTTTGAGAAAAGAGTAGTGAAACTAACCTTAGGATGCAAGCAAATAATCCAAACTTCACAAATAGGATGTGTTACTGACCCTATTACATGGGTCACTAAGTGAGTATATGTGTAATATCATTACACCATATGACCCGTTTGTCCAAGACGTTTCAAAGTTCAAAACCGTGTAAGTGACACCTAATGATTCTAAATGCACAAGTAAACTCAACGGACCCGGTGGTGAACACAATAATTAACATTGGATATGCACTTCATATACACCTTATATAGGTGCTCATACAAGTTCAAGTCAAATACAAATCATACAAGAATCCAAATAGCCACATAAGTGTATATTACATAATCTGCGTTTTTAGGACAAAATATGCGCTGTAAGAACCAATTTATTAAAAATACATATCCAGTGAATTAGACTCCCAATATTTTACAAAATATTCCAGGCGTCTACGAGACAAGTCCATATTTTTATTTCGTGATAAAACAATACACAAAAATTATGAAAAATCACACAATCAAACTATATCCAAAAAATACTCACAACAGATCAGATTAATAGAAAAAATCCCAAAAATTGTGTATTCATTCAAACGGGATGAATCCATTTGAAAAAGTCAAGTTTCATCAATGTTGACCTAATGTCCAAATTTCATAATCTAACACTTTGTGAAACTCAAGTTATGATCGTTTAAAGTTGACCCAGTTTACAAATCCGAAAATCTGGTATGACCTTTAATCAAAGAAAATTCCAAAAACCTATCAAACGACGTCCAAAATAGATGATTTTACCCATTATGAAAAGATAAGACCATGTACAATATTTTCATGCAAAGAAATCATCAAAAAAAAATACATTTTAACATCACGTTACAGCCTCTGCAAGTCGACCCAATCATTCTGTCTAGATTCTAAATCATGCATAAACCCTAGTTTTAACCATTATCTACGCATATAATCGATCAATAATACTCAACAATCATCCTACGATATCAATAAGACATAACCTGATCAAAAACTAGCAAGATACAAGTTAAACATCATTAATCATAAATCCTAGAAGGCTAAAACATCAAGAACATGCAAACTCATGCATTACATACAATCATTATCACATAACATCATGTTTAACCCCATCAATCTTTATGAATAATAAGTTTTAATCTTTATGAAAACATTTCAGACCTGGACAAACTCGGTTATGATGTTTTAAAACATATTAGAGAAGATTAAAACATAAGAGATTGAATATTATACCGAAAGCACTTCAAAACCACCAACCGATTGCTCTTCAAGCTTCCCGAATGGTGTTCTTGAGCCTTAGCAGGTGTTTGAGGTTAATATTTTCGTAAATAGGCAGTAGGGGCGATTAGGGTTAGGGTTATGAGGTTGTTGGGGCTTAAGATTGCTTAAATAAGGGCATTAAGTCGGTTTTAACACATCAAGTCCTTGTGAGCGACCGCTCGGTCAGAGTGAGCGGCCGCTCACTCAGCCTCGGGTGGCTCGGGGTGCTCTTCTCCAGTGTATTGCGTGTTTTCTTTGACGTTTTCGCTATTTTGGACCATATCAAGTGTAACCCCATGTGTTAAGACCCCAACCATCCTAACGGTTCATCCATTACGGTTTTTAATAACGCGTTCGGTTTAAGTTCACGTAATCACATACAGTTTGCGCATAGTTTCACAAAAACATGTAATTGTAATAAATCTCAATCAATCAATTCACAATTATCTAATTTCACAATTCACCAACATGTAACACCCCAACCGATGGCGGAATCATCGAGATGCCACGTAGTGACGATTGTTCAAAAGCTCATGGTACTAAAATGTAAATATTATTGAATAATCAAAATTGTCTTACATGGAAATGGAAATTACATTGTCTAAATGAAATGTAAATATTGAAATAACTGAATTGAAATAAAACACTAAATGTCTCTTGCTAAAGCACTAGATCAAACTGCACCTGAAACATGTACAAAAATAGGTTTGGTCAACATATGAAATGTTGGTGAGCATTCCTAAATTTGATATATATAGTAGGTTAAAACGTTATACAATTCAAGTGCAAGCTACAGTGCAAATATGTAAACTATGTATCATACAAATGAGCGAAATCAACCCTGTGACTGTATAATGTACTGTATGAACTGTAGTGTACTCAACCAATAAATGGATGATAACTTAACACTGGCCACGGATTCTCCGATGAAAAAGGGGGAGAATCAATCTAGGCGGGTTGTCAATCCAAATAGTGCTATCCAATGTTAAGGTCGGCTTGTACCATGTTAATGATTTCACTAAGTACAAATGTAATCCACATGTATTGTCTAAGCATAAAGCACATTGTAAGCAATGCACATAGTACTAGAATTGTATTGTAAAAAAAATGTAAACTTGTATTTGAAATTGTAATAGTGTACATGTAACACCCCAAAAATGTATAAAAAGCAAAAAGGGGTAGGAATACTCACAGTTCACGTAATAACTTGAATTTGAACTTGGACAACGAAATATGAATTGAGATTATCCCCAAATGATCAACCTAAAGTATTCGATAATGTGTAAGGGAAATAACTCTAGGATACATGTATTTCTAGGGCTTCGAATTGGGGATAAATGCTTATTTAATTAATTAATGAATTGTTTATTAAATATATGAAATTTAATAAATAAATAAATAAAAGTCTCTTTGTAAAATCTTAAGTTGAATATAATCATAACATAAGGTTTTGAGTATGAAAATAATTTTTATAAAATTATTTTCTTGAAAATAGAATATTTAATCTAATTATTTCAATTTGTCAAAATATGACTTTAATATCTAAAAATATTAAAATCAAAGAATTTCTGGATAAAAATTTGTATTTCAGTTCTAGATAGTTAGAAATAATTTATATAAAATTTTGGTGCAAAAATATTGAAAAATGAATTTATTTATGATTAAAACTAACAAAAATTAATTAAAAATATAAAATAAATGGTTTTTCTGAAATAAAAATATTTTCTGGAATGTTTAAGAATATACAAGTTTAGGATAATTTTTGTGAGATTTAATAAAATCGTTTAGATATTTTTATAGAATTTAATAAACATAAATGAATAAACTTGTATTATTAATAATATATATTAAATAAATTATTTTTGAAAAACTAAAATTTGGGTGATGAACTTTATCACTTGAAGATCATATAATAAATTTTGTAGAATTAATAAAATAGTTTTAGTATTTTAAAACGATTTTTAAAAAAAATGGAGATAATATAAGTATAAGGAATAATAAAAAAAAATGTTTGTTTAAGGTGGGATTCGAACCCTGGCCCATGGCCGGTTCGACCCTTTCTTCACACGCGTGTATACCAGCTGGTCTATACCAGCTGGTCGTATGATTATGAATTGATAATAATTATATACGATAGCTGGTTAAAGTGTTCTTCCCCAATTCTAACATTTCGAGCCCTAATTTCCAAATCAACATAATTGGTGATCATTAGCCCCTAAATCCTTGGGGCTAATGATCACAAGGTGCCGAAGGTTATAACCCACAAAAAAAGACTTACAATCAGCTCGTAATCGGGTCTGCGAGTGCTTGTCCAAGAATACGAAAAAAAAATGATCAAAGGCTTCAAAATCACGTTCTTTAACAGAAATTGGAGTTGAGGGAATGTTAATCGGCGAGTAAGGATGGTGTAGAGAGGTTCAATTTATAGTAGAAGGCTTGGATTGAAGATTTGGTAAGTTTGACTCGTTTAGTCAAACTCGCGTGTGATTAATCCCAATCAAGACGGTGTTAGCGTGTAATGATGAGCGGGAATCATTGCTGGTCCATGGTCGTTCTTTAATTTTGTCAAAGCTTCCAAGATTAAGCTTGATGGTGCGTAAATTCCGGGTCAACAATTGGGGGTGGTCGCATACAGTAGCAACCAAGGGAAAGGAGAAAGGGACGTGAAAACGGGGTTAAATATTATTGGGGTTGGGTTTGTTTCAGAAATGAGCTGTAGCTCGAGTGGTTAAGGTGCGAGTGTGACTAGGCTGTTGCTCGGGTTCGAGTCCCGCAGCAGCTTTTATTTATTTATTTTTTTTTTTTTGATAGGAGGAAAGGGAGAGGAAGTGGGCCTGTGGGCTCAGACCTTTGGGTCGTGTAATGGGCCAGAAGAAGGAGAAGGGGTGGGTTATGGTTTGGTTGGTTAATGGGTTTATAGATGGTGAGAAGAGAATGAAAAGAAAAAAAATATATATCTATATAATCTGATTTTTTTTTATTATTATTATTATTATTATTATTAAAAAGATATATATATATATAATGAAAAGTGACGGATGTCACAGCATCCCCTACTTTTAGAAACTTCGTCCCGAAGTTATTAGAAACATCGGGTTATGGAGGTTTGGGTAAAACTTAAGATAACTGTGGTTTGGAAAAAAAAAATATTTGAACGATTTGGATAAGTGGTTTGCTAGGTGTGAGTTAAGGATTGGATTAGGTTTGTCTCGAATAATAAGGAGAATAAGAATCTAGTAAATCACTAAGTTTCAAGTTTTAGGGATCCTAAGATATATGTACGTGTTGATTGTCTACAGAAAGACTAAATAGATTACCAAATAACCAGAGTTTGTTCCTGGTCCGACTTCCAATCTCGCTTTCAATGCATCATTAGTGTTTGTATACAGGGTGTACCGCAGCTAACCCACCACACCTTTGATACCTTGAAAACGTACTGGACGCCTACCAAAAAAACTCTAATAGAATTTCACACTACCCTAACGCACCTGTAAATTCATGATTACGTTCCGGACCGGAATCATCAATTTACCTTACATTAGGGTTTTGTGTCCTTCTATGACCCCACCGATTGTTGAGCAGGTTCGATAGCCTCCACCAGCCGTGGAGTGGGTTGTAGGGCCCCTCCCGACTGTTTGAAAAGGCATAGTGACCCCTACCAATCGTTGAGTATGTTCGATAGCCTCTACCAGTCGTGGAGCAGGTTGTAGGGCCTCTCCCGACTGTTGAAAAGGCATGATGACTTCTATTAAGTGCAGCGATTATTATTCACATAGATTGCAAATTGATAGCATGTTTATGCAAGCAAGTTTGTAAGTACTACAACCATTAAGTGTAAGTGTTATCATGAATAATTAAACGTTTACGAGTATCATGAATAATTAGATGTTCAATGCGTAGTCAAATTAAGGGAAACAATCTAGTTTCATGTAATAACTAATGATGTTTTCTTAGAAAAGCATCTGTAAGTTCAAGTATCAAGTCCAAACGTTTTCAAATAAATGTAAGGTAGAGTCTTGTATGTTAAACGTAATCAATATAATAAATTTCCAATCTGTGTTAATACACAATAATACGCAAGGAAATTTCTAGATGTTGTATGCTAATGAGTGTGGCAAAATTGGGTACAAAATGATAATAGGATCAAGAAAATGAAAACATAGGTATTGGATTTCTCGAGTCTTGGGAAGATTTCATCCATGGCTTAACTAGTGGGATTAACGTCATCCTGATCAGTTATTTCGTTGGTATTGATATTGAAAGCTCGTCCATGTGCCACCAGGTTTACATTGTTCAGTTTGGGACATTGAGGTAGCATGTGGTTAGGGTCTCTACAATGATAACATGCCCGACCATTAGTAATCTGTAGTGGTTCTTGGGCAGCTGTTTGATGATTACTCCGTGTCCCAACCATTACTCGACAAGTGGTAACAAAGTGTCCAAACCTTCCACATCTAGTGCATTGACGGCATGGAATATTCGCAGGGTGATGATATTTGCAGGTGTTGCATTGAGGATGGATTCCCGTGTAGGCTTTCTTGATAGGAGGTTGAGTCACAGGATCCACAACAATATGGTTCAGATTATCGCCCATTCGTTTCTTAGAGTTCGAAGCAGTAGTGGCGGCCTTCGCTAAAACAGTCTTAGGTTGTCCAACAACATTGGTGGTTTTCTCAGTAGGTGTCTTGGTGCCCTTCCTAACTAAGTTTCCTTTCCTTACGTGTTTGTCTGTTAATGTGGCTGCAAGTTGGATGGCTTCTTCTACCGTAGTGGCTTTACCTCCAGTGACAACGTCTTGAATCAGGTCAGGTAATCCCTCGATATATTTTTCGATTGCTCGAGAGACTGGGGTGACCATGTGTGGAACCAGTATGCTAAGTTCGTGATATCGGGTATTATACGCAAGATTCTCGCCACTGTCTTGTTTCAGTCCATGGAACTCTTCCTCCAGTTTCCTGATTTCGTTCCTAGGGCAGAATTTGGCGATCATGAGTTCCTTAACATCTGCCCAAGATAATGATAAAGCAATATCAGCTCCTTGATTGCGCTTTTCACCATTCCACCAGGTTAGCGCCCCCTTTTGAAGGACACTAGTAGCATAGCGAACGCGGAGTTCATCAGGACATTCACTGTTCACAAAGGTACTCTCCATGCTTTCAAACCATTGGAGGAGGCCAGTAGCACCCTCCTCACCAGTGAATTTTGTGGGGTTGCAGGAGTTAAAGTGTTTGAAAGTGCACCGAAATTGAGTCGTACTCCCTGTGTTGGCACTGTTACTATTCTGGGTTATATCACTGACAAGGTTTGGGATCACTGCAGCAATTTGCTCGGCGACTAAAGATGCGAGGCGACGATCAGAACGTCGTCCAGAAGCACGAACAGGGCGTTGGCTGGCATCACGGAGCATGCGGCGAGCAGACATCTATGAGATAGTTAATTAATAATCATGAGATTAGAAAGTGTAAGTGTATAATCATACAGATGATTATGAAGATATGATCCTGTAAGTAATCATGATATGCAAAGTATTGTATATGAAATGAGAGGGTATTATTGAAAAAGCTTGCATAAAATGCTTGGAGTGCCCTTGTCTAGCTGTAAAGCCCAACAAGAACGTTGACTTTTCAAAGGAATTAAACCCAATGGTGATCAAAGAAGACATGCTTTAGCCTATAAGTGGACACTCACTCCAGGAATCCCCAGGTAAGCATAACAGGTCCGTAAATTGATTTATGCGCTATGCTTGCCTATGCCAGAAAACCCAGTGTACAGGCATCCACCCTTCCAGATTGCACGTGTCCTTATCACACTCATTAAAGTTCAACAACTTTGAAGGAGCAAAAATACGAGTAGGCATTATGTCTAAGAGTGTCTTCATGAAAGGTACTGTTCCTGTTCCATAATGATGTAGACTTTCCACTTCTTGTAGGACACCATCTCTATGCACCATGAGAAGAATGGAGAGAGAAGAAGGGAAAGATAGAAGAAGGAAAGTAAAGGGAATTGAGGGGTAAGGTAATTCAGGAAATATTATGCATGAAAGTTGAAGTTTGGTTATAGTCTAGGCCTTTTTATCTAATAACCTAGTTCCCTATAACCATGGCTCTGATACCAATCTGTAACACCCCAACCGATGGCGGAATCATCGAGATGCCACGTAGTGACGATTGTTCAAAAGCTCATGGTACTAAAATGTAAATATTATTGAATAATCAAAATTGTCTTACATGGAAATGGAAATTACATTGCCTAAATGAAATGTAAATATTGAAATAACTGAATTGAAATAAAACACTAAATGTCTCTTGCTAAAGCACTAGATCAAACTGCACCTGAAACATGTACAAAAATAGGTTTGGTCAACATATGAAATGTTGGTGAGCATTCCTAAATTTGATATATATAGTAGGTTAAAAAGTTATACAATTCAAGTGCAAGCTACAGTGCAAATATGTAAACTATGTATCATACAAATGAGCGAAATCAACCCTGTGACTGTATAATGTACTGTATGAACTGTAGTGTACTCAACCAATAAATGGATGATAACTTAACACTGGCCACGGATTCTCCGATGAAAAAGGGGGAGAATCAATCTAGGCGGGTTGTCAATCCAAATAGCGCTATCCAATGTTAAGGTCGGCTTGTACCATGTTAATGATTTCACTAAGTACAAATGTAATCCACATGTATTGTCTAAGCATAAAGCACGTTGTAAGCAATGCACATAGTACTAGAATTGTATTGTAAAAAAAATGTAAACTTGTATTTGAAATTGTAATAGTGTACATGTAACACCCCAAAAATGTATAAAAAGCAAAAAGGGGTAGGAATACTCACAGTTCACGTAATAACTTGAATTTGAACTTGGACAACGAAATATGAATTGAGATTATCCCCAAATGATCAACCTAAAGTATTCGATAATGTGTAAGGGAAATAACTCTAGGATACATGTATTTCTAGGGCTTCGAATTGGGGATAAATGCTTATTTAATTAATTAATGAATTGTTTATTAAATATATGAAATTTAATAAATAAATAAATAAAAGTCTCTTTGTAAAATCTTAAGTTGAATATAATCATAACATAAGGTTTTGAGTATGAAAATAATTTTTATAAAATTATTTTCTTGAAAATAGAATATTTAATCTAATTATTTCAATTTGTCAAAATATGACTTTAATATCTAAAAATATTAAAATCAAAGAATTTCTGGATAAAAATATGTATTTCAGTTCTAGATAGTTAGAAATAATTTATATAAAATTTTGGTGCAAAAATATTGAAAAATGAATTTATTATGATTTATTTATGATTAAAACTAACAAAAATTAATTAAAAATATAAAATAAATGGTTTTTCTGAAATAAAAATATTTTCTGGAATGTTTAAGAATATACAAGTTTAGGATAATTTTTGTGAGATTTAATAAAATCGTTTAGATATTTTTATAGAATTTAATAAACATAAATGAATAAACTTGTATTATTAATAATATATATTAAATAAATTATTTTTGAAAAACTAAAATTTGGGTGATGAACTTTATCACTTGAAGATCATATAATAAATTTTGTAGAATTAATAAAATAGTTTTAGTATTTTAAAACGATTTTTAAAAAAAATGGAGATAATATAAGTATAAGGAATAATAAAAAAAAATGTTTGTTTAAGGTGGGATTCGAACCCTGGCCCATGGCCGGTTCGACCCTTTCTTCACACGCGTGTATACCAGCTGGTCTATACCAGCTGGTCGTATGATTATGAATTGATAATAATTATATACGATAGCTGGTTAAAGTGTTCTTCCCCAATTCTAACATTTCGAGCCCTAATTTCCAAATCAACATAATTGGTGATCATTAGCCCCTAAATCCTTGGGGCTAATGATCACAAGGTGCCGAAGGTTATAACCCACAAAAAAAGACTTACAATCAGCTCGTAATCGGGTCTGCGAGTGCTTGTCCAAGAATACGAAAAAAAAATGATCAAAGGCTTCAAAATCACGTTCTTTAACAGAAATTGGAGTTGAGGGAATGTTAATCGGCGAGTAAGGATGGTGTAGAGAGGTTCAATTTATAGTAGAAGGCTTGGATTGAAGATTTGGTAAGTTTGACTCGTTTAGTCAAACTCGCGTGTGATTAATCCCAATCAAGACGGTGTTAGCGTGTAATGATGAGCGGGAATCATTGCTGGTCCATGGTCGTTCTTTAATTTTGTCAAAGCTTCCAAGATTAAGCTTGATGGTGCGTAAATTCCGGGTCAACAATTGGGGGTGGTCGCATACAGTAGCAACCAAGGGAAAGGAGAAAGGGACGTGAAAACGGGGTTAAATATTATTGGGGTTGGGTTTGTTTCAGAAACGAGCTATAGCTCGAGTGGTTAAGGTGCGAGTGTGACTAGGCTGTTGCTCGGGTTCGAGTCCCGCAGCAGCTTTTATTTATTTATTTATTTTTTTTTTGATAGGAGGAAAGGGAGAGGAAGTGGGCCTGTGGGCTCAGACCTTTGGGTCGTGTAATGGGCCAGAAGAAGGAGAAGGGGTGGGTTATGGTTTGGTTGGTTAATGGGTTTATAGATGGTGAGAAGAGAATGAAAAGAAAAAAAATATATATCTATATAATCTGAATTTTTTTATTATTATTATTATTATTATTATTATTATTAAAAAGATATATATATATAATGAAAAGTGACGGATGTCACACAACATCCGGGGTTCACTACTCATGTATATAGTTTGGTAATTCCCTGAATTACCACTTCATGCAGTTATTAACCTATAACTGTGCAACGTGTGACTTATCTAGCTAACCCTAGTTAAGTAGAATGCCAGGAATGTAACTAAAAGTAACTAGAGCTTAGTCAAAGTGAGAACCTGAAACTGCGGGATATCACATCATCTCCAAGTTGAAAAGAATTTCGTCCCGAAATTCAGTAAGTAAACAGTAAAGCCAGCTTAACAATGTGTGCTTGGTTCCCGGATGTCACATCATCCCCAATTTGAAAGGAATTCCGCCCTGAAATTCACTTTGAGCGAGTTGCTTTATGTTCAGCGTTTAATCTATGCACAGGTTCAGGTTCAGTAAAGAGATGTGGGTATTTGAGCCGCATTTGATCCTTGCTTTCCCACGTATATTCCGGTCCTAGACGGGAATTCTATCACACCATAACAATAGGTATGGTGCTCTGTCTGAGTTTCTTGACGCCCTGCTCAAGAATCTCCACCGGTTCTCGCACGAACCGCAGCTGGTCGTCCACCTGGATCTCCTCCAGTGGCACTACCAGTGTTGTATCAAATAGACATTTCTTTAGATTCGATACGTGGAAGACATTGTGCACCCCACTGAGTTGATCAGGCAGGTTTAACCAATCCTTTCAACAATCTCGAATGGTCCAATGTATCGCGGGTTCAACTTTCCCCGTTTTCCAAAGCGGATCACACCCTTCCAAGGTGACACCTTTAATAGTACCTTGTCCCCGATCAGGAACTCAAAAGGTTTCCTACGCTTATCAGCATAGCTTTTCTGTCGATCACGAGCAGCAGCCATCCGGTTTCTGATTTGCACCATCTCATCAGATGTTTCGTGCACGAGTTCGGGACCTGTCAGCTGGCTATCCCCAACTTTAGTCCAGCAGATGGGAGACCTACACTTACGTCTATATAGTGCCTCAAAAGGCGCACACTGAATAGAAGTGTGGTAACTGTTGTTATACGAGAATTCGATTAAAGGCAAGTGCTTATCCCAACTGTTGCCAAAGTCCACCATGCACGCTCATAGCAGATCTTCCAATGTTTGGATGGTACGTTCACTTTGTCCATCCGTTTGTGGGTGATAGGCTGTGCTCATATCTAAGCGAGTCCCCAAAGCATCTTGGAGAGTAGTCCAAAAATGAGAAGTAAATCGCGCATCGCGATCAGATATGATGGAAGTAGGCACCCCGTGCCTAGAGACGACCTCCTTGATGTAGATGTTGGCTAGTTTCTCCAGCGTGTCAGTTTCTCCAGGTTAAACAATCAACGATAACCCAAATCATGTTATGCCCACTTGGCATTTTAGGGAGCTTTGTGATAAATTCCATAGAAATTCCGTCCCATTTCCATATGGGGATTTCTGGTTGCTGGAGTAAGCCTGAAGGTTTCTGATATTCAATCTTAACCTTTGCACAAGTCAAGCACTTACTAACATAAGTGGCTATCTCAACTTTCATGTTTGGCCACTAGTAAAGAGTTTTGAGATCTTGGTACATCTTATCTGAACCAGGATGTACCGAATATCGAGAAGTGTGAGCCTTGTTGAACACAAGTTGTTTGAGATCCCCAAAACGCGGAATCCAGACTCGATTCATGAAGTACTGAAGACCATCTGTCTTCAGTTCCAGGCGCTTATCGGCACCATGCAGTGTCTCAAGCCCGACATTTTCTTCTTTCAAAGCCTGACCCTAGGTAGGGCTGTACACGAGCCGAGTTGAGCCGAGCCAGGCTAAGCTCGAGCTCGAACTTAAACGAGCCAGCTCAGCTCGGCTCGTTTTTTTTGTCGAGCTGAAAAGCCGAGCTCGAGCTCGGCTTGTAAATGTTCGAGCCGAGCTCGAGCTGGCTCGAGCCAGCTCGTTATTTTTTTATTATTTTTTATAAATATTTATAAAATAAAAAAAACAAAAATAAAATAAAATTACACATATACATGTATATTTTTTATTTTTCTAAGTTAGGGTTTATTGGATTATGAAGAGGTGAGATAGATAGGTAGTATGAGCGGGACTTTTAAAATTTGAATTTTAGAATTACGTTTGGAGCCAAAATATATTACTTTCATCTATATATTAATTACACATACACAAGCCTGAGTCGAGCCATCGAGCCGAGCCACGAGCTAAACACCCCTGGCTCGAGCTCGGCTCGATTACAAAACGAGTCGGCTCGGCTCGGCTCGAAAACAAAACGAGCCTTTTCGAGCGAGCTTTTTTCAAGCGAGTTTCGAGCGAGCCTCGAGCCGTGAGATTTTTGTACACCCCTAACCCTAGGCTTCACGTATCTTATCAGGAAGGTTAGAGTGAATAGTGAGTTGTAAAGCTCGCACCCGTTTTGATGGCACAATCATAATCATTCAGAAGCTCGACCCATCGACGATGTCATATGTTCAACTCCTTCTGATCAAATGTTGGAGGCTCTTGTGATCAGTGGAGATCGTACACTTCGTTCCATAGAGATAATGCCTCCAAATCTTTAAAGAAAAAATCACCGCTCCTAGTTCCAAGTCGTGGGTGGTGTAATTCTTCTCATGAACCTTCAATTCACATGAAGCATACGCGATCACCTTATCACGCTGCATCAACACACACCCTAACCTTTGGATAGACGCATCACAGTACACCACAAAGTCCCCTTTTCCCTCAGGTAACGATAGTATGGGTGCACTACAGAGCTTTGCCTTTAATAATTGAAAAGCAGATTCTTTGGTATCTCCCCACTTGTAAGTAATACCCTTCTGTGTCAAAGCAGTGAGCGGTTGAGCGATCTTAGAGAATCCCTCAATGAATCTGCGATAATATCCCGAAAGACCAAGAAACTGGCGCACCTCTGTAGGAGTCTTAGGAGCCTTCCACTTTTTAATAGCATCAATCTTGGTGGGATGGACATGTATTCCTGCCTCGTTAACCACATGCCCTAGAAATTGGACCTCTCGAATCCAGAAGTCACACTTGGAAAATTTTGCATACAGCTGCTCATTTCTCAAGGGTTTCAAGATCAGCTGCAGGAGTTGCTCATGCTCCTTCTTGCTCTTGGAATATATCAACATGTCATCTATGAACACTATGACGAATGTGTCCAAATAAGGCTTACACACGCGGTTCATAAGATCCATGAACACAGCCGGTGCGTTAGTTAGCCCAAATGGCATCACCAAAAACTCATAATGTCCATAATGAGTTTGAAAGGCTGTCTTTGCCACATTCTCCTCTCGGACTCTCAGCTGGTGATACCCTGACCTCAAGTCAATCTTAGAATAGAAACTCGACCCTTGAAGCTGGTTGAACAAGTCATCAATACGAGGCAAAGGGTAGCAGTTCTTAACCGTCACCTTGTTTAACTCCCGGTAATCAATACACATGTGGAAGCTCCCATCCTTCTTCTTAACAAACAGGATTGGTGCTCCCCAATATGAAGAACTAGTCTTAATGAAACCCCTATCCAATAGCTCTTAGAGTTGGGTAGATAGTTCTTGAAGTTCGCCTGGTGCTAAGCGATATGGTGCGCGTGCAACTGGGGCTGCTCCAGGTGCAAGATCAATTTGAAATTCCACTTGACGAATAGGTGGAAGTCCAGGTAGTTCCTCTAGGAACACATCTGGAAAGTCGCGGACTACTGGGATGTCCTCAATCTTCGCGTCCACTTCAGCTCGAGTATCAGAAATGTTAGCCAAAATGGATGGATAGCCCTTTCGAATGCACTTCTGGGCTTTCAAGAAAGAGATGATACCCACCATGGCACCACCACGATCACCCTGAATAGATAATAGTTCTCCACTAGGGAGAGGGATACGAACAATCTTCTCCTGACAGAGAATTTCAGCACGATGCTTGGACAATCAGTCCATGCCAACCATGATATCAAAGCTTCCTAGGGTGATAGGCATAAGATCGATGATAAATACTTGACCATCTAGCTCGAGCTTACAGTTACGATGAATGTAGGTTACCTCAGTAGGCTTCCCATTAGCTAATTCTATAGAATGCGAGGTATCGAGAAGAGTAGGAACCATCCCTAGGTTTTTCTAAGTTTTAATGACACAAAACTAATATTCACACCGGGATCGAAAGAACAGAAACAAGATTGTCTTTCCCAGAAAACTTACTTGTCAACACATTGTTTTCACCCTTGGCTTCTCCCGAGCCAACTACGCAAACTATTCTCCGAGCACCTCTAAGGTTGTTGTTGCCATTGCTGCTATTCTGTTTGAGTTGGGACAATTCCTCTTGAAGTGGGTTTCACTCCCCTACTAGGAATATCCCCTCCCAGCACCACATTGTGGTTGTTATGCTAGCTGTTGCTTTTGAATAACTTATATCTCACAACATTCTACCTTCTCTTGCTATCACAAGAAACGAAAGATGAAGCACCATGCTTCGGAAGAGTACCGTGCTCAACAGCCTCACTAGGATGTTTGTGAGCTAGGTATAAAAGATTTGTTACATTATGGGTAGGTGACCAGCAGTGACCATGCCACGAATCTATGGGACCAACCCTTTTTGGTGTAATGCTCAATCCGCTAGTAAGGTAGGTTATTTGGATTTGAGTATATAGTAGTTTACCCATGTGGCTTGGTAGTGTAGGCGTTGATCTCAGACCAAACCGTCTTTAGATAACAATTTCTAAATTTCGTCACAGATTGTTACATTCCCCACCCAAGTATCTGTAACTCATCGAGTGTGCATGTAGCTTTCATTACCCATCCTGCCTGGGGCAATTGCACATGGCAAAGGCTTATACTATCGAAGTAATCAAACAGTCTCCTTCAGTCCCGTTGGAGTTATTGAGGTTTAAAACCCATAAAAGCCTTGAAAATATGATGGCAGGTTGTTGTTGTGGCATGTGCATTCAAGGAATAAGAAAGTTCAAATGTGGAAGTCATGGGAAAAGAATGATTTAGCAATATAGATCTTTACTAGCTTGGAAAGATGCAAGGGCTTCAACCACCCTATCGCTGATCATAAGAACTCAGTCTTATCTAAGTTAACAAAGGAAAGGAAAAGAAAAGAAAAGACAAGTAAGAAAAAGGTAGGAGCCAATCGTCGCCACACTCTGTCTAGATAGTAGATAGAGCCTTCATCCTCACTTTCCATGTGCCCGTCCTGCTCAGGTTCCCCTTCCATCCCTTCTTCTTCCTCTTTCGCGGTGTCAGTGTTATATGGATCTCATCACGTACAGTCTCCTTCTCTAGTGCTATGTAAGCCAGTTTAGTGGTAAGCTGCACCACTCGTTCCTCCAATCGTGGCTGTCAGCCATTAGTAGGTTTCGTCTTTCCTTGAGATGTTGCACTACGTCGTAGGCCTTACACAACTCCTCAAGAGTGTGAGTAACAAGTCCTGATCTGACGTGTTACCATGAATTTACTATATACTCACGAGGAACAGTGACATGCATGTCATATATCGCTTGCTCGTACAGGGCGTAAATGTAATAGAGTAAGGATAAAATTTTATATGAGCAACCCAGTCTCGTCTGAGTTTCAAATGAGAGTAAGAAAGGTCAAATAACAAGGAACAGAAACTAATTGTCTACTTGCTCAGTGAAAAAGGATAAGTCTCAGTATTTGACTTTCTTCGAATTTGATTTGGTTTAATGGTATCACGTCTGCGCATCGTGTAGCTTCCTGTGTACGTGCGCCACAACGCTCACAAGGGCTCTCTCCCCTGTACTATTGTTGTTTCCTCATCCATGAGGTTTGTTAGGATACTAATCCCAGTGACGTGTTCAGAATCAGATTTAGAACTAGAAGATAACATATCTCCTGAAATCATGCGTTGTAGATATTTATAGCTAAAAGCTAGTTGTGCACTTAAGCTGTGAGTGTACTAATACTTATGCTATGATGATTATATCTAGACTCAACATTCAATCCTAGTTCACTATAACCAATGGCTCTGATAACAATCTGTCACACCCTCAAATTTCCACTCCGGGGTTTATACCGCGAGGCGCATGACATACCAGGATCCCATAGCCATAAGTCATATGAACGAACTCTAAATGCCCAAACCATTTAGTTCGTTTTCAAAAATTAAGTTTAGCGTTTACCCAAAAATTTTAGTTAAGTTGCGGAAGCGTAAACCAAACATAGATAGTTTAAAACCTTGCGCAAAACAACGCGCCCAATATAAACCATATGAAAGAAAACGTAAAAGCATAGAATGGAATTTAGATGTATGCCTAGACCTAAATGCAGTGAAGTGTGCAGTGCTTTCGAATCGTGGCACCGGAAGCTAACTACCTGCAAAAGCATGCATATTGTGGGTCGACAAACAATGTTGGTGAGTTCACAGTTTAGATAACAGGTGTAAAGTTGTCAAAAACCCAAATGTTAAAGTGTCATCAGTTTAAGCTTGTCAGGGGTAGCTAGCCCAATCATTGTAACTAAACAGGTGATTATTGGGAACATACAGAAGTTGTTAATTTGCCTTAGTACTAGTGTCTATCAACACCAGCAAGTTTTTGCTCCTCAAGAGTGTGGTCAAAAGTTCATGTCCGTGACACAAGAACCTCAAGCATGAGGTTGCTGCGCAGCCTAATAGCGCTATCAACTAATACCTCGTTTACCTCCAACGATTAACCTAATAATATGTAAGGACTTTAAGTGATAGAGTGTGTTTAGTTCACAAAGGACAGTAAAAGTTGTAAACTGATAAAAACGCAATCCACACAAGGAATCATAAAACCCGACCCACACAAGGAGTCAAAACCC
This sequence comes from Ambrosia trifida, assembly GCA_028751855.1. Lineage (NCBI taxonomy): Eukaryota > Viridiplantae > Streptophyta > Magnoliopsida > Asterales > Asteraceae > Ambrosia > Ambrosia trifida. The sequence goes on from CM054127.1 coordinate 96,748,417, forward strand.
AACCCACACAAGGAGTCATAGCACCCCAAAACCCGGGATGTGAAAGTAGTCCCAAACTGGACTAGAAAAAGTTAAGTATGTTGTCTCAAACCCGAGACGCATGCTTTTGAGAAAAGAGTAGTGAAACTCACCTTAGGATGCAAGAAAATAATCCAAACTTCACAAATAGGATATGCTACCGACTCCCTATTACATGTGTCACTAAGTGAGTATATGTGTAATATCATTACACCATATGACCCGTTTGTCCAAGACGTTTAAAAGTTCAAAACCGTGTAAGTGACACCTAATGATTCTAAATGCACAAGTAAACCTGATGGACCCGTTGGTGAACACAATAACTAACATCAGCTATGCACTTCATATACACCTCATATAAGTTCTCATACAAGTTCATGTCAAATACAAGTCATACAAGACTCCAAATAGCCACATAAGTGTATATTACATAATCTGCATTTTTAGGACAGATTATGCACTGTGAAAACCAATTTATTAAAAATACTTATCCAGTGAATTAGATGCCCAAAGTTTTACTAAATATTCCAGCGGGTCTACCAGACAAGTCCATATTTTTAGTTCATGATAAAACCAAACATAAAAATTATGAAAAATCACACAATACAAATATGTCAAGAAAATACTCACAACAGATCAGATTAGTAGAAAACTTTCCAAAAATTGTGTATTCATTCAAAAGGGATGAATCCACTTGTAAAAGTCAAGTTTCATCAATGTAGACCTACTATCCAAATTTCATAATCTAACTCTTTGTGAAACGCAAGTTATGATCGTTTAAAGTTGACCCAGTTTACTAATCCGAAAATCTGGTATGACCTTTAATCAAAGAAAATTCCAAAAACCTATCAAACGACGTCCAAAACAGATGATTTTACCCATTATGAAAAGATAAGACCATGTACGATATATTCATGCAAAGAAATCATCAAAAAAATACATTTTAACATCACGTTACAGCCTCTGCAAGTCGACCCAATCATTCTGTCCAGATTCTAAATCATGCATAAACCCTAGTTTTAACCATTATCTACGCATATAATCGATCAATAATACTCAACAATCATCCTACGATATCAATAAGACATAACCTAATCAAAACCTAGCAAGATACAAGTTAAACATCATTAATCATAAACCCTAGAAGTCTAAAACATCAAGAACATGCAAACTCATGCAATACATACAATCGTTATCACATAACATCATGTTTAACCCCATCAATCTTTATGAATAACAAGTTTTAATCTTTATGAAAATGTTTCAGACCTGGACAAACTCGGTTATGATGTTTTAAAACATATTAGAGAAGATTAAAACATAAGAGATTGAATATTATACCGAAAGCACTTCAAAACCACGAACTGATTGCTCTTCAAGCTTCCCGAATGGTGTTCTTGAGCCTTAGCAGGTGTTTGAGGTTAATATTTTCGTAAATAGGCAGTAGGGGGCGATTAGGGTTTGGGTTATTAGGTTCTTGGGGCTTAAGATTGCTTAAATAGGGGCATTAAGTCGGTTTTAACACATCAGGTCCTTGTGAGCGACCGCTCGGTCAGAGTGAGCGGCCGCTAACTCAGCCTCATGTCGCTCCGGGTGCTCTGGTCCAGTGTATTGCGTGTTTTCTTCGACGTTTTTGCCATTTTGGACCATATCAAGTGTAACCCCATGTGTTAAGACCCCAACCATCCTAACGGTTCATCCATTACGGTTTTTAATAACGCGTTCGGTTTAAGGTCATGTAATCACATACAGTTTGCACATAGTTTCACAAAAACACGTAATTGTAATCAATCTCAATCAATCAATTCACAATTATCTAATTTCACAATTCACCAACGTCCGGGGTTCACTGCTCATGTATATAGTTTGGTAATTGCCCGAATTACCACTTCATGCAGTTATTAACCTATAACTGTGCAACGTGTGACTTATCTAGCTAACCCTAGTTAAGTAGAATGCCAGGAATGTAACTACAAGTAACTAGAGTTTAGTTAAAGTGAGAACCCGAAACTGCGGGGTATCACAAGTGACTTACCTAGACATGATTAATGAGTTACCTGAACACACTATGTTTTTTTCCCGTATACACAAAAACCCACAAAAAGTTATTTTTTTCGTTTTTTGTATAACACTATGGTACTCGTTGGAAAGATAATAAAACCCTCCTTAATTTTCTGTAATTTTATTAAATCTCGTATATAAAAGTAGGGATGAGCATATTGCACCGAATACCAAACCAATACCGATACCGTACCAAACCGAGGCTGTTTGGTATCAGTACTCACATTTACAAGTTTTTGGTTTTGATATTTTTGGTATCGGTACGAGATCGGTATGGTATTGGTACCGTATGTTTTTGGTATCGGTATTGGGTTTTGGGAGTTTCTGGAATCGGTATTTTCGGGATCGGTATCGGTTGGTACTGATAACGTCCCGAGCTCATCCCTATTGTTAGGTCCATATATTTATAGGTTTATGTTTAGTAATAGTTCTTGGTCAGTTTATTAGTTATCAGTTATTAGATCTCAGTTAGTATTTTGGGCTTTAATATTGTGGATTGGGCCATGGGATTGTTAAGGCTATGTGAGCCCAAGTTCCACGTATAAAAGATGTTTTCTTGGTTCATTTGTAACTAGCGGTTTACATTTCTAAATAGAATTCTCTCTATTATCAGACGGTGAATTATCCCGTATGCTAGTGAAGATTATTATTCTTATATATCGTTCTTCATATTTCTTGAATCATTATGAGCATTGATTCCGCCTTTGATTATATCAGGTATAGTTTTTAGGATTTACAATGGGTATCAGAGCCATTAAAGCTTTTTCAAGGCTTGGTTTTGATACCAAGGGATTCAAGTTTTTTTTATTGAAAGAATAATTTTTTTTCTCTTCGGTTCATTCTGGTTCCGATTATTATTTTTTCTTTTATTTGGTCGATTGTGTTTTTGTGATAAAAAAAATTTATTATCTTCGGCCATTGGTTTTGTTTCTCAATATGGATTTTAATTTAAAATTCTTCACTAGCATAGGTAATATGATTTCTAATCTGAGTAAGAGTTGAAGTTTTGTTTTAATATTTTTTAACATTGTTTCTAAAATAAAACTTTTATCGTCGGCAATTTTTTATTGTGGATTTCAAATTGGTTTTGATTAGATATTTAGAGTTCTATGTCCTCACCGGAAGAATTGATATCATAAGGAGAAGTTCAAGAAATTTTAATTTTGGTGAAAATCTCATGTTTGATCTCTTGGGTGATTAAAAAAAGGGTCATTTACATATTTCCTCCTGCTAAGATCGTTTATTACATATTTACCCAAGTTAAAAAGTCAATTACATATTTCCCCCTCCTGGGTAAATATGTAATTAGGGGGCTTAGCAGGGGGAAATATGTAAAAAATCCTTAAAAAAATTGTTAACATAATTTTCAAAATTGTTGGTTGAATGGAGTTAAGATGGAATCATTTAAATTTTAAAAGGATTTGATTCTGATCCACAATTTTTGGATCACTTGGTTATATTTAAAATTTTATCTTGTTTCAATTAAAAAAAATCAAAAATCTAGTTTTTTTTTTTTTTTTTTTTTGGGTTTGTTTTGGATAAGTTGTTTGTTTTGTTTTTGATATTCTTGTTCTCAATTTTGCAGGTTTTGGTGAAGTGTGTTCTTGAACTTGTACTGTTCTCGTTGTTGGTCAAGGTTCTTGGATATCAATCCTAGTTCTCGAAAAATATCGTGTGTTCTCCTAATTTGTTCTCGAAAATCTAAACTTTGTCATAGGTTCTAGTTTCAAATTGGAGTTCTCGGATTTGTGTCGTACTTCTTGAAGTTTTAGGTTCTCGGATCTAAATACTTATTCTCAAAGTGACTTAGTTCTTGGATTTTATGGTTCTCGGTTCATTTGTGGTGTTCCCGAATTTGACAGTTTTTTGAAAGTTGGTTCTCGGATTGTATTCGAACTCATCATAGGTTCTCGGTTCTTAGATTAGTTCTCGTTTGCTCACGGGCTTCATAAGATTGTTTTGGAATTCTTGTTTTAAATTTTACAGGTTTTCGGAAGTGTTCTCGCCTTTGATTTGTTTTCGAAGTTAACTCAAGTTCTCGGAAGAAGTGGGAAATCTTAGAGTTCTCTAATTGGTTTTCGACATTGTGTTAAAAAATTAGTTGTCAAAAATTCTATAAGTTGTGGTATTGTTTCTTGGTGTTTGTTCTCGGATTCGAATCTGTGTTCTAGACAGTTTTTCTTTAACATCAACTTTTCGGTTTTGAGTTCTCAGACTTTGCTTTTCAAATATTAAGCTCTTAGCCGTCCTTTTAAAATTGTTGGTTCTCGGGTATCGATTTTTCAACAATCTTGTTTTCGAACTACATGTATAGTTCTCGGATTTGTCATTTGGTTGCAAGGTTTTGGCTTATGTGAACTAGTTCTCGAAATATTTTTTTTGGACTCTATTATTATTTCAAAACTTATATTATCCAGTTTTCTCGAGTTCTCTAAGTTTTCTCAAGTTCTCGGACTCGTGTTCTCGAAAGTTTCTTAAAACTCTTGTGTGTGTTCCCTATAAAGTTTTTGAATTATTTGTTTAGTTCTAAAAAAACAAAATTATTTTTGAAACCATTATTGTTCTTCTCGAATTCAGTTTCAAAACACAATATCACTTGTTGGTTTGCTTTGGTGTGAACAGGTTTGCAGGAGTTCGTGAAATGGATCAACTGTTAAATTTTAAGTTCTTTATCAGTTCTTTTGACATCAACAAAATCAACTCGCTACCAATGCTAAACAAATGGAACTGGACAACGTGATTGGAACTAGCACTTGGGTTCCCAGACTCATGGAAGGGGATTCATTCTCATAATAGAAATTCAGGTTCATTCAACACGTTAAGGGAAAGAGCCAAAACTGTGGAGAGCCATTTTGAGAGGACCTGTTCAGATCGCTTATGTGACTGATGAAGAAAAGGGAACTACTAAAGTCAAGCCAGAATCAGCATGGAATGAAGAAGACTACCGAATACAACTTGACTAGTCGAGTATGGATAAGGTATATATGTTAGCTCAATATCTGTACTTAGAATAGTAGACGATTTATACCAAAATGTACATCAATTTTTAGAGTATATTTTTATGTTTACTTTACATGTTTTGTATACAATAACAACAACCATACCCAGTGAAAATCCCACAAATAGTGAACTATTGGTAGGGTCTGGGGAGGGTGGGATGTAGAAAGACCGTACCTCTATCCCTGAGAATAGAGAGGATGCTTCCAAAGAGACCCTCGGCTCAAAAAAATAATAATAATAATTTAAACTACCAATATCACATAAATGGTGAAAATACTACATGGCAAAAAAGGAAAAGATAAACAACGAGAAATAACATACAAAGAACCCATAAAGCACAAGGAGACAATCATATGTAAAGACCAACAAAAAAGTGAGGGTGAAATCTTATTTCCTATGACACACTAAAAGCTCTTATGAACCTATCCTAACAGTCTTTAACCTTAATCATATGTCTCCACAAACTCCTATCCTGGACCATGTCCTCAGAGAGCTGTAACTCTTGTAGATCTTTCCTAATCATCTCATCCCAAGTCAACCTGGGCCTACCGCTACCCCTCCTCCCCTCCACAGTAAGGTTTTCCACCGCCCTAACTAGCTCTGTCATCTGTCTCCTCTTCATATGCCCAAACCACCTTAGTATCCCCTCCTTTATCTTATCGGATATACTAGCTACTCCCAACCTTTCTCTAAGAACCTCATTTCTTATCCTATCTAACCTTGTGTGCCCACACATCCACCTCAGCATCCTCAACTCTGCTACGTCCATCTTATGTGCATGTGTTTTCTTGATGGCCCAACAATCCGTCCCATATAACATAGCAGGTCTAATTGCTGCCCTATAAAATTTCCCCTTTAATTTAACAGGAAACCTCTTATCTCACAATACTCCAGTGGCTGCTCTCCACTTACACCATCCAGCCTGGATGCGGTGTACTACATCACTGTCGATCTCCCCACCCCTTTGTACAAACGATCCCAAATACTTGAACTTAGTTACCTGCGGAAACACTTGACCTTCAATGGTAATCTGGGTATCCTCATCATTCTCTACGCCACTGAAATCACAATACAAATACTCGGTCTTAGATCGACTAATCTTAAAACCTTTGCCCTCTAGAGCTACTCTCTAGTCCTCTAACTTCTCATTTAAGCTATGTTTACTCTCAGCAACTAGCACAATATCATCCACAAAAAGTAAACACCACGGAACCGTCTCTTGAATCATCTTAGACAACATCAAAAAGGAAAGGGCTCAAAGAAGACCCTTGATGGAGTCCTACCTCTACAGGAAAAAAATCAGAATCTCCTACCGGCGACCGAACGCTAGTCTCTGTCCTATCATACATATCCCTTATTAAGTCTAAATACTTCCTAGGAACCCCTCTACCCTCTAGACTTCCCCAAATCAACCTACAAGGTACACTATCGTATGCCTTTCTAGGTCAATGAAAACCATATGTAGATCCCGCTTGTTCTCTCTATATTTTTCCATCAATCTCCTTAGAATGTGTATCGCTTCTGTAGTAGACCTCCCTGGCATAAAACCAAATTGGTTTATTGAAACCTGAGTTTGCTTTCTAAGTCTAGTCTCAATCACCCTCTCCCATAATTTCATAGTATGTCCTAACAACTTAATTCCTCTATAGTTCCCACAACTTTGGGCATCTCCTTTGTTCTTATATAAAGGCACTACAATACTTCTCCTCCATTGGTCTGGCATTTTTCCAGATTCAAAAATACGATTGAACAAGTTTGTTAGCCAATGGACTCCTTCATCTCCTAAACACTTCCACGCCTCAATTGGTATATTGTCTGGTCCAACTGCCTTAGCCCTTCCCATCTTCCTAAGTGTTGATTTCACCTCTCTCTGTGTGATACGCCTACAAAAAAAGTTGTTTCCTTGCAGTCTCTGCGTAATCGGGATGTCGCTTTCGTCATGGTATGCACCTTCACCATTGAAAAGTTTGTGGAAGTACGTTTGCCATCTCAGCTTAATGTCATGTCCTTTGACTAACACACGTCCATCCTCTCCCTTTATAAACTTTATTACCCCTAGATCTCTTCTCCTACGCTCCCTAGCTTTGGCTATCTTGAACATATCGTGCTCTCCTTCCTTTGTTTCTAGGCGCTCATACATCTTCTTATAGGCTGTGTTCTTTGCACTCGTCACAGCTTTCTTCGCCTCTTTCTTGGACTTTTTGTATATCTCCCTCAATCTCTCACGTTCCATGTCGCTCGTGGATCTCAAAAGATCCCTAAAACTCCATTACTTATTTTTTTTATTTTGGTTTGTACCTCCTCATTCCACCACCAGGACTCCTTATGCCCACCTGTCTTCTCTTTTGTGACCCTTAGAGTCTCCGTCGCTGCATGAGTAATGGTTGTCGCTATAGCCTCCCACATTCGGTTTGTGTCCACATCAAGTGGAGTCAATGCCGTCGAGACAACCTTTTCTTTGAACTCTGCTATCTTATCACCTTTCAAATTACCCCATCGGATTATGGGTCGCATTTTTTCAACCCCCTTAGACAACCTTTCTCTCATGACTATATATGCCACTAGTAAACGGTGTTGAGCTACTACTGCCTCGCCTGGAATAACCTTGCAATCCCTCCACCATCGACGATCTTCACGCCTCATCATAAGATAATCAATTTGTGTGTTATGACCTCCGCTGCTATACGTAAACAAATGTGAATCCCTTTTCTTAAAGAAAGAGTTTATTATACCTAAGTCGTTAGCCAAAGCAAAGTGCAAAAGATCCCTACCAGGGTCGTTCCTATCACCAAAACCAAAACCTCCATGAACTAACTCATAACCATCACTATCCTTACCAATGTGACCGTTAAAATCACCTCCTACAATTATTCTTTCCTCCCTAGGAATGGACCTCACGACTAAATCTAGACAATCCTAAAATTCCCTCTTCTCCCGATCCTCCAGACCAACTTGTGGTGCGTAAGCACAAACCACTGCCACTACTTTATCTCTTGGTACTATCCTTAACACCATAATCCTATCATTGTGTTGTATCACCTCTACCACATTTTTGTAAATATCCAGATCCACTAGGAAACCTACCCTATTCTTAGCCCCATCTGACCCCGAGTACAATAGTTTGTACCTGTTACGCACCTCCCTTTTATGACCCTTCCACCTAGTCTCCTGGAGGCATGCTATCCCTACTCTACGCCTTTTAAGAGCGTCTACCACCTCTAACAATTTACTGCTTAGAGTTCCAACAATCCCAGAGGCAATACGCAGAATATATCCCCTTTCGTTTCCATTGCATGCACCTCTCGTCCTAGGACACTGTCTCAAGGAAAAGACATGACTCCTATTGTCTATGATTACAACAAATCACCTAAAAAATACAAAAGAGCGCACAAGCAACACACACTAGGCAACATGGGGCATACAATATGCAAAATGAGCAACAAAGGGCAGACAATAACAATGATGATTAAGCAAGGCCAACTAAATAAAAGTGCACACAAAATCACATTAACAATAGCAGTTGCATCCAAGGATAGATCAACTATTAATATAATATAAATCACTAAAAAGTCAAATGAATGTACAAGCACCCACTAAGTAAAAAAAAACACACAAACACGCTACAACCCTTACAACAACAGGTAAAAAAATATATATATATATATAATACGAATGAGATAAACAAGAGGCACACGTTAGGCAGCAATGAGCCTATACCAATGTGAGAGCCCAGGTGTACAAACTAAAATAAACCTAGATAAAATGGTGTACTGAAAAAACAAAGGCGCTTGCCGGGAAAACAGGAGGGGAAAAAGAAGAACCTTGCTGAAATGAAACTCGCCGGATCCGTACCCAGGAAGTCGGAGGAAAACGTGCCTGCAAAGAGATAGGAAAAAGGACGAAATTTCTAGCAAACGGGAGGGTTTCCGATGAAAAATATCCTGGTAATCACCAAAATGGCCCCTTGACCAAGTGACTTACCAAAATGGCCCTATCCCGTCTCTTTGGAAAGACGGGTCACCAATTTTGAGGCACCCAAGGCCTCTCCAAAAAGGCTTCCCGTAGACCAATACAAAACCGACACCTCATCACACACACTCTCTCCTCTCTCCTCACTTTCTCTCTCCTCTCTCTCTCTCTCTCTCTCTCTCCCTTTCTCTCTCATGTCTCCTCACTTGAACCTTGTCTCTTTCAAGGTCCACATTCATCATCATCTTTCCATTTTCATGGCTACCAACCGACTTGCATATTTACCTCTTAATCAATTTCCACACCCATTAGTGAAATTAAATCCTATTTGAACCACTATTGCAACACTCCCCCACACAGTCATATCATATCTTTAACCACTATTTCATCTTGACGTCTAGTTTATCGGCCACCCCCAGTTGAGCATTAACAGACCGTTTGATCTCGAAAACGTCACACCGGAGACGGAGACGTCTCAACCCTTACTCCGGAGACGTCTTAAACTTGTGATTCTCTCTCCTCCACTCTCTCTCCTCTCTCCTTCTCTCTCTCCAAAAAATAAAACTGACGGAGACGACGACAACTAGACGTCGAGATATGAATATGAAAAGAGTGAGCATAATAAAATATATGAAACTGACGGAGACGACGACAGCTAGACGTCGTCGTCTCCGTCTTTTAAATTTTTGGAGAGAGGAGAGAGAGTGAAGGAGAGAGGAGAGAGAGTGTTATGGATAATGATTAGAGAGAGAGTGGGTGACGAGGTGGCGGTGAGTTATTGGTTGGAGTGGGAGACGTCTCGGGAGACGTTTGAGAGGTCTTGGAACGTGTGACCGGTCTCTTCAAAGAGACGGGAGGGGGCCCTTTTCGTAAACCACTTGGTCAACGGGCTATTTTGGGGATTTTCCCAAAAAATATCCGTTGCCGGCCACTGAAAACGTAGACGTTGTATTTTGTACGGAGAGAATTGTATGTAAATGGTGAATATCGGAAACCACTTTAAACGTTTTATATATATTACATATATTTTTTTTACAAATATTGCGTATTATATTAAAACAAAGCTATTAATACATGGATAAGGTATATATGGTAGCTCAATATCTGTACTTAGAATAGTAGATGATTTATACCAAAAAATACTTAAATTTTTAGAGTATATTTTTATGTTTACTTTACACGTTATATATATATATATACTAGGTTAGTTCCCGTGCGATGCACGGGATTCCCTACATTATTATTCATAACGAATACAACTTATTATATAAAGAAACTAACTTACGGTGTTAATTGATTATTGACATATTCAGATTAACGAATATTATTTGGATTAACGAATATTCTAAATAACATGACATGATTTCTATCTATTTTACTAATGAGAGTTGATTACAAAAATATATATAGAACTCTTAACAATTTATACCGAGAAGATTGACACAAAGTGTTTTGTTTAAACTGCTTACTTTTGCGATTTAATTAACCTTGTTGAGACCTTTATCAATTTATTAACTGAATTTTTTGAAAGAACTACAAGGCACACAAGCAACAATCAGATGAATTTATACTGGTGATAAGATAATATAAACTCCAAGAGTAACTTGCATTATGCAGTACCACCCATGCAACCACTCAAGAAACGATGAAAGGACACATTGAAACAAACAAAACTACAAATGCCACAATATTATTCAAGGAACTGTTATAAACTAATAACCTAAGTTTAACGCATGCAACCACTGCTTTTGGCCTAACAAAAGGAAATTCCAGTCTACAAACATGTATATAATCACGTCATGATACACAAATGTACAAAATATAAACATTTCAATTAAACTACCAAAATTATTGAACTACATAAAGACCCATTTAGAGGTAGATGTTACCATATCCATCATAATATTTATTTCCCACTTCTGTCATACAGTGTTTCACAAGTCGAACCAAAATAGCAATTCTATTGCACAAAACCTTTTATATCATATGAGGAATAGAAAAAAGTTAACATGAATTAAGCTATGACTAAATAGGTTAATGTATATGATTATCCATTGACAAATATGTCTGTGCATCTTGTAAAAAAAAAATAGATATCACAAAGCATATCATTTGCTAACTAAAAAATTAGCTTAAAAGTTTGACAAAAATAAGGACAACATTACAAATTTTAGGGAACGACATGATAAAATTTGGAGATCAAATAACATGTAACCGAGATAGAATCCTAACTACACAGTACATCACATGGTTGACATGCCTAAGTATATAATATCAATTTTAAATCTAATTTAGTTCTCAAACTATCAAACTATCCATTATAGCAAATATCAAGTGTCTATGATAAACCGTATCTCCATATGTTGACCACTTTCATCCTCCCCCACGAATCTTAAGCCGTTTTTTATCTAGATCCCCAACAACTTCAAGATTCATCTATATGACAATGAAAAACTCAACAGAGTATGTGACCACAAGATAATCAACCACAATACCATATCCCTTGAAAATAACTAACCACATAATGATGTCAATGCTGCTCATTAACATACTCGATCTGGATTTTAATACTTGGTAAAAAAAATAAGCATGATAACCAAACAAAAGTCTCAAGATATTCTCAAATTTAAACACTACGAAAAAGAACCAAAGGGGTGTGGCTTCATGGTGTTCTATGAATTATGAATTTAAGTAGTTAGGATTATAATTTCTTACATTTTTATATTGATACAATCAAATGTTTGTAGCAACATTCTTCGAAAGCCAGCTCTCATTGTGTTTCCCATGTGTGTTCTTGAACCCTAGATGTAGATGCACAAAGAAAAAAGATCAATAATGTGGTATTTACAAATAAACAACAGCTTGTGAGTTTATAAGAAAGCATAAATACCATGGCATGACTACTACAACAGGATTATGAGCATGCTCGTAAAATTCAATACTCTTTACCACTTTCCAGCCTAACATGTATGTTCTTATTTTAACATACTTCCTACATTTTTTTAAGCGAAAACTCACTTTTTAGTTGAAGGAAGAAAAACATTAGTGGATTACATAAGATCATAGGAAAAGAGAACACAATATGGTGGAAAGGTAAACTTATTGATGTAACTAATAAGCCTATACAATTGTTAAGTTTTGGGTGTTCAGGCCTACTCCAAACATCAACCTTGTTTATTGCGAAAAAAAAAATTGTTGTCAATAATCTAGAATATTTGACAATGTAGAGTCCCAGCCGAAGATAACCCAGATTACTTAGAAGTTAGAATCATGTACATCTACAGTCATCACACACGAATTCATATACACCCAAACAATGTAGTGATCCAATTTGAACACATGAATTATAGTAGCTAAGAACAAAACTGAAATAACGGCTCATAACAAAGGGTTGAACGTAAAAGCTCCATCAACGGCATACACTACAAAACAGAGGGCAAGTTAATAAAATCATTAAATTTATAAAAACATGTAGGGATGAATATCGACACACCTGTGGACTTAAAAGAGATCGATCCTAAATTTTTGAGGAATCGATACATCTTCTCTGACTCCATCGGGAACGACCACCCGGTCTCTCTGTTTGTACAGTATGTCGCTGAGTGAGTAGGAGTGGTTCACATCATTTTCTGCACAACCCAAGTTACGTCTAGAACTGTACAAACCTTTTGATTTAAAACCAAATTCACAGCAGAAACAAACAAAACGAACAACACATACAACTCATAAGACCATTAAAAATTACCATTAATAAAACTTTAAGCAATGAGTAGATTTTAGCAACAAACACAAGCAAATATATATCCAACTATGGTCAAACGATTTGTTGGCATTGACAAAAGTTTATCGGAACACCTAAGGTTGCTGGATAAACATATATCATTGGTTGAACACTCGCAAAAACCTAATCTTACAGTAAATAAAACATGCATACCTGAATCGATTGCCGGACACTTCCCGGAACCCTAGCCAACTTCACCTGAACCGTTCCACGGGTGTGTCACCATCACCATAACCGCATGACAGTCACCACGACCACATCACCCTCAACATGACTGCATCACCTAACCAACATCATCATCTCCATTCCGCAACTGCATCACCGTCACCGGTCGGAAATGTCACCACCACCATCTCCAGCCGTGACAATCACCCGACTTGCGAGATAGCAAGAAATAAACAATGAACAAAAATGCGTACGTGACGGAAGGGATTAACAATGTCAAACAAAAAAACAAAAAAAAAAACATGACACATACCTGTTAAGAGTAAGGTTTTGTGAATAAAGAAAGCGGCAATTGACTTTCGATTCGAACACAAAGAGGCGCAAACCTAATAGATGAAGAAAGCAATTGCGGAGAGAACATTCAGATTTATTTGAAAAGAACGAATTTGATCTGATTTATTTGCATTGAGATTGTGAAAGAGAGGATTTGGTAGTTAGGTTTGGGAGGAAAATAGGGAAAGTAGTGTGTAACTATAGACCGATTTTATTGGACCAAATTTCTAGGAGTATCCATTACCCATTAAAGGATTCATAACCCAAATTCATAACCCATCCATTTGAGCGGGAAAAAAAAGAAGGGAGGCCCTCACAACATGACAAGTGTCCCTAAACTACTTTTATTTATATATATTAGTAGATTAGTAGATTACATATTTTTTTACAAGTGCATATTATATTAAAACAAAGCTATTAATACCCTTTCGATAACCAGTCATACTCGAATCCAATCATACCCTACCCGAGTACATAGGGTTGGGGTTTTCTCCTCAATACCCGAACCCAACTCGGTTTCTCTAAATACCTGGTCATAAACAAACCTTATTCCATTCATGGATTCACTTATTAGATTAACCCAATTTTTACGTCTCTACTTAAGACGATGGCTTCTACTTTATCTCATAAAATATCCTTTAAATTTATGGATATAAAACAACGAAGCAGTCTATACTGGCAGAGATGACTCACACGCCCGATGTTACACTGGGTAACACACAGTGCTAGAACTTATGGAATGCATAAGGATGCGAAGATGGTTGAATCGAGTAGAGAGCATTCATCTCTAATTAGTTTTCCTACATATGGGTCTTTAAGTATTCACCTCTTCTCCAATCATTCTTCTATGTATATTTTAATGTGTAATATCATGCACCTAAATCAGGTAAAAAAACCCTACTATCTATAAAAGATCTATGGGTGGATGAAGAGTCTACTTTAACTAGATACTTAATTCTAGACATAATGATTCTAAGGGTGGATAGTGTCGCTTTAGGGTACCAATCGAATACCACCCTACCTGATTGGCCACACCGCCTCGAGTAGTTTTGGCAACCACTCCTCCCACCCTAATCAAGTAACATAAAACTCTAATAAAAACATGAAAACTCTATTCTTGGTCTTTATCTCACCACTTGAAAAGTCCCATTTAATAATTTACTAAAAATCCATTCACCATATTTCGAGCACTATTATGTGTTTCGTCGACTATTCTTATGTTACAAATTTTTATTTTGAATATACCTGTTTTATAAATGCCAAAATTCAGTGCCTAGTTTTGGAAAATGTTAGATCCACATGCTTATTCTTGTAACTTTCCCTGTAATTATACATCAAGTCGGTCAATGTTTGGTTGCACTTTTTTTTTTTTTTTGAAAGGCAAATTACTTTTATTTCACACCTAAATACTTACATGATTGACTAATAGCAAGATGCTACTTAGATATAATCAAATGATACAAAACCTTGCACAAAACTTATACATTAAGATCAAAAGAAACCCATTTGAACCAATCCTTTGTGATATGCTTCACCCTATTTGTTATCCACGTGTAGGATAGTGATTTGATGTCGGCTAAAGTTTGTTCCAAAGACGCCCTTTTTCCTGAGAAGATTTTCTTGTTTCTAGTTGTCCAAAGAACCCAAATTGTTGTTAGTATCATCGCTTTAACTACTTTCTTGGTTGCACTTGATTTTTCTTCTTGACGTGTCTATCCGGTAATGTCGCGGTCACTTTCCATCTTGGCAAGTATTTAATAGAGACCATATTTCTGATTTTCGAGAAAATATTCGGTGGTTGAGTAATTAAAAGCAAAAAAAGATGTACTAAAAACACGAGACACTGGTGCGGTTTATAATTTGAATTTTACCGAAGATTTATATAACTTAATTTGTTATAACAATAACGCTATAACTTATTGCAACTGGACTGTCTCACTCTTTTGAGTCACTAAATTTATTGTTTAACTTTTCTGTTCGTCGCTTAGTCTAGATGTGAATTGGTCCAAATTGGCCGATAAAGGATAAAAGGATGTCTTTTCTTATCTTTTTTATTGGACAAGAAAATTTTATTCTCAACCACTTATATTAATATTCAATAGCCATTTATGATATTAGGAACGATGTGACATAGATATTTTTTTTTCCAGAAGAAAACACTGTTTATAATATGATTCCTTAAATTAAGTTATATATATTTTTATTGATTTAAGATACGAATGTTTTTTTTCTTTACTAAAATAAGAATTTTTTTACATCCATATTTTTATATATAATGTCATCTTGCTTATTTTATGTAAGCTTCTAGCAGGTACACGTTTGTATGTACGTTTTGTTTGGAACCGAATGAGGTCAAATAAAATACGTTTTCATTTGACGGTATAAATTAAAGTTGGTATGCATTTCGACGTAATTTTGTTTTGGAAACAAGTCATGTCAAATAGAATAAGTTTTTGTGTTTATATATATATATATATATATATATATATATATATTTCTAATTTTACATTTCAACCACACCTCAACGCAACGCACCACACCTCAACGCGCTAGAGTAAAATTTCAACCCTTGATGTGAATGTCTTTCTATTACATGTGTTAGTTTTCCCCGTATACACGTTTTATACTTTTTTGTGTGTTTGCTATTTATGAATCGGGGAACATATAAATACGTTATGACTGCACATAATAAATTCGATTACTTTACATATTGATCCAACCGCAATATTGTTAAGTTAAATCGAATACATCAAAACGCGTGTTTTCACATGGTTAACGCATTCCATAACACTTGGACTAATCCGCTCAATTTTTGCGATCTACCCAAGCCGCAATGCGGGAGTGTCTAAGTAATCGTTTCTTTTAAATTTCATTTGACATCATTTACTGAAAAACAAAGAAGAGGAAATATCTTGAGGTCGTCTCTGTATGAAATCATAAATTTCCTAATTAAGTTTATAAATACGTCCATTAATAACTTTCATGTTTCTCCACAATCTCCACTATCAGCTTCTAAACAATTAGCAGCACATATTACTTGGCTAAAATTTTCAATCATGCGTGCAAGCTGCAATATCTGATTATTATGAAGATCTCGTTTTTTTTCGGATACCTGCTCATATCCATAAATTTTGGCACATTAACAACATATTACCAGCAAAAGCTATGCTTATTTTCTATTTTCTAAACACTTAACATCAGTTTACATATTACTTGCCTAAAATTTCAAACATGGGTTCATACACTGCAGTTGATTTTTGTAACGAACATGGCTATACATCGAGTCCATATTTTTCTTCTCCTTCAGGGTTAGTTAACCTAACCAACCTTGATGCCAAGTATTTGGTGAATCTCTGCGATGCTGCAAATGATGCACGGGCTTATGAATCCAACTCAGAGAGGGAGGGTAGGTATAGCTCACCTATGGAGTTAATTGGGATCTACATCTCAATAGCATCCTTATTTTGCATTCTTGCCATGGCCCTCGATCTGATGAACGGTTTCGGAATCAGAAAGTTTTGGTTTCCAACTAAATATTTTTCTCTAAATGCTGCCTCTATCACCGTGGTAGCGGTGGCTATGAAGCTGCCTGTTGATTTGACTAGTCCAATGCAAGCTCGGATTGACCAAGTTGGCAAGGTTGGAAGCCTGGCCTTTATGTGCACAATCATGTCTAACTTAATGCCTTCTCTAGCGTCTATGGACAACAAGTCGCTTCTTGCAAATGTCACCGGTTTATCCATTCTCGTCATCACAGTGATTGTGAATACTTTCATTCAGATTAGGACTCACGTAATTTCTCCTGAAACTTTTTATTTTGCTCCCTTTCCCAGCAAATTATATATGGTGGTAGCATACATCTATATGGGTATGTTACTCTTCTTACTAATAATATTGATCTCTTCTGCTATAGCAATTCCACCCTCAAAGAAAATTTTAGAAATCAAGTATCAAGCCATTAGCAAAACAATAGTGATTGATCAACATCACCAAGAAAACCCAATATCTACTCTTGATAAGCTAAGAGAAGTTGTGAAAAGCTATTGGATCATGGCACAGACTGGTAGCCCTCAGTTTGTGATCGCTAGTAATCCATTATCCTCTGCATCTGGCATAATTTGTGCACTTAGTATGCTCATGTACGTGTTTGTGGTGGTTTTGTTCGGAGCTTATCAAAGCGCTCTAACATCCCAATCTGTGTATAAGAACTCAATGCTTGCCATTGCCGTTGCACAGTCAATTGGAGTTGTAGTGGGTTCAATTGCCCCAATATTAAGATGTTTTACAGTCCTGAGCGTCAAATCATTTTCTAAGCAGATTAGAAACCATTTTTTGGTGTTTAAAGTAGACAAGTATTGGACTCAAAAGTTGTCTGATTGGAAAGAAAGCCGTATTAGTTTTTTGGCAAGTGGGCGCAGATCAAGAGCTATTCTTCATAACTTGAAAAACCGCATTCTATGGTTTTGCATTGGATTTCAGAAGCTAGTTGTAGTATCATGCAAAATAATAGGGCTCCCTCCCATTGTGGTTATAATCTTTTTCGTATACGTTTCACGCTCAGTGAAGAGGATGTTGTTTAGCACATCCACTGCCTCAAGCAGTGTCGATACAAATGAAGACCTCAGCAAATACGTTTTGTTAATCGAAGATAATGCGCAGCTTGCTAAAAGAACACTGAAACGAATTTCAAATTCTATGAATCGTTTGATTCAGAAAGCTGTGAAGAAACAGCACAAAAGTCTTTTGAAGCTTCTTGAACAATCTGTCGAAAAATCTGTCAGAGAATCTACTGCATCCAACGGCGTGGTGACGTTTGATAACGATCAGTTTCAATCTCTACTTCCCGTTGAACATGTTAACAGTTGG
Organism: Ambrosia trifida; assembly: GCA_028751855.1. NCBI lineage: Eukaryota > Viridiplantae > Streptophyta > Magnoliopsida > Asterales > Asteraceae > Ambrosia > Ambrosia trifida. The sequence continues at coordinate 96,766,610 of CM054127.1, forward strand.
AGCTTACCAATAATTAGCTTAACATGCATCGCAGTTGTTATCCCGGAAATTCGTCAGCACAGAGTCGACAACTTGTTCAAAAGTGTTGGTGAAGGTCTTTTGTACACTCATCTAGTGGAGGAAAGCCTAAATACTGAACCAATGTATGTGAATATTCGAAGGGCAACTGTGACATTATGGCATGAGGTCGAAGAAAACTACAAGTGGTTGGACACAACTTTGGAAAGAAATGCTTATGAAAGAAAAAACTCAAAAAAGCCAAAAGATGTTGCTAAATTAGGAAGTGCTTATAAAGGAAAAAACTCCAAAAGCCCAAGAGATATTATTAAATTGTTTGCTGATAGTGCAGAGAAAATTCTAAATGAATTTACCAGAAATTCCAATGGAGAACGGGTGGAGAACGAAAACCTTCCTCGAAAAGTAATCGCTGCCAACTCAATGTATCGCATTGCAAAAACAATCATGCATACGTATGAAAGCAACGACATGGCCATTGTTGAAGATGAGTTGTTTACACGACTATCTAGCATGATTGCAGACATATTAGTTGCTTGCCTCACCAACATACCACGTGCCATAGCAGTGAGATGCTATGAAGAGATAATTGAAAAACGGGAGGCTAGTGTTGCAGCTGCAATCGATCTTCTTGGACAAACAACTAAGATAATAGAAAAGCTTGAAAGGCATGTACCGAACATGAATCAAGATAAAATGGCTTATATCGACGAGTGGCGTATTCATTTGAGGCAACCTTAGAATTCATGGTCTTTCATATGGAGCCAAGGTAGTTTTTTCAACTTCTTTATCCTATAAATTAACAAAAAGAAAAAAGATTCCTCATATATGTTTATTCTAATCTTAGTTTTTTCTGCAATCTTTGAAAGGTGATGCAGTTCAAGATATTAATTGCTTCATGGACGATATGTTGTCAAGTGCAAGCTTCAAGTATAATAATTTCTCCATTTGATGTTATTTGCGAATTATGTGTATATATATCCAATTAATGTGTTAATATTATGTGTCATATATGGATATGATTGTATTTGATAGAAAAAACTCAATATATATATATATATATATATATATATATATATATATATAAATTGTTGTTGTATAATGTTATATTGGAAACTCTTGTTATAGTGAAAATACTAACTTCCCGAACTTTTTTTTATATGAAAATTTTAGGGTATGTAATATACATGATTTTAAGCATTTTGAGCCAAAAAAATTCAAAAAAGCACCAAGCACTTTATTTTAAAAAAAAAAAGAATAAATAAGTTTTCGGGTAACACATTGTTAACACATGTTAATTTTGCTTAACATGTGTTACTCAAAAACTTGTTTATTTTTTCTAAAAAATAGTACTCAGCGCTTTTTTGATTTTTTTGGTTCAAAATGCTTAAAATCATGTATATTACATACCCTAAAAAGCTTGGGAAGTCAGAGTTTTCACTATAACAAGAGTTTTCTCTAGATCGTAACCCTATATATTTTTTAAATTAAAGGTAAAAATCATAAAAGTAGAACATAGTTATCAAGAACGCCTTTTAAGATGATGATGAATACGGTATAAACAGCACTACTAAACCGAGTAATAGAGGGATGTACTAATCATTTAAGCGTTTATTGTATAGTAATCAAACGTAGTGTACAACAGACATGCTGAAGCATGGAGGACTTTATACAGTCTGACATTTCTAAAGTTGGTTTGGTAGCGGCACAAAATAGGACATTTGGTGATTCTTCTGGGCTCTGGCAAATATCTAGTCTGTAACACCCCAACCGATGGCGGAAACATCGGGATGTCACGTATTGATGATTGTTCAGTAGCTCATGGTAGTACACAAGTTTGAATAATCCTTTATTTCATTACAATATTGAATTACATTAAAATCTACATCAAATAATCAAGCAAGGCTTCAAATATCTCCTCATGCTAGCTCTAGACTTCAAGCATCAGTATTTCCTGTTGTGTTTGGAAAAATGGGGAGGTCAACTAGAAGTTGGTGAGAATACATAATCCATGTCAAACAATTAAGTTTAAAAAGTTTAGCAATTCACATGTCTATCGTAAGTTTAAGTCTACATGAATAAACATGAAATGTTGAATCGGCATAATCAAACCTCTAAATAGTTTAGGTCCATCCCGTCATCCACGGTTCACCTTAATAATATGTTGGAACGATAACAATCACCCGCGCTCCCCATAAAAGATGGTCAACGAATCTAGGTGGGATTGTCAATCCAATAGATCTATTATTGACTATCGCCGGCTTGGCCATAGCTAATGATTATGTAATGTTGAAACTCGTTGAAACTGTTGTTGCTGTCTAAATCATGAGGCATTAAAGTTTACAACTAGACATGCATGTAGAATTGCTTAAGTATAATGTTGCAAGTATGAAGAATTGCATAAACATGGTTACGTAAACTCACATTGGCTAAGGTGAATTATCCTCTAAGTGTTGTGAATGTATGCGAGGCGAATCCCAAAGACTCAACAACGTAGCTAGTCCAAATTGAAGAAAACGAAAAAGAAAACATATCAAGCTTCCAATTTGCCAATTACAAGAGCTTATAATCAAAGCTTCAATTGTAGAAGTAATAGACTATAGAAGAAAGGTATGAGAGAAAGTTTAATCGGATTGAAACAATCGATTTAGAGGTGCAAAGTATGATGGGTCATAGGTGGGTTTTTATACTAGTTTTGGAGTCAATTAACCATTAAAATTGGTCAACACCATAAAGTAAGGTTTTATGATGAATTGACTATTTGACTAAGACTTTGACTGTTTGACTAAGACTTTGACTAATCAATTTAAGGAATGTGTTAAGTTTATTTTCTTCTGAAATACTACACAAGATGATAGTTGGCTCAGTTGGTTGTCACTGTGTGTTGGTTGGCTGTGGACGCGGGTTCGAGTCCCGGTCCACACAAATCTTTTTTTGGCAATTATTTCCCTAAAACTATATTATTCTAAATTCATAATATGATTATATAAGCCCGAAAGTGACTCGAAATATTTTTAAAACGTACAAAAGTGTCGAGATACAAATAATTATTAGTTTAAGGTATTTAAAACATATATTGTTTAAAACAATACATTCTTTTTATCAAAAAAAAAAATTAGGGGAAATTCGCGATGTTACAGTCTCCCCTACTTTTGGAAACTTCGTCCCGAAGTTATTAAAAACACAGATTTGAGGTCGATTAGGTAGAAATTAAGGCAGCTGTGGTTTGGGTTAAGGCATGACATGAATTTATAGGTAATAGAATAATTTGTTTCGAATAATTTGGATAAGAGGTTTGAGATGTCAGTTTTAAGGATTGGATTAGGTTCGTCTGAAGTAGCAAGAAGCATAAGAATCTAGCAAAATACTAAACTTATGTTTTAGGAATCTTATAAGAAATGCATGAATTGATTGGCTATATGAAAACCAAATGAACTACTAAAACCTTATTAGAATTTCACACTACCATAACGTACCTGTAAATTCATGATTACGTTCCGGACCGCAATCACCAATTTACCTTACATTAGGGTTTTGTGTCCTTCTATGACTCTAAACACACATGTAAGTAATGCAAAATAACCTTGTGATTGAATCGTTTACAATGTATCCAAAAATGAGTCCAACTGTTGAGTAGGAAAAAGACTTCTACCAGTCAGTGAGTAAGAACCTCTACCAATTGTTGAGTAGGTGCGATAGCCTCTACCAGTCGTTGAGCAGGTTGTAGGGCCTCTACCGACTGTTGAGCAGGCATGATGACCTCTACCAATCGTTGAGTAGGTTATTTGGTACTCAACTAACTGTTGAGCAAGTACTTCATCCTCTACCAGTTGTTTGATTAAGTGTACCAATTATTTCACACATAAATTGCAAATTGATAATATGTACATATAAACAATCAAGTATCAAGCATAGCATGCGAGTTGTAATAGTGTTGTCCTAAACAAGGTTAATGACTCTAGGTGTGTCTATAGCAAATAGTTTATATTCCATGATTTCTAGTATCAAATGTTTAAATATGGTAGATAATCGAATCCTCATGTATAACTAAGGATTAAGTTTGATGCAACACACAACCAAGTTTCAATAGTTTGGTTATCATGGGTAACTAGTTCATGTTTGAGAAGGTGAAGGATATGAATTTAGTTCTTGAGAGGATGATGAAAAATCTTGAAGCAGAATCAAGGTTGTGAGAGATAGTGAATGTGAAGATAGTTGATAAAGAGTTTATTTTATAGTAAGGAGATTATGTAGCAGTGTAAATTTTGGGGTTTGGATCAAAGGTTATAATCAAGTGTTTAAGAAAACATGATTGTGATGTATGCCAAATATTGTAAAAATTTGAACAAGTTGAAAATGAGTGAGTGTCGATGGAGAATTTAGAGACTAGATATTATTCCTATGGATAAAAAAAATCTTATTTTCAAAATTGGTTTTATACATAAAGCAAAAGTTGTTAAATAGTACAAGCTAAGTGGGCTTTTGATTAAAATATTCCCGTTAGTTGGAGATTTCAAACATGACATTAGGTTTTGAAGATCAAGGTTCTATTAAGTGATTTTTAATAGTTTAAAGCATTATATAGAAAATTGTTTGTTACGTCAATAAATAAACAATTGAATTTAAGTTCAAGGACATATTTTGACAAAAAAATATGTACTTTGTAAAGTTACTAGGTAATGAAAATACAACAGGATTTAGAAATCTTTAGTTTGTGCTAAGGTATGATGTTATAGTTTTTTTAAAAAAATAAGTTACATGTGGAGAGATGAAATAATATGATTTGGGTAGGGTGTTGAATATTTAAAAAGTGTCTAAGATGGTAAGGTGAAGTGTGATTGTGAAATCCACAGATGGTTATGAAATGAGATTGATTTAAGCTGTAAAATTTTGAGATTTTAGAGCTTAGTTTAAGGAAAATGAGTGTAATCATTTATTCATTAATTAAAACGAATAAACGAAAACATTGACTTATCAAAACTTCTAGATTCTAATAACATAGTGAAGACATGCTTTAGCCTATAAGTGAACACTCATCCCGAGAATTCCCAGGTAGGCATCCGGGTCCCTCCTCTGATTGGGATTTATGCGCAATGCCAGTCCTAGACAGAAAACTCAGAATACAGGCGTTCACCCTTCCAGATTGCACGTGTTCGTTATTAAAATCTAGAACTTCGACGAGATCTTCAAGGTGGTTCAGGCTAAACCTGAGGATTTGTCCTACTAGTCTAAGAGTAGATCTTGTGATGGAGAGCACTCTTCTTGTAGGGACTAAAGAAAGGATAAGAAGTAGGATAGAGAATAGAAACAAGTAAAGTTGCAAGTAAAAGGAGCAAGTACTGGTTAAAATCCTATGGTTATAGATTAGATTATTTTTTTTCTAATAACCTAATTCCCTATAACCATCGCTCTGATACCAATCTGTAACACCCCAACCGATGGCGGAAACATCGGGATGTCACGTATTGATGATTGTTCAGTAGCTCATGGTAGTACACAAGTTTGAATAATTCTTTATTTCATTACAATATTGAATTACATTAAAATCTACATCAAATAATCAAGCAAAGCTTCAAATATCTCCTCATGCTAGCTCTAGACTTCAAGCATCAGTATTTCCTGTTGAGTTTGGAAAAATGGGGGGGTCAACTAGAAGTTGGTGAGAATACATAATCCATGTCAAACAATTAAGTTTAAAAAGTTGAGCAATTCACATGTCTATCGTAAGTTTAAGTCTACATGAATAAACATGAAATGTTGAATCGGCATAATCAAACATCTGACTAGTTTAGGTCCATCCCGTCATCCACGGTTCACCTTAATATTATGTTGGAACGATAACCTTCACCCGCGCTCCCCATAAAAGATGGTCAACGATTCTAGGTGGGATTGTCAGTCCAATAGATCTATTATTGAGTATCGCCGGCTTGGCCATAGCTAATGATTATGTAATGTTGAAACTCGTTGAAACTGTTGTTGTTGTCTAAATCATGAGGCATTAAAGTTTACAACTAGACATGCATGTAGAATTGCTTAAGTATAATGTTGCAAGTATGAAAAATTGCATAAACATGGTTACGTAAACTCACATTGGCTAAGGTGAATTATCTTCTAAGTGTTGTGAATGTATGCGAGGCGAATCCCAAAGACTCAACAACGTAGCTAGTCCAAATTGAAGAAAACGAAAAAGAAAGAATATCAAGCTTCCAATTTGCCAATTACAAGAGCTTATAATCAAAGCTTCAATTGTAGAAGTAATAGACTATAGAAGAAAGGTATGAGGGAAAGTTTAATCGGATTGAAACAATCGATTTAGAGGTGCAAAGTATGATGGGTCATAGGTGGGTTTTTATACTAGTTTTGGAGTCAATTAACCATTAAAATTGGTCAACACCATAAAGTAAGGTTTTATGATGAATTGACTATTTGACTAAGACTTTGACTGTTTGACTAAGACTTTGACTAATCAATTTAAGGAATGTGTTAAGTTTATTTTCTTCTGAAATACTACACAAGATGATAGTTGGCTTAGTTGGTTGTCACTGTGTGTTGGTTGGCTGTGGACGCGGGTTCGAGTCCCGGTCCACACAAATCTTTTTTTGGCAATTATTTCCCTAAAACTATATTATTCTAAATTCATAATATGATTATATAAGCCCGAAAGTAACTCGAAATATTTTTAAAACGTACAAAAGTGTCGAGATACAAATAATTATTAGTTTAAGGTATTTAAAACATATATTGTTTAAAACAATACATTCTTTTTATCAAAAAAAAAAATTAGGGGAAATTCTCGATGTTACAGTCTCCCCTACTTTTGGAAACTTCGTCCCGAAGTTATTAAAAACACAGGTTTGAGGTTGATTAGGTAGAAATTAAGGCAGCTGTGGTTTGGGTTAAGGCATGACATGAATTTATATGTAATAGAATAATTTGTTTCGAATAATTTGGATAAGAGGTTTGAGATGTGAGTTTTAAGGATTGGATTAGGTTCGTCTGAAGTAGCGAGAAGCATAAGAATCTAGCAAAATACTAAACTTATGTTTTAGGAATCTTATAAGAAATGCATGAATTGATTGGCTATATGAAAACCAAATGAACTACTAAAACCTTATTAGAATTTCACACTACCTTAACGTACCTGTAAATTCATGATTACGTTCCGGACCGCAATCACCAATTTACCTTACATTAGGGTTTTGTGTCCTTCTATGACTCTAAACACACATGTAAGTAATGCAAAATAACCTTGTGATTGAATCGTTTACAATGTATCCAAAAATGAGTCCAACTGTTGAGTAGGAAAAAGACTTCTACCAGTCAGTGAGTAAGAACCTCTACCAATTGTTGAGTAGGTGCGATAGCCTCTACCAGTCGTTGAGCAGGTTGTAGGGCCTCTACCGACTGTTGAGCAGGCATGATGACCTCTACCAATCGTTGAGTAGGTTATTTGGTACTCAACTAACTGTTGAGCAAGTACTTCATCCTCTACCAGTTGTTTGATTAAGTGTACCAATTATTTCACACATAAATTGCAAATTGATAATATGTACATATAAACAATCAAGTATCAAGCATAGCATGCGAGTTGTAATAGTGTTGTCCTAAACAAGGTTAATGACTCTAGGTGTGTCTATAGCAAATAGTTTATATTCCATGATTTCTAGTATCAAATGTTTAAATATGGTAGATAATCGAATCCTCATGTATAACTAAGGATTAAGTTTGATGCAACACACAACCAAGTTTCAATAGTTTGGTTATCATGGGTAACTAGTTCATGTTTGAGAAGGTGAAGGATATGAATTTAGTTCTTGAGAGGATGATGAAAAATCTTGAAGCAGAATCAAGGTTGTGAGAGATAGTGAATGTGAAGATAGTTGATAAAGAGTTTATTTTATAGTAAGGAGATTATGTAGCAGTGTAAATTTTGGGGTTTGGATCAAAGGTTATAATCAAGTGTTTAAGAAAACATGATTGTGATATATGCCAAATATTGTAAAAATTTGAACAAGTTGAAAATGAGTGAGTGTCGATGGAGAATTTAGAGACTAGATATTATTCCTATAGATAAAAAAAATCTTATTTTCAAAATTGGTTTTATACATAAAGCAAAAGTTGTTAAATAGTACAAGCTAAGTGGGCTTTTGATTAAAATATTCCCGTTAGTTGGAGATTTCAAACATGACATTAGGTTTTGAAGATCAAGGTTCTATTAAGTGATTTTTAATAGTTTAAAGCATTATATAGAAAATTGTTTGTTACGTCAATAAATAAACAATTGAATTTAAGTTCAAGGACATCTCTTGATAAAAAAATATGTACTTTGTAAAGTTACTAGGTAATGAAAATACAACAGGATTTAGAAATCTTTAGTTTGTGCTAAGGTATGATGTTATAGTTTTTTTAAAAAAATAAGTTACATGTGGAGAGATGAAATAATATGATTTGGGTAGGGTGTTGAATATTTAAAAAGTGTCTATGATGGTAAGGTGAAGTGTGATTGTGAAATCCACAGATGGTTATGAAATGAGATTGATTTAAGCTGTAAAATTTTGAGATTTTAGAGCTTAGTTTAAGGAAAATGAGTGTAATCATTTATTCATTAATTAAAACGAATAAACGAAAACGTTGACTTATCAAAACTTCTAGATTCTAATAACATAGTGAAGACATGCTTTAGCCTATAAGTGAACACTCATCCCGAGAATTCCCAGGTAGGCATCCGGGTCCCTCGTCTGATTGGGATTTATGCGCAATGCCAGTCCTAGACAGAAAACTCAGAATACAGGCGTTCACCCTTCCAGATTGCACGTGTTCGTTATTAAAATCTAGAACTTCGACGAGATCTTCAAGGTAGTTCAGGCTAAACCTGAGGATTTGTCCTACTAGTCTAAGAGTAGATCTTGTGATGGAGAGCACTCTTCTTGTAGGGACTAAAGAAAGGATAAGAAGTAGGATAGAGAATAGAAACAAGTAAAGTTGCAAGTAAAAGGAGCAAGTACTGGTTAAAATCCTATGGTTATAGATTAGATTATTTTTTTTCTAATAACCTAATTCCCTATAACCATGGCTCTGATACCAATCTGTAACACCCCAACCGATGGCGGAAACATCGGGATGTCACGTATTGATGATTGTTCAGTAGCTCATGGTTGTAGACAAGTTTGAATAATTCTTTATTTCATTACAATATTGAGTTACATTAAAATCTACATCAAATAATCAAGCAAAGCTTCAAATATCTCCTCATGCTAGCTCTAGACTTCAAGCATCAGTATTTCCTGTTGAGTTTGGAAAAATGGGGGGGGTCAACTAGAAGTTGGTGAGAATACAGAATCCATGTCAAACAATTAAGTTTAAAAAGTTGGGCAATTCACATGTCTATCGTAAGTTTAAGTCTACATGAATAAACATGAAATGTTGAATCGGCATAATCAAACCTCTGACTAGTTTAGGTCCATCCCGTCATCCACGGTTCACCTTAATAATATGTTGGAACGATAACAATCACCCGCGCTCCCCATAAAAGATGGTCAACGAATCTAGGTGGGATTGTCAATCCAATAGATCTATTATTGAGTATCGCCGGCTTGGCCATAGCTAATGATTATGTAATGTTGAAACTCGTTGAAACTGTTGTTGTTGTCTAAATCATGAGGCATTAAAGTTTACAACTAGACATGCATGTAGAATTGCTTAAGTATAATGTTGCAAGTATGAAGAATTGCATAAACATGGTTACGTAAACTCACATTGGCTAAGGTGAATTATCCTCTAAGTGTTGTGAATGTATGCGAGGCGAATCCCAAAGACTCAACAACGTAGCTAGTCCAAATTGAAGAAAACGAAAAAGAAAGAATATCAAGCTTCCAATTTGCCAATTACAAGAGCTTATAATCAAAGCTTCAATTATAGAAGTAATAGACTATAGAAGAAAGGTATGAGGGAAAGTTTAATCGGATTGAAACAATCGATTTAGAGGTGCAAAGTATGATGGGTCATAGGTGGGTTTTTATACTAGTTTTGGAGTCAATTAGCCATTAAAATTGGTCAACACCATAAAGTAAGGTTTTATGATGAATTGACTATTTGACTAAGACTTTGACTGTTTGACTAAGACTTTGACTAATCAATTTAAGGAATGTGTTAAGTTTATTTTCTTCTGAAATACTACACAAGTTGATAGTTGGCTCAGTTGGTTGTCACTGTGTGTTGGTTGGCTGTGGACGCGGGTTCGAGTCCCGGTCCACACAAATCTTTTTTTGGCAATTATTTCCCTAAAACTATATTATTCTAAATTCATAATATGATTATATAAGCCCGAAAGTGACTCGAAATATTTTTAAAACGTACAAAAGTGTCGAGATACAAATAATTATTAGTTTAAGGTATTTAAAACATATATTGTTTAAAACAATACATTCTTTTTATCAAAAAAAAAAAATTAGGGGAAATTCGCGATGTTACAGTCTCCCCTACTTTTGGAAACTTCGTCCCGAAGTTATTAAAAACACAGGTTTGAGGTTGATTAGGTAGAAATTAAGGCAGCTGTGGTTTGGGTTAAGGCATGACATGAATTTATAGGTAATAGAATAATTTGTTTCGAATAATTTGGATAAGAGGTTTGAGATGTGAGTTTTAGGGATTGCATTAGGTTCGTCTGAAGTAGCGAGAAGCATAAGAATCTAGCAAAATACTAAACTTATGTTTTAGGAATCTTATAAGAAATGCATGAATTGATTGGCTATATGAAAACCAAATGAACTACTAAAACCTTATTAGAATTTCACACTACCTTAACGTACCTGTAAATTCATGATTACGTTCCGGACCGCAATCACCAATTTGCCTTACATTAGGGTTTTGTGTCCTTCTATGACTCTAAACACACATGTAAGTAATGCAAAATAACCTTGTGATTGAATCGTTTACAATGTATCCAAAAATGAGTCCAACTGTTGAGTAGGAAAAAGACTTCTACCAGTCAGTGAGTAAGAACCTCTACCAATTGTTGAGTAGGTGCGATAGCCTCTACCAGTCGTTGAGCAGGTTGTAGGGCCTCTACCGACTGTTGAGCAGGCATGATGACCTCTACCAATCGTTGAGTAGGTTATTTGGTACTCAACTAACTGTTGAGCAAGTACTTCATCCTCTACCAGTTGTTTGATTAAGTGTACCAATTATTTCACACATAAATTGCAAATTGATAATATGTACATATAAACAATCAAGTATCAAGCATAGCATGCGAGTTGTAATAGTGTTGTCCTAAACAAGGTTAATGACTCTAGGTGTGTCTATATCAAATAGTTTATATTCCATGATTTCTAGTATCAAATGTTTAAATATGGTAGATAATCGAATCCTCATGTATAACTAAGGATTAAGTTTGATGCAACACACAACCAAGTTTCAATAGTTTGGTTATCATGGGTAACTAGTTCATGTTTGAGAAGGTGAAGGATATGAATTTAGTTCTTGAGAGGATGATGAAAAATCTTGAAGCAGAATCAAGGTTGGGAGAGATAGTGAATGTGAAGATAGTTGATAAAGAGTTTATTTTATAGTAAGGAGATTATGTAGCAGTGTAAATTTTGGGGTTTGGATCAAAGGTTATAATCAAGTGTTTAAGAAAACATGATTGTGATATATGCCAAATATTGTAAAAATTTGAACAAGTTGAAAATGAGTGAGTGTCGATGGAGAATTTAGAGACTAGATATTATTCCTATGGATAAAAAAAATCTTATTTTCAAAATTGGTTTTATACATAAAACAAAAGTTGTTAAATAGTACAAGCTAAGTGGGCTTTTGATTAAAATATTCCCGTTAGTTGGAGATTTCAAACATGACATTAGGTTTTGAAGATCAAGGTTCCATTAAGTGATTTTTAATAGTTTAAAGCATTATATAGAAAATTGTTTGTTACGTCAATAAATAAACAATTGAATTTAAGTTCAAGGACATCTTTTGACAAAAAAATATGTACTTTGTAAAGTTACTAGGTAATGAAAATACAACAGGATTTAGAAATCTTTAGTTTGTGCTAAGGTATGATGTTATAGTTTTTTTAAAAAAAATAAGTTACATGTGGAGAGATGAAATAATATGATTTGGGTAGGGTGTTGAATATTTAAAAAGTGTCTAAGAAGGTAAGGTGAAGTGTGATTGTGAAATCCACAAATGGTTATGAAATGAGATTGATTTAAGCTGTAAAATTTTGAGATTTTAGAGCTTAGTTTAAGGAAAATGAGTGTAATCATTTATTCATTAATTAAAACGAATAAACGAAAACGTTGACTTATCAAAACTTCTAGATTCTAATAACATAGTGAAGACATGCTTGAGCCTATAAGTGAACACTCATCCCGAGAATTCCCAGGTAGGCATCCGGGTCCCTCGTCTGATTGGGATTTATGCGCAATGCCAGTCCTAGACAGAAAACTCAGAATACAGGCGTTCACCCTTCCAGATTGCACGTGTTCGTTATTAAAATCTAGAACTTCGACGAGATCTTCAAGGTGGTTCAGGCTAAACCTGAGGATTTGTCCTACTAGTCTAAGAGTACATCTTGTGATGGAGAGCACTCTTCTTGTAGGGACTAAAGAAAGGATAAGAAGTAGGATAGAGAATAGAAACAATTAAGTTGCAAGTAAAAGGAGCAAGTACTGGTTAAAATCCTATGGTTATAGATAAGATTATTTTTTTTCTAATAACCTAATTCCCTATAACCATGGCTCTGATACCAATCTGTAACACCCCAACCGATGGCGGAGATGATTGTTCAGTAGCTCATGGTAGTACACAAGTTTGAATAATTCTTTATTTCATTACAATATTGAATTACATTAAAATCTACATCAAATAATCAAGCAAAGCTTCAAATATCTCCTCATGCTAGCTCTAGACTTCAAGCATCAGTATTTCCTGTTGAGTTTGGAAAAATGGGGGGGTCAACTAGAAGTTGGTGAGAATACATAATCCATGTCAAACAATTAAGTTTAAAAAGTTGAGCAATTCACATGTCTATCGTAAGTTTATGTCTACATGAATAAACATGAAATGTTGAATCGGCATAATCAAACCTCTGATTAGTTTAGGTCCATCCCGTCATCCACGGTTCACCTTAATAATATGTTGGAACGATAACAATCACCCGCGCTCCCCATAAAAGATGGTCAACGAATCTAGGTGGGATTGTCAATCCAATAGATCTATTATTGAGTATCGCCGGCTTGGCCATAGCTAATGATTATGTAATGTTGAAACTCGTTGAAACTGTTGTTGTTGTCTAAATCATGAGGCATTAAAGTTTACAACTAGACATGCATGTAGAATTGCTTAAGTATAATGTTGCAAGTATGAAGAATTGCATAAACATGGTTACGTAAACTCACATTGGCTAAGGTGAATTATCCTCTAAGTGTTGTGAATGTATGCGAGGCGAATCCCAAAGACTCAACAACGTAGCTAGTCCAAATTGAAGAAAACGAAAAAGAAAGAATATCAAGCTTCCAATTTGCCAATTACAAGAGCTTATAATCAAAGCTTCAATTGTAGAAGTAATAGACTATAGAAGAAAGGTATGAGGGAATGTTTAATCGGATTGAAACAATCGATTTAGAGGTGCAAAGTATGATGGGTCATAGGTGGGTTTTTATACTAGTTTTGGAGTCAATTAACCATTAAAATTGGTCAACACCATAAAGTAAGGTTTTATGATGAATTGACTAGTTGACTATGACTTTGACTGTTTGACTAAGACTTTGACTAATCAATTTAAGGAATGTGTTAAGTTTATTTTCTTCTGAAATACTACACAAGATGATAGTTGGCTCAGTTGGTTGTCACTGTGTGTTGGTTGGCTGTGGACGCGGGTTCGAGTCCCGGTCCACACAAATCTTTTTTTGGCAATTATTTCCCTAAAACTATATTATTCTAAATTCATAATATGATTATATAAGCCCGAAAGTGACTCGAAATATTTTTAAAACGTACAAAAGTGTCGAGATACAAATAATTATTAGTTTAAGGTATTTAAAACATATATTGTTTAAAACAATACATTCTTTTTATCAAAAAAAAAATTAGGGGAAATTCGCGATGTTACAGTCTCCCCTACTTTTGGAAACTTCGTCCCGAAGTTATTAAAAACACAGGTTTGAGGTTGATTAGGTAGAAATTAAGGCAGCTGTGGTTTGGGTTAAGGCATGACATGAATTTATAGGTAATAGAATAATTTGTTTCGAATAATTTGGATAAGAGGTTTGACATGTGAGTTTTAAGGATTGGATTAGGTTCGTCTGAAGTAGCAAGAAGCATAAGAATCTAGCAAAATACTAAACTTATGTTTTAGGAATCTTATAAGAAATACATGAATTGATTGGCTATATGAAAACCAAATGAACTACTAAAACCTTATTAGAATTTCACACTACCTTAACGTACCTGTAAATTCATGATTACGTTCCGGACCGCAATCACCAATTTACCTTACATTAGGGTTTTGTGTCCTTCTATGACTCTAAACACACATGTAAGTAATGCAAAATAACCTTGTGATTGAATCGTTTACAATGTATCCAAAAATGAGTCCAACTGTTGAGTAGGAAAAAGACTTCTACCAGTCAGTGAGTAAGAACCTCTACCAATTGTTGAGTAGGTGCGATAGCCTCTACCAGTCGTTGAGCAGGTTGTAGGGCCTCTACCGACTGTTGAGCAGGCATGATGACCTCTACCAATCGTTGAGTAGGTTATTTGGTACTCAACTAACTGTTGAGCAAGTACTTCATCCTCTACCAGTTGTTTGATTAAGTGTACCAATTATTTCACACATAAATTGCAAATTGATAATATGTACATATAAACAATCAAGTATCAAGCATAGCATGCGAGTTGTAATAGTGTTGTCCTAAACAAGGTTAATGACTCTAGGTGTGTCTATAGCAAATAGTTTATATTCCATGATTTCTAGTATCAAATGTTTAAATATGGTAGATAATCGAATCCTCATGTATAACTAAGGATTAAGTTTGATGCAACACACAACCAAGTTTCAATAGTTTGGTTATCATGGGTAACTAGTTCATGTTTGAGAAGGTGAAGGATATGAATTTAGTTCTTGAGAGGATGATGAAAAATCTTGAAGCAGAATCAAGGTTGTGAGAGATAGTGAATGTGAAGATAGTTGATAAAGAGTTTATTTTATAGTAAGGAGATTATGTAGCAGTGTAAATTTTGGGGTTTGGATCAAAGGTTATAATCAAGTGTTTAAGAAAACATGATTGTGATATATGCCAAATATTGTAAAAATTTGAACAAGTTGAAAATGAGTGAGTGTCGATGGAGAATTTAGAGACTAGATATTATTCCTATGGATAAAAAAAATCTTATTTTCAAAATTGGTTTTATACATAAAACAAAAGTTGTTAAATAGTACAAGCTAAGTGGGCTTTTGATTAAAATATTCCCGTTAGTTGGAGATTTCAAACATGACATTAGGTTTTGAAGATCAAGGTTCCATTAAGTGATTTTTAATAGTTTAAAGCATTATATAGAAAATTGTTTGTTACGTCAATAAATAAACAATTGAATTTAAGTTCAAGGACATCTTTTGACAAAAAAATATGTACTTTGTAAAGTTACTAGGAAATGAAAATACAACAGGATTTAGAAATCTTTAGTTTGTGCTAAGGTATGATGTTATAGTTTTTTTAAAAAAAATAAGTTACATATGGAGAGATGAAATATTATGATTTGGGTAGGGTGTTGAATATTTAAAAAGTGTCTAAGATGGTAAGGTGAAGTGTGATTGTGAAATCCACAAATGGTTATGAAATGAGATTGATTTAAGCTGTAAAATTTTGAGATTTTAGAGCTTAGTTTAAGGAAAATGAGTGTAATCATTTATTCATTAATTAAAACGAATAAACGAAAACGTTGACTTATCAAAACTTCTAGATTCTAATAACATAGTGAAGACATGCTTGAGCCTATAAGTGAACACTCATCCCGAGAATTCCCAGGTAGGCATCCGGGTCCCTCGTCTGATTGGGATTTATGCGCAATGCCAGTCCTAGACAGAAAACTCAGAATACAGGCGTTCACCCTTCCAGATTGCACGTGTTCGTTATTAAAATCTAGAACTTCGACGAGATCTTCAAGGTGGTTTAGGCTAAACCTGAGGATTTGTCCTACTAGTCTAAGAGTAGATCTTGTGATGGAGAGCACTCTTCTTGTAGGGACTAAAGAAAGGATAAGAAGTAGGATAGAGAATAGAAACAAGTAAAGTTGCAAGTAAAAGGAGCAAGTACTGGTTAAAATCCTATGGTTATAGATTAGAATATTTTTTTTCTAATAACCTAATTCCCTATAACCATGGCTCTGATAGGCGAATCCCAAAGACTCAACAACGTAGCTAGTCCAAATTGAAGAAAACGAAAAAGAAAGAATATCAAGCTTCCAATTTGCCAATTACAAGAGCTTATAATCAAAGCTTCAATTGTAGAAGTAATAGACTATAGAAGAAAGGTATGAGGGAAGGTTTAATCGGATTGAAACAATCGATTTAGAGGTGCAAAGTATGATGGGTCATAGGTGGGTTTTTATACTAGTTTTGGAGTCAATTAACCATTAAAATTGGTCAACACCATAAAGTAAGGTTTTATGATGAATTGACTATTTGACTAAGACTTTGACTGTTTGACTAAGACTTTGACTAATCAATTTAAGGAATGAGTTAAGTTTATTTTCTTCTGAAATACTACACAAGATGATAGTTGGCTCAGTTGGTTGTCACTGTGTGTTGGTTGGCTGTGGACGCGGGTTCGAGTCCCGGTCCACACAAATCTTTTTTTGGCAATTATTTCCCTAAAACTATATTATTCTAAATTCATAATATGATTATATAAGCCCGAAAGTGACTCGAAATATTTTTAAAACGTACAAAAGTGTCGAGATACAAATAATTATTAGTTTAAGGTATTTAAAACATATATTGTTTAAAACAATACATTCTTTTTATCAAAAAAAAAATTAGGGGAAATTCGCGATGTTACATAGTCTTACCAAGCCAAGCCATGCCAGAGCTAGCCAAGTCGACTAATTGTCTTGGGTCCTGGTGGTGTTGGCACCATCAAAGCAAAGACAGAGATCCAACAGCACCATACTAGCCAATGCATATGTTGCTTTTGACATGGCACCACTGACATCTTGTTAGCCTAAGGTCCTATTTTCTAGGTCGTATTTTCTAGCTCTATCACAACCACCTTAGACACGTGCTCAGCATTGGTTGAGTGTGGTGTGGGCCCCTTTGTCTTTTTTATTATTTTTGTGTTGGATTGTTGGTCGCCTCCTCTGTTGGTCCTGATTACTTGTTACTCATCTATATTTGATTGGTTCTTTTTTTTTTTTTTTAAACGGCCAACGAATCAATTCCGAGCACTCTCGGGCACCCTTTTGACAAATCAGGTACTCGAGAGTACCCGGGCCACCAATTGCCACTAATTCCCGGGAAAACCCGACCACTCACCGGCCCGAAGGCACGACGGTGAAATAGTCGGTAAAACCGGTCGGGATCAGGACTCGAACCCAAGCTAATGGCCAGGTCATCCCTCATTTCCCCTCCACCAATGTCTTCCAAATGTAGCTAGTGAGAATTGAACCGAAGCCTCCCATAAGAAACTTTAGACCCTCAACCAACTGGGCTAAAAGTGTTAGACTGATTGGTTATTTTTAATTGCCTATTCTGCAAAAGAAAAATATCAATGCCTATTTTTCTAAAATACTTGGTCAACTTGCCTTTTTCCATGATTTTCCTTTTAATACCTATTACCCGCTACTTTTTTATTAATGCAAAATTTTAACATTTTAAAAACGAGCCTCATTCAGTGAAAAGAATTAACAGTTTTATAAGATTATACATTCCCAATTAAGTTAATTTATACCATATTACATAAGCATTGTATTAGCAGTCTTCTTTATTCACTCTATACAACGATCAAAAGTTTTCAATCACTAACCTGTTGCACTAAAATTAACTCTAACGCATATCCCATAACTTAGAATTCAAAAATTAAATAATCGAGAAAATTCCATTGCTGACAGTTTAGAATCTAAAGAAACCGCTAAGAAGGATGGGGAAAATATCCACTTTTCTAAGAAAAAGAGGAAGACTCTTTAATTGTTGATCATTATCTAGACTTTTTGTTATTATTTCAAAGTCTCTGAGAAAAAAATATGTCGATTCATAGCCGTTGAAACAGTATCAACAGTGTATGGTTTGTAGCTAACCACACAATGATTGCTTGGCCTTTTCTACGATTTTGTATCTTTCTAAACTAAAGAATGTCATGATATGTCATTAATAAGTGGGCCCTGATTAAATTTAGATTTTATAGCATAAGTTTTTTTTTTTTTATCAGCAAATTCACTTCCATTTCACCCAAGTATTTACACAGACACATGTTAGTAAGACACTATACACAATCTGACATCACCAAAAGCATTATTACAGAGACACCATAAAAAGTCACCCTCAAGTACTTGGGACCTCAAAATTTTTCCATCGTTCTCTGTTAGCTATGAATTAAGAGAACAGAAAAACAGAAAGAGATTTCAATCAAAACACAGCTAAACTTCTCATTATTCGTTTCCCTCTTTATACAACTAACTATAACTAACTTTTGAACTATCATCACTTGTCACTATCAGTCCCTATACTTTCTTTTATTACAATTCAGACACTATTACATTTCAATACTAACATAACTCCCCCAACGAAAAACATTCTTGTCCTCAAGAATAAAAATCAGGAAATCTTAAAGCAAAATCTTCTTCAAATTCCCAAGTGGCTTCAGTAACTGGCATATCTTTCCAATGAACCAAAACCTGTTTTACCATACTGTTGTGCCTTCTAACCACCCTTTGATCAATTATAGCCCTTGGCTGCAACATAAATCTCTTCTCCACAGGCAATGGTAACACAGGAGTGTGATTACCATGGGCTTTCTTAAGTAGTGAAACATGAAAAACATTATGAATTTGAGCATCACTAGGGAGATCCAGTTTGTAAGCAACTTTACCAATCTTTGCCAAAATGAGAAAGGGTCCAAAGTACTTAGGACCAAGTTTTGAATACTTCTTGAGTCTGAGTGATGTTTGAACATGGGGTCTTAACTTCAAGTAGACCCAATCTCCCACCTCAAATTCTCTCTCAGTCCTATTCTTATCTGCATACTGCTGCATCCTGTTTCTGCTTTGCTGCAATGCCTCTTTCAGTTTAACAATCATAGCTTCTCTTTCCTTATGAATGTCTTCAACAGCAGCTACATTTGTGTCATTAGGAATGTATGGAATGTGAAGCGCAGGTGGAAACCCATACAAGGCTTCAAAGGGAGACTGTTTAATGGCTGAGTGAAAGGTGGTATTATACCACCATTCAGCAGTACTTAGCCACCTCATCCAATGTACAGGATTGTGCATACACATACAACGCAGATAGGATTCAAGACATCTATTCAGCACTTCAATTTGACCATCACTCTGAGGATGGTAGGCAGTGGAAAATGACAGTTGTACCCCTTGCAGTTTCATGAAATCCTTCCAGAACTGACTCATGAACAAGGGATCCCTATCTGATACTATTGTCATAGGACAACCATGAAGCTTGAAGATATTGTCTAAAAAAACTTGAGCTATTTGTTGAGCAGAATAGGGATGTTGCAGGGCAATAAAGTGAGCATACTTAGTGAGTCTGTCCACCACCACAAGAATTGAGTCTTTACTTTGGGATTTGGGTAGGCCAGATATAAAATCCATAGAGATGTCAGTGAAGACATGATTAGGAATAGGCAAAGGCTGTAGTAATCCAGGATTTGCAACTGGTTCATACTTAGCCTGTTGACAAACATGGCAGTCTTTAACAAAGGCAAACACATCTTTAGAACTACCCTTCCAATAGAATAATCCTTGTAATCTTTTTAAAGTAGGAATATAGCCTGAGTATCCCCCTACTGCTGAAGAATGCATCAACTTTAGTAATTCAAGTTTCAGATTCTTATCATCTCCCACCCATAACCTTGACTTCTTTTTGAGTAGATGGCCATCCCAAGTAACATTCTTGACAGTTTTACCAGACTGCAACTGTTGAATCACTGCTGTCAAATGACCATCTTGCCCCCATGAGTTTTTAATCTTTTGCAACAACATTGGATCAATAGAACTGACTCCCATTTCAAATAATGCCAATCCAATAACCCTTGACAACCCATCAGCCATAGTATTCTCATTTCCTTTTTTATACATGATCTCATAATCATACCCCATGAGCTTGGCCAACCAAGTTTGCTGTAATGGAGTCACTATCTTCTGTGTCAACAGATACTTCAGGCTTTTGTGATCAGTCTTGATCACAAACTTCTTCATGATAAGGTAATGATGCCATTGTTTGACTGCTAAGAGAATGGCCATCAATTCCTTCTCATACACAGATAAAACCTGTTGTCTGACTGATAAGGCTTTACTAAGGAAAGCTATAGGATGCCCTTCTTGCATCAATACAGCCCCTAGGCCTTTTGAAGATGCATCAGTCTCTAAAACAAACATCTTATCAACATTTGGTAATGCCAGAACAGGTGCACTAATCATGGCCTTCTTCAGCTGTTCAAAAGCAGCTTGAGCACTCTCATTCCAAGAAAATGACTCTTTCTTCAACAAGTCAGTCATAGGCCTAGCTATCAGACCATAAGATTTCACAAACCTTCTATAATAACCTGTTATTCCCAAAAAACCCCTCAACTGTTTCAGGGTTGTTGGAACTGGCCAGTTTACTATAGCTTCCACCTTATGAGGATCAGTTTGTACCCCCTTCTCTGATATAACATGCCCTAAATATTCCACAGTGTTACCACCAAAGGAACATTTGGACCTTTTTGCAAAGAGAGTATTTTTTTCTTAACAGTATCAACACTTGCTCTAAGTCTTTCAAATGCTGCTCATGTGTAGGACTGTACACCAAAATATCATCAAAGAAAACCAGTGTGGTTTTCCTCATTAATGTCTGAAATGTATCATTCATTAATGCCTGAAAAGTAGCTGGTGCATTAGT
The DNA here is from genome assembly GCA_028751855.1 of Ambrosia trifida. NCBI lineage: Eukaryota > Viridiplantae > Streptophyta > Magnoliopsida > Asterales > Asteraceae > Ambrosia > Ambrosia trifida. The sequence goes on from CM054127.1 coordinate 96,787,734, forward strand.
TAAGCCAAAAGGCATAACTAAAAATTCAAACAGACCTTGATGAGTTCTGAAGGCTGTTTTGTGAATGTCTCTTTCATCCATTCTAACTTGATGGTATCCAGCTCTTAAATCCAACTTAGAGAAAACAGTTGCCTGTCCTAACTCATCTAATAACTCTTCTATCAAAGGTATAGGAAACCTGTTTTTGATAGTTGCTTCATTTAGTTGCCTATAGTCTACACAAAACCTCCATGTGCCATCTTTTTTCTTTACCAACACAACTGGTGATGCAAAGGCACTTTGACTGTTTCTAACAACCCCTGACTCAATTAGTTCCTTAGTCATTGTTTCTAAAATGTCCTTCTGAGCAGCAGGATACCTATAGGCTTTCTGATTTATAGTGACAGTCTCATCTTTAAGCAAGATTCTATGATCATAGGCCCTTTTTGGGGGTAATGTAGTTGGAACAGCAAAAACATCTTCATATTTGCTTAACAATTGTTCCAACTTCACATTATTGTCATTACCAAAGACCTTGGGCTCATGTTGAAAAACATTACCATTATCAGTGTTTAAACTAAACAACTGAACATGAGCCACTTGTTTTTCATTATTCAATATTGCATCCATTTTCTCTACAGAACACATTGTGACCTCATTATTTTGTATTCCTTTCAATTCAATCCATTCACCATTCACCTTAAACTTCATAGTTAGAGCCTTAAAGTTCCAAACTATATAATCTAAAGTTTGTAACCACTGGACTCCCAAAACCATATCAAAATTACTTAATGGAATCAAAATAACATCAGCCTTGAACCATTTACCTTGCATGACCCATTGAAAGTCTGGACACATCTTTGTACAGCTGACTTTGTTTCCATCAGCTACTGTCACTTTTACTTCTGCAGGTTCTTTTATTGGACAATTCATCTTAATGGCCAACTGTTCATTCAAGAAATTATGAGATGATCCTGAATCAGACAATATGTGCAGAGTTCTGGTGCCAATTGACCCTTTTACCCTCATTGTTGAAAAAGAAGGCACCCCCATCATTGCATGCAATGATATTTGAGGTTCTTGAAATTCTTGAGCCAATACCTCCTCAATCACAGGTATTTCCTCCTCTTTATCAGTTTCTATCTCTACCAATTCAATAGAGAATAGCTGCTTATTTTTACAAATGTGCCCCTGTGAGTATTTTTCATTACATCCAAAACATTCACCCTTTGCTTTCTTTTCCTCTATTTCTTTTTGTGTCAGGGTCCACCTTCTTGAACTTATTGGTTTTGGACTGGGTAACAAGGATAGTTTGTTGGTGTTTGCCATAGTAAGTGGCTTATTATTATTATTATGATTATTAGTATAAGTTGTCCTTGTTCCCTTATTCTGATAAGGTTGAATAGCCTGCAGAGCATCATCCTGCATTCTAGCAAGGAGATAAGCCTCTGGCAAATTCTTAGGCCTCAACAATCTCACCTGATAACCAATTTCTGGTTTCAAGGCTCTCAAATACAAACTTACAGCATATTCATCACATATTGTCACTCTCGTTAATGCCAAATCAAATTCCCTGTTTAAGTCCTCCAAAGAACCTTTCTGCCTAATGGAAGCTAGCACACCCATAGCATCTTGATTCAGCATTAATCCAAATCGTGAGACTACTGCATTTTTGTAATCTGGCCAAGACATTCCATCCAAACTGCCTCCCCTTGACTTAACAAAGGACTGATGCCACAATAGGGGCACATCTTCCATGTGTACAATTGCCAACCTTATCTTCAAGTTATCAGGAGTCTCATCAATTATAAAAAAATGTTCCACTCTGCATAACCAACCCTCAACATTATCACCACTAAATTTTGGAAAGTCAATCTTTGACAATCTACTGCTGTGTGAATTTCTGTTATTATTATTATCATTATGAGTATTTGTAGTGGTATGATTCATTGTACCATTTGTGTGGTTATGAACCATATTATTAGTATTATCATTATGATTATTATTATTAGTTGATGTAGATTGTCTATTCAAAGATTGTCCCTGAATGGTTTTCAAAATCTCATTCATTTGGGCTTCTAGTTGGTTTTTGATTGCAAACACATTTTCAGCAGTTTTCTGTAAATTCTCTGCATTTTTCATAGCAAACGATTTTAATCCTTCTATTTCAGTTAGATTTTGACCCGCAGCAGCCTCTAATCTATTCAAAGTGCTGTCGTGTTCTTGAATTTTTTGTTCAAGATTTTGGTTTCTAGTAGTTGTCATGGTATTGTAGAATCAAATGAAAGAACAAAGAATCGGATTGAAATGGACAAACACAATCACAAATTGATATGTTCAATGGAATGATTTAATCAACAATTGATTAAACCCAGCTTAGAAATGAAAACAGAGTAAAGAAAAAACAGAATAGACGAAATCAATCGAAGAAGATGATCGGAAAAATTTGTTACAGTGGTTAACGGTGGTTCGTTACGGTGGACGGTGGCGGTTAACGGTGGTGGTAGTTATTGGTCTGAGAACCGATTGGCTCTGATACCAATTGTTAGCTATGAATTAAGAGAACAGAAAAACAGAAAGAGATTTCAATCAAAACACAGCTAAACTTCTCATTATTCGTTTCCCTCTTTATACAACTAACTATAACTAACTTTTGAGCTATCATCACTTGTCACTATCAGTCCCTATACTTTCTTTTATTACAATTCAGACACTATTACATTTCAATACTAACATTCCCAGGTCCACCCCGACAGTTTGAATTTGTGATTTACCCAAGTGAAAGTTGTCGCTTGAATTTCGCCAAATATTCCGTCTAAATTCACCCTTTTGCCTTGAAAGATTTCTGCGTTTCGAGCTTTCCATATAATCCAAGCAGCCGCTAAGACGATAACATGTACCCACTTCTGTTTATTGGCCGATATCCTCTCATCCTTGTGAATCATTAACAAATCTCTAACAGTGAAAGCAAAGATTGGTGGTATTCCAGTCCATGATCCGATCTTGTGCCATACCCAATTAGCAATGTAGCAAGAAGTCAACAAGTGATCAGCGTCTTCGTCGTAATCTCCGCATAGCTTACATTCCATTGAACCGTGGATGATCTTCCTCCTGTGCAGCCCTTTTCTCGTAGGCAAACGATCTTGTTCAGCCCTCCACATAAAGATTGATACCTTCTTTGGCACCCCTTTCGATCATTTAAACGGGTAAAAAGGAGTAGCATAGTTTGATAACAACTTCTTGCAAGAAGAGACTGAGAACAGCCCGTCTGCAGACCCAACCCAAACCCAAGAATCCCGTGATTCAGACAACAAGGTACCAGCAACAAGTGCACAGCACTGTTGCACCGCCGTCAATTCAAAGTTACCACTCGGTGCCCGTTTCCAGTCCCAGCTCAGCAAACGGGCAGCCACAGACGCCGACTTGTCACGCTCAATAGCAAATATAGCTGGAAAAATATCTTTAAGCGGACCGTCACCAATCCACCAATCAACCCAAAATCCAACTTCTGATCCATTACCCACCTTTGCTTTTAAGAGCACCGGAATATTTAAGTCTTGTTCCAATACTATATCACCAACTTTATAAATCGCATTCCACGCCCCGGACACCCCTCTCTTAACCGGCAAATAGGAATAAGAGTTTTGTACCTGGTGGATAGCCGAAACAACTCGAGCCCAGAGAGATTGCTTTTCTAGCTTGAACCTCCACCACCATTTGATTAATACGCCTTCGTTCATTGACTTGAGTGACCCAAACCCGAGACCGCCTTTATCCGTTGGACCCACCACCCTCTCCCAAGCGACCCAATACGTTTTAGATTTTTCTTCATCACCACCCCAGAAAAAACGTCGCCTAAGACCTTCCGATGTATTTAAAACCCCGATAGGAGCCTTAAACAATGAGAAAAAATAAAGTGGGAGACTGTCAAGAGCAGCCCGTAATAAAACAACTCGACCACCGAATGAAAGATGCCTGGCTTTCCACTTAGAGAGGCATTTCTTGAAAGCTTTGATCACACTGTCCCAAAATCTATTCTGGCTCATGTTAACACCAACAGGAACACCCAGATACTTGCACGGGAGTTTATCCGACTTGCACTTTATTATGTCGGCCAATCCATCCACATCCACCGACACCACTCCTATGCCGAAAAGACTGGTTTTGTGATGATTCATCTTCAGTCCCGAGGTTAGCAAAAAACCTCTCATCAGTCGAATAATGTTCCTTATGCTTGACTCGCTCCACTCCCCGACAAAAACTATATCATCCGCATACATTAGGTGGGTAATGATAGGGCCTCCATTAGGTAGGTGAATACTGTTTATAAACCCCAAATCTCTCGCCTTGTGAATGAAACATGTTAACGCCTCCATAGCCATGATGAAAAGGAAAGGATAGAGCGGGTCTCCTTGCCTAACACAACGAAAACATTGAAACTCCCTAGTAGGCGATCCATTTATCAAAACCGATGCTCTAGCGGACGCCAAAATCCCATGAACCCAACTCCTCCATCTAGATGGGAATCCCATTTGTTCTAATACCGATAAAATGAAATCCCAACTTATTGAGTCGTACGCCTTTTCCATGTCAACTTTTAAGATGAATCCCTGAACTCGTGATGATTTGGCCCACGCACACCTCATTTAGAATCAACGGACCATCCAGGATATTCCTAGATGCCAGAAAACCGTATTGATACTCAGAGATCACCGACTCAATGACCACTTTAACCCGATTTGCCATCACTTTTGAGATAATCTTCGAGATACAACCAATGAGACTTATCGGTCGGAATTCATTGAAATTAATCGGATCAGGGCCTTTAGGTATTAAGGCAATGAAGGATGAGCCGCATCCCCGATTTATCACCCCATTCTCATAAAAATACTCCATAACCTTCATAATGTCTTCTTTTAGAATGTCCCAAAAATGTTTCAGAAAACCAAAAGTAAAGCCGTCCGGTCCTGGAGCCCGATCACTACCACAATCCTAAATAGCTAATTTCACTTCTTGAACAGTAAAAGGCGTAACCAAGAAATCAGCTTCAGAAGATGAAAGGCACTTCAGACCGTGGCATTGAAAAGAAGGCCGATTCACCATAGGTTCCCGAAACTTGTATGCGTAGAACTTCCTTGCCTCATTTTTAATTCGGTCCGGGTCGGTCACCCATTCTCCATTAACTTGAATCCCATTTAGTCGGTTTGAACCCAACCGTTGATTTATAATCCCGTGAAAAAACGAAGTGTTTTCGTCACCCACAATCGCCCATTTAATTCTAGCCCTTTGTTTCAGGTCTAAGGCTATTTCTGAATTGATATCCTCCAGTTTCTTTTTACTGACAATCCACTCCGAAATTTTAGCCTCTGACGCTCTACCCTCATCCATAAGGCCATCAATTGTAACAATTCTACTTTCTGTCTCTTTTTTCAGCTTACCCGGTTGTCCCGTTCTTGTAATAACCACTCTTTAATCTTGTCCTTTAACACCTTAAGAATATGGGCCAGGCTTTGGTCAAGCAGGGCATTTGGAATCGGCCCAAGACAAACCGAATTGACCACCGCTTCCAAACCCAGCTTCCCTAAAGATGAGTTGTAAAAACGAAAAGGAGTAGCCCCGAAATTAACTCTAGATGTAGATAAAATTATCGGACAATGGTCAGAAGTAATGCGTGGCAATGCGATAACTAACGCATCCGGCCATGAATTCCAGAAAGTATTACAAACCAGGAACCGGTCACTTTTGCTTAACTTGTCCCCCGAATCTGATATTCTTGTAAATTTTCTACCCCCCATTGGGTATTCATGTAACCCATTCCCTTCAATGAACGCATTAAACTCTTCGGCACAACTCGGGCTAAAGTCACAATTCCTACGTTCCTCAGGCTGTCGCACAGCATTAAAGTCGCCCATCAATAACCACATACCTTCAATTGTCGACATAACCCCTGATAAAACACCCCAAAGATCCTTCTTTTGTCGAAGCCCCTGAGGTGCATATATATTGGCAATATTTATCCTCTCCCCAGTTTGTTTAAATATCCCACAAACGACCAGAAAATGTCTTTGTCTAATAGTATTGGTTTTAACGAACAGCCCTGGATCCCAGCAGGAGATCAAACCACCCGACCTACCTTCGGCGTTAACCCACTCAAAATCCACTGACCTCCAACACCATATCTTATGTACTTGTATTTTAGAACCATCCTACATCATGGTTTCCTGGATCCCGACAAATGTTGCTTTTTGTTCTTTTATTACGTCACCCACAGAAAGAATTTTATTATCTTCCCCGATCCCCCGAACATGATAAGATAAAAAAACTCATTGGATAGGGACAAACTCACCTTCTTCCCTGATACAATCTTCCAACTCTTTTCTAAACCCGTCCAGACCCATGCCGACGGCGTTCCCCAAATCCGCAGTAGCAGTTGCTTCCATACATACATCCAATCCTGCTTCCTCATTAACAGGAATAGAATCTGAAATCGGCACTTGAGAGGAATGATTTCTGGGTATGAAGGATTGTGGGATCGGGATGTCCGCTAAAAGATCAACCGGAGTAAAATTTTCATTTGCCCTATGACGCCGACCAGGAACAGATTTGTTAGATGACCTTTTATTAACAATATTCATTCTCTGAACAGAACGTACAATGGGCCTAGAAGGGGGAGAGTTCAAATCGATGAGATCATCCTCAGGCCCAAAAACCACTCTAGCCCATTTACGTGAGGTACCCACACTTGGTACTGGCCCATTATTGAATCCAATCTCCTGTGGCCCACCTTCATTTGAAAATGACAAATTTTGATCAGCCGCCAAGTTACTAATATTATCAACCTCGGGAATTGTAGTAGCATTAATATTGTTAGTCTTCCCATGCAGGCATGTCTCACGTGACTTTTGAGCATCCTCCTGACCGATCACATTCTCCACCGGACTCACCGGACCATTCTCCGGTATCCCCGTCGGAAGTTCATTAGCATCACCAACAATCTCGCCTTCTTCATGTATTACTCGTTGGTCACCGATTTTCGATGAGGACCCGGACGCACCAACATCGACTGTTTCACATATCCGACCCTTATCTAAGTCAAAAAGTATCCTTTTGCTACTTTCATACATTGTTTTAACAAAATCCGGGCTCCATGTCTCATCCGTTTCATTCACCCATGCCTTGATACATCTCTGTCTCCATCGTACATCCACCACATCGGTGATACGTTTTCCATCTTTGACGATTATCGCCACCTGTTCCATTGAGAATGACCCATCTCTATCACTAGCGACTGACCCATGAACCACCTCCCCATATGATGAAGCAATGGAATCGAACACACCTTTATCCCATAGATGAAGCGGTACACCGGTGATTTTCAACCAAACAATTCTTTCAAATGGAAGATCTTGTCCGGTCCAAATCTCAAGGTTGTAAGTCATCACCAAAGTCTTCATTCAATAATACCACCTCCACTCAACTTCATTTGAAAGTTGTAACATCATGGAAGTTGCTACTTAAAAATAACAAATGTAAACACTGTGGGTGTTGTTTTATTTTTACTTGTGTCATCTTTACATCATGTCAGATTTCACTTTAATCTTATATTTTTTTTTCACTGTATGGGGTCGTTTCACTTTTACATTCTATTGCCATTTCAACTGTCATGTCCATTTTTATTTTTTAATACTTTTATATATTAATTCTAGAATATTAAAAATGAACACATTAATAAGAAGAAAACTAGGATTTTCATTGGGCGGGGAATCCGTGTACGAACCAAACAGTAATTACTAGTTTTTTAATCATTTATACACACACATAGGGTTGCAAATGAACCGAACGAACACGAACAAGGTCTTGTCCGTGTTCGTTTGTTAAGAAAATTATGTGTTCACGAATAGTTCATGAACACTTACCGAACGAGATTTTCTGTTCATGTTCGTTTGCTAAGAAAACACTCATGTTCGTGTTCGTTTGTTAATTTTGTTCACGAACGCACACGAACATTAATGAACACAAACAAGTGTTCATGAACACAAAGAAGTGTTCATGAACGGAAACAAAGATAACGGACATATATTAACTTTTGAATAAGATCGAATTCACATAAATTAAGACATTAGCTAGATCTACCCAAAATATAACCTAATTGTCCAAATATACTTAGTACTGGAGAAGGGCGTTGAAGGTGGAGGGCATAAACGCTGGAACGTGGAAACATATAATGAGCTTGGTTACAAAAAGTATGTTTATTGATCTCATATAGATATATATTTACCTCATATATATTATTTATTGGGCAAAATAAATAAAAATAAAAGGAATATAAAAAGTATAAAAATTAAAAACCTTAATAAACTATCGAACACAAACGAACATGTTACCGAACGTTCACGAATATAAATGAACGAAAACGACCTCTGTTCATGTCCGTTCGTTTAACTAAACGAACTTCCCACCGAACGGTTCATGAACTGTTTGCTGAAAGTTCAGTTCGTTTGCAGCCTACACACATATTGAGTAAGGTAATTATTTCCCAAATAGGTGTAGTTACAAAAGTATTTATCAGAATAAGTGTTTTTTTTTAGAAATTTGTTTGTCTTCCTCCTAATTTAATTGGATCAAACGTAATCAACGATTGCTTAGCCTTTCCTAAGATTTTGTATCTTTTTAAACCTTAAACCAAAGAATGTCATGTTATGTCTAATTGGATCATATCTAATTAATGATAACTAGATGGAAATAAATGTATTATTATTACTAGTAGGAATGTCCGCGCGTTGCGGCGGGTGCATCTGTTTTGCCCCTCGTGCATCGTGTTTGTTGGTTATTCGTTATGATGAAGTAGAAAACAACGATGTATAAAATATATGTTATTAAAAACTGAAACTCATAAGTATATCTTCTGAATATTTTAAATGGGTACATCACAATATGCCGTACTATTACTTGCAACACCCTTAGATTGGCCCACGTCCTTCGGTGGGACCCTTTTATGTATCTCGAAGGCAGATAAGTATGCCATCATAGAGCAGTGCTTAGCGTAATGAATTGGCATTATTTCTCTTAATGACCATAAGATTATAGTGGAAGTGATGTAATTACTAAAATGCAGTTTGTAGAGTGCAACATATTTCTATTATTTTAGGGCACCCGCGAAATGCAGCGGAGTCAATTATTTGCATAGATACTCTCGGTTTATGTTAGTTTGACAAGCGCCGTAACAAATATATTGGACCAAACAAATTAGTAATCAATATAGTTAAAACTACCAAATCGACTGATAAGAACTTGTCTTCTTTTGAATATGTAAACAATTGGTAACTCCGTGAGATCAGAAACTTAAATTCTATTCCTAAAAGCTTATAGTAGCAGAGAAAACAAAAAACTATTGAGGAAGATGATGACGTTGCTCATGAAGTATCTCTACCATATATGCTTGTATAAACGTCAAGCCTACATATATCGCTAACTTTAATGGGTTGAAGCGTGTCATGGGTTGGGTGTGTTGGCAAACTTCAAGCCTACATATTCATTTGTGTGTAGAAGTGTCACATCATACCATCCTGTAACCACATAAATTTATAAAGAAAATATAAATACATAATACATAATACATGATGTATTTTATTTCCTATAAACATTGAATGATATGTAAGTTATGTATGTGAAGAGTCACCACATTATTTATATACCAAATACATGACCACTATTTATAAGACTATAACATTGATACAAACATACTAAAGACATGGAGGTTATGAATGTAAAGAGTCACCACATTATTGTTAATTTCCTCATCAATTTTATAATTATGTTTAAATTAATTTCTTCAACAATTTAATATTTAGGTAGAAAGGCAATTTTACCCCATAAATGACTTCAATAAGCATTGTACTGTAAGCAATAAAGGTTGTATTTACTTAAATTTTGCGGATATCCTTCACTGATGCTTTATAATATAGTATAGAAGATAAAGATTCGGGTTGATTCATTAGCGTGAGCGTGAATTTATGGCTTTTTGATTTCTTATTTCTTAACACAAATAACATAAGTAATTAACACATAGTTAAGTTTTTGTTTTCTCTCATGTTTAATTTATTTTATTAATTAGAATTAGAACTTAAACAATATACAATTGCCGAAAGCAAATAATATTGTGAACCACACTTCATACAATGTTTAACAAGAACATTAAATAGATCAACAAATACCTTAAAAGTCTTAGAACAAATATAGCATACGTATAAAGTTATATTTGAGCATGCATATATAGATTTATAGAGTTAACTATTTTATGGCGTTCAAGGAGACCATGTTGATTGAAATTGAGGAAAGTCTCCGTACCCTTCTCCAACCATCCTCTCCATCATCTGTCCTTCATGTCCATTTGTTCCCTGCAACATCAATTTTCATCCCATGCAGTAACTGGAAGTAATATTAATAATATATTAGAAAGTATTAGGAAATCTAGAATGTTATATTTATAATTTTGTCCGTTTTATTTAGTTAACAATAAATATGATTCAAGATACACAACTTCTTAACAAGGATAGTTAGGAAAGCCATTTGTCACCTTCATAGGGGTCATATCATCCAATTCAGTAGAGTTGAGGTCAATAGGTCATAGAACATGCTGGATTCTGAAAGCTTCATGGAGAGAAACTAAAAATGCACAAAGAAGAGAAAAAACGGTACTAATTAATTTTGAAAAAATATTTTCTCATCAATAATTCTGAATATTGTTTTTTTATTGTTTTAATTGTTAGTTGTACAATTAAATTACCTCATTTTGATTCTGCAACGATCCAACATAGTTGATTATTACATCCAACATCACTGGCATTCCCATTGTCTATAGCAAATAACTAAATTTAAATGGAGCAAAACACTGATATATGTATATAAAGATTAACTCATATCTTTATACCTTGTAGCATCCGGGAACCATATCTTGCAAGTGTCTTAACTTCTCATTGATTTTTTTCTCTTCTCATCTAATGAAGACATAAATTTTTTGGACAAAACAATGTTTCAAAGCATGAAATTAGCTCTAAGATTTTGTTTGGGGTTATGAAAATACTATTAGCATTCAACAAGCTGATTATAATGAAGTATATATAATAATATAGATGAGGGGTTGAAATGTCTCACATTTAAGATGCATCATAAGTTAGGTTGTATTTTGTGTTTTAAAAGTTGGACATAAGGACATAATTGGGATAAGATTTTAGGATGTGAGGTGTTGGATTATGTTAAATTTACTAATCTACCCTCGTAAGTGTCTTAATTGTCACAACTATGCCAATAATACCCTTAATTTTTTTGCTTAAATATGTTGTACATGTTGCTTGTTAAGCTGTACAGAAATGCAAATTACCATGCTGTACATTACTCCCCCTTAATAAGATAATATAGATTATTATCAATAACTAGGGTTTGGGACATCCCATAGTGCAGTGTCGGGCCAAGGCAGTTGTGAGTTCTGACGGTAAACCAGGATGTTTCGAGTGTGGTGCTACCGACCATTACAAGAAAGACTGCCCCAAGCTGAAGGGTCAGGCTCATGGCAGGGCTTTTGTCATGGGAGCTGATAATGCACGCGAGGATCCTAACATTGTCACGAGTACGTTCCTCGTAAACAATCGTACTGCTTCTGTACTATTTGATATCGGTGCCGATCTAAGCTTTGTGTCAACTGACTTTAAACGAACCCTCGGATTAGAGTCACATAAGTTGCATGAACATTACTCCATAGAATTATCCAACGGTAAGACAATTAGGTCTGAAGAAGTAGTTAAGAATTGTGCGTTGAAGTTAGCTGATCATGAGTTTAGTATCGATCTTCTGCCGATCGATTTGGGAAGTTTCGACATTGTGGTTGGTATGGACTGGTTGTCGAAGAACCGCGCAGAGGTCATCTGTTTCGCGAAATTGGTTCGAATTTTGTTGCTCGGTGGAGAGGTTTTATCCATACAAAGGGAGCGCAGGAAGACCCTGTTGCGATTGGTGTCTTGCATGAAGGCTCAGAAGTGATTGCGAAAAGGTCATTTTGCTTTCCTAGCGCTTGTGCATGACAAGAAGCCAGAGGTGAACAGAATCGAAGACATCCCTGTCGTGAGGGATTTTCCAGAGGTTTTTCCTGAAGATCTGCCAGGATTGCTGTAACATTACGCATTAAATACTTGTACGTTACGCACCGACATTAATAAAACGTCAAGTTTCATATTTACCCTCGCAATTATTATTTTTGTCGCATTTATGTAACCCTAATATGATATATATATATTATAATATGCTAAATGTTGTTGGATTGTGTTAAAACAAAAAATATAAAAATCCTGCTCTGGCCGGGGTTCGAACCCGCGCCAGAGCCACACTTAACCAATGCACAAACCAACTGGGCTGAGCCAGTTCTTGTTATAAACCCGGATAAACAATTATCTTATACACGCTTCAAAATCCTCACAGTTGACAAGAAAAGTCAACTGTGGGATTCCTTGTTGTGCAATCCGTATGATTAACGCGTGTTTGTTTTATTTTTGGCAAATTCGTGTATAAACCGGCCCATTACAACACAATTGCACACGAATTACACGGCAATCGTTGCCCTAATCATTCAATTGGCCGCGTTTTATAATAAGGAAAGTCAACCTATCTAATTAACCCTAACCCTAATCCATTAGTATAAATTGAGGGTCTATGTAGCTTAACAACTCGCTCATACCACTCTCTTCACCTCCAATTCTTTCTATTATACCCTGATCGTTGCTAGCAAGCTCGTGGTTGACTTTTCTCCTTGACCCGACGATTATCGTTTATTACACACTGTGAGTTCAATTTTGTTGGTGGGTTTCATTCATCGGCATCCAAGCAACTATAGCCCTAACATTAATTGGGCTATAGTTGCCTGAATCGTCCAATTGAAAAAGCTAGGGTTCGTCGAGGTATAATTGGGGATAAACTAATTCAGGCTGTACGTATTTAATTATTTTGAAGTCAAAACCATCACAACCACCGGCCTAGGCCAGGTGGTTGAGACTCTGGTCTTGTACCGAGGTCATCCGGGTTCGAGTCCGGCTCTGACCGGCTTTTTGTCCTTTCTTTTCTTTTCTTTTTATTAAACAAACATTAATTATATATATATATATATATTAATCCTTTAATCTTTTAAATTCTTTTTAAAATACCTAAACTATTTTATAAACTCTAAAAAAATTATAATTACTTAATCTGATATAAAAGTGTTATTTACAATTTTTATTTTTCAGAAATTCTTTTATTTAATATTTATAATAATTAAATCATTTTTATACTAATATAATTATAAAAATCCATTATTATATCAAAACAATTTATTTAAATTCTCCAAAAATTAACCTAACTTTTTATAAAGTTAAACTTTACTGAAATAATTTTTAATTCAGTAAAATCATTTATTTAGTATTTTTAATCAATTTTTGTAAGATTTAATCATATTTAATTCATAATAAATCCAATTTTCATCATTTTTGCACCAAAATTTTATACAAATTATTTTTAATCATTTAGATCAGAATTATGATTTTTAAAATAAGATTTCTTTAATTTTAGTATTTTTTAATATTAAAGTTAATAATTGGCCATTTACAAATAAATAGATTTAAAAATCTATTTTGAATGAAATAATTTTATAAAAATTATTTTATTGCTTCAAACACTTTATTGTACTCATTCAAAATTCAAACTTTATAAAAAGACTATTTTTCATTAATTATCCAATTTTCTTTATTTAATTAACATTTTTAAATTAAATTTAACAATTGATTATCCCCAAATCGAAACCCTAGGATGCACATGTTAGTTTATATAGACTTAGACTTATTATATATATTACCTCATTATAGGGTAATATTTGGAATCACTTTGGGCAACACAATTATCATATCTTTTCAACGAATTAACATTTGCTAAGGTGAGTTTACATAGCCCCTTTTTCTGTTTTACATTTTGGGGTGAAACATGTTTAAACATTTTATACACTATCAATTACTCATTCTTACATTGTTGAAACTTGTGATTCAATTACACTATCATTTACTTATTCTATCATTTGACTGTAACAAAAAGACACAGTACAATCATTAACATTGATCAAGCCGCCTGTTTAGATTATAGCGCTATAGGTCTGACAAACCCATCCCACCCGCATAGACTCAGGGATGATCGATAACAGTAATAACATCTAACTAACTTGCGAGTTAGTCATCAGTCGACACAAGGTTTGGTTGTACGAAGACGCATTGTTGCATGTCGGTATCATACTCTATCATCATACAACTTTGAATGTTGTACAAACTATCGTTACCATTTATTTTCACAAACCTATGTATTCTCACCAACTTTTGTTGACCCAAAATATTTTCAACTTTACATGTTTCAGGTTGTACTTGCTTGAAGATTTGCTTGAAGATATGTGCATAGTTTATTCAATTTGATGTACGAATTCTTGTAGAACAATTGTATGTAATATATTTAAAGCAATTAATGAAACTTATTATTTCTCCATGAGCTACTGAACAATCATCAATACGTGGCACCCCGATGTTTCCGCCATCGGTTGGGGTGTTACAGATTGGTATCAGAGCCATGGTTATAGGGAATTAGGTTATTAGAGAAATAATCTAGTCTATAACCATAGGATTTAACCAGTACTTGCTTCTTTTGCTTGCTATTCTCTATCTTCCTCCTACTTCATATCCCTATTTTCATCCCTACAAGAAGGTTGCTCTCCATCACTGGATTCACTCTTAGACTAATAAGGCAAATCCTCAGGTTTAACCTGAACCCCCTTGAGATCTCGTCGAAGTTCTAGATTTTAATAACGAACACGTGCAATCTGGAAGGGTGAACGCCTGTATTCTGAGTCTTCTGTCTAGGCTGGCATTGCGCATATATCCCAATCAGACGAGGGACCCGGATGCCTACCTGGGAATTCTCGGGATGAGTGTTCACTTATAGGCTAAAGCATGTCTTCATATGTTATTAGAATTTAGAATCTTTGATAAGTCAACGTTTTCGTTTATTCGTTTTAATTAATGAATAAATGATTACATTCCTTATATGAACTCTCATTCATTTCATTGTGTCTATTACAGATCATGCCTCCTCGTCGCAGCACTCGCAACAGCAACGGTGAGAACCACGAAGAAGGTGGTGATAACCATAACCACAACCATGACCAAGTTCCTAACCACAACAACAATGGGGTCGATGCTCAACTGGCTGCGATCATTTCTCAACAAATGGCGCAGCAAATCGCAACTCTGGTTCCCAATTTACTTGCTCAGGTCATCCAATTGAATGGGAATGGTCACAACGGGAACGGGAACGGGAATGGCAATGGCAATGGACCCCAAGCTTGCACCCTCAAACATTTCAACACTTGTAACCCTCCAAAGTTCAGCGGTGAAGAAGGAGCTACTGGACTTCTCCAATGGTTTGAGGGTATTGAAAATACCTTCATCAACAGTGAGTGCCCAAACAACTTCAAGGTTCGTTACGCCATGAGTGTTCTCCATAAACGAGCACTCACATGGTGGAATGAAGAAAAGCGTACTCGTGGGGCCGAAGTTGCTCTTGCTATGACATGGGACCAAGTCAAGGAGGTCATGAAGGAAGAGTTTTGTCCTCGCAATGAAGTTAAGAAACTTGAGGATGAATTCCACACCCTTGCTCAGGATAGTGGGGAGAACCTTGCTTATAATACCCGCTTTCACGAGCTCAGTCTGTTATTGCCTCATAAAGTCACTCCGCTACCTGTAGCCATCGAAAAGTATATCGGTGGTTTGCCTATGCAGATTCAAGACACGGTATGGGGAAGGAACCCTGCTACCCTTGAAGAAGCCAAACGTTTAGCAGCTACCTTAACCGATAATCACGTAAAGAACGGAACCTTAGTTCGGAAAGGCAATAAAACAAGTATTGTAGCCGCGGTAACTACTGAGAATCAGAAACGTAAGGCCAAGGATCCTGATGTCAACCTCACTACACAAGCTTCTAACAAGAAACCTTATACAGGAAACCATCCATTGTGCAACACATGCAACCGACATCATCCCACTGCTTCAGCATGCCGCTTGTGCACCAATTGTGGTAGGTATGGCCATCTAGTTAATACATGTCGCGAGACCCCAAATCCTAATGACAACCAGCCCATCAACCCTGCTCAGGCTGCTAATCCTAATCGATACAACTATGGTCAATGTTATGAATGTGGAGACCCAAATCACTTCCGTAACCGATGCCCTAAACTGAACAGAGATCAAGACCCTCCAGCTACTTAACAGCAAGTTCCACCATTTAAATGTTGTCTACCTTTAATTCTATGTATTGACACTTTTTTTGGATTCAAATAATAAATTCAAGTATTATCATAACATCTGTGTGCATGTTTGTCTGAATGTGAACTAATTGCTATATCTATAGTCATACTTGCTTGTGCAACAATTAGTTAACTACCAAACGACCAGCTTAACGATTGGTAGAGGTCACCATGTCTTTCCAACAGTCGGGAGAGGCCCTACCACCTGAACGACTGGCGGAGACTATCAGACCTGCTTAACAATTGGTAAGGTCATAAAAGGACGCAAAACCCTAATGTAAGGTAAATTGGTAATTACGGTCCGGAACGTAATCATGAATTTACAGGTACATTAAGGTAGTGTGAAATTTTATCAAGGTTTTCAGTAGATGACCAATTGTGGGACTAGTGTTTCTCTTAACTTCGGGACGAAGTTCCTAAAAGTAGGGGAGACTGTAACATTACGCATTAAATACTTGTACGTTACGCACCGACATTAATAAAACGTCAAGTTTCATATTTACCCTCGCAATTATTATTTTTGTCGCATTTATGTAACCCTAATATGATATATATATATTATAATATGCTAAATGTTGTTGGATTGTGTTAAAACAAAAAATATAAAAATCCTGCTCTGGCCGGGGTTCGAACCCGCGCCAGAGCCACACTTAACCAATGCACAAACCAACTGGGCTGAGCCAGTTCTTGTTATAAACCCGGATAAACAATTATCTTATACACGCTTCAAAATCCTCACAGTTGACAAGAAAAGTCAACTGTGGGATTCCTTGTTGTGCAATCCGTATGATTAACGCGTGTTTGTTTTATTTTTGGCAAATTCGTGTATAAACCGGCCCATTACAACACAATTGCACACGAATTACACGGCAATCGTTGCCCTAATCATTCAATTGGCCGCGTTTTATAATAAGGAAAGTCAACCTATCTAATTAACCCTAACCCTAATCCATTAGTATAAATTGAGGGTCTATGTAGCTTAACAACTCGCTCATACCACTCTCATCACCTCCAATTCTTTCTATTATACCCTGATCGTTGCTAGCAAGCTCGTGGTTGACTTTTCTCCTTGACCCGACGATTATCGTTTATTACACACTGTGAGTTCAATTTTGTTGGTGGGTTTCATTCATCGGCATCCAAGCAACTATAGCCCTAACATTAATTGGGCTATAGTTGCCTGAATCGTCCAATTGAAAAAGCTAGGGTTCGTCGAGGTATAATTGGGGATAAACTAATTCAGGCTGTACGTATTTAATTATTTTGAAGTCAAAACCATCACAACCACCGGCCTAGGCCAGGTGGTTGAGACTCTGGTCTTGTACCGAGGTCATCCGGGTTCGAGTCCGGCTCTGACCGGCTTTTTGTCCTTTCTTTTCTTTTCTTTTTATTAAACAAACATTAATTATATATATATATATATATATTAATCCTTTAATCTTTTAAATTCTTTTTAAAATACCTAAACTATTTTATAAACTCTAAAAAAATTATAATTACTTAATCTGATATAAAAGTGTTATTTACAATTTTTATTTTTCAGAAATTCTTTTATTTAATATTTATAATAATTAAATCATTTTTATACTAATATAATTATAAAAATCCATTATTATATCAAAACAATTTATTTAAATTCTCCAAAAATTAACCTAACTTTTTATAAAGTTAAACTTTACTGAAATAATTTTTAATTCAGTAAAATCATTTATTTAGTATTTTTAATCAATTTTTGTAAGATTTAATCATATTTAATTCATAATAAATCCAATTTTCATCATTTTTGCACCAAAATTTTATACAAATTATTTTTAATCATTTAGATCAGAATTATGATTTTTAAAATAAGATTTCTTTAATTTTAGTATTTTTTAATATTAAAGTTAATAATTGGCCATTTACAAATAAATAGATTTAAAAATCTATTTTGAATGAAATAATTTTATAAAAATTATTTTATTGCTTCAAACACTTTATTGTACTCATTCAAAATTCAAACTTTATAAAAAGACTATTTTTCATTAATTATCCAATTTTCTTTATTTAATTAACATTTTTAAATTAAATTTAACAATTGATTATCCCCAAATCGAAACCCTAGGATGCACATGTTAGTTTATATAGACTTAGACTTATTATATATATTACCTCATTATAGGGTAATATTTGGAATCACTTTGGGCAACACAATTATCATATCTTTTCAACGAATTAACATTTGCTAAGGTGAGTTTACATAGCCCCTTTTTCTGTTTTACATTTTGGGGTGAAACATGTTTAAACATTTTATACACTATCAATTACTCATTCTTACATTGTTGAAACTTGTGATTCAATTACACTATCATTTACTTATTCTATCATTTGACTGTAACAAAAAGACACAGTACAATCATTAACATTGATCAAGCCGCCTGTTTAGATTATAGCGCTATAGGTCTGACAAACCCATCCCACCCGCATAGACTCAGGGATGATCGATAACAGTAATAACATCTAACTAACTTGCGAGTTAGTCATCAGTCGACACAAGGTTTGGTTGTACGAAGACGCATTGTTGCATGTCGGTATCATACTCTATCATCATACAACTTTGAATGTTGTACAAACTATCGTTACCATTTATTTTCACAAACCTATGTATTCTCACCAACTTTTGTTGACCCAAAATATTTTCAACTTTACATGTTTCAGGTTGTACTTGCTTGAAGATTTG
The DNA here is from genome assembly GCA_028751855.1 of Ambrosia trifida. Lineage (NCBI taxonomy): Eukaryota > Viridiplantae > Streptophyta > Magnoliopsida > Asterales > Asteraceae > Ambrosia > Ambrosia trifida. The sequence continues at coordinate 96,806,792 of CM054127.1, forward strand.
CTTGAAGATATGTGCATAGTTTATTCAATTTGATGTACGAATTCTTGTAGAACAATTGTATGTAATATATTTAAAGCAATTAATGAAACTTATTATTTCTCCATGAGCTACTGAACAATCATCAATACGTGGCACCCCGATGTTTCCGCCATCGGTTGGGGTGTTACAATTGCCACCCGCGGGGCAAGTCGAGTTTCGTGTTGATCTCATTCCCGGAGCTGCTCCCGTAGCCCGTTCACCTTACCGCTTGGATCCATCTGAGATGCAAGAGATGTCTACCCAGTTGTAGGAGTTGCCTGACAAAGGATTCATCCGACCAAGCTCGTCACCTTGGGGAGCTCCAGTTCTGTTTGTCAAGAAGAAGGATGGATCATTTCGCATGTGCATCGACTACCGAGAGTTGAACAAGCTTACGGTGAAGAACCGTTACCCTCTTCCCAGAATAGATGATCTGTTTGATCAATTGCAGGGCTCCAGTTTCTACTCGAAGATTGATCTGAGGTCAGGCTATTACCAATTGCGTATTAACGAAGATGACATACCTAAGACTGCTTTCAGGATGCGGTATGGCCATTTTGAGTTTCGGGTTATGCCATTCGGTTTGACGAACGCACCAGCAGTGTTCATGGATCTAATGAACAGGGTGTGTAAACCTTATTTCGACAAGTTCGTGATCGTATTCATTGACGACATTCTGATTTACTCATGGACTCGAGAAGAGCATGAGCAACATTTGAAAGTGATTCTAAAACTACTCAAGGAGGAAAAGTTGTATGCCAAGTTGTCCAAATGCGAAGTCTAGATTCTTGAAGTTAATTTCCTTGGTCATGTAGTGAACGAGAAAGGCATACACGTTGATCCAACCAAGGTAGAGTCGATCAAAGATTGGCCTAGACCCAGTACTCCATCAGAAGTTCGACAATTTCTAGGGTTAGCTGGCTACTATCGGCTATTCATCGAGAATTTTTCAAAGATAGCCCAGTCCCTAACAGTCTTGACTCAGAAAGACAAGAAATTTGAATGGGGAGATCCACAAGAATCCGCTTTTCATCTTTCGAAGCTCAAGCTATGCAGCGCACCCATTCTCTCACTACCAGAGGGAACAGAAGATTTCGTGGTCTATTGCGATGCATCTCACCAAGGCCTCGGTTGTGTCTTGATGCAGAGAAACAAGGTCATAACCTATTCCTCTCATCAACTCAAGGTGCACGAATGAAACTACACAACCCACGATCTGAAGTTGGGTGCAGTAGTGTTCGCGCTTAAGGTATGGAGACACTACCTCTATGGGACTAAGTGTACTATCTTTACTGACCATAAGAGCCTACAGCATATCTTTGACCAAAAGGATCTGAACATGCATCAGAGACGATGGGTTGAGCTACTCAACGACTATGACTGTGAGATTAAGTACCATCCAGGGAAGGCAAATGTTGTAGTAGACGCATTAAGACGAAAGGAGCGTGCCAAAACGTTACATGTTCGTGCGTTAGGCATGACCAGTCATACAGATCTCACTGCTCGTATTCGCCAGGCTCAGCATGAAGCTCTTAAGGATAGTAATATTGAACATGAAGCTCTATACAGTCAGGCTAGTCAGCTGGAGACGAGGCCTGACGGGACAAAATATTTCTTGAATAGAATATGGGTTACTTTGGATGGAGGTTTGCGTGACTTGGTTTTAGATGAAGCACATAAGTCCAAGTACTCAATACACCCTGGCATAGACAAGATGTACAAGGACCTCAAACAGTTCTATTGGTGGCCTAACATCAAGGGTTGTATTGCGGCCTATGTCAGATGTTGCCTGACGTGTTTAAAGGTCAAGGCAAAGTACCAGAAGCCGTCAGGTATGCTTTACCAGCCAGAGATTCCTGTTTGAAAATTGGAGCAAATCTCTATGGATTTCATCACCAAGTTGCCAAGAACATCTCGTGGCCACGATGCGATTTGGGTAGTTATTGACCGTTTAACAAAGTCTGCACATTTCTTGCCGATCAAAGAAACGGACAAAATGGAGAAACTATCCCGATTATACATCAATGAGATTATATCAAGGCATGGCGTGCCTACTTCCACAATCTATGATCGAGCTAGTCGCTTCACTTCGAGGGTTTGGCAGTCATTGCAAGAAGCTCTTGGTTCCCGATTAGACATGAGCACCACTTACCATCCTCGGACAGATGGGCAAAGCGAAAGCACCATCTAGACGCTGGCGGACATGCTCCGCGCATGTGTAATTAACTTTGGGGAAAATTGGGATACACATTTGCCGTTGATTGATATTTCCTAATAACAGTTACCACACCAGCATCAAAGCTGCCCCTTTCGAAGCATTGTACGGACGCAACTGTTGATCGCCTGTATGTTGGGCTAAAGTAGGGGACAAGCATATGACAGGTCCCGAACTCATCCAGGAGACAACTGATAAGATCTTCCAGATCAGGGACTGATTGAAAGCCACCAGAGACAAACAGAAGATTTATGCGGACAAAAGGCGCAAGCCATTAAAGTTTCAAGTGGGTGACAGAGTTTTGCTCAAAGTATCTCCATGGAAAGGGGTTCCCAGGTTTGGCAAACATAGGAAGCTCAATACCAGATACATAGGTCCATTCGAGATCCTCGCACGAATTGGACTGGTTGCATACAAACTCAAGCTACCCCAAGAACTCAGTGTTGTCCACGACACGTTCCATGTCTTGAACCTCAAGAAGTGTCTTGCTGATGAGTCATTGGTTATCCCTCCAGAGGAAATCCATCAACAAACAACTTCATTTCATAGAGGAGCCGCTCGAGATAACAGATTGGAAAGTACGGAAACTCCGACGCAGTCAGGTCAAATTGGTCAAGGTACATTGGAATTCCAAACGCGGACTCGAATTCACGTGGGATCGTGAGGACCAGATGAAACGCAAGTACCCACATCTCTTTCAGAAGACCACCGGTTCAGATGAGCCACACCAAAAATTTCGCGGACGAAATTCCTCTAACATGGGGAGAATGTGACACCCGTCGAAATCACAGGTCATATCCGTACACTTAGCTACATGTATACAGTGTACATATCATTACATGTCATCATAGTTGGACTATACAGAGTTCCAACGGGTTAATCCCAAGGCTTACAGTCTAACAGTAGATACACTAGTCCTATTTAGTTGAATAAATCATAATAGATTCCAGGAAATCCATGCAATTGAACAAGAATTCCAACTTGTTACCCCGACAAGAACAAAAACAAAAATGTTCACCTACATGAACAATCCACATGCATTGTCCAACAAGGGTGATTAAACTCCAATTAACTTGTGTACAAGGGCATTAGTTGTAATGCATATATATATGTACACCCATAGACAAGTTAATAATTAGCAAAGGTCCAAATCATATACATATGTATGCATGTACACGATCACATATACATGTACTCATACACACACAAATACATATACACATACACACTCACTTACTAGTCACCAATCTTATCCTCACATAAGATCTTACACAAGAATGGCAAGCACAAGAATTCCACATTCTCCAACCCATGTTGACTTGCCACAAAAACTATGTTTTCTTTCCCCATGAATCGGCTAGGAGCCACCCTACACAACCAAACACACCATCACAACCCAACAACCTCAAAAACCTAAGAGTTTCACTAACTAAGGACCTTGTTACCTCACACCATGTCTCTAGACAACTTTGACTTCCTAATTTGTTCACCTAAGCTCATATAAATCGGCCCATGTGTTCCCAAAGAAAGAACAACTATGACTAAGAACCTACAACTAGCTTGCACGATCCACCTTACACATGTATACATATACACGCATATATACATCCACACACAACTCCATCTCCCAAGTTCCAAGGCATATACACTAATCTAGTAACAACATAATTCCCATGGTCATCCACACTTTTTCACCTTAGCAAGATGAGCATACTCCTTCCCCATGCAATGTTTCGCCCCACCCCCCCCCCCCCCCCTCTACATGTCCAAACAAGAGCCAAGTCAACTCATTATACTAACAAGGAAGTTACCTTTATGCACAACATGAAATGAGAGGTTTGACTTACCATGTTTGTAGACCAATCATCAAAGACCCTCCCTTCCCTCCTCTCGCCTATATATAGTGTCCATATGAACAAGGAAATCACCCCACAACACTCACCAAACTCACTAACACTTAAACACTCCTCTTTTTCCTCTTGAACCCCTCGGCTGAAGGATAAACACCCCAGGAAGCTTGCTTCGGCCCACTATCACCACCATTTAGGAGTTCCAAGTCTCTAGCAAGTCTCTAGGAGTTGCATTGTGAGGAGTTAGCTTGTTTTCTTTTATATTTTTGGCCATATACACACAATGTATAACATCCGAACCCTTTTCTTCTTCATACATTACTTCGACTACATGTAGTGTCACCCGAACCCACACACACTCGAACACGACCCTATGAGCATAATGTGTCAGTTAAAAACAACTTAAAAACTCAAGTTTTGTGTTAAGAGTATAATGTGTTAGTTTTGGATATACACATACGTACATTGATACATACATACATACATACATACGTATATGGACATATGCGAGCACACACACATACATATAGATGTATGTATGCGTGTATGAGGCCAAGACTTGGCTCAAGCATAGTGAATTTCACTTAATTTCACAACTTACATCATAGTTAGCACTACAAGAAATTTGGGTATTTACCCACACATAGTATGTGTAGGAAAAACAATACAATGTGTTAGTAGTTATGTTTACCTACACATAAATTAAGTGTCATGATGTGTAGACTCGGCGCTGTGGATATAGATCATTACCTACACATTTATTATGTGTAGGTATATAGCAAGCTATACCTACACATATATTTATGGCTAAAACTAATATATATGTGTTGGTAAAAGTATAGCAACTTGTTAGAATGGCATATGATGTGGCATCTGACGTGTCCAATGTGGCAACTAATTATGTGTAGGTAAATGTATGATGTGTAGGCATTAATCTTAACATATGTAGAAATAATATATATTGATGTGTTGGTAAACATATTTAAATGTGTAGATAATAACAGCAATTTATTTAAATAATAATTTTTAAATGTTTACAAACAAATACAAAAACAATTATAGAAACATATGTGACCAAATTAACATTCTTAGTCAAAACATAAGTGTTCAAACAACCAAACAAACAAACAAAGAAAATATTGACCATAAGTTACTAAAGGGTTATATAAAATTCCTAAACGACATCACTCATCGATACTTTCATCACCCTCAAAACTATCACCTTGAGATTATCCAGATGTGCTTGTTGGAGGAGACATGATATTATTCTTTATCAATTTTTGTTCCATAATTGCACATTTACTTGTCATTGTTTGAAGTGCATGGACCAGCTTATCATAAGTAGGACGCTTTGCTTTTTTAGTTGTACCCATCGTGTTATCAACAATAATTGAATCACGTCTCCACCCAGGCAAACGAATAGAGCTTCGTCCAAGTACATTGTCAGTAATCGACTTGTCGTTCATTGATTCCACATATTATTTAGACAAAACAACAAGCTAGGTTGTTATCAAGTGGGAATGTTTTACATGTTCGACCCATAAGGTTTTATTACATTAACTTAGAGTACCCGGTTATTTGTTTTAAATTGAACCGTTGACAGGTTTTAACGCATAAAAGTTATTTAACTAAATTAGAAGGACTCGTTTCGTCATCCTTTAAAGATGAACTAATAACTTTGGGAACAAGTTAACTACATATGGAAGTGGAGGGGTCTCAAATGTAACTATAAGTTTTATATTAGAAGACAAAACCCTAGATCACAAGGAGGTGATCCAGGGTGAACGACGACAGCTTGGAGTGGGAAAGAAAGAGAGCAACAAGTCGCAACAAGGTAACCTTCTTTCCATTTCTCTTGTGTTATTGAATGGTTCGGATCGGGATAGTTGGTTCCTAAGACGATCGTGTTGGTTATATACGGTGGTGGTAGATGTGACGAAGGTAGTGATATTGATGATAGAGATGGGGCATCAATGGTGGTGATGGTGTATTACGGTTTCGGTTTCGGTTCATGGAATGTCACCGAGAGTAGTTCGTAATGGATGATTGTTCAAGGTTGGGATGTTTGCTTTGTTTCACGATTATGGTCTTCTGTTTAATCATGTTCGAGTTCCGTTGATATGTTAGTTGAAGATCCGTAGCCGTTCATCGGCATTAGATCGAACTAATGAAGTGTGATTCAATCAGGTTGAATAGAGCTCAACGTGGTACATGTTCATGAAGTTGAAGTTTTAATAATTCCTTGTGTGTCTTCAGCACGTGCTTGTTTGCATATGTGGGTTTTGAATATTTTCTATGTAGTGAGTCCTGAATAATAGGTCAAGTGGGTTACTGGTTAATTCGCGAAGCTGTTAGGTAGTTGAGTATTTTATGGGTTTACTTTTCCTATTTAAAGTCCTGACGTATTCAGCTTCATGTACCTCTCGATTTACTCTGATTTAAAAGTGTTGAGCTCTCCTATTCTGTGTTCTTTACTACCTATATTCATTCTCTAATACCAACAGTTGTGGTATTAGAGCACAGCTCTTTACGATCCTGTTCATTAAACCTATTCATTACTCCTAGCTTTCTCCATGGCTGAAAACTCAATCCTTCCTACCACAAACCTTACCCCTGTCATCCCTGTGTTTAAGGGAGAAGGCTATGAAAATTGGAGCCTTCGAATGAAAACAATCTTGCGATCTCGTGAACTATGGGATGTCGTGTATCTTGGTGTCACTGCTATCAATGATGACTCCCAAGATAGCAGAGAATCACGTAAGAAGGATGCACTGGCCATGTCTTTGATTCAACAAGGGGTGCATGATCACCTTTTCTCGCGTATTGCTACTGCTGAATCTGCTAAAGAAACATGGGATATCTTGCAGGTGGAATTTCAGGGTGACTCGCTGTGACATCCGTCACTTTTTCATTTTATATATATATATATTTTTATAATAATAATAATAATAATAATAATAATAATAATAATAATAATAAATAATAAAATTCAGATTTTATTATATATATACATTTTTTTTAAAAAATCACACATAACCCATTAACCCAAACCAACTACCCAACCTCTTCTCTTTTAAACCTTGGAGCCCATTGCACAGGCCCAAGAAGCAGGCCCAACAGCACAAGCCTGGCCCACTCCTCCTCCTCTCCCTTCCTTTAAGCTAAAAAAAAAAAAATACAGACGCTGACCACGGGACTCGAACCCGGGTCTGCGTCCTGACCACACACACGCTGAAGCCATTGAGCCACAACCTATTTTGTGTTTGAATACCAGATCTGATTGTATATAAGCCCACCTTAAAAACTTGTCTTCTCCTTCCCTTTCTTCCTGGACGCGAACAGCAGCAAGGGGAAAGATGATTTATTTATTTTTTTGTTTTGTTTGACCTACTAATTGGCTTAATTATGTATTAATTATGGTAAACATCATTCAACCGTGTTATTTCAGTCAACAATCACAAACAATTATCCCTAAAATAAGCCTAATCACGCGTTAAGTTTAAAAATGAGTCAAACCTTGCCTAATCCACAACCGGACCTAAACACTATAAATTGAACCTCTTCGAACCTTCACAACTTGCCACTAATCCTTCCTACACCTCCAATTTATACTTATAAGCTTCTGTTCTTGATTTGCGATCGGGTGTTTGACATTTTGGTTGACTGATCAATCGAGCTTGAAACGTAATTGTAAGTCTAATTTTGTTTGTGGGTTTCGTTAATCGGCACTTGCTCAGTAGTTACCCTATGATTAATTAGATTAACATTGAGTAAATCGTTTGATTGGAAAATCTAGGGCTCGAAACTATAATTTGGGGAAGAACATCAACACAGTTAACGTATATAATTAAACCAACTGAATCCTAACACAACCACAGGTCTAGACCAAGTGGTTGTGTTGTTGCTTGGTTACCCAGCAGAAGCGGGTTCGAAACCCGGCTGCACACCCCCTTTTATTCTTTTTTGTTCCTTTATCAACTTTATATATATGATTTTTATATCTTATAAATTCATTTAAAATACTAAAACATTTTTAAAAATTCTACAAAAATTATCTTATATTAATCTGATGAAAAAGTTCAACTTACAATTTTTAGTTTTCAAAAATTTATTTATTTAATATATATAATAAATAAATCAAGTTTATTCTATTTTATTTATAAAAATCTATAAAAATATCAAAACGATCTTATTAATTTCCACAAAAATTATCCTGAGTTTTTATAACATTAAGCTTTTCAGAAATGATTTTTATTTCTGAAAAATCATTTATTTAATATTTTTAATCAATTTTTGTTAGTTTTAATCATAATTAAATCATCACAAATCCAATTTTTAATAGTTTTGCACCAAAATTTTATATAAATTATTTCTAACTATCTAGAGCTGAAATACAATTTTTTATTCAGAAATTCTTTGATTTTAATATTTTTAGATATTAAAGTCATATTTTGACAATTTGAAATAATTAGATTAAATATTCTATTTTCAAGAAAATAATTTTATAAAAATTATTTTCATACTTAAAACCTTATGTTGTGACTATATTCAACTTAAAATTTTACCAAGAGACTTTTATTTATTTATTTATTAAATTTCTCATAATTAATAAACAATTTGTTTAATAAACAAATAAACGTTTATCCCCAATTCGAAGCCCTAGAAATACATGTATCCTAGAGTTATTTCCCTTACACATTATCAAATTCTTTAGGTTGATACTTTGAGATAGTTCCAACACATATTTCGTTGTCCAAGTTCAATTTCAAGTTACTACGTGAACTGTGAGTATTTCCTATCCCCTTTTTGCTTTTATTCATTTTTGGGGTGTTACATGTACACTATTACAATTTCAAATACAAGTTTACATTTTCACAATACAATTCTAGTACTATGTGCATTGCTTACAACGTGCTTTATGCTTAGACAATACATGTGGATTACATTTGTACTTAGTGAAATCATTAACATGGTACAAGCCGACCTTAACATTGGATAGCACTATTTGGATTGACAACCCGCCTAGATTGATTCTCCCCCTTTTTCATCGGAGAATCCGTGGCCAGTGTTAAGCCTTTTATCCATTTATTGGATAAGTACACTACAGTTCATACAGTACATTATACAGTCACAGGGTTGATTTCGCTCATTTGTATGATACATGGTTTACATATTTGCACTGTAGCTTGCACTTGAATTGTATAACTTTTTAACCTACTATATATATCAAAACTAGGAATGCTCACCAACATTTCATATGTTGACCAAATCTATTTTGTACATGTTTCAGGTGCAGTTTGATCTAGTGCTTTAGCAAGGAACATTTAGTGCTTTATTTTAATTCAGTTATTTCAATATTTACATTTCATTTAGACAATGTATTTTCCATTTCCATGTAAGACAATTTTGATTATTCAATAATATTTACATTTTAGTACCATGAGCTTTTGAACAATCGTCACTACGTGGCACCTCGATGATTCCGCCATCGGTTGGGGTGTTACAGATTGGTATCAGAGCCATGGTTATAGGGAACTAGGTTATTAGATAAAATGGCCTAGACTATAACCGAACTTTAACTTGCATGCATAATATTTCCTGAATTACCCTACCCCTCATTTCTCCCTACTTTCCTCCTTCTATCTTTCCCTTCTTCCCTCTCTCTATTCTTCTTATCTTTCATCATGGTGCATAGAGATGGTGTCCTACAGAGAGTGGAAAGTTTACATCATCATACGGGAACAGTACCTTTTATGAAGACATTCTTAGACATAATACCTACTCTTATTTTACTCCTTCGAAGTTGTTGAACTTTAATGAGTGTGATAAGGACACGTGCAATCTGGAAGGGTGGACGCCTGTATACTGGGTTTTCTGGCATAGGCAAGCATAGCGCATAAATCCATTTACGGACCTGTTATGCTTACCTGGGGATTCCTGGAGTGAGTGTCCACTTATAGGCTAAAGCATGTCTTCTTTGATCACCATTGGGTTCAATTCCTTTGAAAAGTCAACGCTCTTGTTGAGCTTTACAGCTAGGCAAGGGCACTCCAAGCATTTTGTAAAAGTTTTTCCAATTATACCCTCTCGTTTCATATACAATACTTTGCATATCATGATTACTTACAAGATCATATCTTCATAACCATCTGTACGATTATACACTTACATTTTCTAATCTCATGATTATTCATTAACTACCTCATAGATGTCTGCTCGCCGCATGCTCCGTGATGCCAGCCAACGCCCTGTTCGTGCTTCTGGACGACGTTCTGATCGTCGCCTCGCATCTTTAGTCGCCGAGCAAATTGCTGCAGTGATCCCAAACCTTGTCAGTGAGATAACCCAGAATAGTAACAGTGCCAACACAGGGAGTACGACTCAATTTCGGTGCACTTTCAAACACTTTAACTCCTGCAACACCACAAAATTCACTGGTGAGGAGGGTGCTACTAGCCTTCTCCAATGGTTTGAAAGCATGGAGAGTACTTTTGTGAACAGTGAATGTCCTGATGAACTCCGCGTTCGCTATGCTACTAGTGTCCTTCAAAAGGGGGCGCTAACCTGGTGGAATGGTGAAAAGCGCAATCGAGGAGCTGATGTTGCTTTATCATTATCTTGGGCAGATGTTAAGGAACTCATGATCGCCAAATTCTGCCCTAGGAACGAAATCAGGAAACTGGAGGAAGAGTTCCATGGACTGAAACAAGACAGTGGTGAGAATCTTGCGTATAATACTCGATATCACGAACTTAGCATACTGGTTCCAAACATGGTCACCCCAGTCTCTCGAGCAATCGAAAAATATATCGAGGGATTACCTGACCTGATTCAAGACGTTGTCACTGGAGGCAAAGCCACTACGGTAGAAGAAGCCATCCAGCTTGCAGCCACATTAACAGACAAACACGTAAGGAAAGGAAACTTGGTTAGAAAGGGCACCAAGACGTCTACTGAGAAAACCACCAATGTTGTTGAACAATCTAAGACTATTTTAGCAAAGGCCGCCACTACTGCTTCGAACTCTAAGAAACGAATGGGCGATAATCAGAACCAGGCTGTTGTGGATCCTGTGACTCAGCCTCCTAACAAGAAAGCCTACATGGGAATCCATCCTCAATGCAACACTTGCAAGTATCATCACCCTGTAAATCTCCCATGTCGTCAATGCACTAGATGTGGAAGGTTTGGACACTTTGTCACTACTTGTCGTGTAACAGATTGGACGCAGGGTAACCATCAAACAGCTGCCCAGGAACCACTACGGATTACTAACGGTCGGGCATGTTATCATTGTAGAGACCCTAACCACATGCTACCTCAATGTCCCAAATTGAACAATGTAAACCTGGTGACACATGGACAAGCTTTCAATATCGATATCAATGAAACAACTGATCAGGATGACGTTAATCCCACTGGTTAAGCCATGGATAAAATCTTCCCAAGACTCGAGAATCCAAAACTCGTGTTTTCATTTTCTTAATCCTATTATCATTTTGTACCCAATTTTGTCGCACTCATTAGTATACAACATCTGGAAATTTCCTTGCATACTATTGTGTACGAACACATATTGGAAATTTATCAAATTCGATTACACTTATTTTATATCGTATAAGTTTCAGACTCTACCTTACATTTTATTGAAACATTTGGTCTTGACTTCCATGAAAATCAAAATACTTATTTAATCCTACAGAGCTTTTCTAAAAAAAAAAAAAAAAAAAACATCACTGTTTGTCATATGAAACTTGATTTTTCCCTTAATATGACTATTCATTGAGCATCTAATTATTCATGATACTCGTAAACATTTAATTATTCATGATAACACTTAAACTTAATGGTTGTAGTACTTACAAACTTACTTGCATGTGTGTATTGTCCACGCAACTCAGATAAACATTTCATTTAAAGGGCTCCTCGGACGAGTAGTAGCCCATACTTAAATACTATTATGCTTACAAGTCATTGCAAACCCATGCAATTGACCTCATTATTACCTGGCCTCAGTTCATTGATAACATCTCATTGTAACTCAACGTGTTTGTTGTGTCCTCTTCTTGTGAAATTTATTTGCGTTAATGTGTTGTTAGAATAGGATCATAGAAGGACATAAAACCCTAATGTAAGGTAAATTGATGATTCCGGTCCGGAACGTAATCATGAATTTACAGGTGCGTTAGGGTAGTGTGAAATTCTATTAGAGTTTTTGGTAGACGTCCAGTACGTTTTCAATATATCAAAGGTGTGGTGGGTTAGCTGCGGTACACCCTGTATACAAACACTAATGATGCATTGAAGGTGAGACTGGAAGTCGGACCAAGAACAAACTCTGTTACTTGGTAGTTCATTTAGTCTTTCTGTAGTCAATCAACTTGTACATCCATTTAGGATTCCTAAAACTTGAAGTTTAGTGTTTACTAGATTCTTATTTCCCTTATTATTCGAGTCGAACCTAATCCAATCCTTAACTCACACCTATCAAACCTCTTACATTAGAATTTTCCAAACCACGAACTACCTTAGTTTTTACCCAAACATCCATAACCCTATGTTTTAAATAACTTCGGGACGAAGTTTCTAAAAGTAGAGGATGCTGTGACATCCGTCACTTTTTCATTTTATATATATATATATATATATATATATATATTTATAATAATAATAATAATAATAATAATAATAATAAATAAAATTCAGATTTTATTATATATATACATTTTTTTTTAAAAAATCACACATAACCCATTAACCCAAACCAACTACCCAACCTCTTCTCTTTTAAACCTTGGAGCACATTGCACAGGCCCAAGAAGCAGGCCCAACAGCACAAGCCTGGCCCACTCCTCCTCCTCTCCCTTCCATTAAGCTAAAAAAAAAAAAAAAATACAGACGCTGACCACGGGACTCGAACCCGGGTCTGCGTCCTGACCACACACACGCTGAAGCCATTGAGCCACAACCTATTTTGTGTTTGAATACCAGATCTGATTGTATATAAGCTCACCTTAAAAACTTGTCTTCTCCTTCCCTTTCTTCCTGGACGCGAACAGCAGCAAGGGGAAAGATGATTTATTTATTTTTTGTTTTGTTTGACCTACTAATTGGCTTAATTATGTATTAATTATGGTAAACATCATTCAACCGTGTTATTTCAGTCAACAATCACAAACAATTATCCCTAAAATAAGCCTAATCACGCGTTAAGTTTAAAAACGAGTCAAACCTTGCCTAATCCACAACCGGACCTAAACACTATAAATTGAACCTCTTCGAACCTTCACAACTCGCCACTAATCCTTCCTACACCTCCAATTTATACTTATAAGCTTCTGTTCTTGATTTGCGATCGGGTGTTTGACATTTTGGTTGACTGATCAATCGAGCTTGAAACGTAATTGTAAGTCTAATTTTGTTTGTGGGTTTCGTTAATCGGCACTTGCTCAGTAGTTACCCTATGATTAATTAGATTAACATTGAGTAAATCGTTTGATTGGAAAATCTAGGGCTCGAAACTATAATTTGGGGAAGAACATCAACACAGTTAACGTATATAATTAAACCAACTGAATCCTAACACAACCACAGGTCTAGACCAAGTGGTTGTGTTGTTGCTTGGTTACCCAGCAGACGCGGGTTCGAAACCCGGCTGCACACCCCCTTTTATTCTTTTTTGTTCCTTTATCAACTTTATATATATGATTTTTATATCTTATAAATTCATTTAAAAATACTAAAACATTTTTAAAAATTCTACAAAAATTATCTTATATTAATCTGATGAAAAAGTTCAACTTACAATTTTTAGTTTTCAAAAATTTATTTATTTAATATATATAATAAATAAATCAAGTTTATTCTATTTTATTTATAAAAATCTATAAAAATATCAAAACGATCTTATTAATTTCCACAAAAATTATCCTGAGTTTTTATAACATTAAGCTTTTCAGAAATGATTTTTATTTCTGAAAAATCATTTATTTAATATTTTTAATCAATTTTTGTTAGTTTTAATCATAATTAAATCATAATAAATCCAATTTTTAATAGTTTTGCACCAAAATTTTATATAAATTATTTCTAACTATCTAGAGCTGAAATACAATTTTTTATTCAGAAATTCTTTGATTTTAATATTTTTAGATATTAAAGTCATATTTTGACAATTTGAAATAATTAGATTAAATATTCTATTTTCAAGAAAATAATTTTATAAAAATTATTTTCATACTTAAAACCTTATGTTGTGACTATATTCAACTTAAAATTTTACCAAGAGACTTTTATTTATTTATTTATTAAATTTCTCATAATTAATAAACAATTTGTTTAATAAACAAATAAACGTTTATCCCCAATTCGAAGCCCTAGAAATACATGTATCCTAGAGTTATTTCCCTTACACATTATCAAATTCTTTAGGTTGATACTTTGAGATAGTTCCAACACATATTTCGTTGTCCAAGTTCAATTTCAAGTTACTACGTGAACTGTGAGTATTTCCTATCCCCTTTTTGCTTTTATTCATTTTTGGGGTGTTACATGTACACTATTACAATTTCAAATACAAGTTTACATTTTCACAATACAATTCTAGTACTATGTGCATTGCTTACAACGTGCTTTATGCTTAGACAATACATGTGGATTACATTTGTACTTAGTGAAATCATTAACATGGTACAAGCCGACCTTAACATTGGATAGCACTATTTGGATTGACAACCCGCCTAGATTGATTCTCCCCCTTTTTCATCGGAGAATCCGTGGCCAGTGTTAAGCCTTTTATCCATTTATTGGATAAGTACACTACAGTTCATACAGTACATTATACAGTCACAGGGTTGATTTCGCTCATTTGTATGATACATGGTTTACATATTTGCACTGTAGCTTGCACTTGAATTGTATAACTTTTTAACCTACTATATATATCAAAACTAGGAATGCTCACCAACATTTCATATGTTGACCAAATCTATTTTGTACATGTTTCAGGTGCAGTTTGATCTAGTGCTTTAGCAAGGAACATTTAGTGCTTTATTTTAATTCAGTTATTTCAATATTTACATTTCATTTAGACAATGTATTTTCCATTTCCATGTAAGACAATTTTGATTATTCAATAATATTTACATTTTAGTACCATGAGCTTTTGAACAATCGTCACTACGTGGCACCTCGATGATTCCGCCATCGGTTGGGGTGTTACAGATTGGTATCAGAGCCATGGTTATAGGGAACTAGGTTATTAGATAAAATGGCCTAGACTATAACCGAACTTTAACTTGCATGCATAATATTTCCTGAATTACCCTACCCCTCATTTCTCCCTACTTTCCTCCTTCTATCTTTCCCTTCTTCCCTCTCTCTATTCTTCTTATCTTTCATCATGGTGCATAGAGATGGTGTCCTACAGAGAGTGGAAAGTTTACATCATCATACGGGAACAGTACCTTTTATGAAGACATTCTTAGACATAATACCTACTCTTATTTTACTCCTTCGAAGTTGTTGAACTTTAATGAGTGTGATAAGGACACGTGCAATCTGGAAGGGTGGACGCCTGTATACTGGGTTTTCTGGCATAGGCAAGCATAGCGCATAAATCCATTTACGGACCTGTTATGCTTACCTGGGGATTCCTGGAGTGAGTGTCCACTTATAGGCTAAAGCATGTCTTCTTTGATCACCATTGGGTTCAATTCCTTTGAAAAGTCAACGCTCTTGTTGAGCTTTACAGCTAGGCAAGGGCACTCCAAGCATTTTGTAAAAGTTTTTCCAATTATACCCTCTCGTTTCATATACAATACTTTGCATATCATGATTACTTACAAGATCATATCTTCATAACCATCTGTACGATTATACACTTACATTTTCTAATCTCATGATTATTCATTAACTACCTCATAGATGTCTGCTCGCCGCATGCTCCGTGATGCCAGCCAACGCCCTGTTCGTGCTTCTGGACGACGTTCTGATCGTCGCCTCGCATCTTTAGTCGCCGAGCAAATTGCTGCAGTGATCCCAAACCTTGTCAGTGAGATAACCCAGAATAGTAACAGTGCCAACACAGGGAGTACGACTCAATTTCGGTGCACTTTCAAACACTTTAACTCCTGCAACACCACAAAATTCACTGGTGAGGAGGGTGCTACTAGCCTTCTCCAATGGTTTGAAAGCATGGAGAGTACTTTTGTGAACAGTGAATGTCCTGATGAACTCCGCGTTCGCTATGCTACTAGTGTCCTTCAAAAGGGGGCGCTAACCTGGTGGAATGGTGAAAAGCGCAATCGAGGAGCTGATGTTGCTTTATCATTATCTTGGGCAGATGTTAAGGAACTCATGATCGCCAAATTCTGCCCTAGGAACGAAATCAGGAAACTGGAGGAAGAGTTCCATGGACTGAAACAAGACAGTGGTGAGAATCTTGCGTATAATACTCGATATCACGAACTTAGCATACTGGTTCCAAACATGGTCACCCCAGTCTCTCGAGCAATCGAAAAATATATCGAGGGATTACCTGACCTGATTCAAGACGTTGTCACTGGAGGCAAAGCCACTACGGTAGAAGAAGCCATCCAGCTTGCAGCCACTTTAACAGACAAACACGTAAGGAAAGGAAACTTGGTTAGAAAGGGCACCAAGACGTCTACTGAGAAAACCACCAATGTTGTTGAACAATCTAAGACTATTTTAGCAAAGGCCGCCACTACTGCTTCGAACTCTAAGAAACGAATGGGCGATAATCAGAACCAGGCTGTTGTGGATCCTGTGACTCAGCCTCCTAACAAGAAAGCCTACATGGGAATCCATCCTCAATGCAACACTTGCAAGTATCATCACCCTGTAAATCTCCCATGTCGTCAATGCACTAGATGTGGAAGGTTTGGACACTTTGTCACTACTTGTCGTGTAACAGATTGGACGCAGGGTAACCATCAAACAGCTGCCCAGGAACCACTACGGATTACTAACGGTCGGGCATGTTATCATTGTAGAGACCCTAACCACATGCTACCTCAATGTCCCAAATTGAACAATGTAAACCTGGTGACACATGGACAAGCTTTCAATATCGATATCAATGAAACAACTGATCAGGATGACGTTAATCCCACTGGTTAAGCCATGGATAAAATCTTCCCAAGACTCGAGAATCCAAAACTCGTGTTTTCATTTTCTTAATCCTATTATCATTTTGTACCCAATTTTGTCGCACTCATTAGTATACAACATCTGGAAATTTCCTTGCATACTATTGTGTACGAACACATATTGGAAATTTATCAAATTCGATTACACTTATTTTATATCGTATAAGTTTCAGACTCTACCTTACATTTTATTGAAACATTTGGTCTTGACTTCCATGAAAATCAAAATACTTATTTAATCCTACAGAGCTTTTCTAAAAAAAAAAAAAAAAAAAATATCACTGTTTGTCATATGAAACTTGATTTTTCCCTTAATATGACTATTCATTGAGCATCTAATTATTCATGATACTCGTAAACATTTAATTATTCATGATAACACTTAAACTTAATGGTTGTAGTACTTACAAACTTACTTGCATGTGTGTATTGTCCACGCAACTCAGATAAACATTTCATTTAAAGGGCTCCTCGGACGAGTAGTAGCCCATACTTAAATACTATTATGCTTACAAGTCATTGCAAACCCATGCAATTGACCTCATTATTACCTGGCCTCAGTTCATTGATAACATCTCATTGTAACTCAACGTGTTTGTTGTGTCCTCTTCTTGTGAAATTTATTTGCGTTAATGTGTTGTTAGAATAGGATCATAGAAGGACATAAAACCCTAATGTAAGGTAAATTGATGATTCCGGTCCGGAACGTAATCATGAATTTACAGGTGCGTTAGGGTAGTGTGAAATTCTATTAGAGTTTTTGGTAGACGTCCAGTACGTTTTCAATATATCAAAGGTGTGGTGGGTTAGCTGCGGTACACCCTGTATACAAACACTAATGATGCATTGAAGGTGAGACTGGAAGTCGGACCAAGAACAAACTCTGTTACTTGGTAGTTTATTTAGTCTTTCTGTAGTCAATCAACTTGTACATCCATTTAGGATTCCTAAAACTTGAAGTTTAGTGTTTACTAGATTCTTATTTCCCTTATTATTCGAGTCGAACCTAATCCAATCCTTAACTCACACCTATCAAACCTCTTACATTAGAATTTTCCAAACCACGAACTACCTTAGTTTTTACCCAAACATCCATAACCCTATGTTTTAAATAACTTCGGGACGAAGTTTCTAAAAGTAGGGGATGCTGTGACATCCGTCACTTTTTCATTTTATATATATATATATATATATATATATTTATAATAATAATAATAATAATAATAATAAATAATAAAATTCAGATTTTATTATATATATACATTTTTTTTAAAAAATCACACATAACCCATTAACCCAAACCAACTACCCAATCTCTTCTCTTTTAAACCTTGGAGCCCATTGCACAGGCCCAAGAAGCAGGCCCAACAGCACAAGCCTGGCCCACTCCTCCTCCTCTCCCTTCCTTTAAGCTAAAAAAAAAAAATACAGACGCTGACCACGGGACTCGAACCCGGGTCTGCGTCCTGACCACACACACGCTGAAGCCATTGAGCCACAACCTATTTTGTGTTTGAATACCAGATCTGATTGTATATAAGCTCACCTTAAAAACTTGTCTTCTCCTTCCCTTTCTTCCTGGACGCGAACAGCAGCAAGGGGAAAGATGATTTATTTATTTTTTTTTGTTTGACCTACTAATTGGCTTAATTATGTATTAATTATGGTAAACATCATTCAACCGTGTTATTTCAGTCAACAATCACAAACAATTATCCCTAAAATAAGCCTAATCACGCGTTAAGTTTAAAAACGAGTCAAACCTTGCCTAATCCACAACCGGACCTAAACACTATAAATTGAACCTCTTCGAACCTTCACAACTCGCCACTAATCCTTCCTACACCTCCAATTTATACTTATAAGCTTCTGTTCTTGATTTGCGATCGGGTGTTTGACATTTTGGTTGACTGATCAATCGAGCTTGAAACGTAATTGTAAGTCTAATTTTGTTTGTGGGTTTCGTTAATCGGCACTTGCTCAGTAGTTACCCTATGATTAATTAGATTAACATTGAGTAAATCGTTTGATTGGAAAATCTAGGGCTCGAAACTATAATTTGGGGAAGAACATCAACACAGTTAACGTATATAATTAAACCAACTGAATCCTAACACAACCACAGGTCTAGACCAAGTGGTTGTGTTGTTGCTTGGTTACCCAGCAGACGCGGGTTCGAAACCCGGCTGCACACCCCCTTTTATTCTTTTTTGTTCCTTTATCAACTTTATATATATGATTTTTATATCTTATAAATTCATTTAAAAATACTAAAACATTTTTAAAAATTCTACAAAAATTATCTTATATTAATCTGATGAAAAAGTTCAACTTACAATTTTTAGTTTTCAAAAATTTATTTATTTAATATATATAATAAATAAATCAAGTTTATTCTATTTTATTTATAAAAATCTATAAAAATATCAAAACGATCTTATTAATTTCCACAAAAATTATCCTGAGTTTTTATAACATTAAGCTTTTCAGAAATGATTTTTATTTCTGAAAAATCATTTATTTAATATTTTTAATCAATTTTTGTTAGTTTTAATCATAATTAAATCATAATAAATCCAATTTTTAATAGTTTTGCACCAAAATTTTATATAAATTATTTCTAACTATCTAGAGCTGAAATACAATTTTTTATTCAGAAATTCTTTGATTTTAATATTTTTAGATATTAAAGTCATATTTTGACAATTTGAAATAATTAGATTAAATATTCTATTTTCAAGAAAATAATTTTATAAAAATTATTTTCATACTTAAAACCTTATGTTGTGACTATATTCAACTTAAAATTTTACCAAGAGACTTTTATTTATTTATTTATTAAATTTCTCATAATTAATAAACAATTTGTTTAATAAACAAATAAACGTTTATCCCCAATTCGAAGCCCTAGAAATACATGTATCCTAGAGTTATTTCCCTTACACATTATCAAATTCTTTAGGTTGATACTTTGAGATAGTTCCAACACATATTTCGTTGTCCAAGTTCAATTTCAAGTTACTACGTGAACTGTGAGTATTTCCTATCCCCTTTTTGCTTTTATTCATATTTGAGGTGTTACATGTACACTATTACAATTTCAAATACAAGTTTACATTTTCACAATACAATTCTAGTACTATGTGCATTGCTTACAACGTGCTTTATGCTTAGACAATACATGTGGATTACATTTGTACTTAGTGAAATCATTAACATGGTACAAGCCGACCTTAACATTGGATAGCGCTATTTGGATTGACAACCCGCCTAGATTGATTCTCCCCCTTTTTCATCGGAGAATCCGTGGCCAGTGTTAAGCCTTTTATCCATTTATTGGATAAGTACACTACAGTTCATACAGTACATTATACAGTCACAGGGTTGATTTCGCTCATTTGTATGATACATGGTTTACATATTTGCACTGTAGCTTGCACTTGAATTGTATAACTTTTTAACCTACTATATATATCAAAACTAGGAATGCTCACCAACATTTCATATGTTGACCAAATCTATTTTGTACATGTTTCAGGTGCAGTTTGATCTAGTGCTTTAGCAAGGAACATTTAGTGCTTTATTTTAATTCAGTTATTTCAATATTTACATTTCATTTAGACAATGTATTTTCCATTTCCATGTAAGACAATTTTGATTATTCAATAATATTTACATTTTAGTACCATGAGCTTTTGAACAATCGTCACTACGTGGCACCTCGATGATTCCGCCATCGGTTGGGGTGTTACACTCGCAGGTCCAATCAGTAAAACTCCAAGGTCTCGGGTGAGATTTTGAAAACTTATGCATGAAAGAAGATGAAGTTGTAGGAAATTACTTTTCTCGGGTCATGGACAACGTAGGGCATCAAAGATCCTATGGAGAAGAACTTACTGATCAAAAGGTTGTTGAAAAAATTCTCAGGAGCCTATCACCAAAGTACGATTACGTGATACCATCAATTGAAGTAGTGTCCGACTTGTCTGAAGTTACACCCGTTAAACTAATGGGTCTACTCCAGTCACAGGAGGAACGAATTAATAGTCGAGCACCGACTGAGAAAGCATCCAAAATGTCGGAGCACCAGGATGAACAAACCCTTCAAGTCTTCCAAGACCCTCCTAAAGTCACACGTGGCCGAGGTCGTGGTCGAGGGGCTTTCCGTGGGAGAGGGGCTAGTCGTGGCAGAGGTACTTTGGATCGAAGCAAAGTACCTCAGTGCTACATCTGCAAAAAAATACGGCCACCTTAAAAAGGATTGTTGGTACAATGATGAGGCTCAGGTTAATGTCGCTGAAGACGAAGATCAGAATGACACCGACGAAACTGAAACATAACACTTGCTACTGGCTTGTCATGCATTACCAAATGAAGAAACTCGCGATAGCTTCATGTTAATGACAAACACAGAAGGGACTGGTACCAAGGCTCACAAGTGGTTCATTGATTCAGGGTGTTCGAACCACATGACAGGCTCAAAATCCACCTTCACCTTTCAGGATGAAACCTTTAAGTTGGGAGTGAAATTGGGTAATAAGAAGAGACTAGCAGTTGAAGGACGAGGCACCGTGAAAATTCAAACAGGTCATGACACATTCAAGTTGCTTAAAAATGTGTACTATGCACCAAAACTGGAATACAACCTATTAAGTGTCGGCCAGTTGATTAAAAAGGGATACTCACTTCACTTTGGTGGTGGGAAGTGCTTGATTAAGAACAAAACTGCAGGGCAAACCATTATGGAGATTACAGTTGCTGCCAATAACATGTTTGTGTTTAATGCAAAGTCTCATTACTGTTCAAGATAGCTCATCCAACAGTAAGCAGGAGGAAGAAGCCCTCAAATGGCATCGAAGGCTTAGTCATTTTCACTTTGATGCTCTCAAACAGCTGCACGATAAGGAGATGGTAATTAGGCTCTCAAGAATACATTCAACCATCAAGTGTGAGACGTGCATTGTTGCAAAGCAAACAAGGAAGCCCTTTCAATCAACCTCATGGCGTGCAGTATCCCTTGTGTGGACCCATGCAGACTCCGAGCCTAGGTAACAGTCTCTACTATTTGCTCTTTATTGATAATCTAACCCGTATGTGTTGGGTGTATTTATTGAGGCATAAAAAGGAAGCATTTACAAAGTTTAAGCTTTTTAAAAGTATGGTTAAAAATGAAAGCAATTGCAAGATCAAAGTCCTTCGATCAGACCGAGGTGGTGAGTTCTGTTCAACAGAGTTTGTGATAAAGCAGGGATTCGAAGAGAAGTGACCGTGCCGTATACTCCCCAACACAATGGATTTGTGGAGAGGAAAAATAGAACCGTCATGAATCTGGCTCGAAGCATGTTAAATGTAACATCGCAAAATTTTCCCCAAAATTTTAACACATAAAAAGCCCTTATATATATATATATATATATATATATATATATATATATATATATATATATATATATTTTATTACACCTTTATCATTAATATTATACAAATGTGCCTAAGTCTTTATTTATCCTAACTCACAACTTATATACATACATAAATGTATATAAATAATAATAATAATAATATGATTCTAAATTCTTTTTTTTTCACATACAAGATTTTTTTTTTTAAAGCCTTGAGTCAAATAGTCAAAGTCTTAGTCAAACAATCAAAGTCTTAGTCAAACAGTCAAAGTCTTAGTCAAATAGTCAATTCATCATAAAACCTTACTTTATGGTGTTGACCAATTTTAATGGCTAATTGACTCCAAAACTAGTATAAAAACCCACCTATGACCCATTATACTTTGCACCTCTAAATCGATTGTTTCAATCCGATTAAACTTTCCCTCATACCTTTCTTCTATAGTCTATTACTTCTACAATTGAAGCTTTGATTATAAGCTCTTGTAATTGGCGAATTGGAAGCTTGATATTCTTTCTTTTTCGTTTTCTTCAATTTGGACTAGCTACGTTGTTGAGTCTTTGGGATTCGCCTCGCATACATTCACAACACATTATTCTATTTTTTTACGAGACATAACATTTTGCTAAGGTGAGTTTTACATAGCCCCTTTTCTATTTATCACCATTTTGGGGTGAAACATGTTACAAAATTCTATATGCAATTCAATCATCAATGTGTCTATGTGTATTTCTATGTTGCATTATGTCTTGAACATGACTAGGGTAAGCATAATTCTAGCATAAACATTCATCAGCCAAACGGTATACATTGATAGATCTATTGGACTGACAATCCCACCCGGATACGTGCCTCCTACAAAGGTTACGTGGGTGTTTGTTACTGCAATATAAACGAGTGAACCATGAGCGTATGGGATGTACCACAATACAACAGTCACAAGGTTGATTATGCACTCGATTTACTTCTAGTATGTTTTCGCATATGGACTAGATTGCCATGACACATGAATTGCACAACAATTTTTATTCTATTATCAAAACCTATGTAATTCTCACCAACTTTTGTTGACCCAAAATATTTTCAACTTAACATGTTTCAGGTTCTACTTGCTTGAGGATTTGAATTGATGCTTGAAGATGTTTTGCATAGTTTAAATCGATTTGATGTACAAATTCTTAGAACAATTGCATGTAACGTATTTAAATTATTTAATGACATTTATTATTCGCCATGAGCTACTGAATAATCATCAATACGTGACATCCCGATGTTTCCGCCATCGGTTGGGGTGTTACAGATTGGTATCAGAGCCATGGTTATAGGGAATTAGGTTATTAGAAAAATAATCTAGTCTATAACCATAGGATTATAACCAGTATTTGCTTCTTTTACTTGCCATTCTCTATCTCCCTCCTACTTCTTATCTCTACTTTCATCCTTACAAGAAGGTTGCTCTCCACCATTGGATCTACTCTTAGACTAATAGGACAAAATCCTCAGGTTTAGCCTGAACCACCTTGAGATCTCGTCGAAGTTCTAGATTTTAATAACGAACACGTGCAATCTGGAAGGGTGAACGCCTGTATTCTGAGTCTTCTGTCTAGGTTGGCATTGCGCATATATCCCAATCAGACGAGGGACCCGAATGCCTACCTGGGAATTCTCGGGATGAGTGTTCACTTATAGGCTAAAGCATGTCTTCATATGTTATTAGAATTTAGAATCTTTGATAAGTCAACGTTTTCGTTTATTCGTTTTAATTAAATGAATAAATGATTACATTCCATATATTACCTCATTGTCCTTCATTCAACCCATATCTTATTGAACATTCATTACCCAAATCACTTCCGTAACCGATGCCCTAAACTAAACAGAGATCAAGATCCTCCAGCTACCTAACCGCAAGTCTCACCATTTGACTATTGGTTGCTTTTATTCTATGTATTGACGCTATTTGATTCAAGTAATACAATATTTGTCTGAGAGTTGTTACATGGTGCATGATTGTTTGAATGTGAACTAATTATATAAATCTATACAACTACAACTCATATACTGTGCTTGTTATACTTGCTTGCATAAACATGTTATCAATTTGCAACCTATCTGTATAATAAATGCTGCACTTAATAGAGGTCATCATGCCTTTTCAACAGTCGGGAGAGGCCCTACAACCTGCTCCACGACTGGTGGAGGCTATCGAACCTACTCAACGATTGGTAGAGGTCATTATGCCTTTTCAACAGTCGGGAGAGGCCCTACAACCTACTCCACGACTGGTGGAGGCTATCGGACCTGCTCAACAATCGGTGGAGATATAGAAGGACGCAAAACTTTAATGTAAGGTAAATTGGTGATTGCGGTCCGGAACGTAATCATGAATTTACAGGTACGTTAAGGTAGTGTGAAATTCTATCAAGGTTTTCAGTAAATAACCAATTATAAACTCTAGTTACCTGGTAGTTCATTTAGTCTTTCTATAGTCAATCAACTCATGCATTTCTTTTAGGAGTCCTAAAACTTAAGATTCTTATTCTCCTTGCTATTTCAGATGAACCTAATCCAACCCTTCAAACTCACACATATCAAAACTCTTACCCAAATTATTCGAAACAGTTTATTCTGTTACCTATAAATTTATGTCATGCCTTAACTCGAAACTTCCCAAACCACACTTGTCCTAATTTCTACCCAATCACCTTCAACCCTGTGTTTTCAATAAACTTCGGGACGAAGTTTCCAAAAGTAGGGGAGACTGTAACATCGCAAAATTTTCCCCAAAATTTTAACACATAAAAAGCCCTTATATATATATATATATATATATATATATTTTATTACACCTTTATCATTAATATTATACAAATGTGCCTAAGTCTTTATTTATCCTAACTCACAACTTATATACATACATAAATGTATATAAATAATAATAATAATAATAATATGATTCTAAATTCTTTTTTTTTTCACATACAAGATTTTTTTTTTTTTAAAGCCTTGAGTCAAATAGTCAAAGTCTTAGTCAAACAATCAAAGTCTTAGTCAAACAGTCAAAGTCTTAGTCAAATAGTCAATTCATCATAAAACCTTACTTTATGGTGTTGACCAATTTTAATGGCTAATTGACTCCAAAACTAGTATAAAAACCCACCTATGACCCATTATACTTTGCACCTCTAAATCGATTGTTTCAATCCGATTAAACTTTCCCTCATACCTTTCTTCTATAGTCTATTACTTCTACAATTGAAGCTTTGATTATAAGCTCTTGTAATTGGCGAATTGGAAGCTTGATATTCTTTCTTTTTCGTTTTCTTCAATTTGGACTAGCTACGTTGTTGAGTCTTTGGGATTCGCCTCGCATACATTCACAACACATTATTCTATTTTTTTACAAGACATAACATTGTGCTAAGGTGAGTTTTACATAGCCCCTTTTCTATTTATCACCATTTTTGGGGTGAAACATGTTACAAAATTCTATATGCAATTCAATCATCAATGTGTCTATATGTATTTCTATGTTGCATTATGTCTTGAACATGACTAGGGTAAGCACAATTCTAGCATAAACATTCATCAGCCAAACGGTATACATTGATAGATCTATTGGACTGACAATCCCACCCGGATACGTGCCTCCTACAAAGGTTACGTGGGTGTTTGTTACTGCAATATAAACGAGTGAACCATGAGCGTATGGGATGTACCACAATACAACAGTCACAAGGTTGATTATGCACTCGATTTACTTCTAGTATGTTTTCGCATATGGACAAGATTGCCATGACACATGAATTGCACAACAATTTTTATTCTATTATCAAAACCTATGTAATTCTCACCAACTTTTGTTGACCCAAAATATTTTCAACTTAACATGTTTCAGGTTCTACTTGCTTGAGGATTTGAATTGATGCTTGAAGATGTTTTGCATAGTTTAAATCGATTTGATGTACAAATTCTTAGAACAATTGCATGTAACGTATTTAAATTATTTAATGACATTTATTATTCGCCATGAGCTACTGAACAATCATCAATACGTG
The DNA here is from genome assembly GCA_028751855.1 of Ambrosia trifida. Classification (NCBI taxonomy): domain Eukaryota; kingdom Viridiplantae; phylum Streptophyta; class Magnoliopsida; order Asterales; family Asteraceae; genus Ambrosia; species Ambrosia trifida. Next base: position 96,833,508 of record CM054127.1, read on the forward strand.
ACATCCCGATGTTTCCGCCATCGGTTGGGGTGTTACATTAAAGGAAAAAAGAATTACCCAATTCTCTATGGGCAGAAGTCGTCTCAACTGCTATTTACACAATCAACCGGTCACCTACTAAGGCTCTTGTGAATCATACACCTCTACATGCATGGTCAGGTAACAAACCATCTGTATCTCGTATGAAAATGTTTGGTAGCATAGCTTATGGTTTAGTTCCTTCTCAACTAATGAGGAAACTAGACAACAGAGCAGACCGATATATCCTTATTGGGTATTCTACTCAAGGTCATGGGCATAAACTTTATGGATATAAAATTTATAATCCAGGTACCAAACAAATTAGTACGAAAAGATGTGAGGAGGTTGAAGTATTTGAAAATCAAAAGTGGATTTGGAAAGCAAGTCAAAAAAGTGGTGACAGTTCTTTCACTTTTGTTGACCCATTCCCTCATGACTATGACAATTCCCAACATGAGCCTATTAGTAGTGGTACTATTCCTGCTAATGAAAGTACCACACCATTGACTTCAAACAATGAACCTGACATAAACCATACCCTTACTCAACCCTCAAATAATGCCAACAATACTCCTTCCACATCTACCCTTACCACCGAAATCACCCTTGCACCTCCATTAAATCCTACAGCTGTTGCATATAAAAGGGTCTCTAAACCTCCATGTTGGCTTAATGACTATCATAGTGGAGAGGGCCTTTCTGATAGTGATACTGAATTCACCACATGTCACTTTGCTCTTAGTATCACTGATCCTATCCACTACTCACAAGCTGCTAAGTATGAGGAATTGGTCAAGGCAATGCACTGTGAACTTCAAGCCATCGAAAAGAACAACACCTGGGATCTGGTTACTTTGCCTCCTGGAAAAAATGTAGTTGGTGTCAAATGGCTATACAAGACAAAAGTGGGTTTAGATAGGAAGGTGTTGAAACACAAGGCTCTTTTGGTGGCCAAAGGGTATTCACAACTCCCTGGTATTGATTACCAAGAGACATTTGCCCTTGTGGCACGCTTTGAAACCATCAGAGTAATTCTTGCAGTAGCTGCTCATATGGGATGGTTGGTGCACCAACTTGATGTGGTATACAAAGGGAAAGGAACTTGTTTTAATGGGATATAGTGATAGCGATTGGGCCAGCAATGTTGATGATCGAAAAAGTTTATCAGCTTACATGTTTTCATTGGGAAGTGGGGTTGTCACGTGGAGTTCTAAGAAGCAGACTACGGTAACTCTATCAAGCACGGAAGCCGAGTATATAGCAGCAACAGGAGCAACGTGTCAGGCGGTATGGCTTCGAAGAATTTTGGAAGATCTTAGCTTGAAGCATGAGGGTCCCACTGTGATTTACTGCGACAACAAGTCAACTATCAGTTTGTCAAAGAACCCTGGTAATCACAACAAAGCTAAGCATATTGAACTGAAGTACTATTTTATTCGTGAAATGGTTGATAAGGAGCAGGTGACTTTGGAATTTTGTAGTACCCATGAACAGGTAGCTGATGTGCTTACTAAGTCCGTGACTAAAGAGAAGTTCATGTTCTTCCGATGGTAGCTAGGAGTGATGCAGTTTGAATCAAGGGGGCGTAATGAAGTGTGATTCAATCAGGTTGAATAGAGCTCAACGTGGTACATGTTCATGAAGTTGAAGTTTTAATAACTCCTTGTGTGTCTTCAGCACGTGCTTGTTTGCATATGTGTGTTTTGAATATTTTCTATGTAGTGGGTCCTGAATAATAGGTCAAGTGGGTTACTGGTTAATTTGCAAAGCCGTTAGGTTGTTGAGTATTTTATGGGCCATAGCATCCTAAGACCTATCGCCACCTCTTGTGCGACCGCCACCACTTTTGCCACCACCATACACCCTTTTCCGATCACCATTTCCTTTCTTTTTCCACTCTCCTCTTCATATCCATGGCTGATAACAAAATCCACCCTGCCGTAACCGTCTCAAACATCAAAAACTTCGTCCCTATCACGCTTGACAATGAAGCCGCTGACTACAATATGTGGTCAGAACTTTTTCGGATTCATTGCACGGCGTTTCTTGTAGCCGATCATTTGGAACCTCGCATCATTCCCGCGGCTGCGGCCACCTCCACTGAAAATCCAAACCCCCCACCACCCCAACCCGACTCTTGGGAACGTCTCGATGCCATAGTAAAACAATGGATTTACGGCACCATCACCCCGGGTCTTCTAAAAACCATCATCAAGAAGGGCACCACCGCCTATGATGCCTGGATTGCGGTAGAAAATCTTTTCCAAGATAATAAAGCTACCCGTGCTCTTTACTTAAAACAAAAGTTTGCAAACACCCGTCTTGAAAACTTCTCATCTATGCATGAGTATTGTCAATCAATCAAAGTTTTGGCAGACCAACTAAATAATGTTGATGCTCCCGTCAATGAACAAGATCTTGTCTTGCAGACCATCGCTGGCCTAACCGAGCAGTACGAGACCGTGGGGACCATTCTACAAAACACCAAACCCTTACCCTCTTTCTTTGAGATTCGTTCTCAACTTTGTATGAACGAAACCACAAAAACAAACCAAGCCCTTCACTCCGCAAACAAGGCCGCTACGGCTCTACATGTCCAATCCCAACCCGCTGCCACACCCTCTGCTTCGGACCCGGCCCACAGTCGCCCTCCTTCATCCTCCAGACGCGGTCGTGGAAGAGGCCGCGGCCCATCATCTCAGTCCAGTCGGCCCAGAACCTCACAAACCCAAGCCTCTCACTCAACACACCCCTACATCATCTTCCCACACAATTGGGCTTCCACCCAATGGGCCGGACTGCTTAATAATCAAACCCGATCCACCTCACAACAAACTAACCCACCCTGCCCATACCCGTCAACCCCACGGTCCAACCCATCTCAGGGCATCCTCGGCCCACACCCTGCACAGGCCCATGTTGCCACTTACAGTCCTACCCCAACAGATATCGCCCAGGCGCTTTACACTCTATCTATGAGTCAACCCACGGATCCGATTGGTTACATGGATACGGGCGCCTCTGGTCATATGGAGCAACCAGGTATAAATTCTCCGTCTGTTTTTAATACTTGCACTAATAAACAAATACTCGTTGGAAATGGCAACACCATTCCCGTTGTTGGACAAGGCAACAAAACTTTACCACCACCCTTTCCACCTCTAAAATTAAACAACATACTCTATGCACCTAACCTTATCAAAAACCTAATTTCTGTTCGTCGCCTAGCGACAGACAACCTTTTATCCATTGAATTTGACCCGTTTGGTTTTCTTGTGAAGGATCTCAAGACCAAGGAACCTATCCTACGATGCAATAGCTCGGGCGATCTCTACCCTCTCACCACCAACTTCATAAAATCTCCCACCAAACCTACTGCTTTAGCTGCTGTTCTCAAGACCGTTGGCATCAACGCCTTGGGCACCCGGGCACCTCTCTATTGCATTCGTTAAAATCTAGTTCTTCAATTAATTTCAATAAAACAAACAATGTACTTTGTCAATCATGTGTGTTTGGCAAAAGTGTGCGACTTCCATTTTATGATTCTATGAATAAAACTGCTTGCCCATTTGATATTATTCATAGTGATTTATGGACATCGCCGGTACTTAGTACCGGCGGATACCGCTATTACATTTTGTTTCTAGATGATAAAACGGATTTTCTTTGGACTTTTCCATTATCTAACAAATCTGACGTTTACACCACATTCACTCAATTCTATACCCACATTCTCACCCAATTTGAACGAAAAATAAAACAATTCCAATGTGATAATGGCACGGAGTACACAAATAATAATTTCAAAAACTTCTACCTAACAAATGGGATGCAATTTCGTTTCTCATGCCCCCACACCTCGTCCCAAAATGGAAAAGCCGAAAGAAAAATCCGGACAATAAATAATATGATTCGCACTCTTCTATCCCAAGCCTCTCTACCCCCCTCATTTTGGCACCACGCTCTAGAAACTGCCACATATCTTCTTAATATACTTCCCAAGAAATCCCACAAATTTTTATCCCCAACCACCCTCCTATACAACGTTCTCCCCATATACACACATCTTAGAGTGTTTGGATGTCTCTGCTATCCGATCACTCCTGCCACCACCATTAACAAACTTACCAACCGCTCCAAACCATGTCTCTTCCTTGGCTACCCCACCAATCATCGTGGATATAAATGCTTTGATATTTCTACGAATCAAATGTTTATATCCCGACATGTTGAATTCGAAGAATCTATCTACCCCTTCGCCATTCAACACCCTACCACCACTCATTCATACACTTTCCTTGAACACCATCTCAACCCACTACTATGGAATCACATTGATCCACACTCCTCACCTAAACCAACTCCACAACCCAATCCCACTGGCCCACTCCCTTCTTCCGGCCCAATTTCACCCACATCTACATCCCGCCCAAATCCCCAATCCACTTCTGACCCACCCGGCCCTACTCCTACACACGGTCCATTCACCATACCCGGCCCAACCACCTCCACATCTACCTCCCGCCCCATACACCAGCCCACTACTACAGCCGGCCCATCCAACTCAACCACACCACACCCCTCTCAGCCCACCACGCAACCAGCCTCACCCCAAATCACTCCACCTCCTCATCCACCCCCACCCCCTCCCGCTCCCACCCACGCTCGTACCATGCGTACTTGAGCGATGGATGGCATCCACAAACCGAAACAACTCTTCAACCTTCACACCTCATCCATTGCCCCTATTCCCAAAACACCCCACCTTGCCTTGTCCACACCTGAATGGTCAACTGCCATGCAAAACGAATTTAGTGCACTTATTAAAAATGAGACCTGGGAACTAGTACCACGTCACCCTAACATGAATATTATTAGATGCATGTGGCTCTTTAAACACAAATTTCGTTCGGATGGCACTTTAGAACGATACAAGGCACGATTGGTGTGTGATGGTCGTAGTCAACAAGTTGGTATTGATTGTGGTGAAACATTCAGTCCGGTGGTCAAACCAACCACTATTCGGACTGTTCTTACATTGGCCCTATCTCAGTCTTGGCCAATTCATCAACTGGACGTTACCAATGCTTTTCTGCATGGCCACCTCCAGGAAACAGTATACATGCACCAGCCCATGGGATTTCGACACCGTGATTTTCCCGACCATGTTTGCCGCCTCAAAAAGTCTTTATATGGCCTTAAACAAGCTCCAAGGGCATGGTATCAAAGGTTTACTGACTTTGTGGTTCAGCATGGATTCACTCAATGCAAGTCAGACAACTCTTTGTTTATTTATCATCATGGGAAGGATGTCGCCTACCTTCTAATCTATGTGGACGACATCATTCTCACCACTTCCTCGGATCAGTTACGGAAGAATCTTATGACTATCTTAGCCGGCGAGTTTGCAATGAAGGATTTGGGTCCTCTCTCTTATTTCTTGGGCATCTCTGTGGTCCGGACGGGTAAAACACTTTTTCTCTCCCAACAGTCTTATGCTAAGGACATCATTCATCGTGCAGGGATGGATTCCTGCAAGCCAGCTGCCACCCCAGTGGACACTCAAAGTAAACTATCCACTGAACCTGATTCTCCTTATGATGACCCTACCACATATAGGAGCCTAGCTGGCGCCTTGCAATACCTTACTTTTACCCGCCCTGACATCACTTACGCGGTGCAACAGATTTGTATGCACATGCACTCCCCCTGCCTGGCTCACTGGAATGCTTTGAAAAGGATCATTCGCTACTTACAGGGTACTATTGACTTTGGCTTACACCTATCTTCATCGCCCAATCTCAGTCGCCGCGCCTACACTGACGCAGACTGGGCTGGTTGCCCTGACACGAGACGTTCCACGTCTGGGTACTGCGTCTATTTAGGGGACAATTTGGTCTCCTGGTCCTCCAAACGTCAGACCACTATTGCTCGGTCCAGTGCTGAAGCCGAATACCGAGGTGTCGCCAATGTTGTCGCAGAAATATGTTGGCTTCGAAACCTACTTCTGGAACTACACCGGCCCCTTTCCCAAGCCTCCTTGGTCTACTGTGACAACGTAAGTGCCATATATTTGTCTGGGAACCCAGTACAACATCAACGAACCAAGCACATTGAACTAGACATCCACTTTGTACGAGAACATGTTCAAAAGGGCTTAGTCTGTGTTCTACACATGCCTTCTCGCTTCCAAATCGCAGATATCTTCACCAAAGGGCTACCTCGGATTCTATTTACCGACTTCAGATCCAGTCTCAGCATCCGGTCTCCTCCCGCTTTGACTGCGGGGGTGTAATAGGAGTCAATTATGGAGTCAATTATGCCACCACCATTATTTTGTAATTATTGTCATTTATTGTAAATGGTCAACTCTCCAAATATAGGAGACTCTTGTAATTATTTATTGTAATGATTCTAATGGAAAAGGGCAAGGCATTAATCCCAATTAATCTCATTCCTTACAGTCTGGATCTATTCAGCTTCATGTACCTTTCGATTTACTCTGACTTAAAAGTGTTGAGCTCTTCTATTCTGTGTTCTTTACTGCCTATATTTATTCTCTAATACCAACACGAACCACACAACTAGTTTTGTATCCGGCTAAGTCTGTGGTTAACTAGCATCGTATGGTTCATGAATTGATCTATTGATTATTTAGGCCGATTGTGTTTAAGCCAAGATTGTTAAGGTTTTTTTTATTAGTTATGTTTAATCATGTTCTTGGTGTTCATGGGAATTACTCCGAAAAAGGACCTTCATAATATTGTATGGAAGCTTGTGGAGGTTGTTGAGTAGATTTCATGATAGGATGATAGGTTTGCATGAGGACCATGATAGCTCTACGTGGCTATGCTTGGGTAGTGATTGGCATGCGCATGAGGTTGGTGTTTGTATTTAGTTAGTTTGAAACCTCATGATACACTAATACACAACACTGGTTCATGTTTTGGGAAATGTGTATGGGGCTTTAGATTATGTAGTCGTGCATGGCACGTTATGAGTTCATTCACTTTAAAATTTAGGTTCTAGTGGTGGAGTATTTTTCATGGAGATGAGATTTACTTAGGTTCGGATGCGGAGCGTTCTCCACGGATTGAACATACGCGCATGGTTACTTTTGGACTCACAATGCCCGATTAAATTCGAGGAGATTGGATTATAATTTTGGAAGCCTTGCAACCGGTGAGTTTTTGAGCCCACTCTTTTAATTATTATTTCTCTAATTGGGCTGACGTGCATGCAATACCAGTATGATTATTTTTATGAAGTCACAAAATATTTTTATAAAGTTATAAATATTTTTGTGAACTCATATATATATATATTATTTTGGCATGAAATGTAAGTAGACAGAATGCGCCTAATGTGTTATTTTATGGCTTGAGTTATATGTGTTATTAGAAGTGGGATAGGTCTGCTCTGATTTATGGTATAGTTTTTGTCATGGTTCGCATAGTTTCTGGCTTATGTGTTATTAGAAGTGGGATACGACTGCTCTGATTTATGGTATTCGTTTTGTGTCATGGTTGTTACATGGTTTATATTGTAGACCAACCGGAGTGGGGGCGGGAGAGGGGCGGGAAGGGGGGGAACACCGCCGCACACCGGCGTGGAGAGGGGCGGGAGAAACTTAACCGGCGTGGGGGAATTGATTTTGCCACGTGGCACTCAATCATTGGGCCACACTTATTACATGTTACCGTTTAAAAAAAAAGAAAAGAAAAAAAAAATAATACCGTTATGCAACGGCTAGTATTAAAAAAAATTATTATATATATATATATATATATAACAATACCATCCTCTACACAAACACACACTCCTTTTTTCATAAAATCCTCTCCAAACTATCATATATTTTCAAAAAAAAATTGCAAGATGTCGGGCGATTCTTCGAGTTCAGACGATATGTTTGATCAACTCGCTTTGGATGACTTGGGCGAAGGTGCCGCAGAATTGTTAATGGCGACCGTTCAGAACGTCGTTAAACATTACGGATGAAGAAAGAAACGCCAACAAATTTGAAATCAAGAATAGCCAAACACATCACAACCTTCGAGCGAATCTGGTTGATCATATTTGGAGTGTACCAAGAGATTACCCATCTGATGAAGACAATAGCGATAACTAAAGTGTATTTTTTTTTATGTTTTTATTAAAATTTCATGTATTTTTGGTTTGTTAGTGTTTTTTTTATTTACTTTGTAGTTTACTATGAATTAATATTATGTTTTTTTAAAATTTTGTTTTATATTTATTAAAAAGAAAGTTAAAAACAAAAAAAAAAGAAAAAATAAAATGCCACATGTCACTTCCCCCCCCCCCCCCCCCCCACAAGGGTCCCACAAGTGGCACATGGCGCTTCATCCCCCTCTCCCCCCCCCCCCCCACCACTCCTTATAGTCGTATGGGTTATTATAAACTGAGTCATGACAGAAGTGGGAGATGCCTGCTTTGATCTATAGACTTTGTTAAATTAAATAGACTTGATTGTACTTTGTGTTGATAAGCTGGATACGCTTATTACAGTTGAAATTGAAGTCTTCGTTAAATAGGCGGATTGCGCTTATCCTAGACTTTTATTGTTGCTTGGGAAAAAAATAAACTAATTAGCAGATTGCGCTTTTTGTTAACTTTGAGGTTGAGGTATTTTGTTAATTCTTATTTTGACATAGTACTTGTTTACATAAATTTATAAAACTTGAACTCACTCAGCGTAGCTGACTTTTGCATACACGTTATATTGATTTCAGGTTAGTTTAGGAATAAAAGGGACGCCTTGGCATGCAGTGGGGCTACTTTATTGCAGTTGACATTTCAAATAAGAAGACGTCTAAGGGATTTTGCTCGAACGTCATTTATATTATTTCTAATTTTCTAGTTGGTTTTATAATTATTGTTTTGACCCGTTTTCGGGAAACCCATGTTGGGAAACTTAAAAACTTATCTGACATTCCGCTGCGTAATTTTCTGAAATAAAATAAGATTTCTTTTGAATTGTTAGCATGGTTTTAGTCTTTGAATGTCAACTGTTTGACACCGGTTTTGTGGGTCTTACATTTAGTCGGTTTTGGATTACATGTCCATCATATAGAAAACCCGTGAACTCACCAACTTTGTGTTGACCTATATTTCCTTTAATGCACGTTTTTCAGGAAATTAGCATGGAAAGTGAAACTTGCGGGGATCGCGTGCGAGCATTTGTGGGATACCTTCTTTTAGACCGTTGTGTTATTGTTTTAATACTAGACATTTACATACAATGGTTTTAGTTTTAAACAATTAACTCTATGTTGAACAAATGTGGTTGTTTAATGAAAGTTCCCGCTTGTTTTTAATTAATGCTTGTGTGACCTTTGTGCTTGGAAATTTTTCGAAGTCGCACCTCGCGTTTCCTCCTTGGCGGGGTGTGACATTAGTTGAGAGTAATAACTGAATCGAACTGAACCATACATACCTTTAGGAAATATTTGTGTTCCCCGCTGCATCGTGTGGGCATCCTGCTAGTATGTTTCTAAAACATAGATATACATGAAAACACATTATAATTATAAACTAGTATTTTACCCTCTGCCGCGACACGTGGCGGCACACGACGGATGAAACTGTGTGTTATACGCACCATGTAACGTTTGTGTTATACAACCATTCATCATCTTACAAATTAGCAACCCAGCAAAACTAATCATGTTGCTTTTGTTGGACCACGCACACGACGGACGAAACTGTGTGTTACACACATTGTGTTATATAGACCTTTTGTGTTATACGACGCTATGCAGCGGTGTTTCAATTGGTATCGGTTCAATATGATATGGTACCAACACGCAATACAGCAATCGAATGAAATATGTCTAAAAAGATACGTAGAAACTTATTAAGTGAAATGATAAATAAATGGGTTCTGTGTTTTATACACCCTGTGACATCATATTCTGGATGTGACATCAAATTTTTAGGTATGTATTAGCCTCCTATTGGTGTGTGATGTGAGGGATGGTATATAAATTCTAATTATGGGATGTATCATTTCTAAATAGCTAAATAAAAACAATAAAACGCAATTACTTTGGTAAATTACGTATTTAATTTTCCTTTTTAAAAATGGTAAAAACTTACATATTATATCCTGAAGGAGAGCAAGAGAGGATAAAGGCAAAATACCCATCACTGATCACTCCTACCCCTCTCTCTATCTCTAAAAGCCTAGAGTATTCATCACAAAAACCCATAAACCTAAAAACCATTACCTGGTTTTACTCTAAACCCATTAAACCCACCATATTTGTAAGAAGTAGGAATCCCATAACCATTTACCCACCCACATACTCAAAACAATCATATAATCAAGAGCGAGAGAGGGAGACGGTCACCGGTGGTTTACCGACCACCGCATGTGGCGGTGCTAACGGCGGAACTACGGCAGGGCAGCCACACTCAGGCGCATGCTCCGTATAAATACATCAACCTGGATATGGAGAAGCGGCGGGTAGTAACGTTGACAGCCTTGAGCTACCAGATTGTTTCTGTACGATAATAGGACATGCAGACGAAAAGGATTAATCGGAGTCTTTGCCCTTTCTTCGTCAGTTAACTCTCCTTGTCTTTCTCGGGTTTTCTCTAGTGTCGATTCATCGCATGATCTGTAACCAGCGCCGTCGGTGGTTCCGATGGCGGTCATGAAGGTGACGGCAGATAGCCCGATAGCGTTGACGACGATGGTGGTGGTGAAGACACAGGTGAGATAGAAGAAGAAACTGGTGAAACATTGCATCAAACCGGAGAAGGTAACCGGCAACAGGCAGTGCCAGTCATGACCGTTAGGCTTCAACCCCAATAAGAACTCAAACGCGGGAGATGACGACACGTAGCAAAGAATTGGCAAGGTGGAAGCGTTTCAACCATAAAGATAGCTACAGTGTTTGGTGTGAGATAACCGAAATTTGGTTTTTAATATCTATCTATAACTTATAATAAAAGAATTGAAGTTAGATAATGTGGCATTCAATGGTGGCCTCAACCTCCTTTTAATTGTGCCACGTGGCATCATGTGAAGCTCTTTTTTAAATTTATTTATTTTGTTTTTAAATAAAATCTATATTTATATAATTTTAAAATTTCAAATATGTTAATTAATATTTTTTCCTAATTTTCCTCTCATATTTTTAAATGTTAGTGAACTATTACTTATTATTTTAAAATTTCAAATATGTTAATTAATATTTTTTCCTAATTTTCCTCACATTTTTAAATATTAGTGAACTATTACTTATTATTTTAAAATTTCAAATATGTTAATTAATATTTTTATCTTTATTTTTTTCTTATTTTCCGCTCACAATTTTTAAACGTTAGTAACTTTTATGCATGACATTTTTTTAAAATTTTTTTACACCAAATTAACGATTGCTTTATTATCTTTCCAACGAGCACCATAGTGATATACAAAAAACGAAAAAAAAAATGTTCTTTTTAGTGAGTTTTTGTTCATGTAGAAAAAAACGCAATGTGTTTAGGTAATTTATTAATCATATATAGGCAACTCATTAATCGTGTTATGATAGTATATATGTTTTTGAACCTATTATTACATATATGAATTGCCCATGTTCATGTGCTATAACGATATGTTTAGCATTAAAAGAGGTTGAGATTTTTTAAGCTACTAGGAACGCAGCATGAAATCCCTTTTGGTAATATAAACATTATAACAACTTTCTTTAGAGCATTCTCAATAGCTTCCTCATCCCCCATTTACTCACAACCAATCACAACCACATATTACATTAAAAATCATTGCAGTTTCTCTCTCCTCCACTCACAACCACTTTCGACAAATATTAAAAAATAAATGCAGTTTTCCTGTTTTCCCTAAAAGATTCCCAAATAACCCAAAATTTAACGATACACAATAGATTCCTCATTTTCTTCACTCACAATCATTTTCAACCCCATAAAAAATTATAGGGTTTTGTCTCACAAAAAATAAGGGCACTACTGTGAATGCTCTAAGGGTACCCGGAGTAGGGGCGGGAAGGGGGGGAATACCGCCACCATAGTGGCGTGGGATGGGCAAGAGGGGGCGGGCGTGTGGGGACTCACCGGCGTGGGGCTTGGGGTGGGGGTGAGGTGTCATCTCTTGATTGGGTAGGGTATAATTATTAGTTTATATATAAAAAAATCATATACTTTTATTTTTTTGGCCGGTTAGTTTAAAAAAAATTAAATAAATAAAAAAACATTACATAATTAAATTACTTAAATAACCATTACATAATTACTTAAACAACCATTACATAATCCTAATTCTTAAATTACTTATTTAAACACTAGATAATTCCTAAATTACTTATTTAAACACTAGATAATGTTCTCCACTATGGAGAGTAGTTGTCCCAGTCCTCGATTGTGTAGTACGTGGGGGACACGGAACGAGAACTATCGCGACCATCGGATCTCGCATCCTCGAGGATATAGCAGTACTCACGAGAAGGGGAATGTTGGCTCCAGAGTAGTTCCTCCTCCTCAGTTGGCTCCCCTCGTTGACGGGTGGTGGGGGGTAGTCTGGTGGTGGGGGTGGGGGTAGTCTGGTGGTGAGGGGTGGGGGTAGCAGCAGTCCGGGGGGTGGGGGCCGACAACATTAGTCGGTCCATTTCTCTAACAGCCATGGCATAATCCATGGCCCAGACCAATTCCTCATCCGTGAAGTCATCATCGGCTTCAAGAGGAGGAAAGGTTGGTTGTGCAGCAGCAGCAGGAGGAGTGAAGGTTGGTGGTGCCGCAGCAGGAGGAGGAGGAGGAGAGGAGGTGAATGGTAGTCTCCGAGGGCGGCCCCGTCCCCGGACCTGGCGAGAGTACTACCGGACATTAGACAGTCCGCAGCTCCTGGTGCAAAACCGTCACCCATATTATTCATTGCTTTGAGGAGGAGGAATAGGTGTGACTGAGAATTGGGTTAAGTGTTGTATTTATAGGGTTAGAAATATGATCGTTTGGGGGGGGGGGGGGGGGGAATTGAAATTCAAAATGTTTGGAACAGAAACCGTTTGAATTTCAAATTTTGAATTTCAAATTTGAATATAATTTTTTATATTATTTTTTAATATTAATTATTTTTTTATTAATTTAATATATTTTCGATTTAAATTATTATTATTATTATTATTATTATTATTATTATTATTATTATTATGTTTATGTTTATGTTTATGTTTATTAATATATGAAAGTTTTTTATAAAAAAAAAATGTCACATGTCACTTCCCCCCCCCCCCCCCCCTTCCCCCCTTCCACTCCCCACAATCCCCCCCCCCCCCCCCCCCCCCCACAAGGGTCCCACAAGTGCCAAATGGCGCTTCATCCCCCTCTTTCCCCCCACCACTCTGAGTAGTCTAAGCATTAAAAGAGGTTGAGACTGTTTACTTCTTTTATCCTTTTCTATTAAGTAATATTAGATTTTTCAACATCGGGACACTTCCGGGGTAATCAGCTAGTATACTATAATAAATATACATTCACTAACCTATTTGTGCTTTAGGTTTTGTACCTATTGGTACAAGTCTTGAAAGCATCAAGCCCCAAGCCGCTACCACGTTTTATTTTAACTTTGTTGTACGTGTTGTTGTGGATTTCTAATCCAAAAAGCTTACTATAATATATTCTTTTGTGATTTTTCTTTATATTTTTTTAGTCTAAAATGGGTTTAAATTTACTTTTTATTATAAAATGCAATATAAATTACATTACATTTTTCTTTCTTTTGATCCAAAAATACTCTTGCATTAGGTTTTTTTATAACAATTGCTATAGCAAGTAACGTTACGATAAACACGCTAAATGATACCAACTACACACCCGTCGCGAAGCGCGGGGTAATTTCCCTAGTAAATATATAATTATCAATTCGGTCATTTCAGTTATGGAAGAAAGGAAAACCAAAACCGTAACTGAATGATTCGGTTTTGGGCATATCTTGACCAAAAATTGATTGGTTAATTCGGTTTTGATTATTTTCGGTTTGATTTTTTGTTTGGTTTCATTTTTTTTTCAATTTCGGATGTTTAAATTTGTCAGACCTAGTGTAACTGTTGTTAGCCCAGCCCTGGTGAATCATATAAGTGTTTTCAACCAAAAAGGCAACAGATAAAAAAATCGTATTTTATTTAAATATATATTTTTTTAATTTGGATTTTTTTTGTTAATCGTTATTTTTTTAATATGATTTTTTTTTTGTAGCGAACTATCAAGACAAGCCTTTGTTTTGAGCGAAAATTCGAGAGATATTTTTTACCGCCATGGGTCGAGGGGAATATCGGGACAACGTTTGATATCGGGAAAGTGGACCGATATAAATAATAGATGTCATGCTTTTATGGTAGTTTACCAACGTTGTAGCGACAATAGGACTAGTGAGGAAGGTGATGATGGTGTGTTAGCAAGAGCGTTGGAGGATTTCAACGCAACTGGTACCAACCATGGGGTCTGGTATTAGGCGTAAAGGAAGCAGAACAAAACAAAGCAAAACCTCCTCGTCGTGAGATGCTCGCTATGTCACTTAAATGATCCTATTAATGTCGAAGACGAGGAGTTGGAGGAGGAGGATTTGCCTCAACCACCCGGTAGAAGAGTGCAAAAAGGTGGAAGGGCGGAGTCGTCTTCGGGAAGTGGTGAACTGAAAGAAGATTTGAAGAAATGAATCGACGACTTCAAGATATTCGTGACTTTGGCCAAAGACGTTTGGAAACTATACAACAAAGAGTGGTCGAGAATAAAAAGTTCGTGGCGATCCAAGAATCGAGGCAAAGGGAAAAATATATTGAGTGTTTGTCTAAATCGATCGACCACCTCCAAAGAGAAGCACTACGACTAGCACAACTTCATAGGCAACAAATCATTGAAAAATATAACTAACCTCTAGAAATGTTTGTTTTCTTAGTATGTCTCGTTTTTTTTTTAAGTTGTGTTTTTTTAGTTGCATGGTTTTAATTAATATTAGTTTGTGTGGTTTTAATATTATTTCTAACTTTTATTAATATTATGTATGTTTTTTTTACTTTTAGTTGATTAATTTAAAAAAAAATAATTACGCAGCCATTGGATAGGGCCTTAAATTTAAGGTCCTCTCACTACACCCCATTTTAAATTAAAGCTCCATACTAACTTATCTGTCACATGAATCAATAGTAAGAGGGCCTTAAATTTAAAGCCACAACTAGACATAGGGCTGCAAACGAACTGAACTTTCAGTGAACAGTTCATGAACTGTTCGACGGGAAGTTTGTTTGTGTTCATTCGTTTAATAAATGAACGAACACGAACAAAAAAAATTCGTTCGTTTAGTTAAACGAACGAACATGAACAGAGGTCGCATTCGTTCGTTTATATTCGTGAACGTTCGGTAATGTGTTCGTTTATGTTCGATAGTTTATTAAGGTTTTTAATTTTCATACTTTTTTATATTCTTTTATTTTTATTTATTTTACCCAATAAATAATATATATGAGGTAAATATATGACTATATGATATCAATAAACTTAATTTTTGTATCAAAACTAATTATATGTTTACACATTCCAGCGTTGATGCCCTCCATCTCCAACGCCCTCTGCTATCCACCTCCAACTCCGTTCTCCAGTACTAACTATGTTTGGACAAATAGGTTATATTTTGGGTGGATCTAGCTAATGTCTTAATGTATGTGAATTCGATGTTATTCAAAAGTTAATATATGCCCGTTTGTGTTTTTTTCCGTTCATGAACACTTCTTTGTGTTCATTTGTGTTCGTGTGCGTTCATGAACAAAATTAACAAACGAACACGAACATGAGCGTTTTCTTAACAAACGAACACGAACAGAAAATCTCGTTCAGTAAGTGTTCATGAACTGTTCGCGAACAAATACTTTTCTTAACAAACGAACACGAACAAGGCATTGTTTGTGTTCGTTCGATTCGTTTGCAGCCCTAACTAGACATGGTGTTAGAAGTAAATACAAATAACATAAAAGGAGTAGAACGTAAGTTTGTACTTTAATAAGGTTAGACTACGGGGTATGGATCAGAAAGGAGCTCGGGATGGCTGACATGGAGCTTTCCCCGAAGGGGAACACCGCCCCCCCCCCCAACCCCCGAAATGCCTTCGGTGTGCTCGGGACTTTCTACCCGTTCTCCCCGTCCTGCTTTTTTCTTTTTTCTTTTCTTGTTTTTCTATTTTTAAATGTTGTGGAGAGAGAGGGGGGATGGGTTTAAGAGAGAGAGGTTTAAGAGAGAGAGAACGTCGCCGGAGAAGATGGAGATCGCCGGAGAAGATGCAGAGGCGGTGATGTGTGGTGCAGAGAGAGAGAGAGAGAGAGAGTGGTGGGTGGGTGTCCGACCACCGGAGGCGGTGATGGGTGGTGGGTGAAGAAGGGGGAACTTTGGAGGAGATGGGTGGTGGTGATGATGGGTGCAGAAGGTTTTTGTGTGTGTGTGTGTGAGCTTTGGAGGAGAAGGTTGTTTGTTTGTTTGTTTCTTTTTTTTTTTTTTTTTTTTGTTATATACTTAGAGGGTGTTTGGGATTGATTTTTCAAAACAGCTTCTGCGTTTTGGAAAAGCAGGGGTGGAGCTGCTTTTAGATTATTGCGTTTTGGTAGCATAATAAACTGATTATCTGCGTTTTCAAAACGCAATCCAAACACTAAAGACTGATTATTTGCGTTTTCAAAACGCAATAATCTAAAAATCCATTTCAAAACGCAATCCCAAACACCCCCTTAAAATAATTAAAAAGGAAGGGGGAAGAAGGGGGAACCATTTCCCCTAGAAGGGGATGCAAAAGAGGGAAATAACGTGGCGCTGATGTGGACAAAGGGAGGAAAGGGAGAGGGGGACCCATACCCCATAGTCTTATGTAATCAAACAATGGGGTCCGCCAACAACATTAAAAATCCGAAAACAACGGTCTTCACCTCAAAATCTGCATCTCATATCAAAACAATCGCATCTTTTTTTTTCTTTTAATTACGATATCTTTTTATCAGAATTTAATTGCAGGGTTTGGGTTTTTAAACAATGTCGATTCTAGGTTCAAATGTGCCCAGCGAGGTAATTGATTAATTGGTTTTCTTTTTTCTTTTTCTTTTTTTATAAAAAATATGCATGTGATTTGATTTGATTTGTTACCTAAAGAAATATTTATATGATGAGTTGGAAATAATAGGATTGAAAAATGTTGTTGATTAAAAACTTAAAGGCAGATAACAAAGAAGAAATACGGATTGTAAAGAATGTTTCTGTTAAAGGGTTTATTTATGAGTTAATATTTAGGCACGTTTGGTTCGCGGAATTCATAGGAATTGGAAATGGAAATAAGACCATCTTTGGGCCTGCAAACGAATCGAGCGAATACGAGCAAAGGCATAATGTTCGTGTTGTTTCATTTAACTTTAATCGAATACGAACATGAACATGTATGCTTACACATTTGTTTGTTCATGTTTGTTTTTGTTCGTTTGCTTATGCATAAACGAACAGTTCACGAAAATAAACAAAGAAACTTAAACGAACATAATTTAACCAGCAGGAAACAATGCAAATAGACATAATTGAACAAACATAAACGAACACAATTGACGAAACATAGACGAACACGTTGTTGTATTTTATATATATTAGTGATTAATTACGATAAGTTTCATTGAGAAACCCAATTACTAATTAGTTATATTTGTATAACTAATCAGAAAATCCGTTTCTGTCTATATTTGTATAAATATATTTATTAAAATTTAAATGAACACACACACACAAACAAACAAACAAACAAACATAAACGAACATAAATGAATGAACATAAACGGACGTTCACAAACATAAATGAACGAACAATTTTTTTTTGTTCGCATTCGTTCGTTTATTAAATAAACGAGCTTCCGCCAAACAAGTTCATGAACTTTCAGTTCATTACAAGCCTAACCATCTCAAACAGGACGGCTGAGATGGCGTGGAGCCACTCGCGAACAAGGTTTGTGTGAGGGAATGTTGCCCTTGAAGTGGAGGAGAGAGAAGCTCGTCCCCCCTTCCGGTTGTGGATGGTCTCATTTCGTTCAGAAGCGTGTTTGGTTAGTCAAGGAAGTGGTGCACACATTTGACTTTTGACCACTAAATGAGTTATGAAAGAGGGTGTTTGGTATTCCTTTTTATTTATTTATTGGGTTATGGTATATAACAATAAGAAGCTTTGATAGTGTTTCGGATTATGTTTAAATGCATTTAACTCAATAATGTGTTTTAAGAAAGAAAGTTGTATTAGAGATTGAAGAAATAAGGACAACAAATTCATATCAAATATGGATTTTGGAAAAGGATACCCGACTGTTAATCGCTAAAAGTACAACTTTTACAAGTACGAGTTTTTGGTCCCTAGATACGTACTATATTATAATGCGAATGGATTCATATGTTATGTTTGTGGACTTGCTTCTAGACTTCATGTTTATGCAACTACTCATAGCTATTAGTTATTGATATGTAGGTTGGTCTGAAGTTGCTTCTTTGCCCACTTGGTTCCAATATTGTCCTAAAAACAGCATGGTATGTTTTGTCATTGCTGCACCAATACAGAAAAAAGGGGGCGTTTTTTTTTCAAAAGCAGATAAACACGTTTGAGTGTTTAGATGCAGAAAAGCGTTTTCGCTTATTCACTTATTTCAGGGTGAAATAAGTTGTTTTCGATAAACAGTTTGAGATTGATTATTTCAAAATGTTTATTCTTGATGTTTTCAAAATTACAAGTTTACCCTTATGGGGGAAATAGCTCTTTTCATAGCGTATAGCGCGTTATATATGCTGACAATTTTTTTATGTCGTTTGATACGTAAGAAAGTATTTAATCCATGTTAATAGTAATGTAACCTATTGCATTCATCTGCAGCTGTTCTGTAGGAGTTATTTTACCCGTTTATTCTACTTTTAAAGCAATTGAGACAAATAACAGAACTGAGCAACAAAAGTTGCTTTTATACTGGGCAGGTTAGTTTTATCTAAAGCTACATGTATCAAAAAATATAACAACTTCAATTTACACTAATCATTTTTAAAAACGGCATGTTTCGACGCAAACTCATTTTGGTCAAACCCAACCGTTTTGCTAGCCAAACTCTGGTTATATTGTGGTAATATTATGGTATATAATGTAGTTTTTGTGATGCTTTCCTTGAATGATTGGTTAAATTCAAACTGCAATTATGTGTAATGCAATTTGAAATTGTTTCTTGCAGCATATGGGACATTTAGCATTGCAGAAACATTTGCAGACAAAATTATATCCTGGTATAATCTTTAACCCAACATGATTTGGACAAGCTGCACAAATTAGAAACGAACATTTCACTTTTTTTCCCGATTTGGGCAACCATTTTATTTCTCTGCTCTTTTATCTGTTATTTCTTACTACTATAGTTTTCTCAACATTGTTGTGTTATCAGTAGTTTCCCGCTATCGTATTTAGTACTTCTTGTTTTGTTGTTTTTGATTCCTTATGCCACACTTTATGCTTTCTCGATACTATCCTCTACATGTTAAGAAAAGTTTTTCGGAGCCACTGTGAATACATCCTATCTATCTCTTGCGGTAGACCCATATTACCCTCCCCAGACCCTACGAGTAGCTTGCTATGAGTGGGATTTTACTTGATACTTTATTTTGTTTGTTTTGTATATTCATGTCGCTTGATTGGACGTTTAATAATTAATTAGTTATACGTATTTTTATAGCAACTTATCATTTTTTTTCCGGACTTGTAAATGTATGTTTTTTCACATAAGCATTTTTTGCATATGTGACATCTGCTGTGGCGGTTAGCAATGACATTAACCAATGCCACATCAGCAATTTAACACAAGGTTATATGCCATAACGGATAATATTATGCTGGTTTATTTTTTGCATCTAGTTTAAAACTGGTTGCTAAAATCACGTAAAATTGTGACGTTTGTTTTGTGCAGTTTGCCCGGTTTACAGTTAAATATTTGCACTCTTATTTGGAATGCATGTAACCAATGGTTTTTCAGGTTTCCTCTTTACCATCACATGAAGTTTGCTTTTCTTGTTTGGCTTCAGCTTCCCGCTACAAATGTAAACAATTTTTATTTACAATTATTAAAAAACGACGGATAGAAATTATGTTTACGCGCCCTAATCTTGTTCAAATCTTTTGTTGTTTTACAGGGTGCAAAACTTTTATACATGAATCATTTGCGTCCGTTCCTTTTGAAGCATCAAGCTAACCTTGATCAAATTGTGGCGTTATTGTACAGTGAAACGGTAATAACATTATTGACATGGACATTTAATAATCTCATATATCCCTTCAAACTTGGTATAATATCATATTTACGCAACAAAAGTCATAATTTCAACTATACCGATTTCTAAACTTATGACGTTTATACCCCTCCTTTAAAACTTGCATAAGAAGATCATTTCTGCACACTTGTAGATATCGTTATCTTTTAATCTATGGTTTCTGAAACCCGAATTATTTCAGAATAAATTTGTGAGTGCGCACCAAGGAGAATTTGTGTTTGTGAAAGCAATTGTTATGAAGATTTTGATATCAGGTATGAATTTTGAATGTGTTTTCTGTGGTTCGAGTTCCGATTCATTCATTTGCTTATTACATCTGCTTACTAAAAACATTCATATGATGCTGATTTTACTTTTTATATTTCTACCTTTGAATCAGCAAAGCATTTGGTCAACGATAGCAGTCAACCCAACCCGCCAGTCCCACCACCAGAGGGAAGAGCAGTCACAGGCGTAAATGAACAAGCGGAGAGCACTGCGTCTAATGACAATGATCACGATGATGGCAATGATAATAATGATGACGACGATGATGGTTATGTAACTGTCCCTGCAAGTTAAGTGAAGCGCGTTGATTTTCATGATAGAGGGTGTTTGGGAATTAGGATCGAGTATGAAAGCGGTTTATTTGCATATTACGTTTGGATATAACAATAACTTTTTTTTAAAGGTATTTGAGATTATTATTTGTACAATTCAAGGAGATATAAATCCGTGGCTCGCAGCCCATGGTTCTGAATATGCAGTCGACATGTAACCTCGAGTTAACTGTTTGAATTAATGGGCGTTGGGCGTTGGCGTGCCAAACAAGTATTCTGAATATACAGCCGAATCAACACACATCGGTAAAGCTGGTTTCAATCCTATCGTAGAATCATCATAAGCGAAGCTGGGGGTTTTGGTGGTTTAATTGATTGTGGCTACTGGATGGTTATCATGCCTTGCAAGAAAATGAACATGTTGATGGATATCATTGCTAGAATGTTTGGTTCAAACTAGACCTCGCAATTTCAACACATCTATTTGAGTTTGGGTTGTTTTGGGTTTAAAATTTGACCTTGTGTGTTAAAATGGGTTTAATATAATTTTCAAAGGGGTTAGGATGGGTAATTTTAATTGTAGGAAATAAGTAATTGGGTCAGGATGGGTATGTTAAAAAAAACAAATGTGTCAGGATGGGTATTTTTAGATAACCATATACAAATCTAACTCAAAACTAACCCAACACCAAAAGCGTAGATGCCTCATACAATTCAATGTCAATAAAAACAAAAAATTATATCTTTTGCATTTGTTGATAACTCCAGTCGGGTCGAAACAGTATAGGTCACTACGGGACGGATTAGGCTGAAACGGTCTGGGTCGTTACCGGCCCGGTCGGGTCGAAACGGTCCGGGTCGCTACGGGAACGGTCTGGGTCGCTACGGGACGGGTCAGGGGCCCGGCCGCGTCGAAACGGTCTGAGTCGCTACCGGGCCCGCCCGGGTCAAAACAGTCCGGGTCGCTAAGGGACGGGTCAGGTTGAAACGGTCTGGGTCGTTACCACGCCCGGCCGGGTCGAAACGTTCCAAGTCGCTACCGGGCCAGGCCGGGTCGAAGCAGTTCGGGTCGCTACGGGACGGGTTAGGTCGACACGGTCTAGGTCGTTACCGGGCCCGTTCGGGTCGAAACTGTCCGGGTCGCTACCGGGCCCGTCCGGGTCGGGTCGAGACGGTCTGGGTCGTGACCGGGCCCGGCCGGGTCGAAATTTTCCGGGTCGCTACCGGGCCAGGCCGGGTCGAAGCAGTCCGGGTCGCTACGGGACGGGTCAGGTCGAGACGGTCTGGGTCGTTACCGGGCCCGGTCGGGTCGAAACTGTCTGGGTCGCTACCGGGCCCGTCCGGGTCGCTACGGGACGGGTCGGGTTGAAACGGTCTGGGTCGTTACCGGGCCCGGTCGGGTCGAAACTGTCCGGGTCGCTACCGGGCCCGTCCGGTTCGAAACAGTCCGGGTCGCTATGAGACGGGTCAGGTTGAAACGGTCTAGTTCGTTACCGGGCCCGGCTGGGTCGAAATGTTCCGGGTCCCTACGGACGGGTCGGGTTGAAACGGTCTGGGTCGTTACCGGGCTCGATCGGGTCAAAACTGTTCGGGTCGCTACCGGGCTCGTCCGGTTCGAAACAGTCTGGGTCGCTACGGGACGGGTCAGGTTGAAACGGTGTGGATTGTTACCGGGCCCGTCCGGGTCGAAACGTTCCGGGTCGCTACCGGGCCAAGCCGGGTCGAAACGGTTCGGGTCGCTACCGGGCCCGGTCCGGTCGTAACAGTCCGGGTTGATAACCAGCCCGATAGGGTCGAACCGTTCCGGTTCGAAATGAAATATTTTAAATCCCTTAAAATTTTATTTTTTAAGTTTATTGTGTTTTTTTTTTAATTTTAAATTTGTTATTTTTTTACTTTTTTTTACTTTTTAAATTTTTTATTGTTATTTTAATTTTTTTTTTTTTAATTTTAGTCTTTTTTGATTTGACCTATCCAAATCAAACCATCTAGACCCAAACCCATCATGACCCAACCCTTCCTAACCCATTATTTTAATCTACCCATCTTGACCTATACTCATCTTAACCAAACCCATCCTGACCCAACAACCAAACTCACCCAACCTACCAATTTTGCCACCCATAGTTCAAACGTTCCATCAAACACTTTTCGTGTATGATGGTATAGTGTCCTATGCATCAACTCCTTAATCCTTCGTAGAGTTCTCCAAAAGGTGTGATGATTTTATACAACTCTCTTGCGTTACTCGATCAACTGCACATAAACTATAAACTATCCACATATAAGTGTACATATTTTACTTAAAACACCTTTATTTGGATAGTTACAAATGTAATTAAATGATACGTAACTTAAAAGGAAAGTCAAAAGTTAAAACATGACAATGTTAAATGTTACATGAATGATCTTGTAGTAATCCTAGAATATGACTTTGATCCTAACGTTTTTAAAAATTATGGATTTGGTCTTCGTTGTTTGTCTACTTGTTGATACCACCTAACTTTAATTTTTCTATTAAATTTCTATGAAATGACAATTTTACATGTTTATTTAAAAAAAAAAAAAGCAATATTAAACTGTAATTTACTATACGCAACAAATCCAATTCATGGGTCCCTCACATGATAGTCGATCATGTGTGTCGCCCTTTAAACTTTGGCCAACTGCTCTTCGATCATGTGTTGTGTTGCAATCGAGGAAGAGGACCAACAAATGTTGGTGGATTGCGATTTGGGACCTTTCTCCAAGTATGGTTGTATAGCAATTGGTCCCCCTCGTTTTCGCTTTACCACACCACCGTCGACACTGGTGAAGCATTATGAGGGCTTCAGAGAGTGCCCTGGCCTCACTTTTTTTTTTTTTTTTTTTGGGCTTGGTGGAAGTTAATTTGTTATTTTCGTAGGTAATTTTTATATGAATTGAGTTCAGAAAAATATTTGGGTCTCGTGATTTTCGTCCCCCACCACTATTTTTATGAAGCTTCGCCACTTACCGTCAATGACCACCATGTGCTGATCAAAGGGAAACCCTCATGAACTCAACAAGATCCTCGCTGATAATGCCATGGTGCATGCTTTCAAAACTCGTTTTCTTTACCACAACCTATGTCGATTTCTTGTAGAGATGTCCTACAAACATACTTGTTTGGATTTCTGCTAACTCATGTGTAATGGATAGAACTAAAATTGTAAGGAAAAAGTTATGAACCATAATCATATTATACAACATAAAGCATTTCAAGATAAATAAAGTGTAAAAGATATCAAATTTATTTTGAACGTCAATGGTTACTCCTACTCTAATTTAAACTAATATTTCTAAACTACTCGCTTGTTCAGATTTAAACATAGGACCTCTATTTTTTAGAGGCATGTGTTTGTACTAAGTGTGATAGCCAACTATGACATATACTAATTTACTTGACGCTCATGTTGATGTGTTGGTAAAAACACATTGTTAATATGCGACTTTTGTATATATTTAGATATTAGTTATAGTAAAATATATTAATATTAGTACTAAATATACTAGTATAATAAGATTTTATATTTTGTAGGTGAGTAAAAATATGAGATAAAAGTTTGTTAATCATTAAATTAAAACTACTATGATATGTTATTAACTTATTATTGTCATCTCCATAAGTTAACTTGCCAATGATCTCCAAACTTATTTTATATGTATACAAAACTGAGTATGCTCACCAACATTATTTATGTTGACAAAAATATTTTCGTACATGTTTCAAGTTGATTGTTGAGATATTTCATGTAGGACATGCGGACTTAATCAAGACAACGTGTGGAATAGTATTTATACTTGATGATATTTGTAATTGTAACTTGAAGCATTGAATAAATATTTACACTTTAGTACCATGTGCTTTTGAACAATCGTCACTACGTGACACCTCGATGTTTCCGCCATCAGTTGGGGTGTTACACATGTTTTACAAATAAAAGTGATGTTTTCACTAGAAATAATGATATTTTTCACCAAGATCTTTAGAATATATGAATATGGTATAAATCTAGCAACACAAGGCATGAGGTTAATATTAGGGGGAAATTACACCTAGAAACCCTAGTATTGTACATTTAAAGATAAAACATTGTATCTTTTAGGAAAACAAAATGTTAAATACACACAAAGCCCTACATCAAGACACACATAACTTAAAGAGTAAAGTTACAAGGACAAACATAACAAGTGAACAACTTGTAGGCAATATGAGTAACATAGACCTAAAATGTCCATTCTTACATAGAACACGTAGGTCGCAATACTCTACCTTCAGGCTCAGTAGCTCATTTCCAGACACACACAAGGTGAGTTTTTTCACTGCCCATTTTCACTGTTTTACATTTTCCGGGGGAAAAACATGCGTACAGTTTTCAGTTACAATTATGAGTATTATGTGAACATAAGACAACAAGGTTCAGGAACCATAAAGTCCTTGTGTCATACATTACACCGTAACCATTAGCTATGTACTTAGACATGAAACACCCAGAATAGATCTATTGGGTTGACACCCCCACTCTCGGTCAGTCGCTCTGTCCGGATGACAGATATCAAGAGAGTGCTTGTATTTCACATTTATTCATTGTCTTTAGTGTACAATGGGCGAGGCACAACACGTCAAGGTTTGGTTATGGGCTTATGTCAGATCACATATTATTCATTGCCCTAGCTAGGAAGTGATTTAGTCGGTTTTGGATTACAAGTCCATTCATTTAAAACCCGTGAATTCACCTACTTTATGTTGACCCATATTTTTACATGCATGTTTTTCAGGTAATTAGCATGGGACGTGGAAGTTGGGGTCGCGTTCGAGCGTCTTGGGATACCATTTCATGAACCGTTGTTGTATTGATTTTGGTTAATGGCAATTACAAACAATGGTTTTGTTTAAGACAATTTAATTCTATGTTATGTGAAACAATGTTGTCAAATGGATATCCTTAATTTTAATTTAATCGATGCTTTATGTGACCTTTGTGCTTGGAAATCATTCGAAGTCGCATCCCGTGTTTCTGCTTAGGCGGGGTGTGACACCCAAGGGGGTAGGATTTTGTTAGTTTAGGTAAGTAATCTTACATGGGTTTGTGGGTTCATAGGGATCTTTCCTAATTCGGTGTTAATCACACCTAGATTAGAAAAGTTGATTTGGTTAATACCTGACTAAACACATGGACCAAGTAGGGGTACATTTTGGATGTGATGGTTCATTAAGTGTCTTTGTGTTGTGCGTAGGGGGAAAAAGGGAAACTTGGTTGTGGTTTGATTGTTGAGCTGAAAAAAGAAAAGGAAAGGGAAAGGAAGAGGAAGGCGTCGAGGGGTGGTGGTATGGTGGTGGTTATTTTAGGATAGTATAATTTATTGTTCTATGTGTTGATTAATTGTTCTACCAAATTTAGATAGGTATGATACAAGGATTTGATGGTTCATTAAAGAACGGACAAAACACATGTTTAACATTCAAAGTAATGAGATGGTTCCACTTGTTTTTATGATTATATTTTACATATTGCAGGTACTATGCATTTTTTGTGTGATCATTAGTATACCTATGTGTATTGATGTTTATATATATATATACTAGTGGGAATGCCAGCGCGTTGCAGCGAGTGTCCCAACTGACATCACATTCAATTTTGATGACGTCGAACAAAGATGCAATAATCTCCTAGGCATAAGTTCTCCAGGGTTCGTTAGTGGGTCATATAATATCTAGTCCTATAATTGTCTGATTGGTCAGGTATTTCAATGTAATGAAATGTGATTTAAGCATTTAAAAAATATAACAAAGAATACTACCTCTGTAAGACTACCCGGAGTGGGGGCTTGGAACATGGCGTGGGGCTTGAATTTGGGCGGGAACACCGCCGCCGACCCGGCGTGGAGGAGGGCGGGAAGGGGGGCGGGCGGGGAAGATGAGCCTGGCATGGGGGAGGGCTTGGTGGCACGTGGAGGGTTTTGGTTGGTGGGGAGGATTTGACCGTTTGAAAAAAAAATAATTTCTTATTTTACCGTTGGGTAACGGTTTAAAAAAATAATTTTTATTATATATATATATATATATATATATATATATATATAACAATACCCTCTTCTACACAAACACACACTCTCTTTTTTTCATAAAATCCTCTCTAAACTATCATATTTTAAAAAAAAAAATTGCAAGATGTCGGACGACTCTTCGAGTTCAGATGATATGTTTGATCAACTCGCTTTGGATGACTAGGTTGAAGGTGGCGCAGAGTTGTTAATAGCGAGCGTTTAGAAAGTCGTTCAAGCTATAGCGGATGACGAAGGGAACTCCGAACCACCCAAGCGTAGAAAGTATATAGTTCGTGAACGACAAACCGCAAATGAGTTATTGGTACGTGATTACTTCTCACCCGAATCAACATACGATGAAATAAGTTTTAGGTGACATTTTCGTATGAGTCGTAATTTATTTTCAAGAATAACAAATGATTTAGAAAATAATTATGAATATTTCAAACAAAGGCCCGATGCACGTGGTCAGATGGGATTTACCGCAATGCAAAAGGTCACAGCCGCGCTTAGACACTTGGCTTACGGAACCAGTTCCGACATAATAGATGACTATCTAAAGATGGCCGAGCGAACGGCTAGAGAAAGTTGTCAGTTTTTTTGTGAGGGCGTCGTTGAATTATATTTAAAAAGATATTTGAGAAAACCTACATTTAGTGACGTACACCAACTTTTGGAGTTTCACGAAGAAAAACATGGTTTTCCCGGTATGCTCGGGAGTTTAGATTGTATGAAATGGGAGTGGGAACTTTGTCCAACAGAGTGGCAAGGCCAACACGCGAGCGGTTTGTAGGAAATAGGGTTCATAATTTTATTAAATTAATAATAAAAAGAAATAATAACGATACTCTCGTTATTCGTAGGAAATAACATAGTACAATACCGATTACAAAAATAAATGTAAATGAAAATAAAAACAATTACATATACCGAATCTTGATCCAAGTCGAATACTTTAGTAAACTTCAACCGAACCATCTTGTGTAGCACTCCGCTGCAAGAATAACAAACTTATTGTAGACAGTTTTTAGTTGAGGATCGTGTTTGACACGGGGCCCTTAAAACAGATTCCACGCCTTCTCTCAGACGGTCTGTCTCCCAGCGTACAACAACCGAAACAGTAGTCGTACTGCCGGAGATGGTCTTGAGCCCGAGATAACACCGAGTGTTTTGGTGTTTTAGAAAATTAGGAAAAAGAAAGTTGTGTATGTTTCTTATGAGAAACTCTATTCTCATCGTGTCCAACAAAATGAACCAAAGACTCCATTTTATACACAAAACTAAGATGAAACATACATACAATTAATCTTGTACTTACACAATGTAACATTTCGCATTTTAATACTTGTACGTTACGAATAATTTGAATAAAACGTCAAGTTCATCGATTATCGCCTTTTTAAAATTTTATTGTGACGCATTTAGAACCCTAATACTATATTACTTATATATATAATATATATATATATACCTAAATTGCCAAAAAATATTATGCTTGGGCCGGGAATCGAACCCGCGCCCAAGCCGGGTCACAAACACAAACCGCTTAACCAACTGCTCTACATGGCATTTGTGTTGTTTTTCCTATCTATTTTAATTATATAGTGTGTCTGTATGATGGCAGTTGACTCAGAAAGTCATCTGTGACAACGGGTTACCATAATCATCTCATGCACACGCGTTTTTGATCCTAATTTGGTATAATTGCATGATCTTCTGACTGGGACGCGTCTTATACACGGTCAATTATCATTAATCGTTTCCAAATCTGCTTCAATCAGTCGCACCATCATCAATGACGAGTCAACATTCCAATCGTGCAATCCAACCCATCTCCCTATAAATTGGACCTTCCACAACACTCTATACTCGCCGATATTCATCTCCATACCTTCAATTTCTACTTAAAATCTTTCTTTCTAAGTTTCTTGTACGAAGTTGACTTTTCTGTTTGACCTAGCGTGTTGCACGAATTCGTTCTTGTAAGTCACCTTTTTCTTGTGGGTTTTGTTATTCGGCATTCACACAACAATAACCCTCTGATTAATTGGGTTATTGTTGTGTGAATCATTCAATTGAAAAAGCTAGGGCTCGATCATTCAATTTGGGGAAGAACACGTTTTCAGCATGAAGTATTATATTTTAATTAAACTGGAATCAAACACAACCCCTGATCTAGATCAGGTGGTTGTGTCTGATGTTTGTTTGACCACACACGCGGGTTCGAGTCCCACTTGAACCGTTTTAACCTTTTTCTTTTAATCAAATATAAATTAGATTTCTCTTATAGTATTTAATTAATTCAATCAGTAATCAAACGTTCTCAGGGTCCAGACCAGTTGGTCTGGGCTTGTGATTTAAAACCAACGAACCGGCCAAGGGCCCGGGTTCGAACCATGGCATCAACAAAACATTCTTTTTATTTAAACTTATATATATATATATATATATATATATATATATATATATATTCCTTTATATTTTTAAAAATTCATTTTAAAATACTAAAACTCTTTTATAAATTCTACAAAAAAATTATTTTATGTTAATCTAGTGAAAAAGTTTAACATACAATTTTTAGTTTTCAAAAATTTATTTATTTAATATATATAATAAATAATTCAAATTTATTCTATTTTATTTATTAAATTCTATAAAAATATCAAAACAATTTTATAAATTTCCACAAAAATTATTCGGAGTTTTTATAACAATAAACTTTTCTGAAATGATTTTTATTTCTGAAAAATCATTTATTTAATATTTTTAATCAATTTTTGTTAGTTTTAATCATATATAAATCATAATAAATTCATTTTTCAATACTTTTGCACCAAAATTTTATATAAATTATTTCTGATTATTTGGAAAAGAAATACAATTTTTGAATTAATAATTCTGTAAATTTAATATTTTTAATATTAAAGTTATATTTTGACAATTTGAAATAAATAGATTTAATATTCTATTTTTAAGAAAATAATTTTATAAAAATTATTTTCATACTTAAAACTTATTATTGTGACCATCTTTAATTTAAAATTTACAAAAAGACTTTTGTTTATTTATTTATCAAATTTCTCTTATTTATTAAACATTTTATTTATTAATCAAACGAGTACTTATCCCCAATTCGAAACCCTAGAGTATATTTGTAGACTAGAAAGACTTAGACATATTTATTACCTTAATTATAGGGTAATACTTGGCATTGTTGGGCAACACGTATTTTATTTTTCACGAGACATCTGTAACACCCCAACCGATGGCGGAAACATCGAGGTGTCACGTAGTGACGATTGTTCAATAGCTCATGGACTAAAGTGTAAATTTGAATACATTGATTAAATAATTTATTACATTGGAAATGAAATACAATGGTTCTAAATGGCAACTAAACTGAAATACAATAAATCAAAATCTAAATATATATCCGAAAGCTTAAAGAATGCATCTCAAATCAACCTGAAACATGTACAAAATAATTTGGTCAATACAAAAATTGTGTTGGTGAGCATACCCTGTTTGAAAATATAGTAGGAAAAGTGTTTAGCAATTCATGTGCGGTACCATTTGCAATTATGTAATAAGTAATATCCGTTCAAAACCAAACCTGAGAATAATGACTAACACATGACTAACCAACTGAATAATGAATTAACAAGACAATGACCAAGATTCTCTCAACAGAGTCTCAATGGGGTATACCATAGTACTATTCATTGAAAAGCTAGGCCGCAGAACGGTTAATGATTTTGACTAAGCATACACACAAATTCACATAAAGCAAACACACATGAGAATTGCATTAAGTATAAGAATAACATTTAATAATAGTGTACATGATTAGCCCCAAAATGGTAAAACATGAAAAAGGGGAAAGATATACTCACAGTTTGCGAAAGCGATCAAGATCCACTTAAGCGGTCGTGAGCTAAGTAATGGGAATTCCGAGGAATTCAACCTATAACGTAATAGAATACTAATAAGGAAGTGTCTAAAAAGTCTAAGGTATCTAGGGTCTAAGACATTAGGGTTTGCTAAGTCGATTTGGGGAATTAGAGTTTTTATGATAAAACAAATTAATGAGAAAGTTTTTATGTCAAAATAATATATCAAAGTGTGTAATGTGTTTTAGGTAATATAATTGTTACCAATTAAATATTTAGATAAAACTTATGTTTGAATAATTTAGGCAAAATAATGTAGTTAATTACTTTCACAAAAATAATGTAAATAAATACAATTATTATAAATGTTTAAATAAATAATCATGAGTTACACCATGATCCAACAAATGGTAATTAAGATAAACATAAAACATTTCCATTTTATAAGAAAAATATTTATAAAATAAATGTTTAAATAGTGTGAATAAATAAATGTTTAATTATGTCTAATTAAACATAAATAATGTTAATAATACTAGACATGATACAAAGATGCTATTTTTTAAGAAAAATAATTATTCTCTGATGTGAAATACTAAAAATAATATTTCCATAATTTCTCTCAATTTATTTGTATTTAAAACATATTTAATGAGTTTAAATAGTGTTTTAATGATTAAAAATTAGTAAAAATAACAAAAATAATCATTTTATAAGAAATTACATTTTATTACAGTTTATTATACATAAAAATAAATCTCCAGAAAATTTGAGGTTAAAATCACTTAAAATGAATTTTTAATCATTTAATTATGATTAAAACAATTAAATTCAATAAAAATATAAAAATCAGACATTTTCCAGAAAATAAAAGTGTGATAATTTCCTATGAGGTGTCAAGAAGCTACTCCTAAATTTTCATAATTTTTGGAGTACAAATGGATTTATTATGAATTATTTGGTTTATATGTATTATATATGTATATAATAATAACCAAATAAAAGAAAAGGAAAAAGAAAAAAGATGCTGAAAAGAATGATGGTGCTTGGGTTTGAACTCGTGACCCTGAGTTTAAGAAGCTATGGACTCCACCACTAGGCCAAGCAATGCTTTAGTTGTTTCTAATGAAAATATAAACGTTTTATAATTTCAATAATATTCATCATCATCTTCCCCAAATGCAAGACTAAGAACCCTAACCCTAGACTAAATCAATCCATCCTATGCGATACTGTTAAGAGTCAAAACTATGGGGCTTTTAAACTTTAACATATAAGATACAAAATGGCATGAAGAAGGAGTTCTTACACGATGTTTCGAGGTTCGAACCCGATGAACGCAGGTCCGAAAATTTATAACCCAAAGTTAGTGTTTCTGCTCGTGAGTTGTTGTTTCAGTCGTGATGTTATCATACACAAAGGTTTGTGAATGATGTGAAACAAGCGATTTATAGGTGTGTTTGAAAAAAAAACCCGATCATTAAAGTTTGTTTATAGGTCGACGGTTACATATTTCTTCACGATTAAAGCTTGATTAACCACCTTAAATGCTCGTTGTTAATCTTGAAACGGGTCGGTAATTGATAGAGCAACGTTTAGAACTCCTAAAGGCCAACTGAAACACACCAAATCATTGAATTTAAGGCTTCACCGGAGCAAAGTCCGGTCGCCGGATTCATTGGCCGGAAAAAAAACGTGAGTAGCAGGGAGGCTTGGCTTTTGTGTTTAAACTTTCCTATTTTGACATAAATGGTCCCTCGACTATAACTACGTTAGATTGTTAGGTGTTGGTTTAATATTTCCTTTATAAAAAGTTAACTTAGTTAATATAACTTAACTTAAAAGTTTCTAAAACTTTTTAAAACTTTATAAAAACTACAATTTTTTTTGAATCTTTTTACGAATACGTTTCAACATGCGTGTTTGATTAAAACTTATACCCGATCCATAATAATTATAAATGATAAAAATTTAGTTCGCTTTAAAATTAAATTAGAAAACGACGAAACTTTTAGGGACTATAAGGAAAATATTTGAAGGGCTATTATTGTCAATTTAACGAAGACGAGGGTGGCGGATGTCACAGTCTCCCCTACTTTAGAAAATTTCGTCTAGAAATTTATTTCAAGTGGAGGCTACTATGAAACTAAAAGGCGTTGCAAAAGTTAGCTAGGTTTTTTAAAAAAAAATGTATCATTTATGATTCGATAAAATTTAAATTAGTTGTCTAATACCCAAAGTAAAAGTTCAAAATCTTCGACAGTTGGCTCAACGTTGTAGAGTTGAGAGTTAGATGAAAGGTTTTGGGAATGTGTATCTGGTGAGGGGCAGAGGTACTAATGAAGCAGTCTCCCCTACTTTAGAAAGGTTTCTGACTGATTTTTACTAAGGACATGCAACAGGATAGAGAGTGTAAGAGTATACAAGTTTTACGTTTTTCAGTAGAGGTAAAAAAAAATGTTCCTATCGAAAATGCTAGCTATTAGTCAATGATCTAATGAAGAGATAGTAATGGATAGGTTCTTGGCCAAACTCCTAGTCCGTTCCCGCAGTATCGTTTATGCTTATATATAGGGTGTACCGCAGCTAACCCACCACACTCTCGATACTTTGGATTCGTACTGATTGTCTACCAATAGCCTAAATAGAATTACACACCACCCTCATGTACCTGTAAACCCATGATTGCGTTCCGGACCGTAATCACCGATTTACCTTACACTAAGGTGTTATGCTTTTCCATAACTTTAACAAGAAATAAATGCGTGCAACCAATATGTAATAGCCACTGTAATGAAATAATGTTTAATCATGACATGGTTAGAGGTCCTTCCCTTTCGGGTTTTCCCTTTAACCTTAATGAGAAAAACATGTAAGTATAAGACATGGTTAGAGGTTCTTCCCTTTCGGGTTCACCCTTAACCGGTAACTTTTGTTCACATCGTTGGCTCTAAACACTCATATTGATAGACCCTGAGGTTTACACCGTTCCCCTCAGATTGAAGAAATACTCTAATCCGAGTCGTACGTGGGAACCGGCTTAGATCTCATACGAGTTATCAACTAGTATGTTCGTTGGCCATGATAATGTAAAGTATAACAGGGTTTTGCTCAAAATAGGAAATAAAATATGCATACCAAATATGCGTTCAAGTAAGTATATAAGTATAGCATAAAATTCCGACTGAAAGAATAGTATTACATAAATCGAGTAAATCGCACATTTGCACAAAATGAAAGTAAACGAGTTGAATTAATGCAAATAGTCAATGTGAAAATAATCACAAATAACGTGTTGGAAATAACTATGAATAAAAATGGTGCAAGAATAAAATAATGAAATTTACGGCAATGAATGTGCACGGAACGGGTGTATAGTCTACTGGCATGTGAGTTAAAATCTAGTAATTTTACATATATG
Source organism: Ambrosia trifida (assembly GCA_028751855.1). NCBI lineage: Eukaryota > Viridiplantae > Streptophyta > Magnoliopsida > Asterales > Asteraceae > Ambrosia > Ambrosia trifida. The sequence goes on from CM054127.1 coordinate 96,867,791, forward strand.
CGTTATACTATAAAAGACATTTAGCAACATTCTGATAAAAAGATATGTACATTGTTTTGTTAAACCAAAAGTTTTTTTTTTTTTTGCAACTGAAAGAGTATAAGTGTAAAAGGTAAATTTTCGCAGTTTACTCGACTTTGTGATATTGTTGAAAGAATAGTAGTGATGCATGAGAATAATTTTTTTTTTTTTTTAGAAATCGAAGTGTGTTTTAGATTCAAAACAGGTTCATTTGCAAAATCTTCGTAAATACACATTTTCATGTGTTTACGAGAAGTCGAGTTTGAAAAAAAAATGTTATAAGGCTTATTATTAGTTGCAAATTTCTCCCGAAAATATATATTGGATACGTCAAAAGGTTTACATTTGACCTTTAAAATATGCAATAAATGCAAAATGAAATCATTACATGAACTATGTGTAATTCTATTGTGCTTTAAAAGACCATGATTTAAAATGACGTGAATGATAAGATTAAAGTATATAATAGATTACCAACATTTAAGAAAATTCATAATCAACGAGATGTAGGAATAGATCCTTGAGATGTGGATTTCACTCCTAACTCAAAGATGTATTTCAAAATTGAAAACGATTGTGGAATGAAACCAATCACTAAGTTAAGGATATCACTCCCAGCTTAGTGGTTAAGTTTCTTTTTGAAGGAATCACTCTTTGAGGTGTGGATGTCACTCCTATCTCAAAGATATATTCCTAAGATAAATAACATATAAAGGAGTGAAACTAATCACCAAGGTATGGATACCACTCCTAACTTGATGATATCGTTTCGTTTGTGAAATACGAGTGTCTTCTTCGCCAAGCAAAATATCGAAAGAATAACGAGAAATAATCATAACGAAAATATCTTGAAAGAAAATATAAGAAACGAGAGAAATATACACGAGAGGACTCGTGAAAGTAAACTTAGTTATAGTCTAGGCTAAAAGGCATTCTAATAACCTAATTCCCTATAACCATGGCTCTGATACTGTCACACCACGCCAATGGCGGAAACACGTGGCGCAACGCTCGAAAGTATATCAAAGTCAAGATTAACACAAACTATATTTAATTAGAAAAGATCAATTTATTAGAATGTCGGAAATGAGTATCTCGTTACAATATTGCACAAGGCATTACTTAAAACGATGAACATTAAGTTTCAATGTGGGTATTTCCGTTTATGTTCCAACCCGAAGGTAACAGTGAATGAAATCCCGACCAGTATCCGACATCCCGAATTCCACCGCACTAGCCCCATATCTATTCAGCACTCAGTTACCTGAAAGATATGTTTAAAAAGACGTCAATATATAAAATATTGGTGAGTTCACAGGTTTTAGTTTCATAACAGCAACATTTTCACAACCATCGACTCGACTCACTTTACCGTATAATTACTTTCCCATTAAGTAATTATACTAGGATCTTGTCGATCGATATTCCGTTTTTACAACATGTGCGGAACCCGCACAACTTGTGGCCTTTGTAAGGAGTAGCTAGCTCCTACAAACTATAATGATGAGCAATCCCTTGAGCCCCATAACCAAACCAAGACTGATAATAATGCCCCGCTCCAAGTCGTTACTCGGTTTCCCACGACTTAAGTTCAGAATATATGCACCCCAGGCATAACCTAATGCATAATCGACGCTATCGATTAGGGGTGGGCCTTGTCAGGCACCAATAGTACTATCCAAATATTCTTTCGGTTTCATTTCCCTGAATTAATGATTACGGAAGAGAGGACTCAACCCCGAGTGGCGTTCACTGCCCAAGTACTCATCATACCACTTATCACATTTTATCCTTTGAAAACCTTTTCAACATGTGACAATATTTGACAAACATATCTTTCCCCCAGTTAAAACAGTAAAATGGGGCCGTGAAACTCACCTGAATCACTGTCTGGCTCACTAGGTAGATAGCATAGAGGGTCTCGCACCTACAAACGTCCTAGACGTATAAGTCACTATTCCTATAGTGCATGTGCCTTGGCAAGTTGTACACCCAACTCCCGACCACAAGTCATTCCAAATCCCGTTTAATTAAGCGCGTATCCTAGGTTTCGTTGGCGTTAGATTACCCTTTGTGTTACAAGTTATATATTAATCTTGTTAATATTTTCTTAACTTGTACCTTATTATCATCGACTCGACTTCACTTAACATATAATTATTTTCCCATTTAAATAATTATACTTAAGATCGCATCGCTCGATATAATATATATTTCAACATTCGACCCGACTCACTTTGCCACACATTTGTTTTCCCATTTAAACAAATATGCTAAGATCTTGTCGTTCGATTGTATATTCTTAACGTCCGATTCAACTCACCATACCGTATATTTATTTTCCCATTCAAATAAATATACTAGGATCTCGTTGGTACGACATACACATATATATCTTTGTCTTCTCGTCGCGGCTTTCCTTCCCACATATCTACTTTCCCATTAAGTAGATATACTAGAATTTTGCCGAGACGAGCGTACATATATATAAATGTGTAATTTTTCTTGTTAAGTACATACGTTTGTTTAACGTCTTATTTGTTTATGTCATGTGTTTCTCCCACGAATAATTCCTTAACACTTAGGAATGTGTTTGTTAGTTTTCACCCATGTGTATATATATATTTTACTTCCTTAAAATATATATATTTTTCTTATCTTGCCGCAATGGCATTTTTCTCATGATTCGTCCGTGTACGGTTTGTTAACGCGTCTTAGTTCGATACCTTAACTCGATTAGTCAATTTTCCAAGTCTTTCCCAACATGTGTTTTATAGAGATATTATCCACATTTCTAACCCATGTTACTTGGAAGGTTTGTATTTTAGCCCAACTTGTTAACTTAGATACAAAAATGCTTCCAATACTTTTATATTCCCATTTATATAAAAGTATTCATCTTTGTATAAGTTTCTCAAGTTTGCTTAACATTTTTATAAAATCTCTATTTTATAAAAATCCTTATTTTAAAACCCTTTGTATTTTTATAACTTTCAAAAATACACTTTTATACAAAATACCCAAGTATTTCTACTAGTATTTACAAAAATCATCCTTAGACTTTATTACTTACATTTTTGACACCAAACTTTCCATACTTGTATTTTTGGACTAATAGTTTCTAAAATGTCCATTTTAGTCCCTTAACTTCCAAAGTTACAACTTTAGTCCCTTAACTTACAAAAGTTGCATTTTTCCACTCTAACTTCCAAAGTTAGCATTTTTCACTCAAAATAGTTAACTTTGAAGATTCAACTTTTTATTGGTAAGTTATTTTTGTATCAAAACACTTATGTTAGTCTTATATTCCATATGAAAGACCAATTATATGTGTGTTTTATGTATTTGTCCATTTCCTCAAAATATCATTCATCCAAGTGCGTTAACTTTAATTTTCCATCTTATTCATTTATGAACTTCTAACATGTTTTACCACATATTATAACTTAAATGATCATAATAAGATGAATTAAAGTTAGTTTTAACATATTCAAGTTCATTTCAAAATCTTAACCAAAACATCATCCTACTTAGTCTTACATGTAAACTTTATATATTTTCAAGACTAATGCATCATCATCAACAAATCCATGGTTTATTTTCATATCTTTAATCTTCCATTTTACACATGAAAACCTATTAAAGATTATGTTCAAAACCATTTTTAAACCCTTCATGTACAACTTGCTACTAGGAACACATACATGAGTAATAACAATCAAAAACAAGATTAAGAAGCTTACTACTAGCACAAGGCTAGGGAAGACAAAAACCTTGGATTTGAGAGGGGTTTAGTGTGTTCTTCCTTGTGGTTTAGCTCCAAGCTCTTGAAACACACAAAGGGGTTTTGATGGATGGATGCTTAGGAGTAATTTGGAAGTGTTGAACTTGAAAGGAAGATGTGTGTGTGGGTGTTATGATCTACGGCCAAGGTGAAGGAAAAGAATAAGGTTTTTGCTTGAATGTTCATGTATGCACACTTGTATCTTTATAATATCCTTTCAATATCTCAAGAGATCACATGTATCTTTCATGGATTTGCAAGGATTGTGAAGTACCATGGAAATCTTTGGAAAATATTTTGGATGGGAAAGTGGCCGTGGGTTTTTAACAAGAAAAAGAAGGTTTATAATCTTTCCAATATATCATGTACTCATGCTTATGATCTTAGTAGGATATGGGATCTTTTGGAAGCATGCATACATGTGTGTACTAGTGTATAATTAGATTGCATTTTGTCTTGGATTACTAGGGCCATATGGCCGAAAATTATCTCAAGAGGAGACAAGATTAGGCATGCTTTTGTACTTTGTAATCTTATGCTTTATCCTTGTCCATGCATGCTTTACATCCTATACTTGTAGGGTATTATTAAGACAACTTGCAAGCAAGATAATAAGGCCTTTAGGCCGGCCACTTTTGTGGTTTGGGTGGGGTCCACAACTCCAAATATTTATCCAATATTTGTTAAGTTAAATCCCCCGTCGTTCGGGTGTCGTTCGGGTATTTTTCGGTTTTTAACCGCACGTTATTCGGACATTAAAAATACCTTTAATAACCCTTAAATATAGTCTAATTTAAGCGTTGATAGGTTATTTAGGCCTTTACCGGGTGAAATTATGAGTTATACGCGTATCGGGTGCGATACGCGCATTTTATTCATTACCGGGAGATTTGTACAAGACGTTTTCATTTATGGTTTTGGAGTTCCAAAACTCATTATATCTCATGAAAATACCCTTTATTTTATATCCTGGGTGTCCGGGATTCGTTTCGTTTATTTAATTATTACCGGGTAATTGCCAACGTCCATACCGGATAGCTTATTCGCACATGATCCAATCATGCTTTACCATTAAACGTATGCATTCCTATGCACTATTTGGAAATTGCTATCTCCTAAGGCCTTGATAATTAAATCACACATAATTGCATTTAATTACGTTAGTCATATATTAATTAATCTGTACGGAATTACCTTATTTTTGCCGGTTGTTACATTCTCCCCCCGTTAAGAGAATTCCGTCCCGGAATTCAATTCAAGTTACCCATCACAATAGTATCCTTGAACAGGGCGGGGTGTTTGCGCTTCATGAGATCTCATCTTTCCCAGTGAGCCCAGATTCATGCTCGGCTCACGCTTAGTGCTCTATCAAACACAGTGTCATAGTTCAACTACGACTAAGCTCTTGGTCATCCCATCTTGACACATCTATCGGTTTCCCGAAATAGTAGAGCTTATCGCCAACCGGACTTCCGCCGGTCGAGGGATTGACCAAAACTTCCTCAGGCCAGACTCGCGGGATTCATTAAGAGTCCCACTAAGCTCTTGCGACAATTCAAGCTTATTCATCACGAGGCCAATTTTGATCGATATCTCCGTACCACCGAAGTACTAGGAACTTGGCCTACCACAATCTCTAAGCTTATTGACACCTTCTCGGAGTATGACTCTTAGTGAAAACCTATTATTAGACCGAAGTTCTTAAGGCCTTCGCCTTATCTGCATGACTTCTTAATAGGTTCGCATCTCATCCAAACAGTCTTTAATCTGCAAGATCTACTGGTCATCTCTCGAATAACCTAAACCAGGTTATGTATCTATCTCCGTCTGTCAATCGACGCACTGGAGATTTACACGTATGCCCTCCAAGGGCTTTGAGTAGTACACCCCGAACACTGGGATGCAAATTCCTATCACATAGGAAATTTTGGCGATGAAGCTCATGGGTTCGATCTGCCACGATCATCAATCGTGTCAACACGGAACAATTCCGTCAAGTACATTCAATTTGTCCGAGAATGACAAGCCATACTCGTCTCAAATTGAGTATCCCATGCTTGTGTACAAAGTTTGTCGAACTTGAGGTAGAGTGACCACTACAATCCGATATAATGTAAGTTGGCAATTCGGTGTCTAGCCACAACTCTCTCCGAGAGTATAGGTAACTGTCCGTATGCCTCATCTCGAAGCCACAGATGAGTACGGAATGAGAGGGCTCCAAGCAACAATCAATCATCACTTGGGTCACATCTGACCCCGGGACACCTCGGGTGTCATGGTAATGTCAAACAGGTGATCTTATCGCACCACATAAAAGTCCCCTTGGAAACCCCGTCGGGTATCCCATTTTATTTATCCTTCGGCTCGACTCACTTTACCGTATATTTACCTCCCCATTAAGATAAATATACTAGGTTCTTGTCGACCGAACATTCACATTCAAAATGGGACTTTATTTCCGTAGAATCCTCTGGGTATTGAATTGCTGCTCTCCTCCTGAGTAATTGTGGTTAATGGTACTAGGATGCTTATTATGGACTGATGGAGGTCGAAAGTTTTTGCGTCGCTTTCACCCCTCAGTCCCCTTACATTAAGCAGTGTATACATGGTGCTCGAGCCGTACAATTCCACAATCTTCGAGTAGAACGAGTCGACTCATCACCAACGACAAGATGCTTCCAGCACATGGGTCTATACCGAAAAGGGTTATATGAAACATCATAAATTGTTGTCGCAATGAACAACGTATAAGGTTTATTATGACATATCAACACGTTGGCCCCCATTGCGACAAGTATACAGAACGCCAGTAGCTACCCAACCATGGGTATCCAGTACCAGTTCTGTTATATGCGCTTCATGGGCACTAGTGTTCTATCGTCAATAGCAACCTAGTAAATCAATTCCGAATAGTACAGGCCACATGCCCTTACATTGACCTTCAGATCTTATGCAGAGATCCGAGTGAAAGGAGTCCTGAAACCAAAACCCTCATTCATCGAAGGTTCCATCCTTTCGGGATCTTTTTATGTAAATGGTGAAATCGGGTCATAGATGCATGTATTTAGCATAGATTTCACATTTGGCCTGACGGCTTCATGCGCTCAAGTCGTTACTTAAACAAGCGAGCGACTGATATCGCGCCACAGGTAATAGTCCTGAGCCTTCCCATAAGGCATCCCGTTCAATGCCTCAGTAGTCACACATATGGGCGGAATATGTAAGCCTTCAAGCTCGTTCTGATTAGTCCGGTACCACACGCCCTGACCTGGCAGCTCACATTACTATGGTGTCTCTAACAGCGTCTATCAAGGATAAGGGGTTTTGCTCTAGTGTGAGCAATGCTACTTAAAGATGACTGGGAACACCACTATCGACTCAAGGTCGAAATTGTATTCCATTGTTCCAAGAATCTACGCCACGACACCAAGGTAGGATAAACCTTCCATCAAAGGAATAACAACATTAATCGATGGGTCGAGACAATCAACCATCTCAACCCAGTAGTGTGGCCTCTTTAAAGAGTAGATAATGCTGCACGCCCTTCTGGATTCAGGGTTCATAAAACCTCTTAATCATGTACCAGGGACTCCACCGATGCATGCCCATGGGTGGGTCCACGACGGTATTCCCATAACCATCGGTATGGTACGTATGACTCCAAATGAATCCACTGGTGCGAGCAATAAATGCTTTGAACCTTTCAACTCTTGCTAGTCCCAAGGGTATAGATCATAATATCGCTCATAAATTCTCGATACCTTCAGGTTCGAGACGTATTCGAAATCCCTTATCACAAAGGCAAGTCTCGCCTTGTCACGTGTAGATCATGGGGTTTCTTCCCGACATTGATTTGCATACCCGATCGTTGGGCGACCAAATTGCACGTAAAAGGTTAGTGCTGGACATAGCGTCACTGGTGCCTCAGGTTCCGAAGATGTACCGTTTACGAAATGCGTGAGCATATACAGGGGTCGGCACATGATTCGGTCACTTACTCAGACGACCACGAGATTCGGATTTTAGGGGAATGCACATGTAACCACTAAGGCTAGAGTGTCTAAGCACGACTTTTAGAAAGTCCGTTGGACCTGAAATCCTACATAATCAATGTCGGCACTACACAATCAACAAATAGAACAATGACGGCACGGGGGGTTTAGGTGATGTCTCCACTCCGAGAGAAACAAGAGCAATGTAAACGACAATTCATCACGTCGTCGAGGTAATCCAACAGCTGTAGCAATACGCCCTCTGAGCAACACGACAGTAGAAACAACATGGCAATGTCAGCAACATATCCACGAAGCACATCAACTAGGGAACACCACACCGGAGCAACATGACAACAGAGAAGTATGACGACAAGGCAACACCGCAATAGGAACCGTACGACACAGAGAAATACGACGGCAGGGCTACACTACTGCAGGAGCAGTAAACAACAGGAATGCATCATTGACAATGCAGCGTAACCACCTGGATACGCAACTAGCAAAAATAATGCAACTGCAAGCATGCACAATGGCCGGGGGGGGGGGGGGTTAACACAGTAGCACGAATGCATGCGACAATATGACGTTCAACATGGAGAATCCCATAGTCCACACTACCATAAAGCCCTGTTATGGTGAGCACGCATCCCCGTGCGTCTCAGATCACTTGTGGGGGTGGGATTTGCATTCGTACCTTCAACCTTGAGCCTAACCTCCATAGGCTCAATGGTAGGAATTGGTTAGATTGGCGCATCAGTCGTCATAACATGAATGGGAATGACGGGTTCCACATAATTTAGCTGACTTCTCAAGCCGATACCGTTCATGGAGAGAACGACCATAGACTTGTTATGAGCCACTCAAACAATGGCAACGGAAACATCGACAGTTTCCACTGAGGCCTGAGAACCATTGACAATGTTAGGCTTCCTAAGAGTCCAAGGAATGATAACTAGTATTTCAATGAAAGCCTCAAAGAGAATGGAATTAATAACAACAAACTCCACAAAGACACATAGATGGTCATAGCGGCCTGGAAAGGGTCATAGAGACGTCTTCGTGAATATCATTCACTTCTGCAGGAGCCTCAAATATACCACAATGTCAACCCGAGCAGAGCCATAGAACAACATCATCAAGCCCAACATGGACTGTACAGACAATGACAACAATGAACTCAACAACAAACATAGAAACGATGACATCAAGTTCGATAAGTGCTATCGAACCACTGACAACAACAAACTCAGAGGGAGCTACACTTACTAGCGTCAACAGGATTCGCTTGAGCCATAGGATAATAATAGGAGCAACAACGTCAGGCTCGACTGGAGCCTTAGACTCGTCGTAGCTATTATATGTGTGGTGATTGGTATCCATAGGACCTGGAAACCAACCTACATCCTTCCCGATAACAAGGATAGTGGTCACAACGAGCATAGCAAGTAGAGGTAGAAGGATCACGATTTATCGATACACCACGATAAAATGAAAATGATACCGACTCTGGCAACCCAGCCGAGTCATTCTTCTCATTAGGGTCTCCTTACATGCTATCTAGCACCGATAGTAATTAGCTGGAATGCCTCTCTGTCACTCAAGCGAGGCCGGTGAACCTTCCTCCTGATAGGCCATGCCGTGAGAGTATCGAAATACGGCAAGAGATTAGACAGGTCACCGTGCCCACAACGAATGGATCTTGCAACCTTAGTTTATAAATCACCGTAACGAGGGGACGCAACGCCTCAATATCTATGGGGATTGATGGAAAACACTTCTCGTCATTTGCCGCCCCTAATAGATTACTAGTCCCGTCGTCATGACGAGGGTGACGAACGTTATTGCCACAAGAGCAATGGGATTTCCGTCCCTTAGGTAAGTTTACCAGATGAACGTGACCACTTCCAGTAGCTCGCAATTCGATTTTCGAGGGGGGGGGGGATTTTAATGTCAGCAAAAGCGTCTTGCAACATTCTGACAATCACAGAACGCCCTTACGATTACAATTCCCAAAGTGTGGTTCCACTTTCTAGGATTTATGACGGATTCAGGCACAGCACATGTAACGAGCCTACTCTGGCGTTCCTCGACTGAAGCGAGACCACCAACAATCCTTAAAAAAACGAACAGGAAGTAGATAGAGGAACCTTATGATAACCTTTGCACCTCAGGAAGGTAGCATGACATAAGTACCAACATGCTGAGGCCATCACAATTCATCTTCCGAGCACGGTCCAGTGCTATTGCAAAGGTTGTTAATCCATACTTGAATACTCAATACACCGAGTAGTGGCTTCCCACGAGTTAATCGTATGCACTTCCGAGTGAGTCCATTGCCAAACGCCGACTGGGGCTTGCTGTTCTACTATACGCCGTCATCCTAACACTGGCAAACGATGTCGCGGTCATGATTAGTGGCCGAAATTCTGACATCATCAAAGTTTAACAAAGCACTCATGTCTTGTGCAATGCGGCATGTTGATTTCATCAGCAGTCCATGACTGCATGGGAACAACCAATACTGTTGTTTCAGACAAGGGCTACCGAGCTTTCAGGGTAACAATGATCAAGCTTCCTAATCCCGTAACTTCGATTCTGTCTTCCTACTGGAGAAGAAAAATATCCCACCCTTGAAGACAACCTGGGCATGCGTTAGGTCGATCATGACTTATTCACCATGATAACACCGCAGCACACGGCCACGAGTCTCATATTTAATCCACGCAGGGTCCCGTTCTCTAGACGCACTAGTCTAGCAGGGACGCACCCTAAGTCTTTACTGGGTTCCAAGTTTAGCATTCCTCGCATCGTTCCAGGCATTTCACTCCTATGCAAGGAAGTTTTCGTCTCCCGTCTCTATCCGATGCGAAGATTTACATCAGATTGCTCAAATGAGTAGACGTTCGAGCTCTTCCGTGCTCGTACCTTAAAGGTGATGTCGAAGAAAGCTCATTAGGTTTGCTAGGATCGAGATCAAGGAACATCGGCGAGACCTCTCATTTAACCCATTGGCCGATCAAAACTAAGACTGAATCTAAAGAACAAGAACAACTAAGACAAGGGGTGATCACCAATCCCGGCCCTAGCGCCCACCAAGGTTACCGTGCACCCCAAACTATTATTACGTGTGCACCCGTAATGATAATTTGTGTTGCCAGGTAATCTTGTTGCCCGCTAGTTCCGAGCTTCCTGATCCAAAACCGAGATTTCATACAACAAGACTTGATCCTCCAAATCATAAACGACGTGGCGACATCCATTAACGCGATAGAGAATTAGTCCTTCCGATCATCCCGTCTACAGGCAAGCAGGTAGGCTCCTCGTAGACCACAGTATCCTTCCTCTTGGCTGGTACCGGTGATCGATGCAGGAGCGCGGACTATTGTGAAGCGTGATACAACAACCTTACTGGCAAAATATCCGTACTACGTATATGTATTAACTTAATCTTTGAAAATCGGATTCCTACTATAAGCATCTTATCCGCATTTTCTAATACTTCATATATTGACACACATGGCTAGTCGGTCGGAATTTCCCCTTGTGCAATCCATGTACAATCTTCTTTCTTTTCTAAAAATATTTTGTTGTGTTTTATTTTTGAAAACTTCGTTTTCGAGCCAAAACCGGTTATAGTCTAGATTTTTCAAAAATGCTAGTTCGCTACAACCTTGGCTCTGATACCACTTCTGTCACACCACGCCAATGGCGGAAACACGTGGCGCAACGCTCGAAAGTATATCAAAGTCAAGATTAACACAAACTATATTTAATTAGAAAAGATCAATTTATTAGAATGTCGGAAATGAGTATCTCGTTACAATATTGCACAAGGCATTACTTAAAACGATGAACATTAAGTTTCAATGTGGGTATTTCCGTTTATGTTCCAACCCGAAGGTAACAGTGAATGAAATCCCGACCAGTATCCGACATCCCGAATTCCACCGCACTAGCCCCATATCTATTCAGCACTCAGTTACCTGAAAGATATGTTTAAAAAGACGTCAATATATAAAATATTGGTGAGTTCACAGGTTTTAGTTTCATAACAGCAACATTTTCACAACCATCGACTCGACTCACTTTACCGTATAATTACTTTCCCATTAAGTAATTATACTAGGATCTTGTCGATCGATATTCCGTTTTTACAACATGTGCGGAACCCGCACAACTTGTGGCCTTTGTAAGGAGTAGCTAGCTCCTACAAACTATAATGATGAGCAATCCCTTGAGCCCCATAACCAAACCAAGACTGATAATAATGCCCCGCTCCAAGTCGTTACTCGGTTTCCCACGACTTAAGTTCAGAATATATGCACCCCAGGCATAACCTAATGCATAATCGACGCTATCGATTAGGGGTGGGCCTTGTCAGGCACCAATAGTACTATCCAAATATTCTTTCGGTTTCATTTCCCTGAATTAATGATTACGGAAGAGAGGACTCAACCCCGAGTGGCGTTCACTGCCCAAGTACTCATCATACCACTTATCACATTTTATCCTTTGAAAACCTTTTCAACATGTGACAATATTTGACAAACATATCTTTCCCCCAGTTAAAACAGTAAAATGGGGCCGTGAAACTCACCTGAATCACTGTCTGGCTCACTAGGTAGATAGCATAGAGGGTCTCGCACCTACAAACGTCCTAGACGTATAAGTCACTATTCCTATAGTGCATGTGCCTTGGCAAGTTGTACACCCAACTCCCGACCACAAGTCATTCCAAATCCCGTTTAATTAAGCGCGTATCCTAGGTTTCGTTGGCGTTAGATTACCCTTTGTGTTACAAGTTATATATTAATCTTGTTAATATTTTCTTAACTTGTACCTTATTATCATCGACTCGACTTCACTTAACATATAATTATTTTCCCATTTAAATAATTATACTTAAGATCGCATCGCTCGATATAATATATATTTCAACATTCGACCCGACTCACTTTGCCACACATTTGTTTTCCCATTTAAACAAATATGCTAAGATCTTGTCGTTCGATTGTATATTCTTAACGTCCGATTCAACTCACCATACCGTATATTTATTTTCCCATTCAAATAAATATACTAGGATCTCGTTGGTACGACATACACATATATATCTTTGTCTTCTCGTCGCGGCTTTCCTTCCCACATATCTACTTTCCCATTAAGTAGATATACTAGAATTTTGCCGAGACGAGCGTACATATATATAAATGTGTAATTTTTCTTGTTAAGTACATACGTTTGTTTAACGTCTTATTTGTTTATGTCATGTGTTTCTCCCACGAATAATTCCTTAACACTTAGGAAAGTGTTTGTTAGTTTTCACCCATGTGTATATATATATTTTACTTCCTTAAAATATATATATTTTTCTTATCTTGCCGCAATGGCATTTTTCTCATGATTCGTCCGTGTACGGTTTGTTAACGCGTCTTAGTTCGATACCTTAACTCGATTAGTCAATTTTCCAATTCTTTCCCAACATGTGTTTTATAGAGATATTATCCACATTTCTAACCCATGTTACTTGGAAGGTTTGTATTTTAGCCCAACTTGTTAACTTAGATACAAAAATGCTTCCAATACTTTTATATTCCCATTTATATAAAAGTATTCATCTTTGTATAAGTTTCTCAAGTTTGCTTAACATTTTTATAAAATCTCTATTTTATAAAAATCCTTATTTTAAAACCCTTTGTATTTTTATAACTTTCAAAAATACACTTTTATACAAAATACCCAAGTATTTCTACTAGTATTTACAAAAATCATCCTTAGACTTTATTACTTACATTTTTGACACCAAACTTTCCATACTTGTATTTTTGGACTAATAGTTTCTAAAATGTCCATTTTAGTCCCTTAACTTCCAAAGTTACAACTTTAGTCCCTTAACTTACAAAAGTTGCATTTTTCCACTCTAACTTCCAAAGTTAGCATTTTTCACTCAAAATAGTTAACTTTGAAGATTCAACTTTTTATTGGTAAGTTATTTTTGTATCAAAACACTTATGTTAGTCTTATATTCCATATGAAAGACCAATTATATGTGTGTTTTATGTATTTGTCCATTTCCTCAAAATATCATTCATCCAAGTGCGTTAACTTTAATTTTCCATCTTATTCATTTATGAACTTCTAACATGTTTTACCACATATTATAACTTAAATGATCATAATAAGATGAATTAAAGTTAGTTTTAACATATTCAAGTTCATTTCAAAATCTTAACCAAAACATCATCCTACTTAGTCTTACATGTAAACTTTATATATTTTCAAGACTAATGCATCATCATCAACAAATCCATGGTTTATTTTCATATCTTTAATCTTCCATTTTACACATGAAAACCTATTAAAGATTATGTTCAAAACCATTTTTAAACCCTTCATGTACAACTTGCTACTAGGAACACATACATGAGTAATAACAATCAAAAACAAGATTAAGAAGCTTACTACTAGCACAAGGCTAGGGAAGACAAAAACCTTGGATTTGAGAGGGGTTTAGTGTGTTCTTCCTTGTGGTTTAGCTCCAAGCTCTTGAAACACACAAAGGGGTTTTGATGGATGGATGCTTAGGAGTAATTTGGAAGTGTTGAACTTGAAAGGAAGATGTGTGTGTGGGTGTTATGATCTACGGCCAAGGTGAAGGAAAAGAATAAGGTTTTTGCTTGAATGTTCATGTATGCACACTTGTATCTTTATAATATCCTTTCAATATCTCAAGAGATCACATGTATCTTTCATGGATTTGCAAGGATTGTGAAGTACCATGGAAATCTTTGGAAAATATTTTGGATGGGAAAGTGGCCGTGGGTTTTTAACAAGAAAAAGAAGGTTTATAATCTTTCCAATATATCATGTACTCATGCTTATGATCTTAGTAGGATATGGGATCTTTTGGAAGCATGCATACATGTGTGTACTAGTGTATAATTAGATTGCATTTTGTCTTGGATTACTAGGGCCATATGGCCGAAAATTATCTCAAGAGGAGACAAGATTAGGCATGCTTTTGTACTTTGTAATCTTATGCTTTATCCTTGTCCATGCATGCTTTACATCCTATACTTGTAGGGTATTATTAAGACAACTTGCAAGCAAGATAATAAGGCCTTTAGGCCGGCCACTTTTGTGGTTTGGGTGGGGTCCACAACTCCAAATATTTATCCAATATTTGTTAAGTTAAATCCCCCGTCGTTCGGGTGTCGTTCGGGTATTTTTCGGTTTTTAACCGCACGTTATTCGGACATTAAAAATACCTTTAATAACCCTTAAATATAGTCTAATTTAAGCGTTGATAGGTTATTTAGGCCTTTACCGGGTGAAATTATGAGTTATACGCGTATCGGGTGCGATACGCGCATTTTATTCATTACCGGGAGATTTGTACAAGACGTTTTCATTTATGGTTTTGGAGTTCCAAAACTCATTATATCTCATGAAAATACCCTTTATTTTATATCCTGGGTGTCCGGGATTCGTTTCGTTTATTTAATTATTACCGGGTAATTGCCAACGTCCATACCGGATAGCTTATTCGCACATGATCCAATCATGCTTTACCATTAAACGTATGCATTCCTATGCACTATTTGGAAATTGCTATCTCCTAAGGCCTTGATAATTAAATCACACATAATTGCATTTAATTACGTTAGTCATATATTAATTAATCTGTACGGAATTACCTTATTTTTGCCGGTTGTTACAGATACCATCTGTAACACCCCGCCCCTCTCACCACCAATATTGTCCGCTTTGCCCATCCAGAGCTCACGGATTTGTTTTTGGTTGCCCAAGTGGAGACTTCCCAGGAGGTCACCCATCCTGAAATTTCTCCCACCTGAGCACGCTTAACTATGGAGTTCTCCTATCATCCACTAACATTAAGCCCCAAAACGCGTTGGTGATTTAAGAGGCAAGACATTACTTATGAACCAAGGATCTCTCCTAGCCACGGCCGATGTGGGATTTTCCTGGGGTGTCACATTCACCCCCTGTTAGAGTCTCATCGTCCCTGATGAGGTGTGTTCCTGGGGTGTCACACATAACATTTTGCTAAGGTGAGTTTTACATAGCCCCTTTTTCTATTTATCACCATTTTTTGGGTGAAACATGTTACAACATTCTATATGCAATTCAATCATAAAGTTTCTATGTGTTTTTCTATGTTGCATTATGTCTTAAACATGACTAGGGTAAGCACAATATTCTAGCATAATCATTAACATTGATCAGCCGACGGTATACAATGATAGGTCTATTGGACTAAAAATCTGTGACACCCGGCATGTTTGGCTTAAACATATTAGTAACATCTAAGTCTACCTTAGCGAGAAACGTTTATAAACAAACTTAACTAGGTTAGTTGAGTCCGGTCAAGTTAGGATTGTCCAGGGTACAATGATCTGGAGGATCATTGGGAGTCGTTTTGGTAATACACTAGTACCGGGTTCCGTTGTTGGTGACATTACATGAACTAATTAAGTATATGTGTAGATTATGGGTCGTGTGGTGGATTATATACATAGACGTGTCTAAATGACGTGTAAATGATTATCTATGCTTAAATATGTCAAATATAGATTAAGGATGCATGCTTATGTGTTATGATGTGTTAGAATGCGTTAAACACGACAAACTGGAAAACGGGTTAAAAAGGAGTCCTGGTTCGACCACTTCGAGTGGTCGAAGGAGAACAATTGCCTGGTTCGACCCTTTGTAAATGGGCGAACCTGAGAAGTGGAATTGAAAGAATTCCCTTCGACCAGGACAGGGCTCATTCGACCCTGTGGAAGGGTCGAAGGAGGCCACCTTCGACCATTGAAATGGGGCGAGGAGGATTAGTATAAATACCAACCTTTGTCTTTTTTTTTCATCATTTCACAAACCCTAACCGTCCCAAAACGCTCTCAAACGATCTTAATCACTAAGGAAGGAGTTTTTGCTCTTCTTTTTCATAATCTAACCTATCTACAACATCTAAACAAGAATCCAAGGTGTGTTCTTAATCCTAAACCTTTTTAAAAGCATTTTAATTCGTTTTCATCTAACACTAATTGTCCGGATCTGTTCTAAGGGTGTTTTTATGATTAAAAACCTTTTAAACATCTTTCTAAATCAAAACAATATCATTAACATAGGTTTCATGGTGAATAACATATGTAAATTATGTATTATGTGGTGTTATGTGTTGTTCAATGATTTGCTGCTATATCTATGATAGAAACATGATATAGGATTGCTATTGATGCTAGATTATTATTGTTAGGGTTAGGATTGGATATGATGATATTATGGGTATTTGGGGGTTTTAACGAATCTAGACTTGATGCATGATATTTATGATCAATAGAATTGATAAGAAAAGATCGAACACTCGACAAGCTGAGCATTTCAAGTTGAATATGAATCAATTTCAAAAGTTTCCAAATTGGGTAAATTATTCATGCATGAAAGTGATGTTTCCATAATCTTTACCATTTTGGGAAAGGGCTGAAACGGACGTATTATCGGGGGAAATCAGTGGGGTTTTGTAGAGATATGTTATCCATGCTTGACTGCTGTGTTTGATGATGTTTCGAGTCGTTTTGAATGTGTTTGAAGCGTTTTTAGGAAAATTTACACAACAGGGGCGAACCTGGCCTCCTTCGACCGATCGAAGGTGCGAAGGAGGGAATCCAGGGTCGAACCTGGGTTTTTGTTGGGCGAACGTGGTAAAACGGGCGAAGGAGGCATCAAACGGTCGAACGAAATGTAAAACGGGCGAAGGAGACTGAAAACGGGCGAAGGAGACTTAACACTGACTGGTTCGACCGTTCTGATGCAGAAATGAGATTTTTGATACAAACTAAGTGTTTTATGCTTGAACTTTGCGTGTAATCTATGTGTACTTGATTAGTTGGGGTAATGGGTCACCAACGGGATGTCGGGTCGGTCTAGTGTGTCGGTTAAACATTCAAACACGTTTTAAAACATACTTGGTTACGATCTGGACAATCGGGGACTAGATAACCTTATGGTTATTAGTCGGAACACTTATGTGAACATTTTGATAGATCTCCGGTAGAGGGATTATCAAGGGCTAAACATCTTTACTTGTAATCGAAGAACGCTACTTAAGGTGAGTTCACGACCCCACTTTTACTGCTTTAACTTTTGGGGGAGAAAACATGCGCTAAACTATTTTGGTAACATATGTCATACTATGTTTTTTTTAACTTTGTATTGCTATACGATCTTTGAAAGTCCCGGGGGAAACCATGAATGTGCGGTGATGCACAACGGGGGAAATGTGGATAGATCTATTGGGCGTGACCTGCCCCACTCGTCGGCTTGGAGGGACGGGCGGGTGCATATTGTCTCGAACAGGAACATTATCATGCTGAACATACGGGCTGCTTAAACATGCTAAACATTGCTAAACGTGTCTAGTAATGGTTTCCAATCGTAGTAGTAATAAAACATACGCCTAGCTAGCCTACTTGGTATCATTGATAGTATGGACATGGTAACGTTTTGGTAACATATTGAACAAACCTGTGAACTCACCAGCATTATATGTTGACATCTTTTTGGCATGTTTTTCTCAGGTCGCTAAGGTAGTAACAAATGGAACTAGGCGCACGGGTCTGCATTGGCGTCTAGGCATAGTTGCACGTTTTGTAATAAAAGTGTTTTGAATAACTTTTGGGATGATAGCATAGTTGATTAAATGCTACTTAAACGCTTCCGCTTATAAAATTGTTGGTTATGTCTCTTTACGTTCTTCATATAGAGTTGTTTATTGTGATTGTTGACTTGGATCCTGGTTTGTCATGTGCCTCGCGGTAAAACCCCGCAAGTGGAATTTGAGGGTGTGACAGATTGGTATCAGAGCCAATGGTTATAGTGAACTAGGACTGCATGTAGAGTCTGGTCTATAGCCGAGTCACACACACTAGATGGTCACATACTTTGGGTCTATTAGTGGAATACATACTAACGTTGTCGGGGTGTCCTTACATCATCATCATGCTTCTCTGTTACATCATCCGCTTTTATTTGGGTTCTTACCTACTCTTGCCTTCTTCTTCTGGATTGAAGAAGGAGGGGTTGATTTGTTGGTTCTAGCACACACATGCCTTCTTACACTTGCACCTATCGTCACATGTTATTAGGCGACAATATTCGGTGACTGGGGTCTAGATTAGGGGTACATCTGGAGGACCATGTAGAGCAGTTTATCATTTCGGGTGCACACGAAATAATAAACTGGAATGCATGAAAATCCCGATGGACTTCGAGTTTGGATGTATAGTCCTGGATTTGTCCCTAGGTTAACTCTTGTAAATTTCTAGTGGTTGACACTGGGAGTGAATCTGAATCCCTCGATTTCTTGATTTGTTAGATCATGTCTGGTGCTCTCGGTGGTGGACGTCGTGGTGGCGGCGGTGGCCGTGCTGGCAGCGGTGGCCGTGCTGGAGGCGCTGATCGTGGAAACATCAACATGACCCAAGCTGAACTGAACAACTTGTTACAGCAGCAAGTGAACATGGCTATGGCAAATTTCCAGGCTGGGATTAATGCCATGGGTGGTGAGTTGATTTCTGTCGACCTTGCCTCATTTTCGGGTTTCGTGTCTTTTCGTTTGTGTTTTACTCGTGTATCGTGTTTCAGGTGTTGGTGCTAATCCGCCCCCACCTCAGTGCTCTTATAAGAAGTTTCGGGACTGTCAGCCCCATAACTTCACTGGAACTGAGGGAGCGGTGGGACTGCTCCGATGGCTGGAGAAGGTGGAATCTGTGTTTGTTATGTGTAACTGTCCTGCTGGGGACCGGGTGAAGTATGCTACCGCAACATTTGAGGGGCCTGCACTGTCGTGGTGGAATGCTACTACTCAGAACATGGGATTGGGGGAGGCTATTGCTATGCCTTGGGCGGAGTTTGTGCAGCTGTTGAGAGGTGAGTACTGTCCGAGAGAGGAGATACAGAAGTTGGAACATGAGGTCTGGAGTTACAAGATGGTTGGGTCTGAGATTGAGGAATACACTGTGAGGTGGAATGAGCTGGCGGTGTTGTGTCCTGATTTGCACACACCCGAGTACAGGAGGATCGAGCACTATGTGTCTGGACTAGTGCCCGAGATAGCTGGATTGGTGGCTGTTGGGAATCTTCCCACTATTGCTGAAGTTGTCCGATCAGCTCATCAGATGACTAACCTGAAGGTGGCAGAAGGCGTTTTGCCACCCAAGGGTGCTGCTGTGAAGGTTGCTGAGGGGAACAAGAGGAAGTGGGATAGTGTGGGGAAGAGTGTGGTGCCAGCTCAGCCGGCGAAGAAGTTTGATTCATCTGGGTCTTCTTCTGGGCAGAAGACGAGTGGGTATGTTGGAAAGCATCCCAAGTGCAACAAGTGTGGTTTTCACCATTCTGGGGGTTGTGATAGGGCTCGTTGTCATCGGTGCCATCAGTTGGGGCACCATGCTAAGGATTGCAAGGTGGCACTCACCCCAACTCAGACTCCTGCGGCTACTCCTGCTCCTGCTGCTCAGGGGACTCAGGGGAGGCAGGGGTGTTATAACTGTGGTGACACGGGACATTTCAAGCGTGACTGTCCCAAACTGAAGCAGGGCGATAATGGGAGGGGCGGGAACGGTAACGGGAACAACGGCGGCGGAGGCAGGACTGCACGTGCTTTCGTCATTGGATCTGCGGAGGCTAGGCAGGATCCAGACACAGTTACCGGTACGTTCCTTCTTAACGATCGCTATGTTTCTGTCTTATTTGATTCTGGTGCCGATAAGAGTTTCGTATCTTTGGATGTTAGTCGATTGCTAGATATAGTACCCACACCTTTAGAGGCTAAGTACTTAATAGAATTGGCTGATGGTAAGAAAATCGATGCGACACACACCCTTAGGGAATGTCGCTTGGAACTGTGGGGTTTATCTTTCCCCATTGACCTTATGCCGGTGCCCCTGGGTAGTTTTGATGTCGTGGTCGGCATGGATTGGTTATCGTTGTATCGCGCGGAGATCGTTTGTTTTGACAAGGTTATTCGGATCCCTCTCCCTGATGGAGAGATCCTTTCGGTTCGTGGCGAGAAAAGCGGTGCTCCGCTGAGTATCATTTCTAGCATGAAATCCCGTAAGTATCTTCGAAAGGGCTGTTCGGCCATTCTGGCACTTGTTAACGTTTCTACTGACGATGAGAAGAAGATCGAGGATATTCCGGTGGTTCGTGACTTTTCTGATGTGTTTCCTGATGATTTACCTGGTCTTCCTCCCCATTGTTAGGTTGAGTTTGGTATCGATCTCACTCCTGGTGCAGCTCCTATTGCCCGAGCTCCGTATCGTCTTGCACCTCCCGAGATGCAAGAGTTATCCAGCCAGTTGCAGGAACTCTTGGAAAAGGGTTTCATTCGACCGAGTTCTTCCCCGTGGGGAGCTCCTATTTTGTTTGTGAAGAAGAAGGATGGAAGTCTTCGTATGTGTATTGATTATCGCGAGCTGAACAAAGTGACCATCAAGAATCGTTATCCTCTTCCTCGCATTGATGATCTCTTTGACCAGCTTCAAGGCTCCAGCTACTATTCGAAGATTGATTTGCGGTCCGGTTATCACCAGTTGCGCGTCAGGAAAGCTGACATTCAGAAGACTGCTTTCCGCACTCGTTATGGCCATTTTGAGTTCTTGGTCATGCCTTTTGGTCTTACTAACGCACCGGCGGTGTTCATGGATCTAATGAACCGCGTTTGCAAACCTTACCTTGATAAGTTCGTCATCGTGTTCATTGACGATATTCTGATTTATTCCAAGAACAAGGCGGATCATGAGGAACACCTGCGGTTGGTCTTGGAACTTTTGAGACAGCAGCAGTTGTATGCTAAGTTCTCGAAGTGTGATTTTTGGTTACGTGAAGTTCAATTCCTAGGACATGTGGTGAATGAACTGGGAATTCATGTCGATCCGGCTAAGATCGAAGCTATTAAAGACTGGGAAGCACCAAAGACGCCATCGGAGGTGCGGCAATTCCTAGGTCTTGCGGGTTACTATCGTCGTTTCATTGAGGGATTTTCGAAGATCGCTCAACCCCTCATTGCTCTTACCCAGAAAGACCGAAAGTTCGACTGGGATGAACCACAAGAATCAGCATTTCAGATGCTGAAGCTTAAACTTTGTTCTGCACCTATCTTATCCTTGCCAGAGGGTACGGATGACTTTGTTGTGTACTGTGAGGCTTCTATTCGTGGTCTCGGTTGTGTGTTGATGCAACGCGGGAAGGTTATTGCTTATGCTTCTCGTCAACTACTCATGACTTAGAACTGGGTGCGGTAGTCTTTGCGTTGAAAATCTGGAGACATTACTTGTACGGTACCAAGTGTGAAGTATATACCGATCACAAGAGTCTTCAGCATGTTTTCGACCAAAAGGTGTTGAACATGCGGCAGCGTCGCTGGGTTGAACTCCTGAACGATTATGACTGTGCCATCAAATACCATCCTGGCAAGGCGAACGTTGTGGCGGACGCCTTGAGCAGGAAGGAGTCTGCGAATCCTCGTTGTGTTCGAGCCTTACAGCTCACCATTCATTCGTCATTGCCTGACCAAATCCGTTCTGCACAGTTGGAAGCCTTGAAGGAGGAAAACCTTAAGGCTGAAACTATGCACAGTGCTGACAAGCATCTTGAACTCAGGATCGATGGCTTACACTATTTTGCGGGGCGTGTTTGGGTCCCATTGTTCGGGGGATTGCGCGAGCTTGTTTTGGATGAAGCTCACAAATCCCGGGTATTCTATTCACCCTGGCTCCGATAAGATGTATTAGGATTTGAAGATACTTTATTGGTGGCCAAACATGAAAGCTGATATAGCTTCTTACGTCAGCAAATGTTTGACTTGTGCTAAAGTCAAGGTGGAGTATCAGAGGCCGTCTGGTCTCCTACAACAACCAGAGGTTCCAGAATGGAAGTGGGAGCGAATCACGATGGATTTTGTCACCAAACTGCCAAGGTCACCTCGTGGTTATGATATGATCTGGGTGATTGTTGACCGGCTGACTAAATCGGCATGTTTTATACCTATTAAGGAAACCGATGGACTCGAGTGGTTGGCTCGACTTTACCTTAAGGAGGTGGTTCCTCGGCACGGGGTGCCTGTTTCTATTATCTCTGATCGTGATTCTCGTTTTGCTTCGCGTTTCTGGAAGGCTATGCACAAGGCTTTGGGTACTCACTTGGATATGTGTACGGCTTATCATCCGTAAACTGATGGACAGAGTGAGCGGACGATTCAAACCTTGGAAGACATGCTTCGGGCATGTGTTATCGATTTTGGCAAAAGTTGGGAGATCCACCTGCCGTTAGTGGAGTTCTCCTACAACAACAGCTATCACTCTAGCATCAAGGCAGCTCCGTTCGAGGCTCTTTACGGACAGAAATGTCGATCCCCACTTTGTTGGGCCGAGGTGGGCGAGAGCCAGCTCACTAGTCCGGAACTTGTGTACGAAACTTCAGAGAAAATCGTATAGATCCGTCAACGTTTGGCTGCTGCACGGGATCGTCAGAAGAGCTATGCCGATCGCCGTCAAAAACCTTTAGAGTTCCAGGTTGGGGACAGGGTACTTCTGAAAGCTTCACCATGGAAGGGCGTCATACGCTTTGGAAAGCGTGGCAAGCTTAACCCTCGTTATGTCGGACCATTCGCAATCCTGGATCGGATTAGACCGGTGGCATACAGACTTGACTTACCGGCGGAGCTCGGTAGTGTGCACAACGTCTTCCATGTGTCTAACTTGAAGAAGTGCTTGGCTGATGAATCTCTCATTGTACCACTGGAGGAGATCAAGGTTGATGATCATCTTCGCATTGTGGAGGAACCTGTCGAGATTCTCGACTACAAGATTCGTAGCCTTCGTCGGAGTAAAATCCGCATCGTTAAAGTCCGTTGGAACTCGAACCGTGGACCGGAGTTCACTTGGGAACGGGAGGATCAGATGAAAGCTAAGTATCCTCATCTCTTTCCGAAACGCGCGTTTGAATCGAGGCATGTTACTGCTGAAGCGGAATGAATCTCGGGTCGAGATTCCTTTCAACGTGGGGATGATGTGACATCCGGTAATTTTCTTTTCGTTCTGTTCTTTTTGTTTCCTTCTTTTGGGGCTTTGCGCAATTTTCGGGACGAAAATTCTTTCAACGTGGGGATGATGTGACACCTGGCATGTTTGGCTTAAACATATTAGTAACATCTAAGTCTACCTTAGCGAGAAACGTTTATAAACAAACTTAACTGGGTTAGTTGAGTCGGGTCAAGTTAGGATTGTCCAGGGTACAATGATCTGGAGGATCATTGGGAGTCGTTTTGGTAATACACTAGTACCGGGTTCCGTTGTTGGTGACATTACATGAACTAATTAAGTATATGTGTAGATTATGGGTCGTGTGGTGGATTATATACATAGACGTGTCTAAATGATGTGTAAATGATTATCTATGCTTAAATATGTCAAATATAGATTAAGGATGCATGCTTATGTGTTATGATGTGTTAGAATGCGTTAAACACGACAAACTGGAAAACGGGTTAAAAAGGAGTCCTGGTTCGACCACTTCGAGTGGTCGAAGGAGAACAATTGCCTGGTTCGACCCTTTGTAAATGGGCGAACCTGAGAAGTGGAATTGAAAGAATTCCCTTCGACCAGGACAGGGCTCATTCGACCCTGTGGAAGGGTCGAAGGAGGCCACCTTCGACCATTGAAACGGGGCGAAGGAGGATTTATACAATATTGTATTTATATAGGGTAAGCACAATATTCTAGCATAATCATTAACATTGATCAGCCGACGGTATACAATGATAGGTCTATTGGACTGACAATCCCACCCGGATACGTGCCTCCTACAAAGGTAGCGTGGGTGATTGTTATCGCATAACATAATCGAGTGAACCATGAGCGTATGGGATGTACCACAATATAACAGTCACAAGGGTTGATTATGCACTCGATTTACTTCTAGTATGTTTTCACATATGGACTAGACTTGCCATGACACTTGAATTGTACAAGTTTTATTCGATTATCAAAACCTATGTAATTCTCACCAACTTTTGTTGACCCAAAAATATTTTCAAAATTAACATGTTTCAGGTAACAATGAAGCTGAGGCTTGAGTATGCATGAGGAATTATCATGAAGTTTTTGTTTGAAGTTATTTGAAGTTGTTGCATTACTTGATATCATGTATTTGAATTTCTAGACATTATTTCATTTGAATATTTATGTTATGAATAAATTATTTAAAATTCAATTTATACCATGTGCTACTGAAACAATCATCAATACGTGACATCCCGATGTTTCCGCCATCGGTTGGGGTGTTACTAACAAGACTTTAATATTGTATTAAAGTGTAATCAAATGGATTTAAGGGGTCAAACATGAAACTTCCCTTTCACTAATGGTATGACATGAAACAACAAGGCATTAACACACTAGTTTGTGGACTGGTTTGACTGACCCTCAAGCGCATCGAGCTACCAGTCGCTGACCAGGATGCTGCCTAGTATTGCGCGCATGTAGGCCACGCGACTCGCCATGTGTAACACCCCAACCGATGGCGGAAACATCGGGATATAACGTATTGATGATTGTTCAGTAGCTCATGGTGAATAATAAATTTCATTAAATGATTTAAATAAATTACATACAATTGTTCTACAAGAATTCGTACATCAAATTGAATAACACTATGCACACATCTTCAAGCATTAATTCGAGTCTTCAAACAAGTAGAACCTGAAACATGTTAAGTTGAAAATATTTTGGGTCAACAAAAGTTGGTGAGAATTATAGGTTTTGATAATCGATTAAAATTGTTGTGCAATTCATGTGTCATGGCAAATCTAGTCCATATGTGAAAACATACTAGAAGTAAATCAAGTGCATAATCAACCCTTGTGACTGTTGTATTGTGGTACATCCCATACGCTCATGGTTCACTCGTTTATATTGCAGTAACAAACACCCACGCTACCTTGGTAGGAGGCACGTATCCGGGTGGGATTGTCAGTCCAATAGATCTATCAATGTATACCGTCGGCTGATCAATGTTAATGATTATGCTAGAATTGTGCTTACCCTAGTCATGTTCAAGACATAATGCAACATAGAAAAACACATAGACACATTGATGATCGAATTGCATAAATGATGTTGTAACATGTTTCACCCCAAAAATGGTGATAAATAGAAAATGGGCTATGTAAAACTCACCTTAGCAAAATGTTATATCTGTTGAAAAATTGAATAGTGGTGTTGCCCAAATATGCCAAGTATCACCCTATAATAAGGTAATAAATATGTCTAAGTCTATCTAGTCTACAAATGTATATGTTCTAGGGCTTCGAATTGGGGATCAATGCTCGTTTGATTAATATTAAAAACGTTGGATAATTGAGGGAATTTTTGTAAATAAATGAACAAAAATATTTTTATAAAATTTGAATTTAAGATGGTCACAATAACGAGTTTAAAGTATAAAAATAATTTTTATAAAATTATTTTCTTTAAAATAGAATATTAAATCTATTTATAACAAATTGTCAAAATTTAATTATAATATTTAAAAATACTAAAATTAAAGAATTACTAGTTTAAAAATTATATTTCTGTTCCAAATAATCAGAAATAATTTGTCTAAAATTTTGGTGCAAAAATATTGAAAAATGAATTTATTATGATTTATTTATGATTAAAACTAACAAAAATTGATTAAAAATAATAAATAAACGGTTTTTCTGAAATAAAAATTATTTCTGAAATGTTTATTGCTATACAAGTTTAGAATAATTTTTGTGGGATTTAATAAGATCGTTTATATATTTTTATTAAATTTTACAATTATAAATGAATAAACTTGTAATATTTATAATATATATTAAATAAATTATTTTTGAAAAACTAAAAATTGTACAATGAACCTTACCATTAGAAGATCATACAGTAATTTTTGTAGGATTTATAAGCCACTTTTGGTATTTAAAAACTATTTTAAAAGATTTAAGATATCAAGTATATATATAAAAAGGGTAAAAAAAAATTTTGTTGGTTATGGGAGTCGAACCCGGGCCTCTGGCCGGTTCGGGTTTTTATCACAAGCGTGGCCACCAACTGAGCCACACCCTGAGAACGTTAAATCTTGGATTATATTAATTATATAATATAATAAAATTCTGTTTTATATGTAATTAAAATGAAAAGAATGATGGTGCTCAAAGTGGGATTCGAACCCGGGCCGTCCGGCCGGTTCTTGTTTTTTTTTTTTTTTATAAAAAGAGGCCAACCAACTGATACCAATCTGTAACACCCCAACCGATGGCGGAAACATTGGGATGTCACGTATTGATGATTGTTCAGTAGCTCATGGTGAATAATAAATTTCATTAAAAGATTTAAATAAATTACATACAATTGTTCTACAAGAATTCGTACATCAAATTGAATAACACTATGCACACATCTTCAAGCATTAATTCGAGTCTTCAAACAAGTAGAACCTGAAACATGTTAAGTTGAAAATATTTTGGGTCAACAAAAGTTGGTGAGAATTACATAGGTTTTGATAATCGATTAAAATTGTTGTGCAATTCATGTGTCATGGCAAATCTAGTCCATATGTGAAAACATACTAGAAGTAAATCGAGTGTATAATCAACCCTTGTGACTGTTGTATTGTGGTACATCCCATACGCTCATGGTTCACTCGTTTATATTGCAGTAACAAACACCCACGCAACCTTGGTAGGAGGCACATATCCTGGTGGGATTGTCAGTCCAATAGATCTATCAATGTATACCGTCGGCTGATCAATGTTAATGATTATGCTAGAATTGTGCTTACCCTAGTCATGTTCAAGACATAATGCAACATAGAAAAACACATAGACACATTGATGATCGAATTGCATAAATGATGTTGTAACATGTTTCACCCCAAAAATGGTGATAAATAGAAAAGGGGCTATGTAAAACTCACCTTAGCAAAATGTTATATCTGTTGAAAAATTGAATAGTGGTGTTGCCCAAATATGCCAAGTATCACCCTATAATAAGGTAATAAATATGTCTAAGTCTATCTAGTCTACAAATGTATATGTTCTAGGGCTTCAAATTGGGGATCAATGCTCGTTTGATTAATATTAAAAACGTTGGATAATTGAGGGAATTTTTGTAAATAAATGAACAAAAATCTTTTTATAAAATTTGAATTTAAGATGGTCACAATAAAGAGTTTAAAGTATAAAAATAATTTTTATAAAATTATTTTCTTTAAAATAGAATATTAAATCTATTTATAACAATATGTCAAAATTTAATTTTAATATTTAAAAATACTAAAATTAAAGAATTACTAGTTTAAATATTATATTTCTGTTCCAAATAATCAGAAATAATTTGTATAAAATTTTGGTGCAAAAATATTGAAAAATGAATTTATTATGATTTATTTATGATTAAAACTAACAAAAATTGATTAAAAATATTAAATAAACGGTTTTTCTGAAGTAAAAATTATTTCTGAAATGTTTATTGCTATACAAGTTTAGAATAATTTTTGTGGGATTTAATAAGATCGTTTATATATTTTTATTAAATTTTACAATTATAAATGAATAAACTTGTAATATTTATAATATATATTAAATAAATTATTTTTGAAAAACTAAAAATTGTACAATGAACCTTACCATTAGAAGATCATACAATAATTTTTGTAGGATTTATAAGCCACTTTTAGTATTTAAAAACTATTTTAAAAGATTTAAGATATCAAGTATATATATAAAAAGGGTAAAAAAAATGTTTGTTGGTTATGGGAGTCGAACCCGGGCCTCTGGCCGGTTCGGGTTTTTATCACAAGCGTGGCCACCAACTGAGCCACACCCTGAGAACGTTAAATCTTGGATTATATTAATTATATAATATAATAAAATTCTGTTTTATATGTAATTAAAATGAAAAGAATGATGGTGCTCAAAGTGGGATTCGAACCCGGGCCGTCCGGCCGGTTCTTGTTTTTTTTTTTATAAAAAGAGGCCAACCAACTGATCTGTTGATCAGTTGGTGTTGGAGATTGTTTTGAAAAAAATAAATACACATGGCAGCAGATTCATCATCCCCAATTCGTGTATAACAAACCCTAGTCACATCAATAGTTCAATTCATGAATCAATAACCCCTAGATTCATAGGGTTATTGATCACATGATGCCGGAGATTGAAAATATGCAAAGAATTGTAACTTACAATCTATAACTGATGATGATTGTTTGGTCAAACAAAAGGTCAAACGCGAAGGAGATGAAGTTTATAGGAAGGTTTTAGGGGAAATTGAGGGTAAGGGTTTTGTTAGTTGCGAGTCTAGACTGAGAAATCGAGTTTAATTTATAATGCCGCTGTATAATTGGAAGTATCATAATTCGTGGACCCGAAATGGTCAAACACGTCATTAAACCTTGATGTGTGCAGAATCTGCGTATAATTGAGTCAACTAGGAGTTGATTGCGGCCGAGATTACTATGTTGGTCAACTGGGGATAAATTGGTTACCAAAAATGGGGTCTTTAATCGATGAAGGTGGACCGGGTTGTTGACTAAGTCGCGGGTCGGGTCTGGATGGATGTACGGGTAAGGGAGAAGGGGGAATAGAGGTGGGCCGGTTAACATTTTGGGTTTTGGGCTGTCTGGGTGGGCCGCCGTAGGGTAAGTATCACAAATCTGTTTCTTTGTTCTTCATTTTTGTCATTATTATTATTATTATTATTATTATTATATATATATATATATTTATATAAGTTGGGTGGTAGAAAAATAAAAACTTAGGTATATATATAAAATTAATGATTAGGTAGGGGCTTTTACGTATAAAAATTTGGGGGAAATTTTGCGATGTTACACCATGTCATCCGCGGATGACCACTCGCGCGCCACTTATTTACGGTTTACGTCAACCTTCCGCCATGTACCAGACCACGTGCACGAGGTCAAAAATACAAAGGCGGCTCTCAAGCGGCTCGCATCGATGCGAGTGTGCGAAGTGCAAAGTGCGCCAACAAAGTGCCACATTGCGCCCATCGCCCACGCCACACGCGCGCATGTGCGAGTGCGAGTTAAGGGTGCTTCGCACCCTTTTAGGGTCTCACTAGTGTTTGGCTCAAGCTAAACAATATACAAGGAGTGCTCCTTCTAATAAACCACTTCACGTTTTGTCATCCCACCAATGTGGGACAAAACTTAATCCATTTTCTCATCTTTGGTTGTTCCAACCTACAACTTTCAAGCTTCGATATCTCATTCATCTTAGCTCTATTTTGGACGTGGTTTGGTTCGTTGTGATGCTCTCACAATATAGTACACAAACCCGAAAATAATTATTTATATATCACATATATAAATACATTTATTTGAGTCCAAAATTAGTGAAAAAATCATTTTCACTACCATTTTTTATGGCAATCAAACCCGAACCCAACGGGAAAACCCGATACCTGACACATTTGGGACGGGTTTGGGGTCGGGTAAACGGGTATGGGTCCGGGTATGGGATTTGTTTTAAAAATTTGGGATGGGTATGGGATTTAATGTTAAACCCATTTACCCGTCCCGATTACCCGATTTTATATGTCCGTTTACCCGGTTAAGAGTGCATATTATATATATATCTATTCTATCTATATAATAATTGAATACACTCGGGTCGAATGGAGGTTTTAGAGAGGGTTCTCATGGATCCAACCACAATATGGAGCTCCGAATTGAAGTCCATATAAACCATTTTCAGAATTTTTTTTCATTCTCCACAAATCATTCTTCATTTCTCCATAACAAACCTTTCTATCCTCCTCCTTCATCTTTCATACTTTCTTGATTCTTCACAACTGATTCAAGGTAATCATCGATCCCTATTCTTCTAATATTGCTTAATATTATTGTGTTTTACTTATTTTTGTTAACAAACTCGATGCTTTACTATTAATCATCTTGATGAAACCTATGTATACAATTTTTCAGTTGATATTTTTGTTAACAAACTCGATGCTTTACTGTTAATCTTATGAATAAATTACTCTTATCATTTGTTTAATCAAATGGTTTAACTTAATCGGTTTTTTTTTTAATCTTTGACTATTTAATCAAATTCTGCAATGAAGATTTAATCGGTTTTTTAATTTTTGTTTACAAAAATTAGTTTGACTATTTAATCGTTTTCTTATAAAATACGATCCATATGAAGATTTAATCGGGTTTTTTAATCTTTGACTATTTAATCGTGTTGGGTCTGCTGACCTGGAGAAGAACAGATGATTAGAAAGCCAAAACATGCTATCAGTTTGATCCTTGAATAAACAGTCTTTACAACTTACTTCTCCCAAAAGACTGCTGACCCTAACTACTGTTCTATCCAAACAACTGCTCAACAACTGCTGATACAAAGAACTGCTGAGTAAACAACTGATGAAGAACAACTGCTGACCAAAGGTCTGATGAAGAACAACTACTGATACAAGTACTGAAGACCAAAGCACTGCTGGAACCAACAGCACTTAGGCTCCAGCAGTGGATACAAGACCATCAGAGTTTATCTACAACAGCTGTTTAATATCAGTGCTTTCAATGTAACAGTGGTTTGTAATAGGCAGATGTTTATGTTTGTTATTCAGTTAGAGGTCACTGTCTTAGGTGACGTCAGTCTAGGTCATCAGTGCTTTGAGTCTGTCTATAAATAGAACAGTGCTTGTACTGTTCTATTGCATCACACACACAAACATTCTCTCAGACAAACACTGTGTGATCAGGCTGAGGGGGAGTAATTGTACGATTGTAATCTTTTAGATAAATGAAAGCTTTCGATCTGAAAACATTTACTCTCTTGTTTTGGTTAACAGTTTATTATCCCGCTGCACTTTCATTCTATTCTCATTTCATTATTACCATATTTAGTTAAACAATCAAAACAAACAAACTCAGA
Organism: Ambrosia trifida; assembly: GCA_028751855.1. Classification (NCBI taxonomy): domain Eukaryota; kingdom Viridiplantae; phylum Streptophyta; class Magnoliopsida; order Asterales; family Asteraceae; genus Ambrosia; species Ambrosia trifida. Next base: position 96,899,601 of record CM054127.1, read on the forward strand.
TCCTAACAATTGGTATCAGAGCTTGGTTAATTAAATTCGATCTAACAAATCAATTTAATAATCAGCTCACAATTATTGATATCGTTTGTCTGTTAGATTGAAAACAGAGTAATAGTTTAATTTCGTTTCAACCGTTTTTAAACAGACTTTGTTTTTTGAAAAATCAGAGAATGGCTTCTATCAATCACGATCCACATAACACTGGCACGAACAACAAGCCACCGATGCTTGTCAGATCTGAAAACAATATCTGGCAACGTCGGATGAGCCATGTTCTAGCTCAACAAAACACTGGGTGTTGGAAGTTGGTTATCTTCGGACCACATGTTCCGACTGTGCCGAGTACTGAAGATCCCAAAGTGTTTGAGCCAAAGAAACTTGAAAACTACTCCGACCAGGATTTTCAGAAAATTGAGCTAGATGCTAAGGCCTTCAGTATTGTGGCCATGGCTCTACCCAATGATATATATGCTGGGTTGTTACACTGTAACAGTGCAAAGAAGTTGTGGGATGCACTGAAAGAACAGTTTGGTGGGACTGGGGAGGTTATTGAAAACAATCGTGAAATACTTAACCAACAATATGAAACATTCAGTCATGTCAAAGGAGAGTCATTAACTCAACAGTTTGAGAGATTTAATTGCTTAATTAGTGAACTAAAATTGGTTGGTCTAACTTACCCTCATTCAACCTTGAACCATAGGTTTTTAGGATCATTACCAGACAAATGGGACACTATTGCTATTGTGATGAGAAACTCAATAGGATTTAAAGACCTATAACTGACCCAGCTTCATGGTAAGCTCTTGACCTATGAGAGAGAGCTTAACCAGAAAAAGAAGCTCCAGGACTCTGGAAAAGTGTCTGATGACTATGTGTTTGGGAATACAGCACTTTTGGGTCATGATGAGGTGCCTGGAAACACAAAGGATCAGAGTTATGATCATTTCATTGACATAACTTAAGGTTTTAACTCAGGTTTTAACTCTGATTCTTATTCACCAAACTATGCTTTCACAGCAAGTGGTGGTGATATCCAGGCATCTGACAATATATCCTTTGAGTATGATGACCTGAAATACTTTGACCCTGATGATTTAGAAGAAATGGACATTATGCACCAATTGGCCCTTCTCAGTGTAAGAACTAATAATTTTTACAAGAAAACTGGGAGAAGGTTTCCAGGGTTGACTGGCAGATCTAAGGTTGGGTTGGATAAATCAAAGATCAAGTGTTACAAATGTCATAGGTTTGGTCATTTTGCTAGGGAATGTAGGGGTCAACATGGTGCACCTATAATAACCTATCTAAATCAAAGACCACAGACCAACACTTATCAAAATTCCTATAATGCCCCTGGACCAAATGTGCAAAACACTGCTCATTTTGCACGGTCCTCAAACACTGTTCCTGTCCAGTATGTCCAAACCACTGTTCCTCAGATCCACTATGTGCAAACACCTGTTGCCCAAGCACCTGTGCAAACGACTGTTGCTCCATCCTCTGCTCCTGCAGAGACCAGTCAACAGAGCTTCTTTACACAAGGCTTTGTTGATTGGAGCAGTCTACCTGATGAGCTAACAGATGAGAATTTTGCACTAGTTGCCAAAGCTGAAAATGAACCAGAAAATTTTTGTTTCATGGCCATGGTGGATGAGATTAAATCTGAGGAGGTGGTAACTGAATCTGATGTTGTGACTGATGATGTTGTTAGTGAAGTTGTTACAGGTGAAAAACCTGAAGAAGAGGTTGTGAATCTCACAGATCCCTGGGGTGCATCTGATGACTGTGAGTGCAAGTGTGATTGTGCATTGATGGCTGCTGCTAAGGTATCTCCTCAAATTCTTAAAGAGTTGTGTTCTGACAAATGTGTAATAGCATTTGCTAACATCAAAGAGGTGAATGAAAACCTTAGAAAGAAAATTTTGGATGATGAAGTTAAATTTGAAAAACTCACAAAATATTTGAAAACAAGTTTAACTGCAAAAGAGTCTGAAATTAGCAGCTTAAAACATGAAGCAACCATAACCAAAGACCAGCTCCAAACTATGATAGCAAAATATCAAAGTTGCAAAAGTGAGCTAAAGTCCACCCAAGTTGAATGTGAGAAATGGGTGGAATCATGTAGAGGTTTTGAAATGTTACTCAACAAACAAACTAAAAGTCATGTGAAGTTTGGCTTTGTTTTTGAAACCACTGCTCCAGCTTTTGAAAACACTGACAAAAAGAGTCAAAAGTCTGTTGAGGTAATACCAACAAACCTGCAGGGTCAAGAGATTAAAATCACTGAACCAAATGGTAAGAAAATTGTTCTTGAAAAACCAGAAGGTTCCTCATCTTTTGCTGAACTTGAAAAGTATGAATTTAAACCTACTTGGTCTGATGAGTGTGATACTCTTGAGAATTTCAAACCTGTTGATTTTAAAACACCTGAGGGAAAGACAGCTCCTCAGGCAAAGGTCATTCCATTGGCTAAAGTCATTCCCCTGAAAAATCTTCCAACAGATGCTCAAACATCTGCTGAAAAGGGGAAGAAGAAAGAAAAGACTGTCAACTTGTTCTGTGATTTCTGTGAAAAGAAGAACCATGTCACCAAAAACTGTTTTCTTCTAAAAGCATATGATATTAACAAAGGAACAAGTGAATGTGATTCCAAAGCCACATGCTCAATATGTGGGAAAAAGAATCACAAGACCAAAGAGTGCTTGTATCTCAAAAATTTTGATGTTAAAATACAAGAATACAAAGCTAAAACTCTTGCAAACCCTGTGGTTAGTACTTCAAAAGGAAAGCCCAAACAGACCTTCACCCCTGTCCAAACATCTGTTACAAAAAGGCTTGAAACATCTGCTTCCAGAGATGTCCAAGTAACAGATGCTCCACCCACAAGCAAATACCCAAGAGGTTATGGTCAACCTCCATGTCACAGTCTGCCACATGTTTATGAGGAGCCAAAAAGACCCTCTAAACCAAGAGTGAACAGAAATCCATATGGGTATTATCATCTGTCAGGAAGTGATCAAACAACTGCTGCCCCAAGTGTTGACATCCAAGCACTGGCAAATGGTCAGCAGCAGTTGTTGACCTTAATTCAGAAATTGGTCCAAACCACTGATCACCTTCCAAAGCTTGAGTCTGAAAGGTCTGAGGACCCATCCAAAGCCAACTTGGCTTTGGACACTCACCAAAATAATCATTTACTGATGTGCAGGGAGCTTCTGCTTGTTTAGATAGTCTTTGGTATGTAGATAGTGGAGGCTCCAGGCACATGACAGGATGTAGAGCCCTTCTTCTGGACTTCTTGGCTCATGGAGGGGGTGATATATCCTTTGGTAATTATTCTAAAGGTAAGGTGTTGGGTTCAGGGACTGTACAGGCTGGAAAACTCAAGTTTGAAAATGTCAATCTTATTGATAATCTCAAGTTTAATCTTCTGAGTGTTTCACAAATGAGTGACAAAGGTTATGGCTCATTTTTCACAAAGAAAACTTGTAAGATTATAGGGCCAGAAGTGGTGAAAAAGGTTGATACCATTATTGCTGAGAGCAAAGCACAACTTGTTGCTCATAGAAGTGGCAATGTGTATGTTGTTGATATGTTAAAGGACAATCCTATGGCAAATGTCTGTCTGTTTTCTGCTGCCTCCACTAAGGAGACAGAATTGTGGCATAGGAGATTGGGTCACACCAACCTTAATACTATCAACACACTCTCCAAACAAAGCCTTGTCAGAGGCTTACCATCAAAAGAATTTAAATGTGATGAGCATTGTATTTCTTGCTTAAAAGGGAAACAACATAAAAGCTCTTACAAATCCATTGATGAGTCCAAAACTAGTCAGTGTCTACAACTGTTGCACATGGACTTGTTTGGCCCTGTTAAAATCATGAGTCTAAGAAGAAAGAGATTTTGTCTTGTCATAGTTGATGATATTTCTAGGTTTACATGGACTTACTTTTTACATTCTAAGGATGAGACTGCAGGTATATTGAAGGACTTTGTCACCAAAGTTGAAAAGCAATATGACTTGCCAGTAAAAGTCTTCAGGAGTGACAATGGAACAGAGTTTAAAAATAAGGAGTTGGATGACTTCTGTGTGTCAAAAGGGATTGTGAGGCAGTTCAGCATCCCAAGAACACCAGAACAAAATGGGGTGGTTGAGAGGAAAAATAGAACTCTTATTGAAGCTGCAAGAACCATGCTAGCAGATTCTGGTTTGCCACTGTCCTTTTGAGCAGAAGCTGTAAACACTGCTTGCTATGTTCAAAACAGAGTTTTGATCAACCCCAGACATCAAAAAACTGCTTATGAAATTTTGTTCAAAATCAAACCATTAATCTCATTTTTCAAAATCTTTGGTTGCCCATGTTTCATTTTAAATCTCAAAGATTCCATTTCAAAATTTGCAGCCAAAGTAGACTGTGGTTATTTTCTGGGATATTCTTCTACTGCTAAGGCCTACAAAGTGTTTAACACAAGGACTAAGACAATAGAAGAAACTCTGAATATAAAGTTCAATGAACTTTCATCTCTAAAAATCCCTGCAAACCCTGCTGAACTATTTGATTTTGATAAATTCAAATTTGAAGATATCACTGTTAAAGCTAACAATGCAGGTATTCCACAGTCTCCACAACAAGATTACAGAACAGATGTTGTGATCCCCAGTCACTACAAAGTCTATTCTGCCTCAGAGGAAGCATCTGTTCAAAACAATTGTCAAAACTCTGCCACAGCTGTGTCAACCACTGTTGGCCAGTCTTATCCTCAAACCACTGTTTCACCCCTCACAACCACTGACCTATCATCTGTTGACAAAAGTCAATCATCTGTTGACAAAAGTCAGTCAAGTTTCACACCACTTGGACCCATTCCTCCATTACCATTTCAAACATCTGATGGCACTACAGAAGTACCAACAGATGTTACACCAACAGAGTCACCAAACCTCTGTCCATCACCTCAAAATGCCATTGTTCCATATCAAGGAGATCTTATTTACTTAAGAGCTCATCCACCAGACCAGATCATTGGCAACATCAGAGAGGGTGTGCTCACAAGAAGCCAATCCTCAAATATCTGTCTTTTTGCAGGTTTCTTATCCTTCTCACAACCTGTCAAGTACCAAGAGGCACTGAAAGACAACAGTTGGGTAGAAGCCATGCAGGAAGAACTCCTTCAATTCAAAATACAACAAGTATGGGAGCTTGTACCACTTCCTAAGGATGTTTGTCCTATAGGAACAAAGTGGGTCTTCAAAAACAAGACTGATGAAAGGGGTATTGTTGTCAAAAATAAAGCCAGGCTTGTGGTTCAAGGCTTCAGACAAGAAGAAGGAATAGATTATGATGAGACTTTTGCTCCTGTAGCAAGACTAGAAGCCATCAGACTCTTTTTAGCCTTTGCTGTCAACCACAACATAAAGGTGTATCAGATGGACATCAAATGTGCTTTCCTTTATGGCAAAATTCAGGAGGAGGTCTATGTATGTCAGTCACCTGGTTTTGAAGACACATTCCATCCTGACTATGTCTACAAGCTCAACAAAGCTTTGTATGGACTTAAACAAGTACCAAGGGCCTGGTATGAAACTCTCTCCACATTTCTCTTATCCATTGGCTTCACAAGAGGTAAAATTGACAAAACCTTATCTCTTAAATGGAAAGGGAAAGACTTAATGATTGTTCAAATATATGTGGATGACATCATTTTTGGATCCACATGTAACCAAATGTGTGAAGAGTTCAGAAAACTCATGACAGCAGAGTTTGAGATGAGTGCCATGGGTGAGCTTCAGTGTTTCCTTGGTCTTCAAGTGAAACAACTGCAAAATGGCACATTCATTCACCAAAACAAATATGTAAAGAACTTATTAACCAGATTTGAGATGAATGATTGTAAGCCATGTAGCACACCCATGAGTACAGTCAAGCTGCTCACTATTGATGACAAGGATGAACTGGTTGATCAAACACATTATAGATGTATGATTGGGTCTTTATTGTACCTAACTGCATCTAGGCCAGACATTATGTTTGCTACCTGTGTCTGTGCCAGATCCCAGGCTTCACCCAGAAAGTCAAACCTTATTGCAGTGAAAAGGATATTCAGATACCTCAAAGGTGCTCCCACACTTGGTATCTGGTATCCTGCTAATGGAAACATTGAGCTTTCAGGTTATTCAGATAGTGACTTTGCTGGCTGTCACACCACAAGAAAATCTACTTCAGGAGGGTGCCAATTTCTAGGGAATGCCTTAGTTTCATGGCAAAGCAAAAAGCAGGCAGCTGTTTCAACTTCAACAGCTGAAGCTGAATATATTGCTGCTGCAAGCTGTACAGCCCAACTCATGTGGCTTCAAAATCAACTACTGGATTTTGGGATAACTGCACTTAGGACTCCACTCATGTTGGACAGCCAAGCTGCTGAAAATATCATCAAGAATCCAGTCTCTCATTCCACTACCAAACACATTGACATAAGACATCATTTTGTCAGAGACAGCTATGAAAAAGGTTTGATTTCCTTACACCATGTTCCAACAGAGGATCAGTTGGCAGATGTGTTAACAAAAGCTTTAGACACATCTACCTTCACAAACCTAATTTCCAGAATTGGTATGTTAAACATGGATTAAACAAATAAATTTTCAATAAATCTTAATAAAATGTTTCAGCAAATCAAATTTTTAAATAGCTGTTTGGTTGAAAAATCTGTTTATAACATCTGATCAGATAAAACAACCACTGTTTCATTCATATCCACTGTTGGTTGAAAAGTCTGTTTCAAAACATCTGATCAGATAAAACAACTGTTAGTTGAAAAATCTGTTTCAGAACATCTGTTCAGATAAAACAACTGTCTCCTTATATATATATACTATATTTAAAAAAAAACAAAAAACAGCTGTTTGTATCAGCTGTTTGCCAAAACAGCTGTTTGTATCAGTTGTTTGCCAAAAACAGCTGTTCTCCACCAGATGTTTCATCCATCAGATGATTTCCACGTCTGCTAATATAAGCAGAGGTTTGGCCACATCAGCGGTTTCATTGAGCCTATAAAAACCCTGTTTTACCACAACAGACGTTACACTGTCTCATTGTATTCAAAATACTGAAAACCGCCTTCTTCATTCTCAAACCCTCCATCAATTTTCAATCATCTTCACCTTCGAAATCCATTACAATGGATCTTCAAGCCAAAGCTACACACAATTGTCTCCCTTATCTGATTAAAACAGATGACAACACTCCATTTCATTCCACCATCGACATTTTCCTTAACTCCAAATACTTACCCATCCTAACCGCTAATGCCCCCATTTATCTTGATACACTCCAAGAATTTTGGTTGAATGCTGAGTTTCTACTCCAAGACAAAAAGCCTACTTCCATTATTTCCAAAATTGGAGAATCCAGTATCGTCATTACCCCTGAAACCATATCCACAACCTTCACACTGAATGACCTGGCAGGTAAGGATTCCTTTACTAAAACAAAGCTTCACACTGAGTTCCAAGAAAGAGGGTATGATGGTCAGATGACTGGATCAACTCTTTTCATAAAGTTTTTCCCTCCAGTCATGAAATTTTTCTTCCATACTCTTCTTCTTTGTGTCTCTGCTAAGTCCACATCCTTTAATGAAATCTCATTAAGGATGCAATATCTGGGATATGCCATGTTGTCAAACTCTGACTTCAATCTTTCCCAGGGATTGTTCATGGACTTGGTATCAAATGTGAAAGCAGTCAAGTCTGGGTCAAACAATGCTTTTCTTATTTACCCAAGAATTCTTAGTGTAATCCTACAAAAAGTTTTACCTGAAAAAGTTTTCAAAAAGGGTGATGCTATGCAAATGAAAAGTTTAACTGATGAAACTTTCACACGAATGCTGGGTGGAAGTACCCAAGAAAAAGTGTCTAAAGTGTCAAAAGTTTCTAAAACACAAACAAAGAGGACAAAGACTGTTGTCAAAACCTCTGTTGTTGAGCCCACTGCTCCTGGTGATCATGGCACTACATCCAGTGCTGTGAAACCCACACCAGCCACTTCCAAAAAGAAACATCCATCCACAAAAACCACCACTCAACCACAAATGAGGCTTCTGGATGTTGAGGTACCAGAAGAAACCTCTGTTGCACAACAAAAGCAACCTGAAACCACTGTTGTTACTTCCTCTCAACAGTTGGACATACCTCCACCTGACCAAACTCCTCATGAATCCTCTCAAAAGGATCATGTTGTAAGCCAAGGGGACACACATCATGATACATTTAAGTCACTTGACCAAATGTTCACAAGCCCCTCTCCCAGGGCTAATTCTCTTGTTACTCCTCCACCCTCACCATCACATCATGTCCCACAAACAATGCAACCTCTGTTTGAAGCAATTGAAAAATCTCAGGAAGATCCCAGTTCCTCTCTTCCACCTGTCACTGAGAGTATACTCCAACAAGTGACTGGTCCTGAGAATATACAATCTGCTATCCCACAAACAGAAGAGGAGGTTACACCACCTGAGTTCAATGAAACTCTAGGTGAGTTTTCAAGTGGAGCAGCCACTACTGATGTAGAGACCACTGTCTCACATCAGGACAGTGATTACATAGCTAAGACTCCCTTGAAGGCAACAACTGTTGAAGCCACTATAGTGTCTCCAAAAACAGTTGGAAGTCCCCAGTACCAAGAAAAAGGGGCATCTGATTCACCTATTAGGACTGAATCAGGTAGAACTACCACTGGTAGGGACTCAGATGATCCTATTAACTTAGGAGATGGGTCAAAATACCAAGAATTGACGGACAGAGTTTCTGTAATTGAAACCTCTGTAGCTGACATCAAATCTGATGTCAAGCTTATACTGAGCTCAATTGCAGACCTTTCCAAGAGTCAACCATCAACAGCTGATATAGCCAGTGAGTTATGGAAATCAGTTTCCCCCATCATCATAGCTCACAGAAAACTGGCTGATCAGACACATGAAACTTACATGGCTGAGATCAGGAATATGGTAGATGCAAGGTACAAAGATACCCATGCTGACATCAAAGCCATCAAGGACCACCTGCTGAAGACTACTGGCTCTGCCCCTACCACCATCCTCAGGGATGAAAATGATGATGCTTTCACGGCTGATGATGCCAAAAAGGGGGAGAGTGGCAGAGATAGGCTACCAAAACTAGATCCTTTTGGTTGTCCTCCTTCTCAAAAAGGCCAAGCCAAGTCTGCCAAGAAACCAGAGTCTACCAAATCAGCTCCACAACAATCAGCTCCACAACAACAACAACAACAACAAGCAACACCAACAGCACCACCACAACAAACCACTGAGAAGAATAAAGCAGTAGATGATTCTGCAAATATAGAAGCTGAAAAGGCTGCTCAAGAAAAACAGAAAAGAGCTGACACCTTGGAAGTTAAAGCAGAAGCATTAATTGAACTCAAGAAGAAACAACAAAGGGAAACTGAAGATGTGGGATCCTCTAAAAGGATGAAAAGGCCTGCTAAGCATGTCAGAAAACCACCATCTAAGTTGAACACCTCTGTTGATAAAACCACTACTACTGAATCCACTACCACCCAAAACACTGAAACTACCCAAAACACTGCTACCCAAACCACTGCACCCAAACCAACAAACATACCCAAGCCAACAAACACACCTGAACATACAAAACATACATCACCAGCTAAATCCCAAACATCTGCTGGACCTACTAAAAGGCCAACAGATGTTAATCCAACCACTGCTACCAAATCACCATCACCTAAAATCATGTACACAAGGAAGAGAAAATCAACCTTTGTTGTACATGATGAAAACATACACACATCACCAAACACCACCTCAACTGCCCAATCCACTCCTCCTATCACAGCTATTCCAATCACATCATTCTCACCACACACATCCAAGTTCAGATCCCATAGACCACCACCAACCATTACACCATTGGTTGTTCAGTATCCCCTTGAACTTGATCTACTCAAGGGGGAAATACAATCCTTCTACAATACTGAACAGCCATCAGAAAGATCCTTCCCATCTCTCCCAAACTTTCCTATTCCCCTCAACCTTGATAAATATCTGAAATACAAGGGTGAACAGGTGGATGCCATCATTAAGGAGAAGTGCAAAGGGAAGGATGACAGGACTGCTCAGGGCATCCATTCAGCAGAGCTTAGCAAACTCAGAAGGATTGAAGACTTTGCTAAGACCCTGAGCAATTCCATGTCCTCCATGCCTCTTAGTGTAGACTTGGAAAAGGAGGTAAGGGAATCTCTTCTTGAACAGATTATGGCAACCAAGCCTTACAAAGCAAACAAAAAGCAGTTCAATGGTTGAACTACTCATGCTTTGAGAGAAGAACTACTCAGAATTGAAGATGGCCAAAGACCCCAAGGCTAAAGTCTCTACTCCAAACTTTGACAAAGGCAGAGACCCAGTCAGAGCCTTGAAGTTCAAAAGGATGAGGCAAGAGATTGTAGCTGCCAACTATGGGGAGATGAGGTCAGTTTCCAGATGGTCTGAGTTAAGGTTGGTCGAAACTTACAAAAGTCTGGAAGAAAATAGGAAGAAAGATCCCAGCCTGCCAAGGAAACCAATTTACACTGATGAACCAATGATGAAGAGACCCCAACAGACCTTTAACTTGGACAGCTTACTTGAAACCTCTGATCTAACAACTGCTGCAAGAAGACAGTTTAAAAAGCAGAAGGAGATGTCAGAGGAAGATCAAAAGAAGTTTGCTGATACATTCATCAAAGAAGGGCTCTTCAATCAAATACACTATTTCTCTGATCCTACAACAGAGAAGCTCAGAGAACTCATTGGAAGACCTCCTTCACCCAACTCATCAATAATAAAAGTTCATCTCAGCAAATCCACTGACTCAAAAATTCTAAAGTGGAAAGTCAACAAAGACAACCACGAATTGACATTGCTCAGGTCAGATGAAAGGGTTCAGAAGATCAGCATGGATGATGCTTACAGCCTATGTGCAGAAGATCACCAAACATTGCTAAATCTGGACCTAGAAAGAGATGAAGAAGACTTATTTGCTCTGAACTTTGAATTACAATTCAAAGGTCAAATCAGAGAAAGTCTGATGAGGAATAAAGATCAATAAATAAAGCTGAGTTTTGGCATCATCTGTTCTAGGGGGAGATTGTTGGGTCTGCTGACCTGGAGAAGAACAGATGATTAGAAAGCCAAAACATGCTATCAGTTTGATCCTTGAATAAACAGTCTTTACAACTTACTTCTCCCAAAAGACTGCTGACCCTATCTACTGTTCTATCCAAACAACTGCTCAACAACTGCTGATACAAAGAACTCCTGAGTAAACAACTGATGAAGAACAACTGCTGACCAAAGGTCTGATGAAGAACAACTACTGATACAAGTACTGAAGACCAAAGCACTGCTGGAACCAACAGCACTTAGGCTCCAGCAGTGGATACAAGACCATCAGAGTTTATCTACAACAGCTGTTTAATATCAGTGCTTTCAATGTAATAGTGGTTTGTAATAGGCAGATGTTTATGTTTGTTATTCAGTTAGAGGTCACTGTCTTAGGTGACGTCAGCCTAGGTCATCAGTGCTTTGAGTCTGTCTATAAATAGAACAGTGCTTGTACTGTTCTATTGCATCACACACACAAACATTCTCTCAGACAAACACTGTGTGATCAGGCTGAGGGGGAGTAATTGTACGATTGTAATCTTTTAGATAAATGAAAGCTTTCGATCTGAAAACATTTACTCTCTTGTTTTGATTAACAGTTTATTATTCCGCTGCACTTTCATTCTATTCTCATTTCATTATTACCATATTTAGTTAAACAATCAAAACAAACAAACTCAGATCCTAACAAATCGAATTCTTCAATAATATTATTATCAATGATTAAACACTGATACATTTAGAATAAAGTTTTAATCGGCTTTTTTTATAAAATACGATCTAGATGATTTAGAATGAACATGGATAATTAACATTTAATCGTTTCAAGAAATTTATCAATTTGATGTATTCATTTGTGATTATTCTTTAGAAATACCAACTTTTTAAATCGGTATTGATAGATATACAGTGAATCGGATTTACCTTTAAACTGATTTAATCATTCTACGTTTTACTTATTTTAAAAATCAGGATCTCATCCGAACACACCAACGTTATTATGTCTTATCACAAAGGTTCTCAATTCTTCAAGGTTTTGCATGACCCTTCGTCAACCGTGTTGGTATGATTGTTATTTTTTTTTTTGTGTAAAAATGCCTATTTCATTTTATAAAATGGTTTTTTTATGTTTTTATACGTATCTTTCCAGACTGTGCCGAAGGCCATGAACAAATTTCTGTTATCTAAAATCATATGCAGTGACGTTACAGTTGCCACATACGAATTATGATTAGTCTTGATTGCAATTAATAAGATTTATTCATTTTTAATGTTATTTATTAAGATGTTTAATATTATTTATTGACATTAATAATAATTGACTGAATTTAATGTTATTTATTAAAAATTCTAATCTCATTTATTTATATTACTTTTTTTGAATTTATATTTAATAAGATTTAATCATTTTTAACATATTTTTAATATGTTAGAATTAATGTTATTTATTGACATTAATAATAATTAACTGAATTGAATGTATTTATTATGATTTTTTAATCTAATTTATTTATATTAATATTGCTACGAAATTATGTTTAATCTATCTTTATGAAAATTATGTTTAATATTATTTATATTACTATTTGTTCGAATTATTATTGGTCTTGCCTGCAATTAATAGGATTTATTCATTTTTAACGATATTTATTATGAGTTTTAATAACATTAATAATAATTGACCGAATTTAACGTTATATATTACGATTTTTAAGCTTATTTATTTATTATTGACCGAATTAACCGAACTAATTAAAGAATATATTATTAATACTAATACTAATATTATGATTTTTAATTTTAATCTTATTTATTTCTTATTGACCGAATTAAATTACGAATATATTACTAATAGTAAAACTAATATTATGATTTTTAAATTTAATGTCATTTATATCTTATTGACCGAATTAAAATTTTCGAATTACTCTTTTTACGAATATATTACTAATACTAATTGACATTAATAATAATTGACCAAATTGAATCTTATTTATTACGATTTTTTAATCACATTTATTTATAATAATATTACTACGAAATTTTGTTTAATATGTCTTTATGAATTATTATTGGTATTGCCTACAATTAATAGAATTTATTCATTTTTAATGTTATTTATTATGAGTTTTAATGACATTAATAATAATTGACCGAATTTAATATTATATATTACGATTTTTAAGATCATTTATTTATTATTGACTGGATTAAACTACGAATATATTATTAATACTAAAACTAATATTACGATTTTTAATTTTAATCCCTTTTATATATCTTATTGACCGAATTAAATTTTTCTATTACTATTTTTACGAATATATTACTAATACTAATTGACATTAATAATAATTGGCCGAATTGAATATTATTTATTATGATTTTTTAATCTTACTTATTTATATTAATATTACTATAAAATTATGTTTAATCTATCTTTTTGAATTATTATTGGTCTTGCATGCAATTAATAGGATTTATTCATTTTTAATGTTATTTATTATGAGTTTTAATGACATTAATAATAATTGACCGAATTTAATGTTATTTATTACGATTTTTAAAATCATTTATTTATTATTACTTTTTTCGAATTTATGTTTAATAAGATTTAATCATTTTTAATGTATTTTTAGTATGTTAGAATTAATGTTATTTATTGACATTAATAATAATTGACCGAATTGAATGTTATTTATTACGATTTTTTAATCTCATTTATTTATATTAATATTACTACAAAATTATGTTCAATTTATCTTTATGAAAGTGTATTTAATATTATTTATATTACTATTCGTTCAAATTATTATTTGTCTTGCCTGCAATTAATAGGATTTATTCATTTTTTGATGATATTTTATTATGAGTTTTAATGACATTAATAATAATTGACCGAATTTAATGTTATATATTACGATTTTTAAGCTCATTTATTTATTATTAACCGAATTGACCAAATTAATTTATGAATATAATACTAATACTAATACTAATACTAATATTACGATTTTAAATTTTAATCTCATTTATTTTTTATTGACCGAATTAAATTATGAATATATTACTAATACTAAAACTAATATGATGATTTTTAATTTTAATCCCATTTATATCTTATTGACTGAATTGAAATTTTGTATTGCTATTTTTATAAATATATTACTAGTTACTAATAATTACTAATACTAACTAATATTAATACTAATATTACGATTTTAGTTTTACTATTCGTAAAAATTCGTATTGTTGACCGAATATATTACTAATACTAATTGACATTAATAATAATTGATTGAAATGAATGTTATTTATTACGATTTTTTAATCTCATTTATTTATATTAATATTAATACGAAATTATGTTTAATTTATCTTTATGAATTATTATTGCTCTTGCCTGCAATTAATAGGATTTATTCATTTTTAATGTTATTTATTATGAGTTTTAATGATATTAATAATAATTGACCGAATTTAATGTTATATATTACGATTTTTAAGCTCATTTATTTATTATTGACCGAATTGATCGAATTAAATTACGAATATATTACTAATACTAAAACTAATATTACGATTTTTAATTTTAATCTCGTATATATCTTATTGACCGAATTAAAATTTTCTATTACTATTTTTACGAATATATTAATAATTACTAATACTAACTAATGGTAATACTAATATTACGTGCAGAAATTGTTTGTCAAGTCGTTAGGTTTGTTAGTTGCATATTCAACATTTATGTTTACAATATTCTTATTTTATATTTAGTTACACATTCTTAATTTTCTATACATAATGCTTTTGTAATGGTTACTGTGATTGGATGGCCTGATTTGCTTCAATTAGAAGATACTTCCATTGGCGAATATTGTGTCTTCAAATGGTGTTCAATCCAGCACAAAATGTTTGTTACTAAGGTTGCACCACAAGATGTCACTGATTTTGAAATTTAAATTATGATTTTGATGTTATTTATGAAGAGTTTTAATGTTATTTATGATGATTTGAATGTTATTGATTTGAATGATTGATTATGATTTGGTTGTTATTTCTTAAGATTTTTAATCTTATTTATTGATATTACTAATATTTCGAAATTCATTTTAATATTGTTGACCGACTTTAACTTTGATATTATAACTTTCTTTTAATCAATTGTCATGAAACAATATTCTTTTAAACATATACGACTTTCTTTCAAACATTTATTTAAATCTATTTAACAGTTTAAAATTTAAATATAATATAAAGATAACAATGTACATTTATTTTCCTACACTTTTATTATTTTTTTAATAATAAATATATTTAACAGTTTCCTAAAATATATAATGTATTCAAAATAATGTTCAATGCTATTACTAATATTACAACCTTAATTTTAATATTGTTAACCGAATCTGAATAAATATTTTTTTATGTTTTTGTTAAATTGATGGAAGTCAATTCTTTGTCTATATGTCTTTGAGTTTGATTGTGCTAATTTCAAGCGTTGTTGACCAATTCACGTCAATTATCAATCCTTCCATTTTTTATAATTCAAAAACATTCCTTTAATCAATTGTCATAAAACGATATTCTTTTAAACATATACGATTTTGCTTTAAACATTTATTTAAATTTATTTAACAGTTTATAATTTAAATATAATCCAAAGATAGGAGTGTACATTTATTTTCCTACACTTTTATTATTTTTTTAATAATAAATATAATTTAAATCGATTTAACAGTTTCCTAAAATATAAAATGAATTCAAGATAATTTTCAATGTTATTACTAATATTACGACCTTAATTTTAATATTGTTGACCCAATCTAAATAAAAACTTTTTTACGTTTTTGTTAATTTGATGGAGGTCAATTCTTTGACTTTATGTCTTTGAGTTTGATTGTGCTAATTTTAAGCGTTGTTGACCAATTCACGTCAATTACGAATCCTTCCATTTTTTTATAATTCAAATATATATAAATAAATATTCCTACTTGATCATGTCAATCGAGGCACAGTATTTCCGATTTTGCAGAATTGTTCGAGACACAGCAATACTATAAAAACCTTAAGGAATAATAAAATCATTTAATCGTCATACCAATTTTAACAACGAAATTAAATGATAATATAAATTTTCAAAATGTTATTTTCTGTTAAAAAATTATATTACTTCAATCACAACTAATAATGATTACTAAAGATGTCAATAATAATTTGTATATAATGGGTAAGGCAATTTGAGACGCAGATGATTTTAATGTCATTTATTTGAATGATTGATTATGATTTTGATGTTATTTTTTAAGATTTTTAATCGTATTTATTGATGTTACTAATATTACGAATTTCATTTTAACATTGTTGACCGACTTTCATTTTGATATTACGACTTCCCTTTAATCAATTGTCACTAAGCGATAATCATCATCTTGATTTCAATAAGTGTGCTAATTTTAAGTGTGCTAATTTTAATATGTCAATAATAATTTGTATATAATGGGTAAGACAATTTCAGACGCATATTATTTTAATATCATTGATTTTAATGATTGATTATGATTTTGATGTTATTTATTAAGATTTTTAATTGTTAAGTACTATATTTACACAGTTTAAATAATGACGTTTTTGGCAGCATTTTGTAACATGTCAAAAGTTGCCTAAAGTACATGTTCAATGGGTCCTTTTGGCCACATGTTGAAATGGGTTAGGGGTTGATCCTTTTGGTGTCTATTTTTTTTAATAAAATATAGGAAATTTATATTACAGCATGTGACATTGGACCCATTTTCTTATTAGTTGTTTTTTAGCTATGTAATCGGTTTGAACCATTGGAGAGATAACATGTAAAATTTAAGCTACCCATTCAAGTAAGTGGGCTAAGGATTGTTTCTTAATTTACTTATCACCGTATCCATATATTTACAACAACTATATTTTATGTAGAACACAAATATGGAATACAATGGTGGAGGTTTTCATAAATTATTGGAAATGAGCTACACTCTGAGGATCGTGATGACAATGATAACAACTTCGAAGGTGAAAAATCAGCTATCAATAAGCAAGACTTGGAAGATTTTGATTGAAGTAATGAAAATGGACCATTGGTTGAAGTTCGTTAAGCCCTAACTAATTGATAAGTGTTCTATGCTTAAGCTTAGTTATGATTAGAATATAGATATTACCCAAATGATGTAATGTGTAATATTGGTTGAAGTTCGTTAAGCCCCAACTAAATGATAAGTGTTCTATGCTTAAGCTTAGTTATGATTAGAATATAGATATTACTCAAATGATGTAATGTGTGATATTGTGATAGTATGCTATGTAGTTTGCAGTTAGGGCTGTAAACAAACCAAACGTTCGGTGAACAGTTCGTAAACCGTTCGGCGGGAAGTTCGTTTGTGTCCGTTTGTTTAATAAATGAACGAACACAAACAAAAAATTCCGTTCGATTAACTAAACAAACAAACACGAACGAATGTCTTGTTCGTTCGATTGCGTTCGTGAACGTTCGGCAATGTGTTTGTTTACGTTCGTTTGTTTATATCTGTTTGTGTATGTTTGTTTATGTTCGATCACTAGTTAAAACATAAAAGTTTTTTCTTTCCTAACTTTTATTTTCCTCCTAAACTTTCTCCCCTTATACATTAAATATTTGAGTAATGTTTTGATCATTCTCGCATTAAAAAAACATCAATCTTTTTAGTTGTTGGTCTTACTATACTAATGAAAAATCTCAACCTTATGTTATGATTCCTTAGTAGATAATTAAAGATGCTACTACTTTTGACTACATAGTTATAATGCAAGTTTATGTATCATTGTCTAATTAATATTAGTTTTTATATGGTCACAAAGAAATCGAAGAATGTGTAGAGATATTGATGAATCTAGACAATTCTTAAGATAATTATGAACTTTTGAATTAGAAATATCATGTATTCATGCCTAATTAATTTTAGATAATTATGTCTATATTAGTACAATTTGACTTATCGTTTAGTGGATGTACTTTGTCTAACGGTTAATATTAACAATGTTTTTTTAGTTAGTTGCATATTAAATGTTTGTTTTGTTTGTTTGTGTTCAAGACCCGTGTTCACGAACAGTTCGCAAATAACTAAATTTCTTAACAAACAAACACAAACATAGAATTATGTTTGTTAGTGTGTTCGTGAACGGTTCGTTTGTCCAAAAAACCTTAACAAACAAACACGAACAAAGCCTTGTTCGTGTTCGTTTGGTTCGTTTACAGCCCTATTTGCAGTTGTCAAATTAAACTTTACTTACTCGATATATCCATCATTTCGTTACATTAAACTGTTAGATGACATTTTGCATTTAACATCAAAATTCATACATATTGCATCATCAAACATTTAGTAACCAAATCAAATTGCATAATACAATTCTTATTTTCCTTCTTTTTTTTTTTCATTTTACTTTCGGGTGAACCGTGAGTCCCCACGGGACTCTAACCTAGTATATCTATATATAAAAACACAATGCAAGAAAGTTGCAATATCAGTAATGTTACAACCAAAACAACCACATAATTAAATAGCATATACATATTGAATAGCATTTTTCGGAACTTAAATGATTCTTGTGAGAAGTTTCATGATAACTTAATATCATCAGTATATTAATAATTGAACATTATGACTTATGCGCAATAACATGACCCTATGAAAACAACAGTTTAACCTCTTAATATGCAAAGTTTTTTAAGGGAAATAAATACAACTTTTATTTGTTTCATACGGATCGTATTTGCTTTTGTTTTTATTAGAATTTTGTCATGTTACTCATTTATCATTTTATAGGTATGGATATGGAAGGAGAGGGGATTATAGGTTGTGATAGTTCTAATACCCTACATTTCACCTTTTGTATTGGTTTCAAACTTAACTCGTTGACGCCCGATAGTTATGCCCGAACCCTGAAACCCACTAGTATACCCGAAACCCATGGGTATGGCCGATACCCGACAGGTAATTACCCATCCCATACCCGATGGGTTTTGGGCCGGGTATGGGACAAGTTTTTATAACCGGGCACGGGGTTGGGATTTGCCATACCCGTCCCAAACCCGACCCGTTGCCATCCCTAAAAACGGTTTTCATAAAAAGCCGTGTATGATGCTTGAAGCAGTTGCGTCACAAGATCTTTGGATTTGGCATGCGTTTTTTGGTGTGCCCGGTTCGTTGAACGATAGAAATATTCTTAATCAATCCACAATCTTCAACGATCTTGTAAACGATGTTGCACCAAAAGGAACTTTTTTCTTAAACGGGGTAGAATATAAGTACGGGTATCTTCTAACAGATGGAATTTAACCTGATTGGGCCGTGTTCGTAAAATCGTTTACACGGAGGACTACGTTAGACCCTAAGAGAAAAAAGTTTAACAAAGCTCAAATGGCTGCACGGAAAGATGTTGAGCGTGCTTTTGGTGTGTTGCAAAAAAAGATGGCGCATTTTGTCCATGCCATGTAGAATGTATGAAAAACCCCAAATAAGAAATGTGATGTATGCATGCATTATTTTACATAACATGATTTTGGAGGACGAAGGACGTGCAATATGTGAGTACTTTGGTGAGGAAACGCAACCAAGTCAAGAAAACATTACTGATGAAGAAAGAAACTTCAACAACTCTGAATCAAGAATAGCCAAACACATCACAACCTTCGAGCGGATCTGGTTGATCATATTTGGAGCATACCAAGAGATTACCCATCTGACGATAACGATAGCGATAACTAAAACCATTTTCGGTTCATGTATTTTTTTTAAGTGCGTGCATGTTTTTTAATTTTCATGTATTTTTGTTAGTTCGTGTATTTTTTTATTTACTTTGTAGTTTATTAAATGAATTTATATTTATGGTTTTATAAAATTGTGTTTTTTTATTTATTAAAAGAAAATAAAAAGCAAAAAAAAAGGAAAAAAGTAAATGTCACATGTCACTCCCCCCCCCCCCCCCCCCTCCACTCCCAAGTGCCACATGACGCTTCATCCCCCACCCACCCACCACTCCTTATAGTCTAAATCCTCAAAATAGAATGATAGTGAGCATGATGTGCATCCTTTATTCATTCCACAACTTACTCACGTGATTGACATGTAACAAGTACAAGCATCATTAGTTAATTGATTATGAATAGATACTCGAAGCCTTGCAGAAAAATGAGTAGGTATTTCTTCTTCAACCTTTTAAATAAGAAGCCATTATGCATCATAGTTTTTTAAAGGCTCCGTCTATTGGCACCCCCCACCTTCTATTTCCACCCCCTCAAAGCGCCTCGTTTAGGCCTAAGCGAGACGCTTTGAACTCATTCCGAGGAGGTCAGTACGAGGGGGCAGAAAAAGCTGATTTTTAATTCGAAGTGCCTCGCTTAGACCTAAGCGAGGCGCTTCGGATCAATTTTTTTTTTTTTTTTGTCTTTTGAGTTAGTTTTTTGTTTTTTTAATATAATTATTATAAAAAATGTTCTTTTGACAAACGTCTGGCTAACCTGAATTTCCTTTGGATCAAAATGTCAACTTTTTCCTGCCACCCTCGTATGGTTTGGCTAACCTGTCCAGTTATCAATCTCACTGTCCAACAACTGAATTTTACTTGCTTGCATGAAAAGTAATGATCAGGAACATTCCAAATAACCGTCCAATTTCAGCTTTTGTTTAACTCATGATAGATCCACCAAATCATTTCTTCAAGTTCATTTCATCAAAAAAGGCATAACTGTAATGATCAGAAACATTCCAAATAACTGTTCAATTTCAGCTTTTGTTTAACTATTGTAGCAACTTCCATAGAGAAATTATCAATCTCACTGAGATGATATCTTCTCTTTAAGTTTTGGAATTAATGAGACAACTTTTCAGTTGTTATCCGAGAGATAGCGGTCAACTATGAAGACAGCCTGAAAACAACCGGATACCATGGATCAGAGAGATTCAAGCTAATTAAACTCATATCTCAAGGTGGACTTAAGCACCTGAACGGGAAGTTGAAATTTTGAATGATGTTCATCGACTGCACCGAACACACTACAATTATTCACTATTTTATACATACAACACAACTTCATCGTTGACCGTACTGTTCTTCTTGATCTTGATCTTCACACTTGCTTTTGACAAATCCATTGTTGTTTCCATAGACATTCAAGCAAACAAACAAACAAACAAAAAGATGTTCGATCGGTCTTTGACAATCCCTTAACTAGTACTACCTGAATTCAAAAGGAGGCAAATCGTTTGAAATGGTGAATACATCTTCTTTGACAGAATTGGGATCATAGATTGACCAACTTGTCATAGAGTTTTGACTTCCCATATATGCTTGTTTTGTATCTGGTTCCATGTTGTTTGGATGATTTGCATGGAGGGTTAGAGAAGGGGAAGAGAGAAAGTTAAGGAATATTATATAGGAATTGGAGAAGACTATATAAGATAGAAAGAGTAATAATGGTTAGTTAATGTTCGGTTAAAGTATTTCGAATGTTAAACTGATAATATAATGTGAAAGTATTTAATATATAATGTAAAAGTATTTGAGGACCACGTACAATGATTTCTCAAAGTTGTACAAAGCTGGATGTTTTTACTGGAAAACCAAAACGAGCAATAAACGAAGCGAAACGGAAAGATATAATTTTCTTGGCTTGGAAACAACTTAAAAGAACCAAAAATGAATTAAAATTATTTTTTGGGGATTAATAGATAATTTTAAAGAATTAAAAGAAATTCAATTTTTTTTAGAAAAATGTCAAAACGCCACGCTTTGGCCAAAGCTAGGCACAAACAGCCTAGCTTTGGCCAAAGCGAGGCAACCAGGCGCCTCGCTTTGACCAAAGCGAGGCGTTTTGGCATTTTTCTAAAAAAAATTGAATTTCTTTTAATTCTTTAAAATTATCTGTTAATCACCAAAAAATAATTTTAATTCATTTTTGGTTCTTTTAAGTTGTTTCCAAGCCAAGAAAATTATATCTCCCCGTTTCGCTTCGTTTATTGCTCGTTTTGGTTTTCCAGTACAAACATCCAGCTTTGTACAACTTTGATGAATCATTGTACGTGGTCCTCCGACTAAACCTAACTCGCAACAATTGTTTTTAATTCATTTTTAAGTGTTTTTAATTACTTTTCGAGAAATGATAATTTTCAGATATTACAGATCAAGGTGTTACCAAGCATGTCAAGAAATGATAATTTTCAAATATTGCAGATCAAGGTGTTACCAAGCATGTCAAGAAATAATAATTTTCAAATATTGCAGATCAAGGAAAGAATGAAAATACGTGATGCACATACCGTGAGTGTAGTCCATTGATGTATTAATATATTATTTAATCGCAAGTTTCAATACTAGATAATGCACGTAACTCCCTAGGCACATTTCCCACCCTTTAAATAATCATATATATACACTATAAACCAATCACATTAACATCCCACTCTTCATTTTCCCTCAAACATGGATCCTTTAAAGTACCTTGATGATGCACATACCATGGATAAAGAAAAACCGTTTCCACATCAAAAACAACAAAAACTAGAGCATTGATCGCAAAGTGGTTTGTATGAGTGTAGTCCAAACATTTAAAAATAACTTTTCATGCAAGCAAGTAAAATTCAGTTGTTTTACTAATTTCATAGTCTTGATACTTTTAACAATCGGATTGTTTTTCGAGAGAAAGGAACTAAGTTGCAAATACGATAATAATCAAACTCATATCTCAAGCCGGTGTAATTACTTTCAAGTTTTTTAGAATCATTGAAGACAACTTTTCAGTTGTTATCCGAGAGATAGCGGTCAACGATGAAGACAACCTGATAGTGAATACCATGGATTAGAGAGATTGATTTCAAGCTAATCATCGACTACAGCAAACCGACGATCTTCCTCCACGGCACTCCTAATGGGCCTCTCTTTATTTCACGGTACGATTTGTGTTTTTGTTGCTTTATAAATAATAAGTTTTGTGTTTATCAAACCCTAACGTCTGAGCAATGATTTATTAAATCGTTTTACTAATTTCCGATTCTTGATACTTTCATAAATCGTTTTACTAATTTCCGATTCTTGATAATAACAAATTATTATAATAATAAAACAAAGGAACTAAATTACAAATATAATAAAAAATAATAATAATAATGTAATATAGTCATTGTTAATGCTCAAAAAAGTCAACCTTTGTTGACTCATAGGAGTCTTGAAGACGAAATGAATTTTACAAGATACTTGAAACAAGGTATGGATATGGAGAATAAATATTTGACTATACGTGGTTGATGATGTCAAGTTTAAGTCGTTGATTCATTTGGAAATCGAAAACGCCTATCGTTGTAGCTCATATGTTATTATCTCTTCTCTTATTCTCTGTTTCTCTAGTTCTCGATGGATTATTGCTCTCATATCGACTCTCACAATTATTCACAATTTTATACATACAACACACCTTCATCGTTGACCGTAATGATCAGGAACATTCCAAATAACTGTATAATTTCGTACAAGATTCCTATGCAAGCAAGTCAAATTCAGTTGTTAGACCAACTTGAGATATGAGTTTGATTAGCTTGAATCTCTTTGATCCATGGTATCCAGTCTTCTTGATCTTGATCTTCACACTTGCTTTTGACAAACGTCTGGCTGACCTGAAGTTCCTTTGCAACCAGGTAAAAAGGAACTACGTTGCAAATATAAGAATCCATCACATCACGATTATACTCTTTATGTATGAATAGTGACCCTCTGGCAAACCTACCTCTTTTTTGAATTTGTTACTTCCATAGAGAAGTTATCAATCTCACTGTAATGATCAAGAATATTCCAAATAACTGTATAATTTAAGCTTTTGTTTAACTAATTTAGCAACAGTCCAAATAACTGTAATGATCGCTACGGTTAGTGGATACCATGGATCAGAGAGATTCAAGCTAATCAAACTCCGGGCAACCCTTGTTTGATTATACTCGTGTATAGCCTTTATCAGGTTCTTTTGGCCACAGGTACATAAAGGTTATAAATGTTCATGTCGTTTCAGGTTGCCTTCATCGTTGACCGATATCTCTCCGATAACAACCCTTGTTTGATTATGCTCTTTATGTATGAATAGTGACCCTCTGACAATGATCAGAAACATTCCAAATAACTGTAATGATCACTACTGTTGATTGGTATATAGAGAGCAAACCGACGATCATTCAAAATTTAAAGTTACCGCTAACCTCTGCGCCATCATCGTTGACAGATATCTCTCTAAGATGATAGCTTCTCTTCAGATTCTGATTGCAACGGTGGAATTGGAATTGGAATTAATGAGACAACTTTTCAGTTGTTATCCGAGAGATAGCGGTCAACGATGAAGACAACCTGAATGTGGATACCATGGATCAGAGAGATTCAAGCTAATTAAACTCATATCTCAAGCCGGTGCAAGTTATGTTGTAGCATCTTTGATCATCTTCTTTGTAATTACTTTTTATTGTTTCGGGTTCCCTTCCATCGTTGACAGATATCTCTCTGAGATGATAAAGGTAGATCATGGAAAGTTGAACTCAAGAAAACAAAGATGAAACCGATTAATGTTCTTTATATATGAATAGTGACCCTCTAGCAATATTTGTAATTACTTTCTATTGTTTAGCGCCGATCCGATTGTTAAAAGTATCAAGACTATGAAATTAGTAAAACAACTGAATTTTACTTGCTTGCATGAAAAGTTCAATTTCAGTTCAAACTTTTCAAACACCTGCAACATCTCAAGAGTCGAGGTCCTCTGAAAAAGACATCGTACAATGATTTGGACTTGCAATATTTGGACTTGACAGATATCTCTCTGAGATGATAGCTTCTCTTCAGATTCTGAAAGTGGATACCATGGATCAGAGAGATTCAAGCTAATTAAACTCATAGGTAAGAACATTGTGGATGAGGATTGTTTATCTTCCCATTGATTTCAAGTATGTTGCCACACAAAGACGAATGTTGCAACATGAGTTCGACCAAGATGACACACGAAGCTTTAGACTCGAACCAGATCCAAGTATTACTGTAATGATCAGGAACATTCCAAATAACTGTTCAATTTCAGCTTTTGTTTAACTATTTTAGCAACTTCCATAGAGAAGTTATCAACCTCACTTCTCACTGTCCATGTTTACCTTCAACGTCCAACGGTAATGAGTAACCTAGTAACCTCTACAATGATGTGATTTGTTTTTAGATAAGGAGGTATATGTACAATGAACTTTTTACGCTAAATAAAACCGATTAATGGCAGGTTTGCCAGAGGGTCACTATTCATACACACAACTTTTTGCTTTAGTGGTGTGCTCTACCTTTTTGACAAACACCTGGCTAACCTGTCCAGTTATCAATCTCACTGGCAATCATCCGCTGCATGCTTTTCGCAGCCTTCACTGAAAAGAACCCTAGTAGTGGTTTTCATCTCTTTACCTGTAAACTCATATCTCAAGTCGGTGCAAGTTATGTTGTAGCTCATATGTTATTATCTCTTCTCTTATTCTCTTTTTCTCAAGTTCTCGATGGATTATTGCTCTCATATCATGGATCAGAGAGATTTAACCTAATTAAACTCATATCTCAAGTTGGTCTAACAACTGAATTTGACTTGCTTGCATAGGAATCTTGTACGAAATCATTCTCACATGAATATCCTTTGATGAATGTATTAGGGGTTGGAAACTCTGAAGACCAATGACCCTCTGGCAAACCTCCGTGAAGGTCTTCAGAGTTTCCATGGGAAGGTAAACATATATAACATTCTCTTCTTCTTCCCTTACAAATCACTTTGCCATTAATACAAATCACATTGTGCATGACATTACAGTCTGCATGTGTCATTTCATAACTTGCACCGGCTTGAGATATGAGTTTAATTAGCTTAAATCTCTCTGATCCATTGTATCCACTTTCAACTAAATCTTTCTCTGATATACTCTATATCAACCGAAATTGAGTATCATCAATCTGGTATTAGTGGTTGGAAACTGTGATGAAAAAGCTGGTGTGTGTTGAACAAGAAGATGATCAAGGATGCTACAACATAACTTGCACCGGCTTGAGATATGAGTTTAATTAGCTTGAATCTCTCTGATCCATGATATGAGAGCAATAATCCATCGAGAACTAGAGAAACAGAGAATAAGAGAAGAGATAATAACATATGAGCAACAACGACGTCGTGTTTTGGAAGCTACAACATAACTTGCACCGGCTACTTTTCAGTTGTTATCAGACGAGGACTTGCCTGTGTTGCCGCATTTAATGAAATTTAACGCGCATACCGCATTCATTGACTTTACGTGGTTGATGATCTCAAGTTTAAGTCATTGACAATGTTGAGGGTTATTACTTTGTTTTTTAATTTTTTTTTAACTTTTTATAATTATTAAATTAAAAAAAAACAACTCAAAACATCAAAAAACTACCAAAATAAATTACCCCCTCCAAGCGCCTCGCTTAGGCCTAAGCGAGGCGCTTGGAGGGGGTTAAAATAGAAGGTGGGGGGTTTAAATATAACCACCCTTTTTTAAATAAGAAGCCATTATAGATATATTTATATAAAACCTTAGTTGTACAAATAAATGCACATATGGTTTTGTTGTGAAAGAGGGAAAATATCATGTGTTTTTTAAACCCGCGTCATCAATTCCGGACAAATTGGGTATTTGTACCATATAGTGTGTTCAATTGCACTGGTGTGGGTCTTGCTAGACTTTCTCAGGGGACTTATGCATTTGAAATAATGTCTAAAAATGTGCATCAAGTTAAATGTTGACTAGAAAGTGTACGGATTTTGACCTGGTAAATCGGCGGGTGTCACATTTTCCCCCTGTTGAGGAAATTTTGTCCGTGAAATTCGGCGTGGCTTATCCGATACTGACGGATTTTTGAAGAGAAGGGGATACTTGCACTTCATTTGATCCTCGCGTTCCCAAGTGAACTCGGTTTCGCGTCGAACTTTTACGAGTTTAACTCGACTACGCATCAACTTATGGACACATTCTGTGACTTCAACCGGTTCCTCAACAAAATGGAGTTGGTCATCGATCTGAATCTCTTCTGGCGGAATGATCAATGATTCATTTGATAAGCACTTCTTGAGATTCGACACATGGAATGTGTCACGAACTCCATTTAATTCTTGGGGTAACTTGAGCTTGTATGCGACAGGACCAACTCTTGCCAAGATCTCAAATGGGCCAATATATCTTGGATTTAGCTTGCCTTGCTTTCCAAAACGGGGCACTCCTTTCTAAGGAGAAACTTTCAATAGGACCTTGTCGCCCACTTTAAATTCCAAAGATTTCCTTCTCATGTCGGCATAGCTCTTCTGCTTGTCGCGGGCATCTTTCAAATGATCCTTAATTTTAAAGATTTTATCGGTAGTCTCTTGGATGATTTCTGGACCGGCCAACTGTTTATCCCCAACTACTACCCAACACAATGGCGATCGACACTTGTGTCCTATAAACATTTTTAAGCATTTTATCAAAAAAAAATAAAAATAAAAAAAAGCACAAGCAAAAAATTTAAAAAATAAATAAAACGTTCCACACCTATGTAACAGTTATTTAACCAGATATGTAACACTAAACAACATAAATTTTACATAATTATTTTAAAAAATGTGGTCGGCGTTTTTTTTGTTTTTGATAAAAATGCTTGAAAATGTTTATATTACATGCCCAATTTCTTTCAAAAAAATAATTTTTCATAGGATTTTCAGGGGTTTTCATAACTCAATGAGGTTTTCATTATAACCCTCTCTTTATGTGTGTGTGGGGGGTGTGGAGGGGGGGGGGGGGATCGTGAAAACTCTATCAAAAACATGCCGAGGACCTCATGATAAAGTGTTTGAGATCCTCAATGTAAAAAAATCCTTGGATTACATATAGGCAAGACACAACGTTATAATTAGTAATTAATCATGCTCACTAATCATACCATTGAGCTAGTGGTCTATTAGTATGTTCTATACTCTTCAAATAATATGAGTTAAAATCTTTACAAATGCAAGGTTACCTGGTATTTATGTTTAGAAATGTAACTAAAAGTATTAGCTGTAAAAATGAAATTATTAAATGCTCTTAACAATCAACTATTAGTTCTTTGATAATGAAGAATACGCTTAACAAATAATTCGTGAATCATTTGGCGGGAAAGTCGTTTGTGTTCGTGTAATAATTGTATGGATACGAAAACTCGTTCGTTTAGTTAAATGACCGAACATAAACATATGTGAACTGTACTCACTTTGTAGTGTTGTCACACAAGATAAGCACGCCGCCCGCCTGCTGGCCGGGCGAATCTAAGTTCTCTTCCGGTCAAATGTCCACCCAGTCTTAGGTGCTGCATTCGTTCATTTAGATAATTCATTAGAGTTTTCAACATATTTAAGTACATCAAATATCCCACTATAAATTATTTAATAAATAACAGTCCATTGCATTTTTGTGATAAAAGATGTTGATTTTCTTCAAAATTTAATAAATGTTTGTTTATGTTTATGCGTTTTTTTACCTAAAATTAACAAACAAACATGAACACATGAATTTCCTTAATTAACGAACACAAACAAAAAACTCTCATTCGGTAAATATTCGTGAACACATCTATTTCCTTAACAGAAAAAACACAATAAAGGCCTTATTTATATTTGTTTAATTCGAATGCAGCCCTAAATCTAGTGGTATAATTCTATTTGAAAACATAAAGTATATATTACTAAAAGACGAACCCAAAATTTCGTTCGTTTAGTTAAATGAATGAACATGAACAGAAGCCGTGTTCGTTCATTTATGTTCGTTAAGGTTCGGTAACATATTCGTTTATGTTCTTTTGTATTCAATAGTTCCGTAGAGTTGTTTAATTTTATATTTTATTTCATACTTAGAATTCACACTAACAAAAATGTATTTAATAAATATTAGTGTATACATTCGTTTGTGTTCACGAAATCTTGTTTGTGTTTGTTGTGTTCATGACCGTTCCTTTGTAACGTTTGTGTTCATAAGTGTTTGCTTGTGTTCGTTTGTTACCTAAAATTAACGAACAAACACAAAGGACCATGAACCCATGCATTTCCATGATGAACGAACGAACATGAAGATCCCGTTCAATAAGATCAATTCATAAACATATTTATTTCTTTAACAAACGAAAACTAATAAAATCTTATTCGTATTCGTATTCGTATTCATTTCTAACCCTAAACATTATTTGTTGGGTAGTATGTTTCTATTTGAAAAGATAAAAATATATAAATAAAAAAAAATTTTGGGTAGTATGTTTCTATTTGAAAAAAAAAAAAAAAAAATTGTTGACAAACACTATAATATAGGCCATTTTACTCTCTCTCTGGGATGGAAAATCACCGTCGGAATATTCCAATTCCGGAGAAAATTCTTGCACGCATTACAAAACTTTTCGTAACCAATCTACCAGAGGGCTGTAGTGGGGCGGATCTAGCAGTCCAGGTCAGGCCGTTTGGGCAGATCTTTGATCTATATATTGCTAGAAAATGTGATAAAAGCGGTAATCGGTTTGGTTTCATTTCTCTGCTAGATGTGAAAGATAAAGCGGAATTACTTGCCAATCTTCGAGGTATTCGTATGGGTGCGAACAAGTTATGGTTTAATATAGCCCGTTTCGTGTTTGAGGAAGGGGAGATTAGATCTCAGAGGGAGAATCAGGGTTTTAATAATGATAATAATATATACAGAAATGAGGGTGAGAGATACAAATATGATCATAATAATGATAATAATACACACAACAAAGAGAGTGAGGGAGGCCAAGGGATCAATCGTGAGCCTTTTGTAAACGGGCAGAAATCCTTCAAAGAGTTACTTGTGGGCAGGTCTATCTCTATTGATAATAATGTGACGGCTTTTGCTGAGCTGCATGGGAAGGCGATTGTGGCAAAAATGGTGGATGTTGAAGCGTTGAAAAATGTGGTTATCACGCTGAATACGATCTGTCCGGGGATAGGTATGGTACAATATTTAGGTGGTTTGGAAGTGCTACTGTCGTTTGAGAATGTGGATCAAGCTAATATGGTTTTGGGTGTTGTTAGTGATATGAAGGAAGTTTTCTCATCATCTTCCTTATGGGTAGGGCAGACTCTTGGTTACGAAAGAGTCGCATGGCTAAAGATCGAAGGAGTTCCATTACATTTGTGCACAAACGATGTCTTCGACTCCGTTGGCAACATGTTTGGTAGAGTTGTATACAAAGCCAATTTGTCCGAAAAGGATCGGATTTTATCGTTTGAATATGTAGCTGTACTCGTCGGTGAAGGGAAAAGGATTGCTGAAGAGATTACATTGAAATGGAATACACGTAAGTATCGCATTTGGGTTATGGAGGAGCAGGGTAATTGGGTTCCCGATTTTGTTGAGTTTAAAGAAGGTAACGGGAAAGGTTCGCATGAATCGGCACCGGACAAAGATAATGAGAATATGACAGAGTCAGTTCCGGCGAAGACTCCGTCTGCTGCTCCGGTCAACGATGAGTTCGCCGGAGAGGAATTTAATGCGAATGTTGAAGAGGTGGAGGAAAACTCGGTAACTCCCGTTGATTGTGTCAATCACAATGATGACATTAATGGCATGGAGGTTTCTTTGGAAGGTCATAATTATGGGAAGGAGTTTGAAAAAAGAAGGATTGCATGTGCTAATAAACCAAAGTCCAAAGGCTTTTGTTGTGTTTTGACCAAAAAAAGGAAAAGTTTCCGGTTTAAAAGGCAGAATAGCGGATCCAGCTCTAATTCAGGCCCACCAAAGAAAAAGCCACAGTGCAAGCCCATTAGTCAGGACCTTTTTGGGCTGGACTCTTTTATTGGACCCATGAACACCCAAGAGGCCTTGAATCTACGTAGACCTGCTGTGAATGAAGGGCCAGCGAATGAATAAGTATTAATCAACCTAGCTCCTGAATCCTCAGTCAACCTCGATAGACATTCGTCTCCTCCGTTGAAAAGCTTTGAACAACTATTGGTGGACCTGACGGATGAAGGTGAATTGCCCATTGCTTCTCAAGGTCAGTTCGAGGGACGTCAGACGGATCCTGTTCAACTTACGGGTAAGGATGAGGTGGCTGCTACGATTCATCTCGGTGTCTCGTTGGGTGCACAACTTCAAAACGAGTCGGAATTGGTTAGTAACGTGATTTTGGAAGAAGGGTTACAAAAGTTTCCGGTATGAATATCCTGTCTATTAATGTTAGGGGTTTGGGGGTGGCTGGAAAGGCTACCTGGGTTAAACGATTAAAACAAGATAACGGGGTTTCTTTTTTAGCGATTCAGGAAACTCTCGTTCGTGATTTGTCTAATTTTAATTGCACCAATGTTTGGGGTAATTCTGAGGTTGAGATGGATTATGTGGAAGCTTCGGGTCGTTCAGGTGGGTTGATTTCTTGTTGGGATCCAAAAAAATTTACGAAAATTTCTGCTCTTAAAAAGCAGAATTTTTTAGTGACTTTTGGTATGCTAAAAGAGGATGGGTCTTTGGTTAATATTATCAACGTTTATGCGCCTCAGAAATTGGTTGACAAGCGAGCTTTATGGGAAGATATAGTTGATATTGTGAACAACAAAGAAGGGTCCTGGTGTCTTGTTGGGGACTTCAACTCGGTCAGGGTTAGAGAGGATCGGAAAAACAGCTTTTTTGACCAGAAAGAAGCGGATTCTTTTAATGATTTTATTGATTGTGCAGGCTTGTCAGAATATGGTATGAAAGGGTCGCCTTTTACTTGTATGACTAAGAAGGGTTCGACGTTTAAGTTCAGCAAAATTGATCGTGTTTTGGTGAATTGGGAGTTTTTTAATCGGTGGCCCGAGGCTTGTCTCCGCGCGTTACCAAGGTATTTGTCCGACCACAATCCTTTGATTTTAACTGTGGTCAACGAAAACTTTGGGGCGCGTCCCTTTAGATGGTTCAACTCATGGCTGGATAGACCAAATTGCGAGAATGTGGTAATAAAAGCCTTGAACGATTTTACTATGATGGGTCCGGCTGACTTGGTTTTTTCGGCCAAATTACGATTCGTTAAGTCGGTTCTCTCGGGCTGGAAAAAAAGGTTGGTCATTGAAGAAAGCGAGGAGCTTCAAGTGTTAAAAAATGAAATAGAGAAGCTCGAGGCAGATATGGAGCATCGAGATCTTGCCGAAGAAGAAGAATGGGTGTGGCTGGAATGTAAAAAGGGCATCGAGGAGCATGAGTTACATCATGCGAAGGATATTATGCAGAAATCCAGGGTGAATTGGGCTAAACTTGGGGATGACAATACGGCATTTTTTCATGGCGTCATAAATGGGAGAAAGGCGTCTAATTCTATTCAAGGATTGTTGGTGGATGGGAGGTGGGTTACGAAGCCGAGCCTAGTTAAACGGGAGGTGTTGAGTTTTTTCAGTAATCACTTCAAAGAAAAAGTTCATTCCAGGCCTATTCTTCTGTGCGACAACCTGAAGTCTATTCCTGAAAATATGATGGACGACCTTATAGCGCCATTTACTAAGGAAGAAGTTAAAAAGGCGGTGTTCGATTGTGGTAAAGATAAAGCACCGGGTCCGGATGGTTTTAACTTTACTTTCGTTCGTCATTTTTGGAGTTTTATGGAAGATGATTTTATGAAAATTCTTGCCGAGTTTTTTGATACAGGTACTATTAGCCGTGGATGTAGCTCTTCTTTTATTACTCTTATCCCGAAGATCAAGAATCCCGTTGGTTTGAAAGATTTTAGACCTATCACTTTGGTGGGTATCATTAGTAAAGTTATTTCCAAAGTACTTTCTTTGCGGCTCAAAAAGGTGATAGGTTTTATTATTTCTGAGAATCAAACGGGTTTCCTTAGTGACAGAAATATTTTGGATGGCCCTCTCGTGGTGAATGAGATTTTTTCTTGGTGCAAAAGAAGGGCTAAGAGAGTTTTTTTCATGAAAATTGACTTCGAAAAGGCTTATGACAACGTGAATTGGAATTTTCTCTTATCTATTATGGAGCAAATGGGTTTCCCGGCTAAGTGGCTCATTTGGATTAAAGGTATTTTGGTCTCGGCGAGGTCGGCGGTTCTTGTTAATGGATCGCCTACTTATGAATTTCAATGTCATAAAGGTTTGCGCCAAGGAGATCCGATTTCGCCTTTCTTGTTTCTTATAGCTATGGAAGCGTTGACGTGCTTGTTTAACAAGGCTATTGGAAAAGGTTTGCTCGAAGGTGTGAAGTTATCCTCAAATGGCCCAGTTATCTCTCACTTATTTTATGCGGACGATGCCCTTTTAATGGGGAATTGGTCCGCCAACAATATTGCGATAGCGGCTAGGATCCTTAGAATTTTCTATCTTTGTTCGGGGCTAAAAATTAATATTCACAAATCGTATCTTTACGGTATGGAAGTGCCGAACGATGAGGTGGTCTCTATGGCCTCGCTCGTGGGTTGTCGTGTGGGTGCTTTGCCTTTTGATTATTTGGGTGTTATGGTGGGGGCGAATATGAATAGAGTTAATAATTGGCGTAAAATAGTTGACGTTTTTGAGCATAGGCTTTCTTCGTGGAAGGCGCGTTTTCTTTCTACGGGTGGTAGATTAACGTTGATTAAATCGGTCCTCCAAAGTCTCCCTATTTATTTCTTCTCCCTTTACAAAGCGCCGGTTCGAGTGATTGACACCTTAGAAAGTTTGATGAAAAGATTTTTTTGGTCCTCCACGGGTGATAAAAATAAAATCCATTGGGCCTCTTGGGAAAAAGTTACTCGAGACAAAAAAAATGGGGGGTTGGGAATTGCTCGTTTGGCGGATGTCAACAATTCTTTGCTATCTAAATGGGCGTGGCGTTTTCGTACGGAGGATTCGGCGATGTGGAAAAATGTTATTTCGGCTTGTCATAATGGTAGAAACGCTTGGTCGGGGTTGCCTCGTGCTACCGGGAAAGGGGGGGGGGGGGTGTGGTCCGTTATTGTTAAGAATTGCGAAAAAATTGTTTGTGGGGACAAGTATTTTTTGGAACTTTTGAAAGGAAACTTGGGAAATGGCATCACAATCCGGTTCTGGGAGGATTATTGGCTGGGGGATGGACCTCTAAGGAGCAAATTCCCTTTGCTGTATAAATCGGCCAAGACAAAGAAATTCACAATTAGCAATTGCAATAACAATGGGGTGTGGGCTCCTGTTGACTTCACGCAGCCCAAATCCATGGAGGAAGTTCAAGAATGGATTGGGCTCTCAGCTTTGTTAGAACAGGCCCAAGTTCGATCAGTGAAGGACCGTTGGGAGTGGGACGGTAGTGATTCGTTCTCTGTTGCTGCCGTCAAAAAGCGGATAAAAGATCACGGGGGAACCGGTAATTGTTTTAAGCTCAAATGGGTGGCATGGGTGCCTTTAAAATGCCACATTTTCGTTTGGCAGGCTGAGATGGATAGAATTCCTACGGTTGAAGGTCTTCGTAAAAGAAATGTGATCGTCCCTAATGACCGGTGTAAACTTTGTGACGTATACTTGGAAACCGCGGAACACATTTTCACCGGTTGTGGTTTCTCGCATGGTGTTTGGGCTTCTATTTGGAAATGGTGTGACTTAAATACTACATTTGTGTTTCATACTAGTGACTTGTTGGTTCTTTATAA
This sequence comes from Ambrosia trifida, assembly GCA_028751855.1. Taxonomy (NCBI): domain Eukaryota; kingdom Viridiplantae; phylum Streptophyta; class Magnoliopsida; order Asterales; family Asteraceae; genus Ambrosia; species Ambrosia trifida. The sequence continues at coordinate 96,934,458 of CM054127.1, forward strand.
GCAGGCGAGAGGTGGCAAGTGGGGTAAGAAGATTGTTCATGGTATCGTTTTGGTTTCTTTCTGGATGATTTGGAAAGCACGGAATGATATTATTTTTAAAGGGGTGGTGCCAAAGATCTCTTGTGTTGTGGGTAGCATAAAGTCTATGTCGTATTTATGGTTAAAAAATAGGTCTAAATACAACGATCTCCTGTGGGAGAATTGGTGTAATAGCCCTTTGTATATGTTGTAGTTTGTGGGGGTTAGTCCTTACTTCAAGGACCCCCGTTTTTTAATGAAAGTCAACGTTCAAAAAAAAATAAAAAAAATTCAAATTAAAAGTAGTGTAAACTCTTTTTGACTTCTAGAAAAACTAATCATAGCCAGATTTGGTGAAAAAGAGTGTTGTGAAAGCAACACATCCATTAATTCATTCTCTCACTTCTTCTTATCTTCCCCTGACTTTGAGCCTAATTAAAACCAAGTCTCCGCGTATTAATAATAATATTCACCGATCTTTACTACCCACAAACCTTCTTCTCATCAACTCTTCTTCTACTTCTTCAATAATGTCGGTTGTTTTATAATTAGAAAGAGAAACTTGTAACCAATAACACATTGCTTTCCGCCTTTTAATCCATGCGTGCAAGCTATACCCATTCTCTTAACCGTTTCATCCTTATCCTTCTCTCTATTCTTTTTCCTAATTAATATCCTCATTTTTAACTATAACTAAATCTTTATATATTCTTGAATCCCTAATCTGCGTTGCTTTCTTTATTCGGTAATTTCTATTTGCAGGTATGATTCTTGCACTTCAAGTGTTTGGTGTAATGTCTAGCTGAAAGTTTTTATTTTTCTTTTACTAATTGGGTATTTTTTTTTTTTTTATTGTTGCAGACGAACTGTTTGTTGAATTATCTAGCTGATTTTTTTTAATTTAATTTGATAATTTTGATTGTTGCATCCCAATTGTTTGTTGAAATGCCTAGCTGAGTTTTTTTGTTTAATTGGATGATTTTTATTTTAGGAGATTTACTGTTTGTTCTTTTTTTTTTTTTTTTACTAATTGGGCATTTTTTTTATTGTTGGAGATTAACTGTTTGTTTCAATGTCTGGTTGAAAAAAAAATGATTTTTTTTCAACTAAATTGAACACTTTTGATTGTTGCAGACCAACTGTTTGGTCAGTTGTCTCCCTAAAAATTTTTATTTATTTTTTACTTAGTTGGATAGTTATGATTGTTGCAGACCAACTGTTTGTTCAAATGTCTAGCTAAAAACTTTTGTTTTTTTTATTGGATAATTTTGATTGATGCAGAGTAACTGTTTGTTCAATTGTCTTGCTGATTTTTTTATTTTTAATTTTCTTATTTAATTGTTAACTGGATGATTTTGATTATTGCAGACTAAGTGTTTGTTGAATTGATTATTTTTAATTTTCTTTATTTAGGTTTCAGATTGTATGAAGGTTCCTTCCATTTGGGGGTTGAAATTTATATATCTATCATAATTGAAATAGATGGGGGCGCATGTTAGCAAGAGATCTGGCGGTGCAGCTACCTCCAGCACGCCATCAATCCCTTTGAAAGATACGCAACAAATCATCACAGAACTCAACGCCTATGAAGCTGCCTGCAGATCAGATGCTGATCTACAGTCGTTTGATGCAGCACTGCACGCGCGTGCCAACAACGTGATCAGTACGTTGGCTATGGGAGTTGAAGTGCGCGCGTTATCATTTGATACGCTGAAAGAAGTTACCGAATGTCTGCTGGAAATGAATCAAGAAGTTGTGAAAGTGATCTTGAATTGCAAGAAAGATATATGGAAAAATCAAGAACTGTTTGAGTTGGTGGAAGAGTATTTCGAGAATAGCCTCCAAACTCTGGATTTCTGCGCTGCGTTGGATAAGTGTTTGAAGCGTGTTCGAGATAGTCAGTTGTTGATTCTTGTGGCTTTGCAACATTTTGATGAAGAAGATGAAGGCATGGAGGAAAATAGATATGAAAAAACTTTGGAGGATTTGAAGAATTTTAAAGATGCGGGTGACCCGTTTACGGAAGAATTCTTTAAGATCTTCCATTCAGTTTATAAACAACAAATGATAATGCTTGAGAAATTACAATCAAAGAAGATGAAACTTGATAAGAAAGTGAAGTATCTTCGAACATGGAGGAAAGTGTCGTCGGTGATCTTTGTGGCTACATTTGCGGCGGTGCTGATATGCTCTGTGGTGGCAGCTGCAATAGCAGCACCGCCTGTAGCGGCTGCTCTTGCAGCCGCCAGTGCGATCCCACTGGGATCAATGGGGAAATGGATCAACACCCTTTTGAAGAACTATGAGAATGCGATTAAAGGGCAAAGGGAGATCATTAGCTCGATGCAAGTGGGTGGGTTTGTGGCGATTAAGGACCTTGATACAATCAGGGTTCTTGTTGATAGACTTCAAATGGATATAGAGGAGTTGATAAAGAATGCCAATCACGCGATTGAAGGAGATGAAATGGTGAAAGTTGCAATCGATGAGATTAAAACAAAGTTGAACTCGTTTATGAAAAGTGTGGATGATTTAGGGATGCAGGCGGATAACTGTAGCCGTGATGTTAGGCGAGCTAGAACCGTTGTGTTACAAAGGATCATTAAGCCGCCACATAACTAATGAAAGCTTTCGGTATGGTGACATCCAGAAGATGAAAAGTGAATGCGTGTGCAGAATAAATTGATGGTTTTAGGAGAACTTGAATTTCTGTTTTAACTTAGCTTTGTTCATTCCTATGTTCATTTGCTTTCCTGGTTGCTATTCTTATCATTTCCTAATACAATTATTATAAACTATTTTAGACTGTTTGGTTGAAATGATTGTTGAAAGATTTTGCTTTTCTTATTGTTTAGTGAAAAAGCCTCTTATAAGTGGATATTTTTTAGTTATATTTAGTACTTTGTATATAACTTTTAAGTAGGATATCATGAAACTTAAAAAGGATATTATGTGAAATTTTAGACTTTTGAAATGACATGTGAATCAAATCTACAAACTTTGCTATCTTACTTGAAATAAGTTACCGATTATTGTTAAACTCAAATAGGGACAGTAAGTCTAACTATCAAACTGTACAAAATCCCATGGTTTGACCTGTTATTTTTCAAAAACACTTGAATTCAGATCAATACAAATAACTCGATTTATGAGGAAAAAATAAATTTGCGTCGATTAAGCTCAAGAAATAACAAATTAGAACCTGATTTGATCCGAATGAAAATTTGGTTCAGATGTTAACATGATTTGGAAACTAAATCTACATTGTAGTTCAGGTTTTTTAAGTTTGACTAAAATAATAGACAGCTTGTTTCGACACTAATAGCTAAGCGATGTGTTGTGGAGGAGTGAAAGTTGAAAAAAAGTGATGTCATGTAGGCGTCACGTGTATAGGGATGGTTTTACCTTTTACCTACATGTGTTATCAAGAGGTGAAACCAACCCTTGTACCCATGATCTCTACCCCTTACTCCTTGTGTCTTAGATGTCCACGTGCCATGGTCGGGCTTAACGCCCCCACAAGAGAGTCTAACCTATGAAATAATTAATCAGTAAAGTTTTATACCTAGAAGTTACACTTGAAACATATAACATATTATTTATTAATACATTGAAAGTGTAAGTAAAAAAAATATAATAAAAACCTTTGCAAGCTTTTTTTTTAAAAAAAGAGACGAAAAACAATCGCTAGAAGGAGGGGTTGAACCTCCGACCTTGTGGTTAACAGCCACACGCTCTAACCAACTGAGCTATTCCAGCTTCATGTATGCAATTTATTTATAATTTTATTATCTAATCTCTCATTGGAAGTTTTGTTTTTCCCTGTATACTTATAATATATATACGATTTGTTAAAGTTTTATAATTTATTAAGTTCTGAAAGTTTATTTTGTATTATTAAATATATACAAATTGGAGACTTTGAGGTGCTTAATCGATACAAATTTTGAAAACTTTAACCGCTTATATGTTAATAAAACCTATAAATAAAGTCTAAGTAGGGGTGAGTAGAATTGGTCCGGACCGAAAAAAAAAACCGAGTCCCGACCCGAAAGTACAAGAAAACCGACCCGAATATGATATGTAGGTTTTGTTATCGGTCCAGTAATTTAGCTCCATCCGGTTCTCGGGTCGGGTCGGTACAGGACAACAATGAACCCGAGACAAAACTGATGGACCGAAATACATTCCTGAATTAATTAACTGCAACTATTTTAGGCGCCAAAAAAAACAATTTGATTTTACTCATGCCAAAAAAGTGTATAAGGATCTTACAAAATTACGATTTCAGGCATAGTAAATTAACACTCTGATCTTTAAAAAGGGTGCACATAGTGAATTCCTAAGAGTCCAAGTTACAGCCATCTAAAGCTCAAAATCATATGATAATGAATTCTGTTACAAACATGATATCTTGAACAGAAAACTCAAAGAACTTTTATTATTTACCAAAAAAGAATCAAACACTGATTATAAACTCACAAACATACAAATAATCTCTCTCACAACAATCAACCCTCAATACCAATCGACAAATCTACTCAGACTATATCTAGAAACAGATATAAGATATATCTGATCAACAATAACAAAACCCTAGATTTGACCTAGACGAATGAGAGGAAAAACTCAGAGAGAATAATGAAAAAGTGATCTAATCTCTGCACAGTGCTCGTAACAATCTATTTATATGAGAGATAAAAGCTTGTCAGAAGAAACACAACTTGGACGTCTCTAAGCCACACGATCAAATACTTCACACGGATCGACATAAGGAACGGCCAGGATTAACTGAGCTTCTCAGCTGATGAGCTGTGTTATAACACGATAAATGGGCTTGGGCTGGACATATAATAATAACCAAGCAGGCCTGAATGAACTGAATATTATCTTCTGTCTTGGGCTGCAACCTTGGGCTCTAGTATCTACTTTAGGCTCCATCATCTCAACACACTCAGTCCGGCACCATGATCCAAAGCATCCAATATAACATGCAAATAATATAACAAAGAAAGTGTGCAAAACAATATGTTTATATAATAAAAGAATTGCAATATAAACTTAGACATGTTTCAACAACCCCCCCCCCCCCCCACACACACACACACAATTCTTTTATACAAATGGGTCAACAAGACATAAGTTCTTGCACATACCTTCATGAGCAGATGCTAACAATCGCTTTGTAAATACATCAGCTATTTGATCTTTAGAGTCAATAGCAACAGTTTTAACAATCCCTTTAACAACTTGATCTCTTAAGAAATAGAGATCTAGTTCAAAATGTTTAGTTTTGTCATAAAACACAGGATTTCCAGCAATCGAAATTGCAGCATTATTATCACAATGAACATCTATTGGTACTTTGACTTTAATAGTCAACTCTTCCAACAGATTTTTTAACCACATAACTTCACATGTAGCCGAACACATTGCTCGATATTCAGCTTCAGCTGATGATCGAGACATAGTTGACTGTTTCTTGCTTTTTCAAGAAACCAAATTGTTTCATAGAAAAATACAAAATCCAGTCACCGACTACCTGGTACTAACACATTTCGCCCGGTCAGAGTCTGAAAAGGCAACAAGATCAAATGGGTCAGATCTTTTGAATCTTATGCCTTTTCCTGGTGAAAGTTTTAAGTACCTTAGAAGTTTAAAATCCACTTTTACATGACCACTTAGTGGGGCATGCATAAATTGACTTAAATAATGCACGGCATATGAAATATCAGGCCTTGTATGTGCTAAATAAATTAGCTTGCCTACAAGTTGCTGGTAACTGGTGATATTAACAACAGGTTTTGAATCAGTGTTCAACAAATTTGTTAACACATGATTTTGGTCAATAGGAACATTGATAGGTTTACATCCCAACATTCTATATTCTGATAAAAGATCTGTACAATACTTTCTCTAGGTTAGAATAAGGCAATTATCATCCCTTATTACTTCAATTCCCAGAAAATATTGTAATTTTCCAAGATCTTTAATCAAGAATTTAGACCTTAAACACTATTTAATATTTTCTATTTCATGTTTAGAATTACCAGTAATAACTATATCATCCACATATACAAGCAATATAACAATCACAGAATCAGTTTGTTTAAAAAACAAGGAATGATCACATTTGCTTCTTTTAAATCCAAAGTCAAACAAAACATTTACTAATTTTTCATTCCACATCCTTGGAGCCTGTTTAAGGCCATATAAGGATTTGTTTAACTTGCAAACTTTATTGCTTCCATTATTAAAATACCCCTCAGGAAGTTTCATAAAAACATCCTCATTTAGATCATCATATAGAAAGGCATTGTTTATATCTAACTGATAAAGTTCCCAATTATTATAAACTGCTATAGCTATGACACACCTTACGGTAACAATTTTTACTACTGGGGCAAAAGTTTCATCTAAGTCAATACCTTCCTTTTGACTAAAACCTTTTGCCACAAGCCTAGCTTTATACCTTTCTACCTCACCATTAGCCCTATACTTGATCGTAAATATCCATTTACACCCAACTATATTTTTATTTTTGGGCATATCAACTATAGACCAAGTATTATTTCTATTTAGGGCTTCTATGTCATCATTCATAGCCTGAATCCATTCAGGACTATTAGATGCTTCCTTGAAATTCCTAGGTTCAAAACTCTTAGATAAAGATGATGCAAAACACTTAGAATCAAAAGACAGATTAGTGAGATTAACATATTTTTCTATACCATATTTGACCTTTCCTTCTACAATGTATTCATTATACTTAGAAGGAAAAATAGAACTCCTAGAAGATTTTCTAACAGAATCAAGATTATCAGCCTCAGAAGTATCACCCTCAGATTGAACATTACTATCATGTATAGTACTCACATGTTCTGCCCTATCAGGTTTAACCCCTTCATTGTTTGACTGCTGATTTCCAGCCAAGTCAGAACCAACATGAGGTTGATCAACTGATTGCTGATTTGCATGTGTTCCTATATCTAACTCACCTTGACCCTTTCCATCATCATCGGGCTCATCTACTTCAAAACTATTTTTAGAGCCTGTTTTCAAAAGAATCAAAAAAGTTTAAACTATTGATATGTTTTTCAGGATTAGAATCAAAGGATTCAAAAATTTTTGTTTCTTTAAAAGGAAATCAGTTTTCAAAAAATTTAACATCCCTAGAATATCCAATTGTTTTACTATCTAAACTAAAAACTTTGTATCCCTTCTTTTCATTAGAATATCCAATAAAAACACATTTTTCAGATTTACTATTAAACTTATCAGTTACATTTAAAATAGTGCAAAAACACAGGCACCCAAATAGTTTTAGATGGTCTAGATATAGTAACTCATAAGGTGTTTTGCCTCCTAAGACTCCTGAAGGTGTCCTATTAATCAAATATGAAGCAGTTAATACACATTCAGTCCAAAACCTAATAGGCAGATTACTTTGGAAAAGCAATGCCCTAGCAACATTCAGTAAATGCCTATGTTTCCTTTCAACAATCCCATTTTGTTGAGGTGTATAAGCACAAGTAGTTTGATGTATTATTCCGCTTTCTATACAAAAACTGGACATTTGATTGTTTACAAACTCAAGTCCATTATCACTTCTGAAACATTTTATGTGTTTATTAAACTGAGTTTGAATAATATTAGCAAATTCCCTTATATTTTCAAAAACTTCAGTTTTGTTTTTTAACAAACACACCCAAACAGATCTGGAATAATCATCAACAATGGTTAAAAAGAACTTAAAACCATCTCTGCTAACAAGTCTATAAGGACCCCACACATCTAAGTGAACCAATTGACCTATGTCACTTGATTTGTGATCACTTAGGGGAAATGGCTCCCAATGTTGTTTAGCCCTATGACAGACCTCACAAGGTTGAGATTTATCATGTTCTCCTATATTGAGTTTAGTTTTAAGTACTTTAACAGCTTGTTCAGAGGGATGACCTAACCTAGCATGGCATGTATCATACATTTCAGTACTATTAAAACACACCTTATCATGTAAACAAGCATTTCCACATAGATACAGACCCTCAAGCTGTTTACCAGTCACCAGGACTTTCTTGGTGGACTGGTCCTGTATATAACAAGTATCCTCATCAAACCCAACATATAATTTATTATTCCTAGCAAGTTTGTTTATAGAATTCAAGTTTACTTTGTAATCAAGAACAACTAATACATCTTTTAAAATAACTCCATTTGCCAAGTTAACATTGCCAATTTTAGTAACCTTAGCCTTAGCTCCATTAGGATGATTCACATGTATGTTTAGATCAGAAACTTCAACATAATCAGTTAACTCAATATCATTTGTTACCATATGTTGACTAGCTCCTAAATCTATAATCCATCCTATTTTAAGTTTATTCCCTATTTTACTTGCAAAACCAAAAATTGGTTTACTATAAACATTGGCACAAAAAAAACTACCTGAAACATTGCAGCTCTGTGGTGTTTCCTTTGCTTTGTCATTTAAAAGACTCAAAAGTTTTGACAACTGTTCACTAGTCAGAGAAGGTGCATCAGTATCAACAGTAGTATTATTACTATTTCTATTACCCCCCATTTTCCTAGCTTGATTCCCTCTGGACCTCATCCAAGGGGGATAACCAATAACTTCAAAACATTTCTCAGCAACATGACTAGTTTTATTACAATAAGTACATTTCAAAGTAGTTTTATTATCAAACTTCTTATTAAAATCCACAAACTGGTTAGTTTTGGCCATAAAGCCAACAGTTGTTTGTGTTTTCTTACCAGCTCCACTAGAAGTTCTATGAGATTCCTCTCTAGAAACTATAGCATAAGCTTCCTTTACAAAAGGTAAGACTTCCCTAGTTAATAGATTAGTCCTAACACTTTGATAATAACTATCTAACCCCATTAAAAACTGCATTAGTTTAATCATTTGACTTAAACTATTAAATCTTTTGAAGCATCACATGTACATGGAGGCAGTTGGAGGATTTGATCCAATTGCTTCCACATAACATTCAGTTTTTGGTAATACTCAGACACAGTGGACCCATCCTGACTAAAACTGTTTATTTTTTTGATAAAGATCAAACACCACAGAACCATCAATCTTATTATATGTTTCTTTTAACTCTTTCCACACATCAGAAGCAAGTTTAGAAAATACTTGACCTGGATATAATTCCTCAGACATAGAGTTTAAAATCCAAGTAAGCACAATTGAATTACACCTATCCCATTGCCTAGCAAGAATAGGGTCATCAACAGATTTAACACATTCTCCATTTATGAAACCAAGTTTGTTTTTAACTTGCAAACCTAGAATCATTGCATTAGACCAAACACTGTAGTTTTCAGTTCCTTTTAGTTTTATATTCACTATAGTTAAGTTTGCAGAATCACTAGGATGAAGATATAAAGGATCACTTGCATCCAGTTTGTTAACTTGAGTTACCAAACTGTTAGCAGGATCAACAATAGGCCCAGAATTTGGACCCACTTGTGGTCCAGATCCTGGATCATCACTACCATCAACCATGATTAATAGTCAAACCAAGAACAAACACATCAGATCACACACAGATAATCACAGAGATCACACAACCACAAACAAATTGCACACAAAACAATCTTAAACCAAACAGACACTTGGCGAAGCTATACTGGTGATCCAGATCACTGGTTCATCACTCAAAGGTGCCAGTGCAGGTCCTCGTACAGGAGCCTCCTAAAGACCTAAACACACCTTAAAGCTAAAACAGGGTTCAATCTCCCTGGCAATGACTCCTTAGGACAACAACTAAGAGTATAAAGGAGAGATCTCACCGAGAGGGGTGCCCAAGTTAGGGTTCGCCAATAACTCGTAGTGAAACAACCTTCACTTAGGGTTGTTTCACCAGAGAGCAAAGAAAAAGTGCCTCCAAATGATTTACAGATCTTGAGATCAGATCTGATTCTTCACCACTAGTACAATAATACTTTTGAAATCAACCCTAGATCTAAGAAATCAGATCTACAAGTTAAATTTCACCAAGAACTTCAAGATCCCCAAATAATATCAAGATATCCAAATACTCAACTCAGATAAACCCTAATATATGCGGAGGACGACGAAGACTCACAAATCAAAGCCTAGAGCTCTTATACCATGTTACAAACATGATATCTTGAACAGAAGACTCAAAGAACTTTTATTATTTACCAAAAAGAATCAAACACTGATTATAAACTCACAAACATACAAATAATCTCTCTCTCACAACAATCAACCCTCAATACCAATCGACAAATCTACTCAGACTGTATTTAGAAACAGATATAAGATATATCTGATCAACAATAACAAAACCCTAGATTTGACCTAGACGAATGAGAGGAAAAACTCAGAGAGAATAATGAAAAAGTGATCTAATCTTTGCACAGTGCTCGTAACAATCTATTTATATGAGAGATAAAGGCTTGACAGAAGAAACACAACTTGGATGTCTCTAAGCCACACGATCAAATACTTCACACGGATCGACATAAGGAACGGCCAGGATTAACTGAGCTTCTCAGCTGATGAGCTGTGTTATAACACGATAAATGGGCTTGGGCTGGACATATAATAATAACCAAGCAGGCCTGAATGAACTGAATATTATCTTCTGTCTTGGGCTGCAACCTTGGGCTCTAGTATCTACTTTAGGCTCCATCATCTCAACACACTCAGTCCAGCACCATGATCCAAAGCATCCAATATAAGCATTCCTAGTTTTAATACATATAGTAAGTTGGAAAATGTTATACAATTCAAGTGCAAAGCTACAGTGCGTTTATGTAAACTATGTATCATATAAATGAGCAAAATCAATGTTGTGACTGTATAAATTTACTAAAATGAACGGCAGTGTACTTATCCAATAAATGGATAATAACTTAACAATGACCATGGATTCTCCGATGAAAAAGGGGGAGAATCACCTAGGCGGGTTGTCAATCCAATAGCGCTATCCAATGTTAAGGTTGGCTTGTACATGGTTAATAATTTCACTAAGTACAAATGTATTCTACATGTAATGTCTAAGCATAAAGCACGTTTGTAACCAAATGTACATAGTACTAGAATTGTATTGTAAAAATGTGAACTTGTATGTGAAATTTTTATAAGTGTACATGTAACACCCCAAAAGTGAATAAAAACACAAAGGGGATAGGAAATACTAACTTTCGCCAAATGACTAGATGACTAAGCGAGCGTGAAAATGCTAGCAATCCAAAGATTCAACAACGAAACTAGTCCAATTTAGAAGAAAAGAAACCGAATAGGAAAAAATATGAAGCTTCCTGATATGCGTCAATTTATACATATAAAAGTCCCAATTTAACTCCCATCTATATATGTTTTTGGCCTTATACATGATGAATTGGTACTTATTTGGTATCTTTATGATTACAGGTCTTAAACGGTGTCCATGAAGCAAACCGGATAAAAAACGGACAGTTTCTTCACATTCTGCACATTCTGCACAATCTGTAGGTGTTGGCACTCCCGTGCGCCCTGGTGGCACTCCCGTGCAGACCAGATTGGCACTCCCGTGCACCAGCCCATGCAGGCATGCTTGCACTCCCAGGTGCACTCCCGTGCACCAGCCCGTGCAAGATCTGATAGTTCTATAAAACAGAGCAGAATGTCATTTTTAGGGTATTGGGTGATTTTTGGGCGATTTTGGGGCAATTTTGGGCGATTTTCTGGGCATGTAAGCTGCTGTGAAGCCGATTAACAAGCTTAGGAAGCAATCCAAGTCCATTAACGTCATCCAATCCATCATAACCTTGCTTGTTTATGGTTTGATTCTTGACCTAATATTATATCAAATCTGATTTTGAAGCTTTGTTATGTTATTATGATTAGTATTTGTAAACCTACGGGTAAAAACAATACTTAGCTTGTTCTTATTTATCGTTTGTATGTTGTTTTGTTTGAATGAATCATTAAGCTTTATGTTTATGTTGAATCTTCATGATTTGTATGTAAACTTTCCTGTTGTTGTTGTAGTCTCGTTTGATATTGTTGTGCCTTGGAGGATTAACAAAGTATAGGTTAGATATGGTTAAAAACTCCTAGTTTATGCTTTGTTAACAAAGTTAATAACTTGTTAGTAACTTTGTGCCATGAAACTGTAACCGGATATTGGTTTACTAAAAGGTAGTTTCAATAATAACCGAGAGTATTGACTTGCACGTAAAATAGCTTTAATCGGCTAAATGGTGTTATTGCGCGTCTTTGACATGATTAATGATCTTTGTTTAGAGATTTTGGTTGAAATCGCTTTCTTAGTAGATTTATGTTCAAAGCGTGCAAGATGAGATTGATTGTGTATGAATCTAGTTTATGCTCGTTGTTGTGGCTATATTGTGTTTATCAGTGTAGCGTTCTCAATTGAGTGAGGTTGAGGACTCCCGAAAGGTGATACTAACTTATATTTAAGGATTTACATAAGTGCATATCAATTGCTCGCTAATGAACAAGTTTAGGTGGTTAGCATGTGTTATCGTGGTAGCCTTCCGAAGAGTTGTCATGTTAGGATTCCCGAAAGGGATACTAATTGTCCGAAAATAGGAATATTGATTTAAGTGTTTGGTTCTATTAAAACTTAGTTACATGCTTAGGTTGTATGAAAACAAGTCTTTATATATCTATTTTTCTATTTGGAGTCTTATATATATTTGCTATGCTTAGTTTAAATTAGATTAAATTAGTTAAAACAAACATTCACTATCTTTTCTTACCGGTAAATCAGTGACAACGGTTCAGTACAATCGCTCCGCGCGCGTCCATGGATCGATACTTGGTTCTTATCTATGCTTTACTACATATGTGACAGGGTGCGCTTGCCCTTTAATGTGTGTTCTAATCTTAAGATTAAAATCATTTTTATAAATTTAAAACACGAGTTGCGCGAGCGTATTTTATGTATGCTCAGAGCACACCACTTCCAAATCGCCAATTACAAGAGCTTATAATCAAAGCTTCAAATGTAGAAGTAATATACTCTAGAAGAAAGGTATGAGGGAGAGTTTAATCGAATTGAAACAATTGATTTAGAGGTTCAAAGTGTAATGGGTCATAGGTGGGTTTTTATACTAGTTTTGGATTCAATTAAGCTTTAAAATTGGTCAACACAATAAAGTAAGGTTTTAAGATGAATTGACTATTTGACTAGGACTATGACTAGGATTTTGACTGAGACTTTGACTGGAACTTTGACTGGTTGACTGTCTCAACGGACCGTGAGGGCTAAAAAATATTTTTTCTAATTTAATCAATTTTAAGTTCTAGATTTGTTTCCTTATGTTTCTAAGTTGTTTTAGGACCGAAAATTAAGAGCTTTGAGTATCAAGGTCTGAAACAAACGTGCTCGGGTGTAGATGTGAGTATAAAACGTGCATACTTTTACTTATAAAAATTATAAATTTTATTAAATTGTGAATTTTGGTCCTATTAAAATACGAGGGTTAAAAATGAAACTTTTGAAATAGTTGAGAAACCAATTATGCACATTTATGAAAAGTGAAGGGTGCAGGTTGTCACAAAACCCGTTCCGATTTATACCTCTGACTCTCTAATACCTAATAGTCACCATGTTGATTAGTCAAAAGCCTGGTTAAGTCAAAGGGGGAGAAATTGCTAACCTGAAACAAGTTATCGAGTTCCTGAAGCATAGCTGAAGTATTTCACCATGTTTTCCACCATCTTCATCGGATACGAGAGTAAAACAACTTAATTTCAACAAATCGTAGGTTAACTTGCTGTTGAGATGATGTTGGTAATCGGGTTCGGTTCTTGTATTCTGGACCGAAGGAACCGGTTGTTAAGGGACCGCGAACCGAATATTAGGGTTTGAATTCGGTTCATGGTTTATGTACATTTCGGTTCTCGGGTCGGGTCGGTTTTGGACCATTGCTTACCCCTAAGTCTAAGTAATTAATCAATCATAAAAATAAACTTAACCACAATTCACAAAACATAAGAAATGGGGATTGTTGTTCCGGCGGGATATTTAACCATACAAATCATCTTTGACACAAGCCTTGTTTTTTTTTTTTTACCGTTATCCAATCACAAAAGAACAAACTTTGATGAGCCTGAAATCATATGGAACACGGTTCATTTATGTTCTTTTATATTAGACAAATAAGAATCTCATTAACCAAACATATTTCTGTAAGAATACATTTATATATTCTAATTAAATGGCCCTTATAATCATTTATCTAATAAATGATCAATGACCTAAATACCCCTATTGGTTTAACTGGTCTTTATGTGATGGACGTAATTACCCTTAATGAACCATTAAATAGGGTTTCCCCTTGGGTGTATATATAGAGGTTATTAGGAGAGATTGAAGGCTAATGAAACACCATTACTCACAACCCTAATTTGTTCCTCCTCTCCTCTCTAAATCTGAGATCTATGATCTCCTTAAGCCATCCTAACTGGACACCCTAAACGGGAACCCGATCATCCTGTAGATCATGAAGTCTTCCTTCTCTAGGGTTACTGGCTAATAAGGTACGTATCCGATTTACTTATTCATGTTTATGTATTATTATTAAAGAATTGATCAACATGTGGTATCAGAGCAATGTTGATTTAAATTCTGAAATCTGATGTTGGATGGTTTCTTCACGGCTTAAGTTTGTTGAACATAAGAAACTCCAATATTGCCGTAAAATTTGTATTTTTTTTTGCGGCAATCGTAATCGAATATTGTCGTAAATAACTTTAATTTTTCAATTCCAAATAAGTGCCATCCTAATAATAAAATGATTGAAATTGTAACTCATGATTCTACACGAGTTTTAATGGCATAATCACAAACAATTTTGATGGTGCGTGTTTTTAATTAGATTAATAATATTCTTTGGAATTTTTCTAAAATTCTATAACTATGGAATTTGTAAAATAAGAAAAGTAAAATCCCCTTATTTTGGGATGAAATTAGGATTTGATTATGTTTCCTATTTTTGTGTTGCTTTATCACCAAGTTTCGATCAAAAATATTTTTATTCTTTAAAAATATTCGAACTGATAGACTTGGAGATATATTATAACATCTAAGATTCTTGAAATCATAATGAATTCAAATCCATTCAATTTCGAAATCAAATCTTATCGGCTTATATGTTCACGGGTTTCAAGTTCACGGTCTTATTGTTCACGGGATAACAATTTTTGAAAGGGAGTTCTCAAACAGGTTTGCGGATATAAGGTTCACGGACAACCAGTTCTCGGTTTCTGTTTCCGAAATCAAAATTCGAGAACCTAAACCATAACCGAGAACCTAAAAATAAAATCGAGAACCAATACAAAATCCGAAAACCAATATTAAATCCGAGAACCCTTGTATTTTCTGAAAACTAATTTGTTTATCCGGGAACCTAACTAATTTTCGAGAACCTAAGGCCATCCGAGAACTAGTAAATTTTCTGAGAACTACGAACAAGGTCGAGAACTAATTAATTTCTCGAGAACCTCCTTATTGTTTCCAGGAACTAATTGTTTTTCCGAGAACCTAATTTCTACCGAGAACTCAATTTTTACCAAGAACTGTGACAAGTTCGAGAACTAACCATTTTCTCAAGAACTTCCTTGTTTGCGAGAACTAACTATTTTTCTCGAGAACCTCTTTTCCTGGGAACTAAACCTACTTTCCCGAGAACTGGTAATCTAAAATTTTCTCGGGGTTTGCTATTAATTAGTTTATTAGTTTTGAAAAACCTTAACTAATATGTTTTCAAAACCTAAATAAATTAACATTTTGCTTCACTTTGATAACACTTAAAAGGTCTCACTTCTGCCCAAAGGTGATGTGCTACCTTAACATAGTTATCTAAGTCTAACTAAGCATACCAATTTAGTTTTGCCTTGCTAACATGAATGTCTCACTTCTGTCCAAAGATGATGTGTTACATTCGTGTCCTGTAAAACTAAATTGTGCCTAATAAATTAAGTGTCACACTTCTGCCCAAAGGTGATGTGCTACACTTAACTGCACATCATGCTTAAATGATTTCACTTCTGCCCAAAGGTGATGTGCTATTGTTTAAGTAGAACTTTTAATTAATCTATTATATTTTGGTGTTTATAATAGATGTTATCACATCTTCATCAAAACAATGATCCTCACATATTAATGATCCTTCATTAATACAATGATCATAATTTTTGTCTGCCTTACTTGAATATCCCATAACATAAATCACTCTAAAGTTCTTCTAAAATGTCATATCTCAAACTAACTAATCCACTCTTATTCTAAAACTTAATATGATTTGCTCTTATTGAGTGTTGACTATCCCTTAAGACATGACACTCCTGCTAATTTTCTAATAAAATGAAATTTATTTTCATTAAGAAGTGGGATAAGTCAAATATAATGTCACTTATGGTAATCAATAACTCAAATTAATAATTGCTATCAGGGGAGCCATTAAAAGATTCTGAAATTCCTTAGACTAATTTTGTTTCTATGGAAGAATCAAAAGAACTCTTGAAGAAGCATGCAATAAATCTAAGTCCAATAATAACGTTAGGTGACATTCGTGAATACATCATAATATTGAATAACATGGCCTATTAAACTAAGGGCTTATTCATGCAATCGATAAAGATTTTCAGTACGTTATAAAATAATTTTTCCATTAGTACGATTGGATGCCTTATAAATCAACTACAACACTCAGAAGGACCAAAGGAAAATGAGTGTGTTGATAGCAACATACGTACAGGAAAAGAAATGCCTAAAACTGAAAAAATCAGATGTTATTCACCTTACTACCACTACGAGTTAAAAGGTGGAAGATAACTTACAATAGAGAGGATAGTTTTATAGTCCGGAAACAAAATACAAGTACTGCTTCCAGCTCTAAGTTCTCCAAGCGGGCGTCTCACTGCAAAATTGTGCCATTAGACTAGGCACAAGCAATGAGACAATCCATAAGCCAAGGAAACAGCTGGCTAAGTTAAGTAGTAGAAAATCAATGATATTTAACTCCACAAATATAAATATTCCAATTAACACATGATTGTTGTAGTTCTATTTGTTTCCTTACCAGATTTCAACAAATACTTAAGATAGGGAGTAAGTGGCGAATTTATTGTTAAGGTTGAAAGAACTATTAATAACTGATCTTTGTATTAGGCTTTATGATACCTTACGATATTCTGGATATTACTCAGAATTTTAGTATCAACACTAAAGCCACACTTTGACAGTTATGAGTTTTATGACCAAAACAAAGTCACTATTAACTTAAACTCTCATATTATTTGTTGTCATTATCTGAATAGAAACCTTATAAAATTGAACATGATGATACACACATTTTCACAACTTTGTTATCACAAAAATGAAAATTTAACAAAGGATAATGAGACCTATGCATTTCATCCATTGAGACCAAATTTTTTCATGAGCAATCATGAATAGGTTAATGAAGGATGATTTGTTATCAAATCTCACTCTTAGTGACTTTAAAGCATGTGTTAAATGCCCTAAACTTTAAAATGGCAGAAGGAATAAATGGTTTTCCATCACATGGTATAATTAACTGAAATTAGTGGAGCTTAGAAAAATATCGACTTGTATCTAATCAGTTTCATACGGACCTAAGTCTTAAAGAAATCAATTCATATATACTTAAATAATTTCCTTCTAAATATGTCCTTAAAATTTCTTACGAAATCTGGACAACAAGGAAATCAAGTATAAAATATATGAAATATTCTCATTCACATGCATCGTCAAAACTTATCATATGGAGTTCCCAGAGACAAAAAAGATCAGTGGGAGTATTAAGTGTCCTAATTATAACTTGCAAAAGTTGCAAGAGGTGGGGGAAGTGACAATTTTGATCTTATCTCAAATTACACCTCTTGTATATGACACTGCTCCATCACAACTTGTCTCCTTAGAATATAATGATACTCCTAGTAAAGTTTTATTGGTGCCTAACTATGGGAAGAATTTAGATTTCTTACCAAAACTAAAGTAATCCTCAATAAGAGAAACTAACATAAACATCGTTGAATTGTTTCTCTATTAGAATCTATTGATCTTCCAATCTTAAACCCCATGCATGCTAAGTTCCTAAAGATTTCTAAGTTTAGTGGGAGCAGTAAAAGTCCTTATCATGACTTGTCAGAAGTACAAGAGGCAGGGGGAGAGACTCATTAAATTCTACTCCGAATTTAACTCTGATTACACCTCTTGTACACCATACTGCACCAACTCTTACACACTTAGAAACTAATATTGCTCCTTATTTACCTGAGAATGAAAGCATTTAACCAAGAGCTAATTCATAAAATTGCATATGTATCCTAATAAACCCAATAGTTAATTCAGGAGGTCATCTAGGTCTAAAAGGCCTACTAATTTTGATGATTAAGTACCTTACCTGACTAAAGCTGAAATGGATGTTTGAAAAGTTTACTGATCCTACCTCTTCTAGTTATATCATCGGCATCAATTAAAAATTCTAAATGGGATAAAGCTATTATTGACAAGCTTTGATTCCATGAATTAGAATAACGTTTGGATTTGTTGGAATTACCTAAAGGTGTTCATAACTAAACTGAATCTGGATGGAAATGTTATCACACTAAAAGTACGATTGATTGCTGAGGGTTATACTCAAGGGGGAATAAACTATCAATAAACCTTCTTACTTGTCTTACAGAGGGTTTATTTAAGGATCATTACCGTTCCAGTAGCTTATAATAATTTAAGAGCTACATTAGATGGACATTAAACAACTTTCCCTTACATTGACCTACATGTTCATAAAATAACCTGAAAGTTCTAAACTGAAGGTTTAGAACACTTAGTTTGTAAGTCAATGAAATCCATGTACGGGTTGATGCAAGCATTTAAACATGATGAAATTATAATGCAATTATTTTCATCAAGAACCAAGTGGATTAATACACCTACCTCAAGATGAGTGGGAGCAACTAATGTAAACTTGTCCTTATATAGATAACATTCTTTTGACAAGTATATGTTACGTTAGTCAAATCATTGTTCGCGCATACTTTGAGATAATGAATCTCGGAGATACCTCTTATGTTATAGGAATCAAAATTCACCGAGATAGACTCAACGAGACATTAGTTTTGCTCTCCTTTAGAGGCTAATAGGATAATTGAGATTACTACCTTATGCTTCATTAATTAGAATCCCTTATGTAAGTTTAAGTCTATACTCGTTTGGATATTTCTCATGTTGCTTAACACTACACTTGTCTAGATTATTGTGAAGCATCTAATAAAGTATTACAATATCTCTAAGAAACGAGAGACTATAATTTAAAGAAGAAGTGAGAACTTAAAATAGTTGAATACTCTTATTCTAACTTTGTTGTATTCAAAGAAAACAATATGTCAACTTCGAGATATATCCTTATTTCAGCAGACAAAACTTATCTCATGGAGGAGTCATAATGAACTGTTAACAACAACCTAAATAATAATGACATAATATGTTGCTTATCACAACGCAACTGTCACTAAATGTTGTTGGAATTTTATCAGTAGACTCATAATTAATAACTACATCTAAATTCTATATTGAAGACTTACTGTGATAAAGTCAGCTACCCTGTTTTCTTGAACAGTAACAGTTCGAGCGGAGCTGCATTAGAAATTCGATACGAAATTTATTGTTCACTTATGTTAAGAACAAGTAGAGGAAACTAATTCTTTGTATCGAATTCATTCATGATATGCTTATGGATCCAATAACTAAAGGTCTATCACCCATAAGTCTCTCTAAGGGCCTATAATAGAGACGGGTTTTACTAATGACCATGTACAACTGCATATTGTACTATGAATGACTAATTATTAATTATTCCTCATCCGTTTAATATTTGTTTGTCTCTAAATACGTTCATGCATGCCTAAGGACGTATAGACACTAATTATACAAATTTACGTTAAGGGCTTACTTGTCATGATCCTAATGTTAAGTTTTAAATTTGGGGTGTAGTATAATTAATGGGGGTCCTGAGTTGAATAACTGACTCAACGACTGTATTTCTCTGCTACATTTCTGGGTTTAAAACTAAAATGAGTGTTAACTCCTGATCAGGCTTATCTAATGCTCATAATAAATGATTACTCGGCCAAGTGGGAGAATGTAAGAATACATTTATATATTCTAATTAAATGGCCCTTATAATCATTTATCTAATAAATGATCAATGACCTAAATACCCCTATTGGTTTAACTGGTCTTTATGTGATGGACGTAATTACCCTTAATGAACCATTAAATAGGGTTTCCCCTTGGGTGTATATATAGAGGTTATTAAGAGAGATTAAAGGCTAATGAAACACCATTACTCACGACCCTAATTTGTTCCTCCTCTCCTCTCTAAAACTGAGATCTATGATCTCTTTAAGCCATCCTAACTGTACACCCTAAACGGGAACCCGATCATCCTGTAGATCATGAAGTCTTCCTTCTCTAGGGTTACTGGCTAATAAGATACGTATCCGATTTACTTATTCATGTTTATGTATTATTATTAAAGAATTGATCAACAATTTCACATTTCATCCGATCGAGTTGCATATAAATGCCAATTTCTTTCTTAGTTTATTGGTAACTATAAACCTATATTTCAAGTAAGCTTAGTGATTAGGCAAATAGCAGTAACATAATTCAATAAAATGATATTTTGTGGCACTATCAGATAAGGACATCATGTGTTTTTAAATGTACAAAGTTAACTCGTTCTTAAAGCTAGCAAAACATAGTGTTAGATTATCCTATAAAGTGTTCTCTAAATCTAGAAATTATAAAATTACCATAGAGCGAAATGTGTTCAAAGAAGGACCAAGTGAGAATAGTATTTTTGGGTGCATAAGAAAAAGGTAAAATGTTATTTCCTGAGGTTTGACTACCTTTGTGACTTTTGTCTAAAGTTTGTTTTTCGGCATCTGATTCCTTATGGTTTCAAAATCTTGTCATTTTCATCCGACTTGTTAACTCCATCTATTTTTAACGTTAAGTTAGAAGTATTTTCATTGATCAATTTATACATTTTCTATTAAAATCCGGTTCAACTTGTTGAACCGGTTTGCAAAATTATCAAATTTGAATTTTGAATTTTAATAAAGTTTGATATTATGGTAATACCGACCATCCATAGTGAATTTCGTCTTTTAAATGATCCTGAACTTAATAAATTCAACACTTTAATGCTATAAACTTATTGTACAATTTATTAACAATATTTTTTTTTTTTTTTTTTGGAAAATTGAGTACTTTTGAATTATTTTTGGAGTTGAAATTGTATTTTTATAGAATTATAGGGTAACTACTTAATCCGGTTGAACCGCCAACACAACTGGGTACACTTTTTTTTTTTTTTTTTGAAAAGTGAATTTAATTCAAAACCGCCACAAGAGGTCCTCAAAATAAGGACCCAAGGGCACTAAAACGACATTATAATATGTTTAAAGGAGAAATACACCAAACATTCCACTCTATATCTTTCATTTTGGATCTATTACGGATCCAAAAATACAAAGTTGTTTTTATGATCTCCACGACTTCAATCGGTCTCCGGCTTTTACCTTTGAAGCTCCTATTATTCCTCTCGTTCCAAATTGCCCACATGGTGGTAATAATAATCCCTTTCAAAACGTAAGAAGCTTGACTCGAAAATGTTTGTGATTCCACTATCTTCAAAAGATCCGAAACATCAAACACAATCATAGGGGCCATACTACACCAAACCTGAATCCTAGACCAAATCTCCGCTGTGTAAAAACATCCCGTGAATAAGTGAAGTGGCGTCTCTTCATCCGAGTTACAAAACACGCACTCATTATTCTGTAAAGGAACTCCCCTTTTGAGCAGCTCCGTCTTCGTCGGTAGGCGATTAAGAGTGGCTCTCCAGGCCATTATTTTGCATTTCAAAGGAACCCACCCCGACCAACTCATCTTCCAGCCGTTTGTATCTACATAGGTGTTCGACATTAGCCTTTTAGCCATGTTCACCGAGAATAAACCATTTGGATCAGAGGTCCATTTCCAGCTATCTGCACCTCCTTTCCAATCGAAGTCATGAATGTCCGATAATAAACTAAACAACTCAGTGACCTGCTGAGGCATAGAAGGATCTGCAGACCAGTCCCAAGTCAAAATTTTGCAACTGTTAATCACCTGTAGTCTATCCGAAATAGTTGCCCATTTATGCTTTTCAATTCTGAACAAATGCCGGTAGATATTGCAGAGTGGTTCATCATAAATCCAGGCGTCTACCCAAAAATTAATATTCTTCCCATCGCCCACTGTTCCAACAAAGTAACTATTAAGCGATTTGTCATTCCAATGTATCTTTTCTCCTGTTTTAGCGATGAACTTCCAACACCCACTTGTCGAAGGAGAATATGGAAACAAAGACCACGAACTACTCGAACCATGGCAACCCAACACCACTTTCTTCCAAAGACTTGCACCTTCTTTCTTAAAACGCCAAGACCATTTAAAAAGAAGGGTGTCATTAACATGTAGCAATTTGGATAACCCCAATCCCCCAGACTTCTTAGGAGTACTAACAACATCCCACGCCACCGTTTATCTTTTTGTCTACACTAGATCCGGCCAAAAGAAAACGTCTCATTATCGCCTCAATATTTTCAATAACCGTCTTAGGGGCTTTGTACAGAGAGAGATAATAGATAGGCAAATTCTCAAGAACCGCCTTGATAAGGACTAAGCGGCCCCCAATAGATAAATGTCTAGCTTTCCAAGAAAGTAACCGATTCTTAACCACTTCAATCACCGAGTTCCAATTACTGATTTTAGACATCTTGGCTCCCACTTTAATACCCAGATATAAGAAAGGAAAGGCTCCTCGCTTACAACCCAAAACCTCCATCATATTATCGACCTCAACATCATCCGTACCGACCCAGAATAAATTAGATTTATGAATGTTTATACGTAAACCCGAACATAGATAAAAAAAACTCTAAGAATTCGAGTCGTACATTGTAGATTATCACGGGACCATTTACCCATAATAAGGGCATCATCCGCATAGAAAATATGATTAATGTTCACTTCATTGGTCGAAAGAGTAATGCCTTTATGTACTCCAGTATTTTTAGCTTTATCCAACATCCACGAAAGGCATTCCATCACAATCAAGAATAAAAAAAGTGACAAAGGATCACCTTGGCGAAGGCCCTTTTCACTAGTAAATTGGAAAGTAGGAGAGCTATTAACAAGAATAGAAGCCCGACTTGAGACGAGAATACCTTTGATCCAAGTACACCACCTTGCTGGAAAACCCATTTAAGACATCATAGATAGCAAAAAAATGCCAATTGACATTGTCATAGGCTTTTTTCGAAATCTATCTTCAAGAGAAAAGCCCTTTTCTTTCTTTTTTTCAACCACTCCATAATTTCATTCACCACAAGCGGACCGTCTAAGATAAAACGATCAGATAAAAACGCTGATTGAGATTCCGAAATCACTTTACCTAAAACCTTTTTAAGACGGTTAGTAAGGATTTTAGAAATAACCTTACTAATCATCCCAATTAGAGTAATAGGTCTATAGTATTTGAGACTCACAGGCGATTTAACCTTGATCAAAGTAATGAACACCGAACCACAACCCAAATTTATGATACCTGTGTCAGGGAATTCCTCCAAAATATTACAAAAATCATCTTCTAGGAGATTTCAGAATCGCTTAACGAAGCGAAAATTAAAGTCATCTGGTCCGGGCGCCTTGTTAGCACCACAATCGAAAACCGCATCTCGAATTTCTTACTTGGAGAAAAAGCAAGTAAAAAATAAACTGTCCTGATCGGTTATACGCTTCAAACCCGTACAATGGATTGTAGGCCGCAAAGGGACATCTTCCTTGAAGTGTTCTCTGTAAAATCTAAGGACTTCACGCTTGACAAGAGCTGGTTTAGAAATCCATTCACCTTTTACTTGAAAGCCCAAAATTGCATTTCTAGCGTGTCTACCTTTAACAAGGTTATGGAAAAAGCTAGAGTTTTCGTCGCCAATAGTAGCCCATTTAATTTGAGATTTTTGTCTGATCTCACGAGATTTCATGAGCTCAATCTCTTGAAGGCATTTAACATATTCTGTCCAGACCCAAACGTCCGACTCTTTTAAATCTTGATTTTCCACTAAAACTTCTAAGCTTTCCTTCTCTTGTCTTAATCTGCTTTCATCTTGTTTTTCTTTGAGTCTAATATCAATAATCCAAACCTTAAGTTTGTCCCTCAAAACTTTTAATTTGTTAGTCAAATTCAAATCAGCCGGGCCCGTATTAATCCAATCACCCAACACCGAGTTAATCACATCCAAACATCCTGGTCTATCAACCCAAGAATCATACCGTCTAAAAGGCTTCGGGACAAAATTAGTATCAACAAGAGAGAGGAGTAACAGAGCATGATCTGACTTCTCTCTTTTAAGAGCCCTAACATACCCATTCGACCACTTGTTGAAAACATTTTCGCAAACAAAAACTCTGTCAGTTCTACTTAATTTACAAACACCACGCCGATTGACCATGTATGTATATTTCATGCCTTTCAAATCGTATTCCCGAAGACCCGCTTCATCCACAAAATAATTAAAATCACGAGCACATATAGGATCTAAAACAGAGTTTTTTCTCTCATCTTGCTCTCTAACCGCATTAAAATCTCCGAAAATAATCCACCAACCAAAACCCGCTTGAATAACCCGAAGCAGCCTATCCCACAGATTTCTCTTTAAAATGTTATTTTGCGGAGCATAAACGTTCAGAAAATTTATGCGGCTCTTACCATCGGATAATAAACCGGAGACAAGTAAGAAATCAGAATCTTTAACAATCGAATTTTTAGAGAAAAATTTTGGGTCCCATATACTGAGGATCCCTCCCGAATTATCCTTTGCATCTACACTTTCAAATTCATGACCCAAACCACCCCAGTAACTCGACACCAAACCCGACAAAATATTACTCGACATAGTCTCCTGCAACCCAATAAACGCAACCCCGTAATCATTCTTTAAACGACTGATCTAACCCGCTTTACTCCGAGAACCAATCCCTCGAATATTGACCGAAAGACAATTCATTGTTTACCAAATTGTAACCCTTCTTGAATAATTGACTTCTGGATTAAAGAATCATGCTCCCCCAAATGGACTCCCAACTTCTCCCCCAAAGACTTAGTGGCTTCAATCTCCTCTGTATGGATATGAGCTTCATTTGGTGCATTCGAATGATCATCTTCTTCAGGAGTAACCGGTGCATTAACATTAGTCTTCTCAATGGGGGCAATTGGTTGATAATTCAGGTTAAGCGGTGCGTTAATATTAGAATCAGAGTTATCATCCAACGAATTTGGGTTTTTATTGTTCAGGCCTAATAGAGGATTTAACCCAAAAATATCTTTTTCCAAATAATCCTCCAACATGTTTTTGGGCTTTTTTCTAATCTTTAGGCTCTCATTACTGCTGATGTAATTAAGACTAGAGCGGCCCACATCAGTTTTTTTGCATTTCTTTCTTTTGACTACTTTTGAACTCAAGGGGCTATTATGGACTTTCTCATTTGGAAAGCCAAAATCAAAGTCAGCAGCAGGTATCAAACTGTCATCCGAAATATTCTCCATCAAATCACCTTCCTTAAACAACAATGATTGATCATCATTAATCTCATTGATTGGGCATTGAATGCATACCTTCAATTTTGGGTCAACAACCTGGTCAACTACCAAGTCAACACCCGGGTCAACATCCGGAGAGACTTCAACGTCGCTATCAAAAATTTCCGATGAATGTTCTGATTAGTTTTCCGTCGTGTCCTCCTCTGTCGACTCCTCACTAGCCATGGTCTCGTCTTCCTGATCTGGAGAAACAATAGTGAAATCAGGCACCCAGTCACCTGCTTCCTCCACAACCCAAATACGAAACTCCCAATTCCGCCAGTTAAGCTTAATCTCGTCAAAAATTCTCTTACCGTCTCCGACCAGGACACCCACGTATTCGAAGGATAAATCAGGATCTGCTTCAGACCTATTGGCTTTATGAACAACCTTTCCAATCAAGCCTCCTATGACATCAATAACTTCATTCGAAACCAAATGTAAGGGGATACCTTGTACCTTCAACCATGCCACTCGTTCAAAGCCCAAAGATTGCCCTTCCCAAATACTGACAATAGAAAAACTATCCTTCAAATTTTCGGCAGCGAAACGAAACGTTTGTGCCGTCTCAGCATTTTCAAAGGAGATCAAGAGATCCAATCCTCCTAAGTACTGAACCTTACTAGAGCCTGGATAAATATCATTAAGAACCACATAAATGTTCTTCAAAGTTGTGACATCTATCATCCTTGTGACTACGGCTCTCCCATGCAACGATCCCACTATAACCCTCCGATAGGTTGGTAACGAAAATCTTTGTAATGCGACGTTGGACCTCCTCCGGTATAGGAGTTTTCCGGCAATGGGCCATCTCTGGTGAAGTCAGCGAGAGAGAATTTTGTGGGTCACTTAACAAACAAGATCCAACCGGGTACAATTAGTTCAACTATTTTGTAAACCAAAGCCGGTACTAATAAAAAACCTGTTTTTAAAACATTGCCAAAACTTAACTAAATTGGCCCTTGCCCAAATCAAACGGTTTATAAACCAGCCATATTTCCCGATTCTAAAATAACAGAAACCATTTATAACCAAAAACAAACTAGTTATGTAAATATAACATTAGAAACATTAGTTTTAGGTTCGATTTTAAACTTTTAGCCTTAATTCAGCCAAACTGATCAACTCAAGCTTATCTCTGAATATCTAATAAGCTTTATTTTTTACGAAACCAATCCGAGTGTTTGGTCTTCGAACGTGCCAACCGACTTTTGTTGGGGAGGCAGTATCCATTTTTGACAAGGGTCTCCGAGGTGTTGTTTGAGGATATCGTTGTTTTTTGTGGGGGGAGGGGGCATTTTTTGGGATCTTCAATGGCGAATGGCGTCCTTACCGATCAGCTCAGGGGGTTTGGGCCTGTGCTCAGCGGAAGATGAGTCCGCATATGCGTGTGTGGTTTCTAGGGCGCAATCCTAGAAGCTACAGGAACACATTCTACGAAACAGCGAGGTGGTTGGGATAGACGATGATTATAAGCTCGCACTAGACAACATTCGCAACTCTCTCCCCAATGTAGATATGGGTGGCTTTATGGATAAAGACACCGCCCCAAAAAAGCCTCAAAAAATTTTGGCGAGTGCGTTTAACTGTAAAGCCATGTAGACTATGGAGGAGGAGTTTAACATGTCTTCGCACCAGAAAGCGGTATTTGAATGCCTTAAAGAGGCCCATGCACAAGATTTTCTCACTACACAATCAATTGACGGACTCGGGCAACATAAGTCGGCTATCGAATATCGGGCGGTCCTCAAATATCGACTGATGATTCCCATGTTTTCCCGTCGACCAACCGTGTCCGATCTGTAAAAAAAGCATGCTTGGACAAGTTTGGAGAACACGCCCTACATTGTAAGGAGTTGCCAGGCTTTAAATACAGACATGACCTGGTTAGAGATTTTCTATGGGATGTGTTACGAAGGGTAGGGATTTCAGCAAAAACAGAGGCTCCCGTGAATTTCTTGATGGACCCACTTGACGGGCGGTCCACCTTGAGGCCAGCGGACGTTCTTGTGTTTGGATGGGCGCAAGGCAAGCATGCGTGCACCTTACTGGGGTTTCCCCATTGGTGGGACTCCGGGATTCGGGTTTTGTGGATGGGCAGGCAATTTTGAAAGTCGAGAGCAAAAAAGTGGATAATTAACATGAAGCGACTTGTTTAGAAAACCAGCATGTATATGTGCCCTTCGCTTTTGATGATACCTAGGGAAGCTGGCTCCGCAATCAATCAAGCTCCTCGATCGCGTGAAGAAAGTTGTGCAAAGTAATTTTTCAGCTGCTAAGAGCCAATGTTTTATTTTCAATAGAGTATGTTTTGCAATACAAAAAGGGATAGCGGCGCAGCTTGTGATCCGTTTACCTACGTATCACTTGTAATTGACTTTTTGTGTTATCACAGATTGTAGCAGGAAAAAAAACCAAAAAAAAAAATTATTATTCAATTAAATATTTAAGCATTTTGTGAAAACCGAGAGTGTAATCATCCATTAGTCGCCTTGGCAGTAATGAATAATCTTTTTTCTTTTTAATTTTTATTCGTTCTTAAAATTGACGGAGTTTAATACAACCTTTTTCTCCAACTTAGAAATTAAAAAGCCCGTGGTTATGTCACATTACCTAACCAATCATAGCCGACCATGGACTTTTTCTATTCTTTTTTTCTGAATCCTTACTCACCTCGATGGCCAACGAGCATAGACGAAGCTTAAAGAGGGTTAGGGTTGCCTCGGCCCCACCAATTTTTTACTCAGTAGTATAAATATCCCCGGTTTTAATATTTTATCTAAAAATTTTGTATTTTCTAAGTCCGCCCCCACCTATCTAAAATAAAAATTGGGTCTTGTGACTTTCAGCCACACCATCATAAAATTCAAGCTTCGCCACTGCCAACGAGTTCATCACGTCGTCATAGTCTTCAGTTAGCCATTGGCGTCCTGATCAGTCATACAAGATACAGTTATATTACACAAGTTGTCTATATATGCTTGCAGTACCCTTCGATCATTTTTTTCAAAAATATCATTAAGATTTTGAACACTTCTCAAAAATATCATTAATATTTTGTACACTTTTTCTTACATCGATCCTTTGACCTTCACAAAATAGATGACTCACTTTTAGGGCTGGCAATGGGTAACCTGTTAAGACACGATAAGACCTGTTTGACTGAAAAGTACACTATTTGATTTTTTGACTTTTTTTAATACTTAGAATTAAGAGCCAAAAATCTTTCATTTCCCTTTTTTGGTACATAAAACATGTGTCACATAATGTTTTGATTGGCTGATAAATTAACTCCACACATATCCGTCTCATGCTCGTTAACACACTTACCATAAAGCGGGTCCCCCGCTAACACGCCCATGGGGCGTGTATCACACCCTTTATGGCTGACGTGGAGAAGGGCGTCAGCCCATTACACTCGGTCTTACCCTGTCTACCAAACAACATCGTTTTACTCATCTTCTTCGTTTCTAAACTCTTTTCAATAGCCGAACTCGCTTTAACGGCCAACAAACAAAGCTCCTGCAACGAAAGCGGTCTATACGACCTGGATACGGGCATAATGAAATAGATTTGACCCGGTTGAAGCTCTTCATCTCCGGACACATGAGGCAGGTTCCAGTTGACAAACATGTGTTCGGAGCTGCAGAGGAAAAAGGTGTTGTTTGGGTGGTCGGAGAGTACGTGGCTGGCCGTGATTGGCTGATGGAACTCTTGTAGTTTACCGTTAACAGAGTTGATCACCTTTGTTGTTGATGATTGGTTCTGTAATGTTGCTCTGTGTTTTGGATAGTAAATAGATGCACATATACCCATTTGGATGATTGTGTTTACCTGTCGATTGAGCGATGGTTAAGTTGATGAGATTTGAGTGAGTTATGTTGATTATATTAATGAGAACATAAGGCATAAACATAAGATATGATCATGTGTACCTGATATGCTTAACCGAACCTCAGTAATGGAAGACACCATCATCTTGATTGGGTTCCCTTTAGGGTATGCAGTTCTGATGGTTTATGTGTTCTTAAGTTATGAACACATTGAGAGAGAGAGATATGGGATGGCTAATGGTGTTATGTTGTTATGGTTGTGAGTCAACCCTGATCTCTTAATAACCTCTCTATTTATACATACCCAGGGGACACCCTAATAAGGCCCATCTAATGATAGTCCGCCCATCAAAGACATATCTGTTATTGGGCTTAGGATAATATTAATAATTGATCAATATAATATAAATGATAATGATGGCCACAAATAAATATAATAAACATAATTTATATTTATTCTAACATTCTCTCACTTGGCCGAGTAATCATTTATTATGAGTATTACATTAGTCTGCAGATTAATACTCATTTTAGTTATAAACCCAAAATGTAGCAGAGAAATACAGCCGTTAAGTCTTTATTCGACTTAGGACCCCATTAATCATACTACACCCAAATTTAAAACTTAACATTAGGATCAATTAACGTTATGCCCTTAGTTGATTTGTTATATAATTGTCTTTATGCCATTATGCTAGCTTAGCATACTAATAGACAAACAAATCACAATGAGGAAAATTAATCATTAGTCATTAGTCATAAGTCATTCATAGTACGATATGCAGTTGTACATGGTCATTAGTAATACCCTTTTCTCTTAGTTGGCTCGTTAGTGAGACTTATGGGTGATAGACCTTTAGTTATTGGATCCATAAGCATATCATGAATGCATTCGATACAAAATTCTGATTTCCTCTATTTGTTCTTAATCATAAGCGAACAATAATTTTGTATCGAACTCTAATGCAGCTCCTCTCAAACTGTTACTGTTTGAGAAATTATGGTAGCTGACTTTATCACAGTAAGTCTTCAACTTAGTATTTATATGGAGTTAATAAGTTATGAGTCAACTGATAAATTTAGCAACAACATTTAATGACCATTCTGTTGTGATTAGCATCACATTATGTCATGATAACTTAGGTTGTTGTTACAGTTCCTTATGACTCCTCCATAAAATAGTTATGTCTGCCGACGTTATGATATACCCCAAAATTGACACTTGATTTCCTTTGAATATAACAAATTTAGAGTAAGAGTAGTCAATCACTTTAGGTTCTCACTTCTTCTTTAGATTATAGTCTCTTGTTTCTTAAAGATATTGTAACGTTCCATTAGATGCTTTTCATCAATCTAGACAAGTCTAGTATCAAGCAATGCGAACAATATCATAAACAAGCATAGACTTAAATTTACATCAGTCTTCTAATTAATGAAGTATAAGGTAATAATCTCATTTATCCTATTATCCTCTAAAAGAGAGCAATGTTGTATGTTACATACTTAAGGACCCGCTTAGAGTAAAACTTATAGGATGAAACTAATATCCCGTTGGGTCTATCTCGGTATATTTTGATTCCTATCACGTAAGAGGAATCCCCGATGTTCATCATGTCAAAGTTTTTCATGAACAATGCTTTGACTTAGGTAACATATACTTGTCAAGAGAAATGCCATCTATGTAAGGACAAGTTTTCATTAGTTGCTCCCACTCATCTTGAGGTAGGTTCTTTAATCCACTTAGGTCTTGATGAAGAGAATTTCATTATGATTCAAACACATTTTATGCTTGCATCAACCCATACATGGATCTTATTGACTTACAGACTAAGTGTTCTAACCCTTCAGTTTAGAACTTTCAGGTTGCTTAATGAACATGTAGGTCATTGTTATGGAAAGTTGTCTTAATGTCCATCCAATGTGACTCTTAGTTATTATGAGCTACTAGGACGGTAATGATCCTCAAAGAAATCTTTTGTAATACAGATAAGAAGATTCTTTGATAATCTAATCCCTCTTGAGTATAATCTTTTACAATCAATCTTATCTTACAACGTTCCCATTCGGATCTGGTTTAATTATGAATACCTTTAGGTTATTCAACCAAATCCCAAACGTTATTCTGATGAAGATTGATTGATACTAATGATTTAATTAGAAGAGGTAGGATCGGTAAACTTTCCAAACATCCATTTTTTTTTTGTGTGTTAGTCAGGAAGGTTACATAATCATCAAATTTAATGGGCTTTTAGACCCAGATGACCTCTTGAGTTGAACATTGGGTTTATTATGATACAAACTTGGCTTTAGTTAGGTGTTTTATTTTCAGGTATATAAGGAGCAATATTAGATTCTAAGTGTGTAAGAGTTGGTGCAGTAAGGTGTACAAGAGGAATAATCGAAGTTAAATTCGGAGTTAAACTTAATGAGTCTCGAATTTTAATGAGTCTCTCCCCGCATCTTGTACTTCTGAAAAGTCATAATAAGGACTTTTACTGCTCCCACTTACCTTAGAGATCTTAATGAATTCAGCATGCTTAAGATCTAACACTTGGAAGATCCATAGATTTTAATAGAGAAAACAACCTAATGATGTTTATTGTCGTTTCTCTTAATGAGGATTACTTTAGTAAGAAATCTAAGTTTGCCCATATTTAGGCATCCACAAAACTTTGTTAGGAGTACATTAAATGCTAAGGAGACAAGTTGTGATAGAGCGTTGTCCAGTGCAAGAGGTGTAATTTGAGGATAGATCAAATTGTCGTTCCCCCCACCTCTGTAACTTTTGTAAGTTATAAGTAAGACACATAATGCTCCCACTAATCTTTTAGGTCTCTTAGTATCTCCACGTAATAAGTTTTAACAATGCGTGTGAACGAGAATATTTCATATATTTTATATTTGATTTCCCTTATCATCCAGATTTCATAAGAAATTTTAAGGACATACTTAGAGGGAATCTTATTAAGTATATATGAATTGATTTCTTTAATACTTTTGGTCTATAGGAAACGGAATAGATACAATTAGATATTTATCTAAGCTCCAATGATGTCAATTAGTTATGACTTATGATGGAAACCCATGTATTCCTTTCGCCATTTAATGTTTAGGGCGTTTAACACATGCTTTAAAGTCACTGAGAATGAGATTTGATAGCCAAGCATCCTTTATTGACCTAGTCATGATTTCTCATGAAATTTTGGTCTTAGTGGATGAATTGCATGGGCCGCATTTTCCTTTGTTAAATTCTCATTTTCATGATAACAAAGTTGTGAAAACATTATTGGATCATCTAGTTTTATTTCATAAGGTTTCTATTCAGATAATGACAACAAACAATATGAGAGTTTAACTTAATAGTGGCTTTAGGTTGGTCATTAAAACCTTGTAATTGTCAAAATTGTAGCTTTTAGTATTGATACTAAATTCTGAGTAATCTCAAGAATATCGTAAGGTATCATAAAGCTTCAACACTAAGATCAGTTATTAATGGTTAATAGACCCTTAATTTTGCCACCAACTCTCATCTTAAGTATTTGTTGAATTATGGTAAGGAAACGTATAAAACTAGACTCAACCATCATGTGTTAATTGGAATTCATTAGTATTTGTGGAGTTAAATATCCTTAATTAGGCACTACATATCTTAGCCAGCTGTTCTCTCTACTTATGGGTAATCTCATTGCTTATGCCTATTCGTAATGGCACAGTTTTGATTAGTAAGACTTTCCCTTTGGAGAAACTTATAGCTGAAAGTAGTACTTGTATTTTTGTTTCCAGACCTTATAATTATCCTCTCTATGGTAACTATTCTTCCTCTTT
The DNA here is from genome assembly GCA_028751855.1 of Ambrosia trifida. Taxonomy (NCBI): domain Eukaryota; kingdom Viridiplantae; phylum Streptophyta; class Magnoliopsida; order Asterales; family Asteraceae; genus Ambrosia; species Ambrosia trifida. Next base: position 96,967,865 of record CM054127.1, read on the forward strand.
TAGGTTTAATGGTAGTAAGGTGAATAACATCAACTTTTCTAGTTTAATGCATTCCTTTTCCTGTACATAATTCGCTATCAACACACTCATTTTACTTTAATATTTCTGAGTGTTATCGTTGATTCATAATGCATCTAATCGTACTGATGGAAAAGTTATTATGCACTAGAAATTTATTGATTTTCATGTCCCTTAGCTTTATGGGCCATGTTAATCAATGTTAAGATGTATTCACAGCTCCCATTTAACCATAGAGTTAGACTTATTTATTTCATGCTTCTTAGGAATTCATTATATTTTTTCATTTCCAAAGATAATACCTTAGTCTTAGGAATTTCAGAATCTTTAATAGCTCACCTGATAGGAATCAGTAAAAGCGTTCTTGATTACCATAAAAGACATTTTGTGTATCCCACTTTCTTATGCTCAATGTTATTCTATAATACTTTATCAGATAGAGCGTAGGAATGTTATGTCTTAGGAGGTAATTTAAGACTTAATAAGAACAAAGTTTAAGATAACTCTTCTTAGTTTTGATAATTAGAGTGGATCACTTAGTTGAGTAGTAATTTATAGAAGAATGTGAGATTAGTTTCGAGTTATGGGTATTGATGTAAGGCAGACTTAGATTATGATCATTATATTAATGAAGAATCATTAATTGTGAGGATCAATTTTGTAATGAAGACGTGATAATATCATAACACCAACATAAGCTACTTAAATAACATGCTCTAGCTTTGGCTATACGCTATTTATTTAAGTATTGAATTGCCGACAGTGAATGTAACCCATCACCTTTGGGCAGAAGTGAGACATTCAAAGTCCTAATGCAATATGCTCAGCTCACCAACATAATCTGTTACACATCACCTTTGGGCAGAAGTGAAACCTTATGGCACTTATGTGAACGAGCTACAATGCTTAACGAGATCTTTATAACGAACTAATGTGACACATCACCTTTGGGCAGAAGTGACACCTTAAAATGTTATTGCAAGTTAAGCAAGGTTTTATAATGTTTTGAACAAACTTGATACATTAGGTTTTATCAAAACTGTAAATTTTATTAGAGATCCCGAAAAATAATGGGTTCTCAGTAATCTTATGAGTTCCCGAAAAATGAAGAGTTCTCGAATTGCATAAGGGGTTCTCGGAAAAATAATGAGTTCCCGAAAAGCTTATGAGATCTCAAATAACATAAGGGGTTCTCGAAATTATGAGTTCTCAAAGACTTAATGAATTCTCGAAAGTGATGAGTTCCCGGAAGACTTATGAGATCTCGAATAAATCACGAGTACTCGGAGACTTAATGAGTTCTCAGATATCATAATGAGTTCTCGAATATCATGATGAGTTCTCGAATATCAGAATTAGTTCTCGATATATTGATGAGTTCTCGAATATATTATGAGTACTCGAATAACTTATGTTTTCGGATAACTTTAACAGTTCTCGGATTTTTTTTTAATAGTTCTTGAAAAATATTGGTTCTCGAATACATGATAGTTCTCGATAAATAATATAGGTTATTGGAAACATTATGGGTTCTCGAAAAACATTATGGTTTTCGAAGATGAAGACCTTGACCGAGAACTCCTGTCCGTGAACCTGATCGAAAGCTTTAAAAAACCGAGAACTTATACACCGAGGACCATTATCCGAAACTTAAATAATAATCCGAGAACTAAATTCGTTAACCTTAAAACCGAAAACTTATTATTCAAGAATTAATACTAAATAAAGAGTTAAATGCCATTTTCGTCCCTGAGGTTTGGCACTTTTTGCTAGTTTCATTCAAAAGTTTATTTTTTCTCATCTGGATCCAAAGGTTTTCAAATACTTGCTCGTTTCGTCCAACTCGTTAACGTCGTTAGTCTCAGTCAGTTAAGTAAGGGCATTTTTGTCAATTCGTCCCTTAAGTGAAGGGCACTTTTGTCAATTCGTATGTTTTTAATCCCAACGCCCCAAAGTCTATAAATCATCCTCAAATTGATCTTATTTATCTTCTTCCTTTCAAACCCCTAATCAATCAAAACCCTAAATTCAACAATGGTGGATTAAAGGAAATAGGCCACTAAACTAGTTGGATTACAGTAAATTGTGTGGCTAAAGTCCAGTCATTCAAGCATCTCTATTCTTCACCAAAATTGATTAAAAAAATGATAAACATAATAATTTCTAGAAGTATAAATATTTCATGTATAAATTTTGGTTTACATAAAATGAGATCTTTGAATATACCATGTAGATTTGATGGAAAGTGAAATAAATATATAGAGAGTATGATATGGACAGGGTCGAATCAATGCTACAAATAAAAAAGGAGAGAGAAGCAAACAAACCCTCTCTCTGTCTGTCACTTTGCAAATCACCAAACCCTTTTAACACAGATCTTCCTTCCTTCAATTACATTAACCTTCCTTTTTGTTTTTGACCGCCACTAATTGTGGCCTTTAATTACATTAACCTTAGCCTTAAATCATTGCTACTGCCTTTGCTTTGTTCCTCCCAAGAAACATAAAAAAAACGTAACTCAAGAGAAATCAAATAGTCAAACCTAGCAAAAATCATTTTTATGTAGTTTGATATGTTAGATCTTCATCAATCTAGGGTTTTGAAAGGAAAAAGATGGATAAGATCAATTTGGGGGTGATTTATAGACATTGAGGTGGTTTAAATAGGGTTGGATTAAAAACATACGAATTGACAAAAATGTCCTCTACTTAACAGGCGAATTGACAAAAATGCCCTTACTTAACTGACTGAGACTAACGGTGTTAACGAGTTGGACGAAACGAGCAAGTATTTGAAAACCTTTGGATCCAGATGAGAAAAAAATAAACTTTTGGATGAAACTAGCAAAAAGTGCCAAACCTCAGGGACGAAAATGGCATTTAACTCCTAAATAAATGTGGTTTGAAATTTTATGGATTTTACATAATATCAGTTTCCTCTTTAAAGGGATTTTAATTATCTCCAAAATTTTCTAAGATTTCGAAATCAGTTTATCGATTTAGTTGATTTCGAAAATAATAGGAGATAAAATTAATATCCTAATTTTTTAGGAAACATGATCTGATCCGTTTTCAAACCAAAATATATTAAAATTTTCGGTTTTCTTATGCGTTCTTGAAGAACATCAACCGAAAAACATAAACAATATTATTTTCATCTCATGAATCCGTAGTTATACCCGATTGAATTTATAGAGTGAATTCAATTAAAATAAAAAAAAACAATCAATCGGTTTATAGTTATAATGGGGACAAGACTAAAATAAGTATTACCGCAAACATAATTAGTTATGATGATGTGTATCACAATCACAACATTGCAGAACATCATTATTATGCAAACAATATAATATAAAAACTTACGGTATTTAGTAGTTATGAATCACGATATTTTTTTTTTCAATCGGACTTATAAATTGAATATAAGAATAGGTTATTAAAATGGGATTTCATGATTGAATTAATATAATCAACATCGCTCTGATACCACATGTTGATTATATTAATGAGAACATAAGGCATAAACATAAGATATGATCATGTGTACCTGATATGCTTAACCGAACCTCAGTAATGGAAGACACCATCATCTTGATTGGGTTCCCTTTAGGGTATGCAGTTCTGATGGTTTATGTGTTCTTAAGTTATGAACACATTGAGAGAGAGAGATATGGGATGGCTAATGGTGTTATGTTGTTATGGTTGTGAGTCAACCCTAATCTCTTAATAACCTCTCTATTTATACATACCCAGGGGACACCCTAATAAGGCCCATCTAATGATAGTCCGCCCATCAAAGACATATCTGTTATTGGGCTTAGGATAATATTAATAATTGATCAATATAATATAAATGATAATGATGGCCACAAATAAATATAATATACATAATTTATATTTATTCTAACAAGTTATACATGGGGAGGGTGTGTGTGTATATATATATATATGTATATATGTATGTATGTATAGGTTTAGAGAGGAGTGTGATTGTAGTTGATGGTTTCTGTTTTCGATTATTTGTTTATTTTTAGACAAAAATATATTCATAAGTTTGAATAGAAAAACATAATAGAAAAAAAAATAGGGTTTAGTTTAGTGATAACAATTTTTGTAAAAAAAAAATAGCGTAAAAAGACTGTTAGAGCATCAAACACGACCAGCGTCTCACGGACCGTCACGTCAGATTTTTCTAGCAAAAGTCTAAGAGATGAGCACCGGTAGTGTATCGATAGATCCGATGCGGTATTAGGTACACACTTTTTCGAAAACTCAATATCGACGTCTTCGGTATTGGCACCTTTTTTTTATACATGTATGGTACCGATCTCTTCCTTGATACAAAGGGAAAAATAAGAGAAGTGATATAAATAATCTTGAGGTAACAGAAATGTGAGAAATGACGCAACTAATTACTTATTTACTGTAATTTTTCCAAACACTAATATTTTTTGAAGATTTATTATGTGACGATATATTTAAATAGTAAGAGAAAATGTAAAATAAAATGAGTTATAACTTTTAATTATCAGTTTGACCACTCATACTTACATAAGTAATGCTTAGAGGGTGTTTGGGATTGTGTTTCGAATCTGATTTTTAGATTATTGTGTTTTTAAAACGCATATAATCAGTTTTTAGTGTTTGGGATTGCGATTTGAAAACGCAAATAATCTGTTTTTTAGGCTACCAAAACGCAATAATCTATAAGCAGCTCCACCCCTGCTTTTCCAAAACGCATAATCTGTTTTGAATAATCAATCCCAAACACCCCCTTAATCAGCGTGGAAGTTACACCTTTTCGTTTGTAGACCACTAAATTGTACTTTTTAGCCTGATATCATTGTCTTGTAACTAAGACTATCCGTTGCCGGCCGCGAGCGAGCAGGCGCGAGCAGGCGCAAGCCACAAACTTCAATATCAAGTAACTCGGTCACTTGACCCCGTTGTCGCTGGGGTGAATCGGCGCGACCAAAACACCTATCTCTCCCGTTAACGCACGCGACCACCGTCACCCGTGCTCGCGTCGCGACTGTTCGCGTTGGGCTGTTGTGGCTGGGGTGAGCAGGGCCGGTCTTGAGCATGAGCCGGGTGGTCACCGGCTCAGGGCCTGACGCTCAAATGGGCCCGAACTTTTTTTAAAAATATACACATATATATCTTAAATTCTATATTTATGATATATATTTGTTTTTTCTACATGAAAGTTTTGTTAGTGGAGTTGGAAAGACCATGACAATTTAATATGGAGGTCTCAAGTTCAATCTTTGGCAGCACCATATTCAATTTTTTTAAAATTCATCGCCTTTACAAACTTTGGGCCGAAATTTTTTTTCGCCCGAGACCCAAATTTTTTTTAGTGTTCTCGGAGATGGCCATGGGGGTGAGCATCGGGATGAAACCTCCCTCACGCCGGAGCTCGCTCACGGCCCACAACGGAGAGTCTAAGTTATCATCTATATTCTTTAGAGGACTTAACCAACGTTTAATTTATATTTAGAGTCTCGTACACGCGGGCTGTAATAGTGTGCAACTTTGCAAGAGACTTATTTCTGAAGTAGGTAATATTTAATCGTTGTAGGCACGAGTTTGATAATCTATACAACTAATATATGAAACTCAATGTGGACACTTGTCAATCTCACATTGAGCCTCCAATTACATAGCCAATCAATTTGTGTCAAGTGTCCCATTGTGAGATTTTATAAAATTTTCTTTTATTTTTAATTCAAAAATCAATTAAATATAAAACCCCTAAAAAACACACAGACATAACCCTACATCACAAATCGTTCATCGCCTCCTTCCAATCAAGAACCCTAATCAAGGGCGATCCAAGGTTTTCTTCATCTCCTCTCCAAAGTTTTCTCTATTTCATTCCTATTTCAATGAATCGATCTTGATCTCTCTTTTTCTCTGTGTTTCGTTCGTTTTTTTCTGATTTTTTTGTTGATTAAAGGTTTTTTTTCTCTGTTTTGATGATGATGATGAGGGTTTTCTTATCACAATTTCTAGGGTTTTCGAAACTGTTAATTAAATACTTTCTCATTTAGCTTCTACGATTTCTTCTCCTTCAAACCCTATGATTTCTTCTATCTTCTACGGTTCAGGGCAATAATCGTTTTTGTTTGTGTGGATTTCACGTGTTTGAAAAACCTGATTAGTTGGACTACTTCAAATCAATACTATGATGTCCCTTACATCTGGAAAGTTACTTTCTTTTATCATTTTCTTGACAGATAAGCATGTAGCTTCTTGGCATATTAATGGTTAACATCTTGTGCCTATTATTGTTTTTTTTCTTATATGAGCTACTATCTCTATTACACAGGTGCATGCTACATAATTTTGCAGGAAATGTTAAGATGTATGGTGTTTTAGATTCTGTAGGATCTGGACCTGTTGAAGCCCGTGTTAGCAAGAATTCAACAATGGTAAATCAAGTGTTTATATTAGCTGTTGCTTTTACATCCATAAAATAAAAATGTTCAACAATTATAATTTTCTGTAATTATTAAAATTATGCTTTTACTTTGATGTTGTGTTCTCTTAGGTTGGTGTTGGAATGTCAATGGAAGGTATTGAGCTGAATCCCATAGTCTACGATCTCATGTCAGAAATGGCATTTCAGCGCACCAAAATTGAAGTCATGGTAGTATAAACTTTCCTATTTGAAAAATGTAATTATATATATCTAATTCTGCTGCTGCTGATTATTAGTTATCTGTGTGAGTGTATTTCAGAAATGGGTTGATTTATATTCAAGCAGCTCTTGGATTTCTTTGTTGGAGTCGAACGAAAAGATTGCCAGGTAAGGTTTTTTGCTTGGAATGTTATTAGAATGTTGCAGCATTGAACGGTTTCATCGGCATGGTGTGATTTCAAATTCTTTGCTTTGTTTAGTATTTTATTCAGTTTTTATACAGGGCAGAGGAATATGTAATTAGGGATGAGCATATGGTCCCGAAAACCAATCCCAAACCGAAAAAATACCGATCCCGTACCGAACCGATACCGAACCGAGGGTGTTCGGTACCGGTATCGGTACCCGCATTTAAAGGTTTTCAGTTTCGGTATTATCGGTATCGGTACGGGATCGGTATGGTATCGGTATTTTAAGGTAAAATACCGATACCACACCGGTACCGTACCGGTATAATCGGTATCGGTATCGGTATTGGTTTTTTAGACTTTTCGGTATCGGTATTGTCGGGATCGGTATCGGTTCGGTACCGATACCATCCCGAGCTCATCCCTATATGTAATGCAGGGTACATAGTGCGGCTTATGGGATTATAAGTGTTTCAACCGGTCCTTCAATCAGAGACAACAAAGCAAAGAATTTTTTTTTATCAGAGTATTTTTTTATTAGTCGCTTATAATTGAATTTTAAGGGTTTTTTTATAAGATTATAATGTGTTGATTAGGCTTTTGAAAAGCTACTGGTAATATTTAAGCATTCTTGTATGTTTGATTATACAGAAAAGTGGTATTTATTAATTTATGTTTAAATTTAATTAGTTTCTCTTGATTTACAGTTTTTTGAATCAACTGGCTATATCCAAGATCATGAAGAAGTATGACAAAGTGGCATTAAATTTTTGGTTATGATCATAAATTGTGTTAAATATTGTTTGGTTAGGCTTTGAAGTAGTTTTCAAATTTAATATTTTTGTTTAATTAGTTAGGTGACATTAAGAAATGCATCAAAAGCTTATCTAGAGATAGTTAAGAGTTCTTACTTGAGCCAATCTGATGAGGTAGCTACCTAGAATCAGAAATTATATCATGCTTTAATTATATGTGATCCATCTGATAAGTATTATGTTATGTATGTATTGTAGACAAAGGCTGATGCTCTAGCAACATCAACTCTGGTTATTGATGGCAACTGTAGAGTGGAGGACAGAGGTTTGAAAACTCAACAATATGTAAGTATAAAATGATTAGGAGGTTTTGTGTGTCAAAGTAAATATTGGGCGTCTTCTGGTCTGAGATGCTTAACCTTTTTGACCTGTTATCTTTTAAGTTAATTTTCTTTAATCTGTGTTTACCTGTTAGAAATAAAGCATACTGGATAAACAGTCCCATCAACACTTTAATTCTAACAATTATTGCACACATAATCCATTAAGTGTTGGCAAATATGGGCATATGTGCAATTGATGAGTTTGATAAGATGGATGAGTCAGATAGGACACGGTCTTTACAGAGCCTTTATCGGTTTAACAGATCGATTTGATAATTACAGTGAATGCAGTGATGATACTGAAGTGATTCTTGTAAGTGAAATACAGCATTAGGAGCAATGCATGCGTTACCAAACTTTGTTTTTTCAGTCATTGGAGGAAGAAGCAGAGAACGATATTATGTTCTTTGGACGACTTGATGATGAGTTTAATAAAGCAAGGTGAGGTGGTGAGGGAGGATGAGGAGCTAAACAAACAGATGGATGTTCTCTTTGCTCTTAAAGTTATAATAAATTATCCCAATTTTCACACTTCATCTACACCACCAAAACCAAATTGAGGTAGTTATTCACGAACATGTTTAAAAAATAATAATATAGATATGGGTTGTTTGTATTTTTTTTTTTTACTAATTAATTCTCTATCAACAGGTGCATTATGCTGACTTACAGTTCCACTTGATTGTTTTTCTTGGCTTTCAGTATTCTGAACAAGCTGACTCCAGAAAAGTTTGATCTCCTCAAGGGTCAACTTATCGACTCAGCGCTCACAACAGTTGATATTCTTAAGGTTTGTGTCTACTTTACTCACATGTGACGATCAAGGTCTGCACTCAAAGCAGTGGATGAAAACCTTTGGTGTTCAATTTTAAAATTCTTCATCTTTTAGCTCAAAAAGTAAATGACATAAGAATAATGATGATTTTTGATGCAGCTTGCAAACGAACAAGAAGAATCCAGCTAAGTATTATGGAGGGTATGCTTTAATTCCACTCAGATCGCCACATTTTTTTAACATGAATCAACATTTTTTAATATGAGTCAACAAATTATGACAATGTGGCTTTTACTTTGCAACAGCTTTACAATATCTGGAGACTGAAAGCATGGCGTTAATAGGACCCCAGACATCGGTCTAACCTCACATGATCTCCCATGTTGTAAACAAGCTCCAAGTCCCACTACTGTCTTTCACTGCAACGGACCCTACATTATCCTCAATTCAATATCCATACTTTGTCCAAACAACTCACAGTGATGCTTTCCAAATGGCTGCAATAGCCGACATAGTGGGCTACTGTGAATGGAGGCAAGTTGTTGCCATTTACATAGACGATGATCATGGGAGGAATGGGATAACTTCGTTAGCAGACCAGTTAGCTGCTAAGAGGTGTAAGATCTCCCACAAAGCGCCTATCAAACCTGAAGCGACATGAGCAGACATAAGAGAAGTATTCCTTCAAGTTGCTTTAATGGAATCTAGAGTTGTCGTAGTTCACATGTATGCCAATTGGGGCCAGACGTACTTGCAGTCGCGCATGATCTTCGCATGATGGATACCGGGTATGTTTGGATCACAACAAATTGGCTCTCTACCGTCATTGATATAATAAGCTCCTCAGTAAATCCGACAAAATTCTTTTCGGCTATGAAAGGAGTTATTACATTGAGATCATACATAAAAAGTTCACGACTTAAAAGGAAGTTTGCAACCGAGTGGAAAAACATGACAACGTTGGGCTTGAATACATTTAATCAAGGTGGAAGTTTGCTCATGCTCTTGACAACTTCTTTAATCAAGGTGGAAGCATATCCTTCTCGAAAGATCCTGAATTGAAAGATTCGCGAGGAGGATTCTTGAATATTTATTCGTTGAGAATCTTTAACGAAGGGAATTTGTTGCTTAAGAACATTTTACAAGTCAAAATGAACGGAACAACAGGTCCAATTGAGTTCACTTCTGATAAAAATCTGATTTCTCCATCATTTGAAGTTATTAACGTGATTGGTACCGGGTTTAGGACAGTAGGATATTGGTCAAACTTGACACATCTCTCAACTACTCTTCCAGAAACAGTCGCAAACCGAACTGGTTCACCAAAGCTGTTGCATAGTGTAGTTTGGCTTGGTGAAACGCTTAAAAAGCCTCGTGGATGGGTCTTTCCACATAACGGAAAGCAGCTGAAAATTGGCGTTCCAAAACATGTTAATTTTAATGAGTTTGTGGACCAAGTTAAGGGAACTGATATGTTCGAAGGCTACTGCATTGATGTATTTACTTCTGCAGTGAACCTGCTACCATGTTCGAAGGAACTGACAAATTACTGGCGAGTTAACGCTGCTGATCGTTTTTTGTAGGTTTGCATCGGCCACAAGGTTGTCGATTGGAACGGATGTCAGCAGCTCTGAGTGAGACACCGGGACTCGATATGTTGATAATGGAAACCGATGGCTCTTCGTATTGCGGTATGGATTAATGTTTAAGTATAGATTGTATCAGTGTTGCAAGATTGTCTATAGATGCAGTTAAATTTGATTGCACTAAGATTGGTTTTGGTTTCATGATCCATAATTGGCAAAACCACTTCTTTTAGATAATATAAATGCCTTTGTTCAAAGCAAAAAGTCATTTTTAATTTTCTCAATTGAACTAAAATAACTTTTTAATTTTCTCATTGTCATATAATTAGTTTGAGCTTTTAGATAAACAAATTATATAATTGAAATGGGTTATGAAGAATGTGAGATGGCCACAACTTCTGAACCAGTTAATACTGTTGTAAAAGACAAAGAACTTGAAAATGAGAACACGGGAATTGTGCAGGCGGGTGTGAATGACGGGTTTTAGGAACAGTTCATGACTGAGAATCCTGGTGGGTCGATGACGGATAATGACAGCAGAGGGTTTAAAACAAAAAATGTGGTGTATAAAGAAATATTTAGTGATATTTGAATAAAATTTGTATTCGTTGTTTATACTTTAATACAATATTTATACTGTATTTTTCTTATACGCTATAATTCTCCAACTAGAAGTATGTTGGTGAACCGCGTGTACACGCGGGCAAAAATCTAACATATAATAGAATGAAAATAAGATTACGCATGATAGCTAATAACTAAAGATAAAATGGTCATTCTAGAAGAATCATCGTTACGTTTGTTAAAGATAATGAAATGGCGAATGTATTAGGAGGTGAGGGTCTAAGGTAGAGGTGTACAGGACCCAGGCTAGGCTTAAACCGCTTCGGTTTATAAAACAGATCAATATTCTTTTAGTTTGGACTCAAACCGGTTCCTGGCTACAAACCGATTTTACTGTTGAAAACTAAACCGATTTGGATCGGATTCAAAAACGATTTTCGCTTTTAAATTGTTTTTTTTGTTTTCAACTTCTAGGCGGCCTGAAACTTGTTCAGGTTGGAAGCAATTCTCAAAGCGGAAATTTCAAACCTCTACCAAACCGGCGATTCGGGTTGGATTCGAACCGTTTTTACTGGGTTGGGCCCGGGGTGGTTTTTGGGTCGCTAGGCCCAAAACCGTTCTTTTGAACACCACTAAGACTTTCTAAATCTACCCCTTTTGGTTGGTTTGTGATGAGACGTTATACCGAAAACAATTTAATAAAACAACTTCAGTAAGGGCCTAACATCTAGTTTTCTCTTTTTGCATATTTTGTTATTTATTTATTTATTTATTTATTTATTTTCCTTCCATCTCTTTTTCATTTCTAAAACTTGTAATGTTACATCAAAATAGAAGGTAGACGGGTAACAAGTTGCACCGTCACCCCTTTCTGAATTACAAACCCTAGTCTACCAAATACAAACCCCTACTCCCTGGAGATGAACTATTGATGTGGATAACTCGTTGGACCCTAGTCAATAAACGAATACCTTCTGACTCTAGAAAGCCAAAGGTATTAAAGGCCAAAGAAACAAAGACATGGCAAACATTTATTATTTATTTACTTTTTATTGGCATGGCAAACATTTCATACAGACAGAAAACAACACATACACAAGGCCCAAAACGCAGCAAGGAGCTGCGAAGGGAACCCCAAAAATAGAGCGACAACAAAGACAAACGACAAACAAACCGAAGGAACGTTCCGAACAATTATGAAATAATAAATGAAAATCTATTCTAGCTCCTCCAATCATCCATAGACAGCGACGAGCTATTAGAAAGCCATAGGAAGACACTATCTTTTATCTTCTCGACAATATTTGTGAGCGTTACATTGTCGTTCAAGGTTTTATTATCCCGAGAACGCAAAATACACCAACACTTAGACGGTTTGGTGTGGTCTCAGGGAGAAGGCCCGGTCGCCTGACGTCGAGCTAGGTGGATTTGGGAAACCCCCCCCCCCCCCCCCCAGAAAAATGTTTTTAGGTAAACTCGGAGAAATTCCACCGTCTTCATCGAGGCACATGATTGGTGGAGGGAAGGTGAACGTACAGAGAGAGAAAAGAGAGAGAGAGGGGGAAAGAAGAAGAGAGAGAGAAGGGGGATTTAGTGGAAAGCATTTCTTTGGTTTGGGGGAGGGAAGAGGAAAATGATGTGGCGTTGATATGGCATTTGGGGGAGTTGGGGGAAACCATCACCACACCATATAGCCTAAGCGTTGCCTTGCCGTATATCACTGCTCTCATCGGTTTCTTCATCTTAGAATTCGAGTTCCAATTGACTACAACTTGAATTCAAGCTCCAATTAACTACAACTTGAATAAGCTCATTGACTCTGTCACACATAAGAGACACCAGTTTTTTAGTCCAATTAAAAATCTTCGTCCAACGTCTTTCGCAAACAAGAACGACATAGGCATATCCTGTTATATACATGGGAAAATCACGATATTAACCACTGACCAAGTATTTACGAAAATAAACATGTCTAGGGTCTTAAACATAGAGACTTCACAATATTCCATGTGGCTCAGAATGTGACAAAGGTCCTAAAAGGCTTAAATGGAAACTCTTGAGCTCGTATTGGGCTCACAAACCAACCAATTAAACAATGACACATGGCTAAAAAGGCTAGTAGACGTTTGCTTTTGGTAGAGTCTTTGACGTATATGCTGAATCTGAAGAGTCTTGGGGGGGGGGGTGCACAAAAAGGGCTTAGGATTGTACAGAAAAGGGCTTAGGGATTGTACGGAAAGGGCATAGGATTTCTGATTTTTCCAATTAAAGACTCTTCATGCTTGGCATGCATCTAAGTTTTAAGAGTCTGCCTTTAAGCCTTTTAGGATATTTGTCACATTATGAACATTATAGGGAATTGAAAGGTCTCTAGATTTAAGACCGTATACATGTTTTTTTTTTTGTAAGAGTTAATTACTATTTAAGTCCCCGTGTTTTGATGGTTTTGACTCTTTAAGTCCAAGTCTAAAATGTTTAACTATATGAGCACCTGATTTTTCATATTGTAACTATCTGGATCCAATTTAGTAACGTCATACACCAAGTGTGTTAACTACAAGGGTATTTTAGTCATTTACAAATAGAGATACAAGTCTATAATTACTTATTTTGTTATAATATTATATGCTCTCTCTCTTTCTCTTTCTTTCTATATCTCTCTCTCACACACACACACAAACACAAACACACACACATACACACACACACACACGTCTAAACCATCCCACCCCCACCCCTACCCTCTCACCCATTGGACCACGACCATCCCACCTCCGTGCCACCACCACTGCACCTTCGTGCCACCACTGCACCGCCACCACCTAGTCGGAATCTAAGATCTTCAACTTAGATCCTTTTGCAAATCCAAATTAATTTCACCACTTCTTAACACTAGCAAAACCCACACACTCTGCGTGCTCTCTACAAGCCGACCACCAGCAACCACCGGCACATGCCAGCACCACAATCAGACAGCTTGAAACACTTACTTGAACCTAAACAGACCTGTCAAGCCATCGTTTTTCCGCCTAGAGAAACGTCTTCTCTGGTTGATCGATGTAAAACACATGAAGACCGCAACGGCTATGCTTTCGTAATACAACCCAATTAACACGACGGTAAAGATGGTGGTGTATGGGGGTCACCTGATTTGTTACAACTATTCAAGTCGTCGTCGTTAGTGTTTGCTGAGTCTCGTATTTCTCGGTTGGACCAAAGATGAACGACGGCTAAAGATGAAGGTGGTGGCTATGGGAGTTTCAGATCAGACTTTAAACACATAGAAGTGGTGGGTTTTGAATGTTTGTGGTGGGTTTGAATGGTGATGGTGGGTTTAGAGGAGAGAAATAAAGATCTATTGACTTTTGAATAAAAAAATATTAATTTGGATTTATATTATATTATTTAGTTTTTTTTTCTTATTTATGTTTCATATTTATTTTTAATTTGTTTTTTATATTGCAAGGTCATTTTTGACTTTTCATACAAAAGTTAACAGACTTGTTGGTTAGCGTTAATAAATTAGACTCAGATAGTTAGAATTCAATACATTAAGGTGCTCAAGTAGTTAAACATTTTGAATTTGAATTCAAGTAATTAAAACCATCCAAACATAGAGACTCGAAAATCTGAACATCCTTAATTTTCATACAAATTCAAAAAGAAAATAGGCCAGTTTTAATCGCCTTTGATGAGTGGTGAATCGGGTTATTCTTGGTTTTCACATATTTGTGTTAAGTTTTACACCATAAGGAGTACGATGTTAAATATGTATGTTACAAGAAAAGATATTACCAAAGCGGCTTGTATTTTTACAAATACGAATGCATAATTACAATTACTTAAGAAAAAAAGAAAAACACTAATATTGATATAAGGGTAGGGTGGACGGAGTCCATATGTGGCAAGTTTGATTCAATGGTGGACGGTTTCAGCGGCGGTTTAACGTGACCATTCCATGCTCCTTAGCGAGTGTAATTTGGTATGTGGGTCTGTGTATCAACCAAAGCTAATGTACGCTGATGTGAAAAAGAGATGTGTTGTGGTGAGTTTGACAAACAGCTGTAATATTACTAAACTACCCTCACTCCTCTTCAATCCTTTCAAGCCTAGCAAACATCCTCCCTTTACCACCACCTCCATGACCGTAGTGTCCGACGTCACCTCCAACCCTGTTCCATGCAGATGACATCATCTCATGATCACCATCACCATCATCATCATCACAAAACACTAACGGGTCAACCC
This sequence comes from Ambrosia trifida, assembly GCA_028751855.1. Classification (NCBI taxonomy): domain Eukaryota; kingdom Viridiplantae; phylum Streptophyta; class Magnoliopsida; order Asterales; family Asteraceae; genus Ambrosia; species Ambrosia trifida. The sequence goes on from CM054127.1 coordinate 96,983,024, forward strand.
GTTTAACCCAACACCCACAACTCACCTTATTACCACTAACCATCATAAGCGCCTTACCGGCTTTAACCGCCAAGGAAGCCATATCCTCGGCCGTCAACCGCCTATTCAACCAGCTGACCGGCAGCTCAAAGTAGAGTTGACCCAGTTGAAGCTCCTCATCGCCACTCATGGCGGTTACATACTTATCATAATCCATCTCGTCTGAGTTGCATATGAATGAGCACAGATCGTGGGTTAACTCAGTTAACGGTGGTGCCACTAGGAACACTTTCACAGGCGTTGAAAATTGTTTGAGTTGGCCGTCTGAAAGGATGAGTTTGACGGTGACGGCGTTAGAGTTGCCGGAGTAGCATGAGGTGCAAATATTAATAATATTGCCCATGTTGATGTTGGTTTCATTGTTCAAGAGTGAAGAAATTTGGGGTCTCTTTTATAATGTGAAATTTTTTTAAAATATTATTTAATTTGATATTTTTGTGTGATAAGTTTGTTTTCGATCTTGACGTCGATATCGACGTGTTTTGGCTTATTTATTGTCTTGTTTACATTTTTGAAATTTTTGGCTCATTCATATGTTTTCTTCTAACTTCGAAATTTTCATAGTTGAATCTTAAATGAATCTTATCGGCTTCCTAGACAGATCGCATTCAAAAACTAATACGGCTAAAAATATTTTTTGATTAATAAACATAGATACATTATTTATAACCAATGGAAAACCCATGTGTTGGGACGGAGTTGACAATTTTTGTTAGGCTTATGTTAGTTGATGAATCACTTAAAATAATTATGGGTTTCACATTGGGTTAGTTATGTACTAGTGAAGGGCCAAAACTCCGTAATCTATGAGAACGATACAAATAATATTAAGCTATAAGTAAAAGGCCACACTATCCGTACAGAATCATTTGCAAAAGTAGTCGGTTTATTATTTTAGAAATTACTTTTGGGAGGTATTGGGGGAAAAAACCAATATTGGTGATGTAGAGAACTCAATTGGCGGCATCTAATAAATCTAACCTTGATGCCGCCAATTGAGATGTGCACATTGAAGCCGCCAATTGAGATGTGCACATTCAAGCCGCCAATTGAATTTAAGTGTTTGATGCCGCCAATTCATTTCTAACTTTCATTTCTTATATAAGTCGAGGCCTCTGCCCATTCTCTCCATCCCATTCCACACCTAAACAAATACATTATAACCACAATAAACCCCCATTTACAACACACTGTTTTCTGCGGGGATAAGCCATACTGTGGCGTCCCTCTTTCTGGGGTCCAAGAAAGCGCGGTCTTTGGATCGGTGTTACATCCACATGAAACTACTTGGATCGATGTTACATCCACACGTGGTATAACACGTGTTGAATGCAACGTTGTCACTGTAGTTTATAATATTTTGCCGTTGGTTGTCGGTGGTGCTCTCAATCTCCAGTCTACCAAACCCGGACATTCCAACGGTCTGTTTAGGGGAGTCAACTTTCCAGACAAAGGCTGTAGGGCAAGGCCATCCGGTGTTGAAGAATCACAACATGTGATTAGCGACGTCGAAGACATCGGATGATGCGGTTCTTCACCGTGCTACTCTGGTATGGCAGCCTGGGTTGACCATTGGGTACCTGTAGATTTCGTACACATGTTCAACAGATTGATTGATGTTCCCCTGTTTGATTCAGATGGGTTCCCCTGGAATGTGAGAAACGGAAACTTAATGAATTCGGTAGATTGTATTGTTTGATTGAGTAGTTTGGAATTGGTGATCTCGGAAATAAATTGTCTTGTAACTCGGTAGGCTGTATAGTTTGATTGAGTAGTTTGAAAAATAGTTGTTAAGTAAATTTGTATTATTTGTTTTAAATAAATCTATCACTATTAACTGGCCCGTTTTCAATCGTTGGGTGGTGGTCCTTGATTCCCGTACTGATCATCGGGAAAGAGGTTTAAATTCAGTGCGGTCGAAGGTCCTGGCCGGGTCGAAGGTCCTGGGTCACACGAATTATGCGGGGGATGGTAATGTAAATCACTAACATCGTTAAACATTAATAGGAGAAACAACAATACATAATCAAGTAACATGACGAGAAGTTGCTTCACAACGGCATTTGTATAGCTCATCTGCCATGTGTCGTCGATAATTCACACAAGCATCTTCGACGTCGATTTCTAGCGACAACGACTTTTTTCTCACAAGCCTCTCCATCATCATACAAACCAAGACACCAGCATTATCAACCTTTCCCTTGTCTTGGGGCACATCTAATTCAACTAAACCAACAGAAATTGGTGTTTTGTCCACGCGATTAGACTTCAGCCAGTAACGAATACGTTTTAGAAACCATTCGAAAAAAAGCCTAATCATCTCCATATAGTGAGAAACTTCGCGTCGCCGTTCGTTTCTCCATCTCTTATCAGTCCAATACTGGGTAATTACCATGTTTCTTAGATCAATTAGGATAAGCAGCCAGTCTCCCACCCCCATCGATAAAGGAAGGTAAACACGGTCAACCTCCCAGAATGGCGGGTAGGGTTCCATTCTTCCAGCCATGTCGAGGGCAACTGAAGAATTCGAGTCCTTCATTTCATCATAGAAGGTAGGGGGTAACACTGTCCAACGTAGCTGTGAAGCAGGATCTCTTAAAAGCTTTGCTTGTCTAAGTCGCATCAGTCTTACCGTCCACGCCTCAACGTGCTGAAATCATAATAATGCATAAGGTTCGTTATTGAGTTAAGCAAATCAATTTACTTTCAAGTTAAATTAACGTGAAAATTACCGTTGCGGATAGCGCCCTGTTGGGTTGGCACCCTAGAAGTGTACCCCAAAAATTTCTGTCTAGTTTGGCGGAAATGAAGCGAGTGTAGCAAAATGGGGCATCCCCGTTTGTATAAAAGTCGACAACATCAGCAGACCAGTTGGTTCTGCATTGTTGGTTTTCTTGCGGGTTTTCTTTGGGCTTGTCTTGGTCGTTTTCGGCTGCTTTCACTTGTGGGTTACTTGAAGTCGAACCAGCCGTGAATGTTGTTGATGGCTTGCGTAAACGCCTCCAAATGTGCTCGGTCGATTTTACCGTTTTAGGAGCTGGTTGTGAACAGTAAAAGCCTTCTCCATTGTTTTCCATTGTTATAGATTTCAAATATGAGTGGGTAAGAGAGAAAGAAGTTGAGTGCGTGTTGTTTGTGAATCAGCTAGCTGCTTGCTTTTAAAGAGGTGAACCCTTGTAATGGTTTGGCGGCATCTACATGAAGCCTCGTAATGGTTTAGCGGCTTCTATACCTCGTAATGGTTTGGCGGCATCATAAAAAGTTGAAGCCGCTAAATGGTTAAGCGGCTTCTACATGAAGTGAAAAATGCCCCAGGCTGACGTTTTTGGCTCCCTATACAGTCTGGCAGGGCTTGCCAGTCAGGAAACCGGACCTTCGGACGCGTTGTCCTTGGCTAGTACACGGGTGTCGCATGATGTCCGGGCCGTTTTCGGGTCTCCGGGGCCTGATCCAGGCGGCCCGAAAACGGCCAGGAGGTCATTTTTCAAAAAACCCACAAAGTGAAAAATGCCCCAGGCTGACGTTTTTGGCTCTCTATACAGTCTGGCAGGGCCTGCCAGTCAGGTAACCGGACCTTCGGACGCGTTGTCCTTGGCTAGTACACGGGTATCGCACGATGTCCGGGCCGTTTTCGGGTCTCCGGGGCCTGATCCAGGAGGCCCGAAAACGTCCAGGAGGTCATTTTTCAAAAAACCCACAAAGTGGAAAATGCCCCAGGCTGACGTTTTTGGCTCTCTATACAGTCTGGCAGGGCCTGCCAGTCAGGTAACCGGACCTTCAGACGCGTTGTCCTTGGCTAGTACACGGGTGTCGCATGATGTCCGGGCCGTTTTCGGGTCTCCGGGGCCTGATCCAGGCGGCCCGAAAACGGCCAGGAGGTCATTTTTCAAAAAACCCACAAAGTGGAAAATGCCCCAGGCTGACGTTTTTGGCTCTCTATACAGTCTGGCAGGGCTGCCAGTCAGGTAACCGGACCTTCAGACGCGTTGTCCTTGGCTAGTACACGGGTGTCGCACGATGTCCGGGCCGTTTTCGGGTCTCCGGGGCCTGATCCAGGCGGCCCGAAAACGGCCAGGAGGTCATTTTTCAAAAAACCCACAATTCATAAACACATAATACATAAACACATAATACATAAACACATAATACATAAATCCTAATCCCAAAGAACTTATTTAAAGCTTACATAAACACATACTAAAATCCTAAATTACTTGGGAGTAGCCAGTGGTGATGGTGGTGATGGCCTGCTGGTGTAGCCTGCTGGTGGGGGGGTGGCTGTACCTTGGTTTTGGGGGATCTGTGTACTGTCTTGCATCCGGGGGGTGGGTGCTGACAACCTTAAACGGTCCAAATCCCTTAGAGCCATGGCATAATCCACAACCCAGACCAACTCGTCTTCCGTTAACTCATCATCTGCTGGGGGAGTAGGATGACTTGTTTGAGTAGGAGCAGGAGGAGGAGTTATTTGAGTAAGAGCAGGAGGAGTTATTTGTGCAGTAGGAGGATTATAGAACGAAGGTTGTGCAGGAGTAGGAGGAGATGAAAATGATAGTCGCCGTCCCCGGCGAGAGTATCGCCGGACATTTGAAGATCCGTCACATTCGTGATAACCGCCACCCATAGTTTTTAAACCCGATGAACAGAGGAAATTGTGACTTAGATTGAGACTTGATATGGTATTTATAATAGTTAAAGCATCAGAGTGGTTTGGCGGCATCATGAAACGTTGATGCCTCAGAATGGTTTGGCGGCATCATGATGCCTTAGAATGGTTTGGCGGCATCATACAAAGTTGATGCCTCAGAATGGTTTGGCGGCATCATGATGCCTCAGAATGGTTTGGCGGCATCATACAAACTTGATGCCTATTTAAGGGATACTCATCCCAATCCATCAACACACCAAACTTTCTTCCTAAACTATCTCTATATCTCACAAACCTACTTTCTCCCCCCCCCCCCCCCCCCCACACCATAAAAAAAAATAACCTTCAAATCAAATGGCTACTTTCGTTCCATACCTGGTTAGATTATACTGGGGTGGTAAGTTTTCATACGTAAACGGGGTTGTTCAAGATGATAACTCGTTGGAATCATCGAGCTTTATTATGCGAGAGAAGATGTCTTTTGAACAACTAAAATGAATGTGTATGTGCTCATGTTAATATCAACAAGGAAGCTGTTACTGTCAAACTCCTGCTCGGATACACTTATGCTGGGTACTCTCAAACCAGCCAAATTTTCAACAATGACGGGGTTGATATGATGGATTATTTAGCCGCTGAGAGACGTGGCGAGTTTGTTGCGGAGATCTATGTTGAATGGCAACAAGACCCTCCGTTATAACAGCTTACTTTTACTAACCTGCTACGTGACGTGTCGAACGTAAATGTACCACCCTTTGGGTCTCAGCATGGTTTCCCCCCAATGGAACATGATGCCGATAACGAAGTAAATGACGAGGCAGGATCCCCTATGACGGACGAAGAATGTTTACAAGAACCTCAATATGTTGCCGGTAATGACAACAATGACGGGTTTGATGAATCCGGAAGCGGAGACTCTAAAGACACGGAAGATAGTGATGACGAACAACCGGCATCAGAAGACTCTGAAGACTCCGCAAACGAGGCCGATCCTAGTCAGGCGACGACCCAACAGACACCACCAAATGACAACCTGGCTCTCCAGTTAGGTCCACGTCAACACTACGATCCTCAAGATGATGTGGAGCTAACAGATTACATGGTTCAAGAATACGAAGAGGATGACTTCGTGTTATGGAACCCAAAAGCAGGGGACAATATCCGGCTTGGTATGTATTTCAAATCAAAAGAAGAGGTAGACCGTGCGGTTAGACAGTGGAACATCCGTCGTGGACGGGAGATGTATGTCAAGGCAAGCAAACCGAAGGTATACACGGTCGTATGTTACACCAGACACCCAAAGTTTGTAAATCCTTTCTCTAGTGGCCGCAACTGTGAGTGGCGTTGCACGGCATCGATTCGCTCTGACTCACATTACTGGCGAATTACTGTATGGGCTACAAAACACAGCTGTTATTCTTCGGCCGTACGTAATAGCAACAGAAGTTTAAAAGCAAAGGATATTGCAAGACACATCTTACCGCAGATTCATACGGACATCAAGCTTAAGGTAAAACATATCCAAACCCATGTCAAGCAGGCCCTGAATGTTGATGTTTCGTATTCCAAGGCGTGGCGAGCAAGAAGAAAGGCCATAGAAACTATCTATGGTGACTGGGACAGCAATTTCAAGGAGTTACCCACATACCTTATGCGGCTGCAGTCGAGGAACCCAGGTACCGTTGTTTCGTTCTTTAATCATCCGAACGGGGATCCGAATTACCCCACATTTAAATATATTTTTTGGGCGTTCGGTCCTTGTATCCGTGCATTCCATCGATGCATGCCTGTCATATCGGTGGACGCGACTCATCTGAAAGGACCCTACCGGGGTAAGCTGATCCTTGCGGTAACAAAGAATGCAAACAACTACATCCTGCCTGTGGCGTATGCTGTCGTTGACGAAGAGACTGTACACAGCTGGTGTTGGTTTTTCCAAAACCTTTCTGAGTACGTTACCCTTAATAGCATGGGGCCTTTGTGTGTGATATCAGACAGACACAACGGCATAATTAATGCTATGGAAAACCTTCCACAGTGGAAGGAACCCAACGCCTACCATCGTTACTGTCTTCGTCACATCAGAAGCAATTTCAGCGGGAGGTTCCGAAACAAAACCCTACGGAAACTGTGTTGGTCAATTGGTAGCACATCTCAGAACGTAAAGTATCGCTGGGCTGTTAGCGAAATGAGGCTGAAAAATCAAGAGGCATGGGACTACCTTAACAACATTGATAAGACTAAGTGGACGGTTAGGTATGATAAAGAGCGTCGTCGGTGGGGTAACCTAACGACGAACATTTCGGAGTCCATGAACAACGTCTTGCGTGAAGCGCGACTACTGCCTATCACAGCTCTCATTGACTACACCTTTCGCAGAGACGTCGAACAATATGTTAAGCACACTCAAATTTCGAGCGGTTGCAACACACCTCTACCCCCTCGCATATGGAGCAGGTATGAGAGCCTTTTGGGAGTTGCTATGCAGCATGAAGTGACGATGTACGATGCGAATGCGTTAAGGTGCAATGTTCTTTCAAGGGTTGAGACAAATGACAGGGGCGGAAATGACTACACCGTTGAGTACAAAAAAAAGGTATGCTCGTGTGGAAAATGGCAAATGCAAAGATTTCCATGTTCACATGCAATTGCTGTTTGCAATTGGTTGGGTAAAAGCCCTCACAGTATTACTAGTTGGAAATTCCACACAGACACCTACATTCAACAGTACAACAGTCATTTTTACACCTTGGGGCATAAGTCTGAATGGCCGGCGGAAGAGTGGAGAGTTCAAGGGGACCCGTCGATGATTACTACACATCGAGGCAGAGTACGTCAGAGAAGAATGCAAAATGAGATGGATGTGAATTATGACGATCGCCCGAGGCGTCATGCATGCACTCGATGTGGAGAAACAGGCCATAACAGGAAGAGTTGTGGAAATGCAAGGCGTCAACGAAATCAGTGAATGACCCTACAGGGTTGTGTCAGTCCTATCATCACGGTCATCTTTTTTATGTTGTTTAGTTTGCATTATCTGTATCGTCAATCACCTTTTGCTTTCATAGATGAGTTGGGTGACTCATCTCATCATGTTCTGTACTAGCTTTATTTAATAATGGCAGAATTATTATGGTACTGTTAATTTTAATACCACTACTATTATTATCAGAACTTTTCTAATATAAAAGTAAATAAACACATGTAGTAATGATAGATTTATTTAAAACAAATAATACAAATTTATTTAACAACTATTTTTCCAAACAAGTCAATCGAACAAACTATACAATCTACCGAGTTACAAGACAATGTATTTCCGAGATCACCAATTCCAATAGCTTGTGTGTAAGTTTATTTTGCGTAAAGACATCATTCTACATATACCTCCTTATCTAAAAGAAACCATGCCCGTAGTGTTTGAAGCCTAGTTCTTTTGGACACAGGTACAGTGAGATTGATAACTTCTCTATGGAAGTTGCTAGAATAGTTAAACAAAAGCTGAAATTGAACAGTTATTTGGAATGTTTCTGATCATTTCAGTTATGCCATCATTATTCCAGTCTCCCGAGATCACCAATCCAAATATTCTACCGCTGCTTCATTGAGTTTCTATTTTGCGCCTTCCATCTCCATTGCTTCAGTGACATCAACAATTGCTTTATTGAAGTCAAACCTGTAGCTGTGGGCACAGAAAGGCGTTCTTCCAGTCAGCGGTAAATAAGGACCGCATTCAGATTCAAACCCATCTGAATGCGGCAGGGGAAGCATATCAATATGTTGAACATTGGTACCAGATCTACAGGTACTTAATGATCAACCCAGGCTGCCACACCGAAGTAGCACGATGAAGAATCGCATCATCCGTTGTCGCCAACGTCGCTAATGACTGACCGTGATTCTTCAACATAGGATGGCCTTGTGCTACAGGGTTTGCCTGGAAGGTTGTCCCCCCTAAAGAGTCTGTCGCCATGAATAAAGGTGGTACACTGGAGATTGAGAGCACCACCGACAACCGACTCTATAATATTATAAACTACAAAGACAACGTTGCATTCTACACGTGTTATACCACGTGTGGATGTAACATCGATCCAAGTAGTTTCATGTGGATGTAACACCGATCCAAAGACCGCGCTTTCTTGGACCCCAGAAAGAGGGACGCCACAGCATGGCTTATCCCCGCAGAAAACAGTTAAAATTCCATGTGAATGTAACATCGACCTAATATCAATAAAAAACCGTTCCCTCCAGAACAATTGGTATTTTCTTTGGTTTTCTACGATAGGTGGCATTTGAGTATGTGTGATTTGAGTGTGTGGTTTGGATGTGGATGGAAAATGGTAATCTGGTGGGATTATATTTATATGAGGGATGCCTCATTATCAATTGGCGGCATCAAAGGGATGCCTCATTATCAATTGGCGGCATCATGTTTCATTTGGCGGCATCAAGAGGATGCCTCATACTTAATTGGCGGCATCAAGGAGGATCAATTGCTGGCTTCAATGTGCACATCTCAATTGGCGGCATCAAGGTTAGATTTATTAGATGCCGCCAATTGAGTTCTCTACATCACCAATGTTGATTTTTTCCCCCAATACCCCCAAAAGTAATTTCTAAAATAATAAACCCACTACTTTTGCAAATGATTCATCCGTACAATACGAGAATAATTAAAATAATATTACGTTAAAAAGAGAAGACCATGAATCCATACCTAAATGGGAGTTTCAAATATGGAACTCTAACGTCATCCTCAATTATTGATACCTATGATAATTTTGTGTTAATGTTTTGATTTATTTTGTGATAGTTTGTATGTTAGGTACTCATGGTTGTTTTCAGTTCATGAATCTAGTGAGTTACTATAAATCCTTGTTTAAGTAAAAGAAATATCGTTTACATAATGTTCATAAAATTATCATAATTCGATAATTTTCATACATATGTATAACAAATAAAACTCATTTTCATGTACAAATAATATTAAGCTATAAGTAAAAGGCTACATTATCCTTACAATATGAGAACGATTAAAATAATATTGCGCTATAAAGAGAAGACCACTGAATCCGTACTTGAATGGGAATTTGACATATGCAACTCTAATGTAATCCTCTAACGGTTGCAATACCTACAATAATTTTGTTGTTGATGTTGTGTTATGTTTTGTGATGGTTTGTACGTTACCGTATTCGTAGTTGCTTTCGGTTCATGAATCTAATAAATATAAATCCTTGTTTAAGTAAAAGAAAAGTTATTTATATAATGTTCATAAAATAAAATTATAATAATGCGATAATGTTTATTTATATAACAATAAAACTCATCTCATGTATATGTGTATTTCACTAAATATATCTTGTTGATATATATATAATGCACGCATGTAATATGTAACAGTATATTCGTGTCTACCTGTTTAGGAAACAAAACCTAATGAGGCTATACACAACCTGTTAAGGTCATGTAGGTTTGTGTCGTGTAATTATGTTCGTGTCTGAAACTGTCAGCCCTATCTATACTAACATTTTTCAATAGATTCTACACTAGTTATACTTGGTTGGACCACATGGCATCATCCCCACACCCGTAGGTTCGCTACTATTGTCATTAGCCTCCGCCCTGCTATCGTCAACATAAAAATTTAAATGTTTTTTTTATATTTTTGTACTTTTGAAAATCTAATAAAAATAACATAATTTGTAAATATTTTTTTCTTTTGCTTTACTCTTTTAATTTTTTTTAGTTTATAAACGCCTATTTTTTTGCAACTTAAGGTGCCGCAATGATACATTCTATCGACATAAAAGACGAGTTAATATCTTCTTTGACATATTTCTTTTTATTGCAATACCGAGTGTTGATATCCTCTAGGGCATATCCCTTACGATTGATTGTCGAAACCGTACAACATAGAAATGTATATTACAAAATGTTTATCCTCTTTTCCCCTTTAGTACATAATAAACAAGTGGGGCCTAAACCATACTAGTTTGAAAAGTTACCTCGAAGAATAGCTCAAATTTTAAAAATTAGATGAAAGCAAGTTGAGTTGAAACTCGAAGTTTATTAAATTAAACACGTGTATAAACGATTTGAAACGGTGCCTTTGACACAAAAAAAAAAGGGACAAATAATTGCATTTTAGCCACATATCTACGACTGACACTTCAACAATTCATAAGATGATGGTGGTTTGCCAAAAAGTCTTGATGGTAGTCCCCATGATATATGTATATATATGTGATTGGTGTTGTGTTGTAACTACCTTGAATTTGATCCTTAATGTGAAGTTTGTCCACACATATTTGCATGATTAACACAACATTGGAAGAAAGGGACTAACATGAACCAGAAAAAGTAATCGAGATATTTATTATCTTTTTGATGGGATGAAGAAGAAAGGGATGGATGATCTTGATTAATGGATTAGACTTGTATTTCGATGCCTATTTGATTTAGAGTTAATTTATTTTATTTTATTGTTATTTGATGATTTTTTAACTCGCATGTCCATAAACATTTAATCAATCAAACTATTCAAATGTTAAGTAGTGTTTTTTCAACGTAGACATACTTTTTACTCAGCCTTTTCTTTTTAGTTGATAAGGCATATTTTCAAAGCAATATGAATACCTCATATTCATCAACAGGTGGAAATAAAAATCCTAAACATCATGTTGATTGAAAACGTAAATATAATAAAAATGATAATCAAAAGGGACTACTATATATAGGCCTTGGGGTCGTATATAAGAATGATCACTCCTTATAAATTGTGTCCTTAGACAAAGGAGCTAGTGAGGACCCTAGGGGTTCGAAACAACCTGAATTGCAATCCTACATGTGTGGCATGGACAATGGAGACATTTGATGTTTTGATGGTGTACTTTGCAATTCACACACTTGTGTAACTAAAATTCTTTTGATAGACACTTTTATGTTATTGAAGGTGCATTCGAGGCTCAAGGACCTCTGAATAGGGTATGGTTCAAAGACCTTTGGACTACGTCCGGAAGTGTTGCCTAGATCAAGTTCAAAAAGGTAAGCGGGTTAAAAGTGATCAAAGACCTTCTGAGTTGCGATGTCTATTGAATTATTTATATGGCGTTGTATGACTTAGGGGGTGTTTTTTTAAAGCTCGTTATGACTTCTTCTGTTTGCGTGGCGCAGACCACGCACAGACGTTTGGGTATGTAGCTTGTTTGTTTTTTAGAAGACCTTTCATTGAAAAAAGCTATTTCTAACCTCTTATTTCATCTTCTTGGTGCAGATTTGGTTCAAAGTCTCCTCCTCCTCCTCCTCCAACTTCTTCTTCAACAACCTTCTCCTCTTCTTCCTCAGCAGCCTCCTCCTCCTCCTTCCTCCACCCCCCCCCCCTTCTCTCCATTCCTCCACCGCCTCCCTCCTCCCCTCCTCCGCCGCCACCTCCCCCCCCCCCCCCCTTCCCCTCTGTCGAAGGCGTTATTTGCATCGCCGGTCGCAGTTGCCTCCAACCCACCTCATTGGATAACTGAAACGACTTTGAAGGGTACCGGATTATGTTTAGAATTAAAGCAGATAACACGTAGAAGACTCTTGATTGTTGATCTTGGTGGGGTTGTCTTGTCATCATCTTCTTGTTTAGATAATTAGATCCAACAGAATAGTCGTTATTTAAATTATGAAAATATAACAGTGGAATCAAATCAATTGTTTTGCAAGTGGGTTGTGGTGGGTTATGGATGGTGGGTTGTGGTAGGTTATGGTATATATGGTGAGTTATGGTTTCGGGTGACAACAAATGGTGTTGGTTCACGATGGAGGGTCTCGGTTATGGTAGGTTATGGTTTTGGGTTATGCTGCAAACGTTAACAAACAAACAATCAGGCTTCTTCTTACAGAATACAGATATGACCCGCAGACTGCAGATATTTTACCTCTGAAAAAACAAACTAACACCTTAGTTGAAAGCTCTAAAAGAGAATGAATCTGAATACAAAACTGATAATAAATAGTGTCTTATATAATAAACACACTTGCTAAGTTTTCAAGATATTTGGCTGGACAGTTATCATCGTTTGTCTATTTTCTAGTGTCAAGGTTAAAATTCTACCTATTGGATTTTAATATTGACTAGATGGTAGCCATGGCCGCGCGTTGCGGCGGCAAAGTTAAGGTGACGACATGTTATGTAATGCATTAGCCATATGAAAATGTTACAATAAATCGATTTTGTACTGTCAAATGAAAGCATTTTATATTTCGTGAGTAACTCGAATTTTTATCATCGAATAAAAGTGTTTTATATTTGAGCCGACTTGTTTCCGAGCACAATTTAAGTCATTAACGTAGACCAACCGATATCATACGTAAAAATAAGATTGAAAAACATTTTATATTTTACCAAACTCGTTTCAGAAAAGAAAAGAAAAAAAAACAATTGCTCTAGCATATATAATTTACGGCAAAACGTAAAAATAAGACCAAAACAATGAAAGATGTAAAATAAGAATGAAAAACGTTTTATATACCAACACGTTCGGCAAAACGTAAACCAACTAAAAACGTTTAAAAAATAGTAATTTCATTGAAATGTTAAAACCGGATAACATTATATATTATCTAGCATATATATAATTTAATACTAAAAATCAAGAACAAATTATTACATAGTTAGAATTTGTTTATTTTTTTTACATAGTTAGAATTAAGTGAAAAAATAACATAACATAATTAATAACCAAAACAAACGTTGAGTATAACGACCACACATGAATAAGATAGATTTGAATAATAGTTGGACACAGCTGGACATAGGAAGAGAGGCACTCTGTTTCCAAAGTCAAGTAAAATTTGATATCCTTTTTATTATACTATAAATGTAAATGTATTTACTTGTATCCTCCAAATTATAAACTCTCTATTCGAGTCTTCATTACAGGCAAACGACCACACATTATCTACCGTCAATCCAACCTCTACCATCTGTCCATCTCTAATCTAGAACAATCTTGCTAGACGCGAATCGTTCGATTGAAGAGGAAGATGGTTGTTGGAAGCTGTCGATTCATTTTGATTGATGTAGCGATGGCATAATCACTAAACCGGCCCGACCGTGGAGTGTCACCGGTTTTCCGGTCCGGCCACCGGTAACATAAAAGTTGCGGTCGTAGGTCCAACTGGTTTTAAAAACATTGATAGCAAGTCCGAATGGTTGAGGCGGCGTCCATTGTGTCTCATGGAAGTCAACAACTGCACCTATGGGCAGTGAGTGGGCTTTCGAGCAAGGAATTAGTTTTCCGGCCACCAGTTGTTCAATTAGTCTTTAGATCTAGCTAGCTCCGCCATCTCCGGCGAGGCCTTCATCTACGTGCATGTTCCCCTTCTGACCAGATCGGATGCGACGCCAGTTATCCTTGATCTCGGAAGGGTTTCGGCAAGTAAGGGCCTGCGGCGTCGGCATTCGCTTCTCCCTCCCTGCCCCTGACTTTCTCTCTCTCTACCTGCATCATCTTTTTGTAAAAAAAAAAAAAAAAAAAAAAACACAGACCTGGCAGTTTTGTTGTTTTGGAATTTATAAAGGTTATTTTTGTAATTTGAGTCGGTTTCACCGACCATGCATTTTAAGATGTTATATAATTTGGATTTGTGCATCAAACTCAATTACAGTAGTTGGTGAATAAAAAATTATAAAGTTGCATAAAGGTAAAAAAATAAAGAAATAACAGATATATTAGAAAGTGAGGGCTAGCACAAGAATAAAGAGTTAATTGCAATTTTCGTCCCTGTGGTTTGTCCCAACTAACAGGTTCAGCACGAGTATAATACTCTGAGTCCTTGTGGTTTGTTGAGCTAACACTTTGCGTCCCTGAGACTAACGACCATTAAGTTTTCTGTTAGTTTGTGAGTGAAATGACTATTATACCCCTCAATCTTATGTGAAATGACTATTATACCCTCATCTTCTCCAATCAACTCACCCACCACCACCATCACCTCCTGCAACACCACCACCACCATCGCGACCGTCCCTTTCCTCACCATCTCCTCTTATCTTACAAAACGCAGAGGATCGTAATCATCTTTTTCTAGTCTATTACGATTACTTTATTAGAATTATCATCATCATCATTAAAAATAACGATTATTATTATTATTATGATATTTCCTATTCGGGCATGCTTTCATCGAACCAACCCGTGGAATTCAGAAATAATTAATAATTTTTAATAGAATATATTGGGTCTTACTCCCTCTAGCCGAATTTCATAAAAAATATTTTGCATCGTATGGAAGAATGTCCGTCTCCTATCTTTCACCTTAATCTTCCAATGTTGCCATTGATAACGTGATCTTCTTTGTCATTCTCAGCCGCTCATGATCAGAATCCGATTACCACTAGCAGCAGTTTCAGATTACATCGAATCACTTCTTTGTTGCCTCTTCATCCCACCAAATCAGGTACATTAGCTTCATTCTAGAATTAATAATAATAATAATAATAATAATAATAATAATAATAAAATCAGCCTCAGTTAAACACCTCTAATCAATTATAAAAAACTCAATCACCTGAAATGCTCCTCGTTCCACTCCATGTCTTAGATCTCTACGTCGTCGGACATCGTTTGGTTCGTCGGATGTTTTTGTTTCGCCGGAGATTGGAGTTGGTTGTGAGGCCAGGGTTTGCAGGTCTTCGATTTGTGAAAGAGGAGCTTAGTTGCAGGCCTTCGATTTGTGGTGGGTTAGAGAAGATGGATAGATGGGTATAATAGTCATTTCACTTACAAACTAACAGCAAAACTAACTGATGTTAATAAAAGGGATGTAAAGTGCTAGCCCGACAAACAACAGGGACTCAGAGTGTTATACTCATGCTAAACCTATTAGTTGGGGCAAACCACAAGGACGAAAATTGCAATTAACTTCAAGAATAAACTTTCTAAACTATCCCTTTTGGTTGGTTTGAACTTTGAATCCTTAAATTCATGAATTTTTATTACCAATTAGAAAACTTTGGTATCCATCAACCAAACATTAACATTACCAAGTACATAACTTTGTATTATCTAAAGTGCTTAAACAAATTGTATATTTATACATACTAATTTAAATAAAAAAACATATTAACAATTCCATACGAAAATTTATTAAACTACCATCACTCTTCTACTATCCTTTCAAGCCTAGTAAACATCCTCCCTTTACCACCACACCCACGGTGGCCTCCGCCTCCAACACCGCGGTTTCTAGTGTCACCACCACCACCCCTACTCCTGCTTGATGACATCGTCTCATCGCCTTCACAAAACACCAAAGGATCAACCCGTTTAACCCAACAGCCACAACTCACCTTACCACCACCAACCATAAGTGCCTTACCGGCTTTAACCGCCAACGAAGCCATGTCCTCAGCCGTCAACCGCCTATTCAACCAGCTGACCGGCAGCTCAAAGTAAAGCTGACCGAGTTGAAGCTCCTCATCCTCACTCATGGCGGTTACATACTTATCATAATCCATCACGTCCGAGTTGCATATCAATGACCCGAAAAGATTGGTTAAACCGGTCTCAGGTTGTGCCACCACAAACACTTTAACCGGTGATGAATATTCTCTAAGTTGGCCGTCTAAAAGGATGAGTTTGACGGTAACGGCGTTAGTGTTGCCGGAGTAACATGAGGTGCAAATATTAATAATATTCCCCATGTTAATGTTGGTTTCATTGTTCAAGAGTGAAAGAAATTTAGAGTCTCTTTTATAATGTGATGTTTTTATATTTGTTTTCTAGACGTCGATATCGACATGTTTTAATTTGGCTTTTTTATATGGTTTCTTCCTTATTTTCACAGCTGAATCCGTCACATAATTTGTTGTCTTACAGACTAGACAGGCCGGTTTTAGGAACAAAATGCCATTAAAAATAACCATATATAAATATTAAAAAATAACTTAAAACTAGCATTAGTTTTGGAATGTTAATAATACATGGGAGTCCAAGTCCAAAACAAACAAAACACAGTGTAAAAGATATAAACTTTAATTTTTATTTTAAAAATCTGGAGAAACCATCAATTTGGCTCGTTGTTTTAACCACCTATGTGGTTTGTTGGTTACATAATTAAATTGATGTAACTTGGCATGTTTTTAAAAAATAAAATTTATGAGATTGATGAAACTAAATTTTATTTAATTTACGGTTAATAGTATAGCAATAAAGATAACAATTAATAAAATCATAATATTAAAATGAGTGAAATAACATACACAGTAATAGACTAAAATCTAATCGATGATTCATGAAGCAATGATGTTTTTTTTGTTTATTTTTTTTTTAAATTTAGTAGGTTAAATGGGTAATGGGCTTTTTAATGTTAGAGGACATTATGAGTTAATAATTTTTAAGTTTTAAATTGATTATTGTTTGGCCCAACTTTGAAGTGTTAAGCGAGTTTTCTAATTAAAAACACACACACACACATGTATATATGAATGTTATATAAAAGAATTGTGCCCTCGATAAAATGGGTCCTAGTCGGACGGCCTCCTTGGCTTGGCCCATGGCCGCCCATAAAGAACAGGTTAGGTTATGTACCTCGTTCCCCGGTTTTGGGAATTACCTTTTTGCCTTCCTTATATGTATTATCATAGGGTATTGTTATTTATACCTTAAATGCTTTTAGGGTTGCACACCCCTTTAGGACCCGTATGGGTCTCTATGGGTCATATATATAGGGGTTAGAGCAATTAATGCTCATTGAATACACAACCCTATACGACCCATGGAAGCCTCCACGGGTCATAGATGGGTGTTGTATGAGTAAACCTGAGCCTTATATGACCCATAGAACCCTTTACGGGCCATATACAAGTACGAGGTACGTGCCAATCATTGCTAATGATTGGCAATAATTTGGACATTCTATATGGATCGTATAGGCCCCTATGAGTCCTAGAGGTGCCTCTACGAGTCCTAGAGGTTTATACGACCTGTAGAAACATGTGTAAATAAGTTCCCTTCAGGTGCAAATAAAAGGAGCCCTATCATATACTGTGTGTATATATAGAAAATATAACGAAATATTATAACTTTGCCTAAATTATAGTTACACATTGTTGTTAAATAAAAAACGAGTCGAGTATGAGTTAAACTCAAACTTAAAAAAAAATACTTAAGAACTAGCAAGACTTAGATTTTGGATATAAGGGTTTGATTCTCACAAGGGGTTTTTTCTCATATTTATTGGGTTTCATCTCGAATTGGTGTATAGACATTATTGTCTAGTGGAGATGATCAGGTGGTTCTGAAAATGACACAATGATACTCTAATGGTCCTTCAGTGTCATTAAAAAAAAAAGAACAAGACTAGTTTGAGATTAAACCCAGACTCTTTTAAAGAGACGATAGTATTGAAACGACGTAATAAAAAAGGACTAGGAATGCCATTTTAGCCACATATCTATGATTGACTTTGCAACAATTCTTGACATAATAGTTATTGGCTAAATAGTCTTAATCTTGATGGTATAGTCCCGATCGGATATGTGAGATAAGTGTTGTGTCGTAACTACCTTGCTCCTTGTTGTCAAGTTTCTCCACACATACTTGGATTATCAAGACATTAGAAAAAAGGGGTTCACAACGTGAACGAGAAGAAGTAATGGAAATATTTTCAGCTTTTGATTGCAACTAGCAGGAGGTGATGGATGATATTTACTTATTTAGTACTAGCTGACTACCCGAGAGCGTCCCGGGGGTGAAATTAATAATATTGAAGTAATTTTAAAAAAATGAAATATAATGGCACTAAAATGCAATGTTGTGGTCAAATTGTGTTACGTATAGGATCTCGAGTAGCGTGTGGTGGTTTGAACATATTGTTTAGCTAGGAAGGGCTCTTGTACTCTCTTTCAGCACATGATAATTGTTGAATAAATATTTGGCTTTTTTTTGGCATAAATAGATATCAATCTCCTTGCTTTATTCTAAATATCTTCTCGAAGTTCACGACCTCTCTTGAGTATTGAGTTGAGATCAATTTTTAAATAAAAATCAACAAAATAAACATAAGAATCATAGATAAATAAAAATGTAAAAGTAATAATTTATAAATCTCTAAACAATCTTTCATACAACATTTCTTGTTTTATATCACACTACCATATTTTATTAATGGTCATGCAAAGCGTTCCATGTAGTTCAAATTGAGTTTAAAAAACGGGAAGTATGTAAATGGCTTTTAGCTACTGGATGATTTGCTTTCCTCCAAGGGGTCGTGTTTGTCACCTGCGGGAGAAGTTGTAGCAAGTTATATTCAAATATTATAGATTTATGTTATTTACACATAAGCATATACATGTAGTTCAAATCAAGTTTAAAAATAACAAATTGCACTAAATACATGTAGCAATTAAAGCTTTATTAAGAGAATAACAATTGTGCCTCTGTTGTTAACTTGTTATCATCAAGAATTTATCTTTTGTGTAATTTTATATGAGCTGAGCATAATTGATACATATGCATGTTGACTTTGAAATTAATGGTTACCGTAACTCGAGATAATCCAACAATAATCATAAGACTTTGAAAAAAAAATGTGTTTTGAAGATTAGATCAATATAGATTATAGCACATAGAAGGGAGCGTCCCGGGGTTGCGAAATGCCGAAATTTTTTTATTTTTGTATAACATATTTGATATTAATGTAGTTTTATTGCTTGAAAATGTTCAATATTGCAATAGTTGAAATAAAATTGCTATTTGATTGATCTTTGACATAAGATATAAACCTTTAATTTTTTTGTAAATTGTCCAAATTCGTCATCTAAATCATGCATGATATATAAACTGCAATAATGTGCCGTTTTTGACAGTTGTGTTTGTAAAGGGTGCACTAATTTGGTAGAAAAAAATTCAAAAAATGTGCATTGTTTTGAAAGTTATATATGCATAAAACCTAACCAATTTGACAACAAATAAATTCTACAAATACGCACAGTTTTACACCTTTATATCCATAAAAAATAGAGCTCTATAAAGTGCAATAATGTGCACTTTTTGACAACTATATATTACTAAAAGGTGGGTACCAATTTGATTCGGAAACAATTTTTATCAGCACTATCCACCAACAGATTTAGTAAATTATATAAAAAAGAAAAATAAATTAATGGAAGACGGGCACACATACCTTACCATGAGCATCTCTCAGACCTATAGAATCAGGACTTTGATGCGACAAAGATGCCATGTGAGGTGCAGGCCCTCCTTCGAAACCTCATCTTTTCATCGCACCCTAGGTGTGTATAATTATCATTAGTGAGTTTACAAATAAAAATATTATCACAGATAAAATCAGATAAGTCGTCACCTGAAAACCTTTTTCTTTTGTGATTCAAGCAACATCAACGTATTGCCCAGGGACAAAATGACGAACGCTAATCTGATGTAAAAAAATACAGATGGAAATCGATATCGTACTTGGTTTTGGACCCACCTAAGATTCTTTGCAGGATTGTTTTCTGCTTCCCACCCATATGACCGGGCATCTTCTTACTTTTAGATACTTGATTCAGAGACGACTTTTATCAGCACTACCCATTAACAGATGTAGTAGACTATATAAAAAACAAAGATATAAAATTTATGAAAATGAACACACGTACCAGTGCATCCCTCTCACTTGTAGAACCTTTCGATGCGACAAAAATGTTCCGTGAGGTCCGGGCCCTCCCTTGAAATCCTATCTTTCGCAACAGTTAACCACACTTTATATTTACAAACGTAAATTGATTCGCTTGCAAGACCATGGCTCAGAACAGGACACCAGTTGTAGGTAGCTGCATTTCACAGATATCATGTGTTAAGAGGAAAAGAATACAAAGCGACGTCTTAGCTGACACGGCAAAACAACTGATGTCCAATATTTTTTGACATCGTCACAACCATCAATAGCAACATTGCAACCAAAAAAGGCAGACTTACTATTTTTGAGATCAATAGGAGCATGGAGCAGAGTCAATCCGATAAATCCCATCTACTACATACTACTGCACATGGGAAGTATTGCTAAACAACATAAGTAAATAAATAAGAAAATTTTTAAGAAGTTCATACATGTTTACCAACTTTACCAAGGTCGTTTCTGTGTTTTTCAAGACCATCAAACACAACAGTCAATTCCTATAACACATGAACATAACCATGCTATTATGATATTACTCTTGTATCCAAAACCAAGAAACAACTTTATGAAAATGTATTAAAATTAATAGTAACCCTTACCTTGATTGATGAAAGTCCTTATTATAGAACCTGGAAAAATGTTTAAAAAATGTTATCGGTATGTATGAACCATGAATTAAATGTCGAATGAGAATATCTAAGGATCAGTGGCGGATCCAGAGCTTTTTGTGAGGAGGTGCACAAAATGGGTCATTCAAATCAAGTCGCGTCAAAATAGGACGAAGAAAAATAGTACCGCTTGTTTATTTAACGATATTATAAAACTATTCATAACTATTTACTTAATTATATCTGAATTTGTCGTCTATAGTAAACAATTATAAATCAAACAAAGTAATCAACCAACAAAACTCATAAATTATCAAACAAGTTAATCAATATAAGATGCAAATGTCTAGGCTTATTTAAAATTCATACAATAATTAAAGGTTTGGTTTGTAATTTTGGTTTAATTAAAGGGATGTATTGTGAAAATTTTATTAACTATCTGACACATATGCATTTTTTTCCTTTGACTTCGCCGATTCATATTCATCTTCTCTATTTCATCTTTTCAAAGCTCATCTTCTCCATCAAAACAATTCTCCATTAAAATTGCATATGAAGCTCCATATCCCGTTTTCCCTTGCAAATAAATAACATTTTCTTTCCTGTTGAAATGTCCATTTCAAGGGTCCTCCTAAGTATTTGACAAGGTGCACGGCTGAAAACAACGAAAATTTTCTAATATAGATGTGAATCTCAGGAGGTGCCTCGCCACCCCCTCGGGTTCATGTAAATCCGCCCCTGCTAAGGATACAAATAGTTATCCTTGTAACATGAGAGTTAATACCACCTGTATTAATTAATTTCCTTCTATCCATACCTTGATATCAAAGATCCTTGAATATGCTTGTTCGTTATCCCTGCATATTTACAAAAATAAAACATGAAATGTCAGCTGAACAGGGAGCTAACATAGATCAAGTGGAAAACATCCAGTCAATAATAGAGAATCAGTCGATGTTAATTAAATGATATAATTATTATTATTATTATTATTATTATTATTATTATTATTATTATTATTATTATATAACATGATTGTAATAAAAAAAATCAAATATTTACCCGTTCATGATCTCAGGATGTGACCGGAGGACGTTTCGGATAGTGGTGGAGCGGGTGAGAAGTTGGTGTATCTCCATTGAGGCGCCGTCTGGGTAGGCGAAGACGTCGGTCACGCCCTGACGTTCAAGAGCTTCGACAAGGTTGGTCTTCTAAAAGTCTAGAGCGTAATGTTAAAGAATTAGGCCAGACTGAAAAACATACAAATTTCAGAAGAGAACTCAATACCAAATTCCTACTGCTGTTCTAAGAGTCCACAAGTAAACAAATTAAACACTATCAACTGTGTATGTTTAGCTAAATATACATACATACATACATACATACATACATACATACATACATACATACATCTATACTATATTATAATGCATATTAGAGGGGTAGCTTTGGTAATTTACCACTTTTGAGAGATATACAACTATTTGAAGCATATGTACAACCATTTCAAGCTTCAAATTTCTTAAATGACTTCAAATCTCTCTAAACCCTAAATCACACAGATGTGGCCGCATTTTTTTCATTTGGCTCCAACATTTGTGTTTTTGAAATTTGAATTCACATTTAGCTGTCACCACCTCATTCTTTCTTCTTCTTGACCCCTAACCTTTTATCACTCTCTCTCTCTCTCTCTCTCTCTCGCTCATCATCAGATGAATCTGAATCGAGTTCAGCTTTAACATAACTTTATTCTGTTGTCGATGTATCATCTACATGACCATAATCTTCATAACTTGGTTAATTTTTGTTGTCAGGGATCAATAGCTTCGTAAATCATAGCCCAGTCATAATAACCTTACCTTAATTGAATTTCCTCACACGCTTTAAACCCTAAACCACAATGCCAGCAAGTTCTTCTTCTAGCCTCATCACTTGGTTGTTCAGTCCTCAATTTGCAGATACAGTCATAATAACCTTACCTTAATTGAATTTCCTCACACGCTTTAAACCCTAAACCACAATGCCAGCAAGTTCTTCTTCTAGCCTCATCACTTGGTTGTTCAGTCCTCAATTTGCAGATACAGGTATCGCCATAAAAAAACTTTCATTTCGTATTGTATAAATTGTATTTGAGACACTGTGCTCTTGAAAACAGAATTATGAGTTCCTGATGTAGTTGTAATCATTTTAGTTGATATATCTTGGTTTCCTTTTCTTTTGCTCTAACTTAGGACCTATTTGTTCAAAAACAGAAACTTGCCATGGATGAAGAATTCTTTTTAGGTTTCTCAAATTATTTTTTAGGGTTAAATTTGGACATTGTTGAACAAGTCTGTTATTTATATCTTTAACAATTGTTAAAAGTCATTTCATGTTTTATTCATGAATTCATGGTGTTATATATATATCACTATCATTATAAGAGAAGTGATAACTACTTCTATTCATTCAAATTAAACTTTTTTTAAATGGTGCCAGATTTGAAATCTTAGCGAGCCCATGTACATATGGAGTAATCAAAACTGAAGGAAGTATCAGCCCAAAAACGATTCTTTGCTTGCGATATTTAAAGTTCCCAAAAAAAACTCAAGTGCAGCTAATCATCACATTCCACCACACACCATTTTCAATGCTTAAAGATCAGTCAGTTGCTTCACGATGTTGGTTTGGTAAGACATCCATTTATAATGTTTTTGACTAATGAATATGGACTGATAAATGATATTATTTTGTCATTGTATTAGTATAATCACTTAATATGTGATGTTTTTTTAGCTTAGTGGGATCACATAATATTCTATGGCCGAGTTTTATAACCTTGGTGGAAGGTGATGATGACTACAAAGAGCTTGCTTAATCGCCAGATTGGTACTGTTTTTTAACCATATCTATCGTTTTTGTGTGTTATTTGAGTAGTTTATATTTATGTCAGATGTATTTATGTCATGTGTAATACTTTTAGATCTATGTTGGGCCTGGTGTAATTTCGTAGTAAGAAAAGGTTTTTTTTTTTTTTTTTTTTTTCCAAATCATATATTCTATTCATGTTATATATGGCAAAAAACACAGGCCAACCCGTCAATTTTTCTTGAATATTATATAATTAGCTAAAGTTTAAAAGAACGAACATGAGCCTCGAGGTGTTTACCATTCGCCTCACGAGGCGTAAGCCCAAGGCGGAATAAAAAATAAATATAAGGTGACATCCATTGGGTTACATCTTGATGGCCTAAGTTGACTAAAACCTGTTAGTTTTGTTTTTTTAATATTTAAGTTGACATTCCTGGTGTTTTTGTTGTAGGAACGGTTTTCATGCTGCCAAATTGGTCACCAGGATATCAATAGTGTCTTTGGGGCCATGACTTTGACACACGCGTGTTCGTGAGGTATGTTCAAATGTCCTATTTGAATAAATAGAATTTTTAGCTGTTACATTATATGTTTGTTATTTTCAATGTATCTTCATTAGTTTTTGACTGTGCAGATTGCCAAGACATTTAGAGATAAAGGTGATGCCATATATATGGATGGATATTGACTACATGGATGGATTTCGATGTTTCACTTTCACATTTGACAAGGTATTATTCTTGATTGTTGACTATGTTCTACTCATGATTCAATATTTAACCATATATATTTGGAATTAATGTTTCAATTTCTTTGTATTATTGATTAATTTTATGACTTTTGCTTTAGGAGACATTTCGTAAAAAGTCTTTTGTTTGTATGTTTAGTGAATTTACTAAAATGTTTTCATACTGATTCTCTTTAGTTTTTCCATTTTTATACGATAAGTATGACCTAGGCTTGTGTTTTCCTTGATTTTACTCGAGAGAAAGATCATTCATGGTGGGTTAATTTAGTCAAAGATTTTATATCTGATCGTGTGGATGGTATACGGAATGATATGAATGAACCACCTATGTTCAAGGTGATGTTTACGCCTTTTGTTTAAAATGTTTTCTTTCTGTATTATTGATTATTATCTCACAGGTCTTGTTTTCCTTGTCAGTCCACAACAATTGTATTAGATTGTTAATAATAAGGCTACATGTTTGAATCATTCACTGTTAACACGTATTAATGTTTTTTGTATGGAACATGGTTTTTAAATACTTTAGAACAGAAGTAACCTGCAATCAGTTAACCAACTAATCAAATAAGATGATAAGGTCTACCAACTATGTGATATCCCGCTGAAAGATAAGTTCCCAAATTTATTTAGGCTCGAGAAGGAAAAGAGCATATCAGTAGCTGAACGCTGCTGTTCTGATGTTGCTGCACAGAGGGCGCACAATGGTTACTGATATGATGCTACTGCTATTGTTCCTGCACCTGTTTTATCGGTTGACAGATGACTGCTCTCGTTTTATCGGCTGCAAGATGGCTGCAGACTGCAGTAATGAGGTACAAACCGAAAGCCAGCAACTGTTGGAGATAATCAGTAATGTGCAGTTATCTACGACTGCAGATACGTGGAGTTGGCAGGGAGACAAAACAGGGAACTTCTCAGTTAGTTCGGCAAAGATTAATATGCGGAAGATTTATTGTCAAAGACCGGAGTTTGTGTTAGATTGGTGTAAATGGATTCCGGATAAAGTGTTCAACTAATTGTTTTTATGGAGTCCTTGAAAAGTTTAATATATTCTACTAAATCTTTTAAATACATTGCCACATCCGTGTCTAGAGACCCCAACCCACCCTATGTGGGTACACCTCTATGACTCTGTCTACGATGAGTGATGGATTTCTTTTTTGTGTATGCTTTAAAACTCTTTTAATTTGTAGAATGTGCTATGTCTTTCAAGTGTCAGGAAGCATAAATATTTTAGGTGTGGCTTGATTTCACTTGTGTTTTTCATAATTCTCACCATATACTAGGTTCGGATTGTGTAGTCTTTATTGTCTCCTTTGGTTGGTTAAATATGATTACAAGGCCATATTAATTTTTAATTACTGTTATGTCGTTTTTTTACTTCTATGGAGTTGGATACATTAGGATGACCTTCAAACTATTTGACATGTTTCCACAGTCCTTAGTAGTAAATCTTTTTGTTTGAACCATTTGACCCACTACCTTAATTTGTTTAGCCTTAACCCTAACCTGTTTATTTTTGTCTGGAAATGAGTTGGTAATGGGTCAAAATGGACTTTTTTTGGTTTGGTTGACCAACAAGCACATTTTTCCATCATTCTTTTATTTTTCCTTTATCAGTTAATGCCTTAAATCTGATTATAAAGTACATAGTCCTTAAATCTGATTATAAAGTACATAGTAACAGTAATAGGCTACAAATAAAATTCTTTAGGAGGTTGTAACCATTACTTTTAGCTAATATTTTATTTGACCCCTTGATTGAATTGTTACCCGAATTGACCCATTTACAAATAAAGTGTTAAAGTGCATGCTGGAACCAAGCCTGTTAAGGCTACTCTGGACGCCATTACAAATAGAACCAATAGTCTAATTTACAAGGTTAAACCAAAACATTTGCCTTTGTTTAAGATTTTATATGGTTGCACTTATCATATCATGTTATTTATTTAGTCAGA
This sequence comes from Ambrosia trifida, assembly GCA_028751855.1. NCBI lineage: Eukaryota > Viridiplantae > Streptophyta > Magnoliopsida > Asterales > Asteraceae > Ambrosia > Ambrosia trifida. The sequence goes on from CM054127.1 coordinate 97,009,547, forward strand.
TAATATCAATCAAGTTTTCTATGAGAGGCTTGGGTTCAATTCCCACTAGCTACATTTGGATGACATTGGTGGAGGGAAAATGAGGGATGACCTGACCATTGGCTTGGGTTTGAGTCCTGATCCCGACCGGTTTTACCGATTATTTCACCGTCGTGCCTTCGGGCGGGTGAGTGGTCGGGTTTTCCTAGGAATTGGTGGCAATTGGTGGCCCGGGTACTCTCGAGTACCTGATTCGCCAAAAAGGTGCCCGAGAGTGTTCGGAATTGATTCGTTGGCCGTTCAAAAAAAATATCAATCAAGATGGACGGCTCTCCGCTCTTGTGCATTGTCCAGATTATAGAGTATACCCCACATTTTAATCCTTACAGATCCAAGTAACACTGGGAAATGCGCGATCAAGTTTTTTTTTTTTTTTTTTTTTTTTTTTTTTGTAATTTGCACACATTAATACAATAGAGTAATTTTACTTACTTAGATCCGTCTTCTTAGACGAGAAAGGAATATAGAAATGACTTATACTATGAAAGTGGTATGAGATCATCTATGTTGAAGCCATTGGGGTTGGTGGTCCAGTGGTAAGGCAAAGCCTTTTAATACACTAAAAAGTGTGAGGTCCTGAGTTCAAGTCTCACAAGGAACAAGAAATTCGCCTTAAAAAAAATCATCTATGATCAAAGTTCTTATGATGGTGACCAAGATGACGATTTCCACAAATTCTACATCAATTGTTAGTCCAAAGATTGCTCGAGTCCGCATTGTGAAGATTCGTAACATCTTCAAGCAAAAGAATGAAGGTTCAAAGGGTTTGAATTCATCGACGCCACCTAATTGTTACCCTTTGAATGCTTTTTAACTCTTCAATATATTGTGTTTTTTGTTTATGTTGAACAATTTTATATGTTTTAAAGGCATAAAATGTGTGGTGTTTTTTCTTTCTTTTTGAAACTGTGCGTCTATTATGAATTTATAATTACTAACTCAAGTCCTTTTATGTTACCGAATCGTATTTTGTCTCTTTCATATTGACAACATTAGAATAAAAAAACATGTATCCAATGTACAGTCTAACATTCCAAGAATCTTAAGTGTCACATTTAAACAGGTTTGCATAATTATAATTATAGATGAATGGATTTAAAAGCATTCACAGGAGCATCCATATTATGTGAGTGGCTTGATAGATGGAGATGGAGAGTGGGATGTGAATGCTCTAAGATTTCTAGACAAGTTTCCATCGTAATTTTTTTTTCTTCTTCTTTTTTTTTTTTTGCTTTGAGCGTATTATTATTGTTGTTGTATGTAAATATGAATAACATTCCATACATATGAAAATTCAAATACGATGACTCTTAAATCAAGAAAATTACCCCTAACGAGATCTATATTTATCAATCTCTACGCCAGAAAGACTTTTAGATTGACAAACCAGATTATTCCTATTAGGACGAGAAATAGTGTTTGAGTCATATGGATGCGATAATTGAGATGTGCAAAGCCTATAACAAAAACTAATCTTTTAAAACCATAAGTACTCCTTATAAAATAGTCTTTACTTTTATAAAAGGCTTGGCCAAGTGTTACCAGGGTGTAGGTTAATTTATGTTATACTATGCATCATGCATGACACTATATCTTATTACATCGTGTTGCTATGAGTATCTTACACATCACTCTATTTACAATGTTTACGACTCACACTTTTTATTCAAAAGTGGGCTCATCAACACAACCATTTACGAACCTACACCATGCATAATTGCATATGACACAAAAAACAAAAGTAACATAACACACACAATAAAGAAAAACAAGATCAACACACATACCACATACCGCATATCCATATAAAATTCACGACCCGCCGCAACGCGCGGGTTACCTACTAGTACATACATACATACATACATACATACATACATACATACATACATACATACATACATACAACTATATTAAACAATCTTAACATCAAATAATCCAACACATAGTAATTAAATAAATAAATAAATAAAAACATACCATCCATGAAGACGCTTGTGAAGATTAATGGTGTACTCTCGGGTCACCACCTCTTCCTTCATTCCTTTAGTCTTCTCCATCGTTATTTTACCTCTTTCAACAACACCTTACCTGCACACGGAGGCTCTAAAAGTATAAAAAAAGGTGGATGAAGGCTATATAATAACGCTAATAATTTGTTATGTGTTTGGGTTACTTATGTTTTTGTGGGCCTTGAAACAGGGGAGGAAGGTGGAACGTGGTGGTAGTGTAGTGGCGGGTGGTTTGGTAGTGATGGAAGAGATTTAATACAATTGAATATTTCAAACAATGTAATCATATTTATTACTAATGGAACTTTAAAACAAATGAGATAATAATCGTTGAAAATTACTTACCATAGATTAACTGCTGGTAGTCGCTTTAGAAGTTAGTAAAACATATTCACGCAACATCATTGGAATACCATCTTTCATAGGAAATGGCGTCAACTTGAAACAATGTTCATAGGTATGACGAAAAATCAAGTAACGTACTACCAGCAGTTAATCCCAAATCCATAACAACTCTACTCCAACCATCTGTGAAGACAAACTTTCTTTCAACTACTCCAAAAGTGACTCCCCATTTATAGCCATTATCGACCTTTATTTCAACAACTGTATTTTATAAAGTCCACCTTAGATAAGAGCCACTGAACAAAACTGATAAAACCTATCACAATTACCATGAATAAGACGCTACATTAATCATAATGTCATAATGTTGAATCTTTTTTCTTAATTGGTAATGGTTAGCAGAAAAAAGTTACCAGAAATGAATCCCTCGGTATATTGAGAATCTTGAAGAAGCTTATACTCATATTTATAACCAGATGACAAAACATAAAATATTATACCAAAACATGAACATCAATTTTTTTTTTTTTTTTTTTTTTTTTAAAGGTAGTAATTTCATTTCAACAAAAGAGGCAAATTACATAAGAATAGCAGGTAGGCGGGCAACAAGCTGCGCCGCCACCCCCTTCTGGATAGAGAACCCTAATCTAGAGAAAACAAATCCTCGCCCCTGGGGAGTCGAGAAGTTGCTGTGGACCACCCGCTGGACTCTTCTCAGAAATCTGATCGCTTCCGGCGCCAATGAGCCAAAAGTGTCAAAGGCCAAAGGGACAAAAGCATGTTGGTTATCCTCGCACGCTAATTTGTTAATGAAAATATAAGCCATCAACCGAATATGCAAGTTATTAAAAAAGTAAAACCTCCTACATTACTTTACTCAATGATTTAAGTCATTATTGTAATAACAACAATGAAACAAATACAAAACACACCCACTTAAAATTAAGGTATGATAAGTGAATAATAATACCCGATTCAGACAATATAGTCTGGACGTGTGGGTGATTAGGGTCTGCCAAGAGACGGGTGTTGATTATTCTCTACCCTCCAGTCCTTCACACTGCGGAAACAACCGTCACACCATGTGTCTACCTCTCTTCCCTTCTCCACCTAACTCCTCCCGTATTACGTCATCTCGACGTCACCTCGTCCTAATGCTTGCACGGCTCTGCAATCTGCATGATGATCTCCTAATGATCTGATTGTTGTTTTTCAACATGTTTTAAATTTCAATGCAATATATATATATATATATATATATATATATATATATATATATATATATCATATCTGTAAATGTAAAGTTTATCTCAGTGACCTTTGGCTGTACTAAATAAAACAAACTACCTTAGCTATGCTAATAGATGTTTATATAAACTTACATATGCTGAGATTACGGAGTTGCGTTTTAATGTTGCCGATGAACGTGGCAGCTTCATCAAAAGGCCTTGAAAGTTCAGAGTTATACTTCACCAATAAAAGGTAGAAGGTTTCCTAAACAAACAAATACAGCGTGATCGTAGGTAAATCGACCGATAATACTTTTAAGTAATCGAGATTGAAACGAACCATGAATAATAGCAAAACAAATTCAAGCGATGAAGCTTTTTTTTATCACATCGCTAGTTGGCTCTTAGGGGGTAAGTTCCCATACACTGAAAAAAAGAAACAAACATAAGTGAACAATAAGCGGTCACACATCACCAGCAAAGTTCTTACTGAAAACAAAAACAATTTATACATAGTTCAGTCAATATTGATTCGGTTAAGTTTATAGGCCTTACTTAAAAGGCAGGCTACATCTAAGAACGAACTACCCTCCGCCAACTCCTCAATCGGATAGCCTCTGTACCTCAAAATCCCTTCATCACCATCAATTAGCAAATCGATGACCAAACAGGTGTCGTGTTAAGGTAGCCTGGATCATAAACCTTCAAACCCTTATCATTGTTTCCTGTTGTTATTTGTAACAACAACTTACACCTTTAGTTTCAAATTCATGCAATTTATTCTCATAAACTATCATTGAATTTATGATTAATTGATACAATCAGTGTGTCTAAATGCAAATTCCTTTTCAACATTAATCACATCAAAATTCCCTTACCAATTAGACACATCCAAATTCAAAAAAAAAATCACTAAATAAAACCGAACTAAATTTACAATTTGATCAGCTACACAAAAATTCAGAACAAAACCTAATCAGTCTTAACAATTTGATCAGACACATCAAAAAAAAAAAAAAAAACACATAATCAAAAACCATAGTTATCAACCTCAACCTTCAAATTATGCTGATGCAAATTAACATGATTCTTGACCTTCTTCGCTTGATTATGTTCCACGTAAGCCGGCGGTGGCAGAGGTGGCGGCGACACTGGCACCATATGCGGCGGCATCTTCAGATCTAACAATTATCTTGTAACAAATAAAACAAAATCATATAAATAAAAAATTACAGATCTAAATTAAAAACAAAAATAAACAACTCATAATAGATCTGAATATCAAAAACATAATTAAACAATCGATAATATTTATAAACTATTTCAAAAGACTTAATAAATACCGATTAAACAGTTGAAGATGATAGTGGACCGGAAACGGTTGAAGATGATAGCAGGAAGAAGACTGAAGAAGAACCGAGATCAACCTAATTCCGGTTTCATGTAACAAAGTAAATTAAAAACACCAAAAAGTTATATGAAAATAATCAAAACAGGGAAAAAATGGAAGAAACATTAATCGAAGAAACGTTAATGACAACTACACACTATTGAAGAAGGAATCGATCGAAGTTCTTGATAGTGTAATCACTATCGAAGTTTTCTTGATTGAGATTGAGAGAGTAAAGCAGAAGGTTTATTGTGATGAGAGAGGCAATTGAAAAGAGGCGTAGGATATTTTAGGGTTTTTTAGGTTAGCGTGATTTTTTTTTTGTTAAAAAAAGGAAATACTTCAAAAACACTCAATTATTAAGCCAAGTGGCACTCTCAAGGGGAGGTTGAGGCCTCCATTGCACGCCACGTCAGCATACCCATTTTCTTTTATATATATTAATAGACTGGGTCAAAGATGATTGTTATTTTTGAAGCATTTGAATTATAGATAAGTAACTTTATTTCTTTTTTTATTTATAAATGATTTATTTTATAGCTCATATTTTTATACAAACATGTATGTGCGTACATATGTGTACATGTCACTTATGATACCTTAGTCGGCCACACGCGGCCTATGTGCTGGCACTGGCCTTGTACCACGAATCAAGTATTTTTCATGGTGCATTGTGCTGATCTCTGAAGTGTTAGGACAAAAAGGATTGGTGAAACCACTTTTGTAAACCTTAGTCTAATTCACTTCTGCAAAATATCCTAAGTATAGAACTACTGAAGAAAGAAGACTAAAGTACTGAAGAAGGATTCAACAAGTACTGAAGAAGAAGTATCGGAAGTTCTGAAGTCTAACTAGACAGTTCACTGAAGAACTACTGAAGACAAACTACTCATCAGTAGTTTGTCATTCATCAGCTCTTGTTCAAGAATCTTTTTAACCGACTTATGTTTCAGTAGTTTATTAGTTTAGTATTACTTTATCTTTTTGTACAAGTTCCAAGAATGCAACTTGTTGCAACTTGTTACTGACTTACTTTTAGCAAGGTTCATGTATATGTAAAGTCTATAAATAGATGGGTTCATCCCCTCTGTTTTAGACATTGATTTTGATTAATACAGAAATCCTTCAAAGCTTATTATTGTTCTTATTGTTCTTTCTATTTCATTTACTGAGAATCTGTTTAAGTATTCATTCTCATTCTATACTTAGATTCTCATTAAATACTTGTCTTTAGCTTTCAAACATCCAGGGGGTAATAACTTCTGTTGATAGTGTAACTTTACTTATCATTCTGCTGTGCAAATCTGATTGAACTTGCTAAACACATAAGTGTTCACTAGCAAGCAATACATCAAGAGCATTACTGATCCAACATGAAGTGTCATAAGTTTTCTGACACGGTTTATTAGCAGAAACGTTCCTTGCATCTGTAATGCGGGTTTTTAGCATTCGTCAAGGTAGACTCCCAGACCCCCTATGGTTGATTTGTATAATTATTTAGATGAACACTAACTAGACCATAAAGGGATAATCCGTTAGAGTATATGAGGTTTAGTCAAAACCCTATTTCAGCCACGGTTTCCTCCATGGTACATCTTCAACCCATCATCATCATCTTCACTGAGGTTAGAACTACCTAAATATCACCTCAGATACGGCACTGGTCGTTGTTATGACCGAAAGCGTTGGTCTAGGGAGAAGAAGTTGATGCCATCATAATTATGAGACAAAAGTTAGTGGTAACGATCTTACCAGAGAGAGGTATGATAAGGAATCCGGGGAAGATCAAGAGGTGATGGATTAGAGAGGTTAAAGGCTTGAAGTAGAAGGATGAACAAAAGGAATCTAGAGTTTTGTAAAGACTGAATTACAAATTTTGTCCTTTATCTTTATACCACATTTTAACGCATGTCCTTTGCCTTTAAAGTTGGCGAGTTTTGTACTATATGTTTCAAATTTTTGCATATTATGTCCTTTGGTCCTAACCTAGTTAGATTTTAACACTAATACAAGGGCAAATTCGTCTTTTTACTTCTACATATTCGGGGCAGCCTTCCGATGACACCATTATAAGGGGTCTAATTAAACTATAAAATAAATAGCTATGCAATAGGAAAAAAATATAAATTATTAGCACTATATTTAGTAAATTGGGTTCCTCTCACAAAAGGCTACTATTGCAAAAAAGTACAATCAACCAAAGCATGGTTTTCTTTGAGGTACAAGTGTGCAACCTCTTTTCTTTGAGTCTTTTCTTATTTGTTTTCCACTTCATCACAACCATTTCCAACAGACATCCTTCATCTTTCCACCCTAATCTACCAACTGACGATGACCTTCGGTAGGCCGCCAGCCACCCTCCGCGTGGTTGATTATAGTGGTCTAGAGACCTAGTCACCGCCTCCAGCTATGGCGGCTGCGCGGCTAGGGTTCCGATGGTGTTTACAGTGATGGTAGAAGGCCGGTAATACATCGATTCATCCAGGTCCATCGTCTCAGGTTCGTTATCTTCTTCGTATTGTTGTTTTTTTGTCGAATCGTATGCATTTTGTGGTCTGACTTCAAGGTTCGATCATGGGGACATTGTTTGATTAAGGTTCTTTTCTTTTGTTTTTTGGGTTACCAAAATTAAAACGTAAAAAATGGGTGTTGGTTTCTGAGCATAAGTTTGTAATTGTTTATAATTGTGTGGGGTGCAGGCTGTTTGTGTGGATGCTACTTGCAATCGGTGGTAGGTGGGTTTACAGTTGATAATGACCCCAATGGTCAGTCTTTTGTATCCTATTCATTGGTACGGGTTTTTAGTTTAGGTCTGTTTATGGGCGATTATAAGTGTTGCCGGTGGTGATCTTATAGCAACCATCTTCACCATCGTTTCTGGTTTAGTTGTGTTTACGGTTGATAGGCTATGATGGTTTTATGAGCCCTTGACACGTGTCGCTGTGATGGTTGTACGGCAACCGGCTTCACTGCCGTTAGTGTTTATACATCACATTTTTTGTTGGTGCCTTTGCTTTCGTTTCCTTTAACATCATGTAACCTGATGCGGTTTTGGCTCTGGATATGTGGTGGTTGTTTTTTGTGTGCCCTATAATATTGAACAATACAGGAACTGTATCTGTTTGCACGTCATGTCATTGCCTTTTATATAATCTCCTGGTGCGTCCTCTTTACCTTTGTTCCTGGTAGCCGGTAGCTTCACTCATGATCCACTACTGCGTTTGTACATTTGTTGCGAGGGCATTGTGTGTGGTAATACACTCCCAACGCAACCAACGGATTTGCCACATTGGTTTGTTTATTATGCGTATATAGCTGCATACAATCTTTAATATGCCTACATAACGATATGGGCAATGATGATATTCCTTAATAGCGTTTGTTGTTTGTTATGCATGTTGACTGTGACGGTGTTCTGATTTCTAGCATCTTCATAACGCAACCGGTCAATGAGCTGATGCATTGGGTTTGCTCATTGCATTCACTTTTTCTATATCTGAGCCCCTCATATATGACATTTAGTTTGGGTTGTTGGTTTTGGTGTGTTTTCGGTTTTTAGCTTAGTTGTATTTGTGCTGAATGATGTCTTATGTTGTTGATTGACTTAATAGCTGCGATGGTTTTCTGAGCCCTCAACACGTCTCACATGTGATGGTTTTATGGCAACCAGGTTCACTGTCGTTAGTGTTTATAAGGACATTTTATGTTGGTATCTAATTCAAACGAGTCATACTCGAGCAAGTTAGACGAGCCAAACGGAGGTTGGACGGTTGGAAAGGCATCATATGGATTTAGTGTTTGTATTGACAACATTAGAGATATAAGGTTGGTAAGGTTTTAGGCTGACACCATATACCACATTTGTTTTGGTGTTAACAAGTTAAAACCTTTGACAAGTTTATGTATTTCTTGCACTTATAACTATATATATTGTTGATGACATTATATAATGCTTGGTTTTTAATCTAGCTAGGGTTCTTCCTTCATAAAACATCCAACTTCTTTATAGGGCTCTTTTGTGTGTAGTTTGAAGATGAAAGGAAAATGTGTGCAAAAATAATATATTGTACTAACATATATAACATATATAAGGATCGAGAAGAGATCGAGATGGATGAAGAGGAAATGCAAGGCTTCTTCATCGGATGCCAAGGCATGTGAAAGTAGAAAGGGAACAATATGTTACGAATCGTGTTTGTTTAGAATTGTGTTTGCGCAGCGAAGCGCGCGGGCATATTACTAGTTTATATATATATATATATATATATATACTAAAATATTTAATATAATTACATTGTAATATAATTACATTGCCCTCTCTCGTAACGGTTGAAGCTGGGAACGATATGTTCTCAAACAGTATGAAGGTGCTTCTTTAATGTTGAGTTCCCCCTGTTGCCACCTACTAAATTGAACAATGATAACATGTCAATATTAAATACTTATGTTACTAATGATTAATATATGTTTCAAGTTGTAAATTATCGAGCTGCCAACGACATACTGTAATCAAAATCGAGGTTAGGCTCGGGTGCAATGCATCAAATTCTTTCCCATGCCCACATTTGCAAAATGAAGATCAGGCCAGTAATGCTTACGACATCGGGTGATGTGGCACCACATAGGTTTCTATACAGACTGACTAAAACTGCACTACCCCAACTGTACTGTGAACATCTTGTTAAATCATGTAAAAACTTAAAAAGTGTAATGAAATCTTATTGTTGGCATTATCTGGAAGTATTGTGCAACCAATTAAATAAAATATTAAATAAACGTGCACGAATAATGCAGTGTTTGTGCGTTGCTTCAAATTCAGAAAATGGTTTTTTTTTATTTCTATCAAAATATAAGATGAAAGAATTGATTTCCCTCGAAATTCAACAAGCTCGGGGGTAAAACCTAACAAAGTTTCGCACAAGGCCATTGCATGATCTTGTGTCATGCGAATTTCCGCCCTCGATACCTGATATGTGTGGGTGTTTCAAGAAAACTTAACTTCCTTTAAAAAAGGGCCAAGTCCCGGAGGAGGTGCCGAAAGCTTTGGTGAAAAGGTGAGCAAGTGAGAAAACAATAAGACACTTACAAGTTATAAATTTATAAGTTAAAACGATAGTTGCTTAACGTTCTAAACCCAGCACAATAGGTGAGCGTACCTATCGTGTATAGTATAGAAATGTGCAAGTACCGAGTATCGAATCCGTGGACACGATTTTTACTACTTAGCTTCCTAAAATTACTTAAAAGACTTTTTAAAATGCGAGAAGAAAAGTAAAAAGAGAGATGTAAACTTTTAAAAGAAATCAATGACAAAAACAATGGTGTTGCTTCGGGATCAGATGGAACCTGGTATGATGATAGCTATTTTTTATTCAAAGTGGTATGTTCGAGTTACGCACTTGTGCTTAAACTTAGAATTGCTACTACATTTTCTAGAGGTGACTGTTTTTGCATAACTGTGCAAACAACTGTGTTCTTAATGTTATTATGAGGGTCTCCTGAACCAGGCAACTCACCTCTCAACACTGAAAAGAAAATGACTCGAGACTGTGTCGACTCAACCCAGAATTACCCACCTCCCAGTGTTGCGATATAGACATCAAACTACTCTAGACTTTTATGAATAACTTTCCGGTAGCCGGAGCATGACCGAAAAAATTACCACTTAATATCATAGAAGAGTCGTGACTAACCAGAACACGTGCATCCCCTACTTGATTTAATTAACTTATCAAAAAGTGAGTGGTCTATTATTAACTGTGCGACAGTATAATAATGAAAGAAAATAAAGACCGTTTTCTTTCAGCATGGGTTCATCAATCCTTAACCTGCGCCAAAGCTTTCACATAGACCATGAAGCTAAGTCGCAAAATTAAGTATTGACTTATCACTAGCATCGAGTATAAAGACCGTACCGATCCTAAATGAGATCTTGATGGTAGAGGATTAAGTCACTAAGTGTGTGTATTTCTACCCACAATTGGGCAAATTACTACTCGCGGGATTAGGTTAGCTCACAAGTGCATGGGTTTTTACACACCATGGGTACACTCATGACTCATGAGTCCTTCCACTTCGTATCAAGACACCCCCAAGACCAAAGACTAAGTGATTTATTTATTAGATCATTAAACAAAGTTTAGAATAGAAAGAATTATTAAGAACACAAAACACCACTTTTAAATAAAAGATAAACTATATCAATTCATACCAAGTTTCCATCATCACCCTAGCAACACCAACATAAATCTAGTCTAGCATGGTTGATACAACAAGCTCACAAGGTTGGGTTTGTGTACAAGACATGGTGAAAGGGTATACAGAGATTTCTAAGGGTTTTGGATGATTTTGGGTTGTTTCTCTCTTGATCAAGGTGTTTATGGAGTGATCCCAGGCTCAAAATGACACCTACAATCCTCAAGGAGGGCAGAAACTTTGTGGAGAAGTGTTGGTTTGTGAGTGGAAAGGGATGCTTCAAAATGTGGGGTGGAGGCCTCTATTTATAGGCAAATCAGCTTAAACACGCCCGTGCTCATTCCTTGGCATGCCCCTGCTCGACAGCGGGTACTGTTGAAGAGTCCTTTTTGCAGAAATGTTGGTTTGTAGGCTGAGCACGCCCATGCTCTTGTCCCTGGCATGCCCATGCTTATCAGTACACTTAACCGTCTTGTAAGTTTTGGTCGGTTGAAGCCTTGAAGAACACGCTGGAGTAAAGCACGGTCGTGCCATACAGTGGGGCACACCCGTGCACTTCCTGAAATGCTGAATTTGACCTTGACTTGGACATGTTGACTTGTTGACCCGGGACAGTTGCACGGCCGTGCCATATCTGGCAGAGCTTCAAAGTCTTCAATTCTTCGTCCGTTTAGTGCCGTTTTGTGCGGGTTTCCACTTCTTTTCATCACCGGACCTCTGATCCTGCAATTATCAACAAAGAAAGATAAATCATGATAAAACAGAGATAAAAACACGATTTTAAGTATAAGATAGGTGATAATTATGTGTGAAAACATATCAATTTTTTGGCACATCAATACCACAATACCCTCTACCTGTAATCCCCACAACACGTTAATATCCTATAACGTGATGGTTGCTTCACCCACCTGTAGATGAAATGTGTGGGTTTCTTGCCTCCATTGCTCGACCAATACATTTATTAGTGCGTGGTCGATATATCGATAACCACAACTTAAAACCCCACCAAACCCGACTTGTTGCATCATACCTTTAACCCGTTCCCCTACAGGATTACGCTTAAGTATTTGCCAAATACATCTATCACCACATTAAACATTTATGCTATCCTTGTAATTTTCTAGATGCTTGAAAACACCCAACGCATGGTGCACATTATGTAGAAACAACAGGTTGTTAGTAAGAGGACCCGGGTGTAATTTGTAACTCATTTTCAAAAAAATGATTGAAAGTAATCACAACTATTTTTTTGAGAAACAAATTTTCTTCAAACCAAATCATAAAACACTTTGAAAAACAAATGACTAAATTGTTTTGTGAATGTCATTTACATTTCCTCATTGTGTATTTATAACATCATTATCATCAATCATGTCCAACTTCTTAGAGTATGTGTAGTGGCTAACGTTATGGGGCGTTTTGGGGCTCCAAAACGCCGGGAACACCGCCCCGAGTGGCGCTATGGGGCGTTTTGGGGTGATTTGGTCTTCTCCATAACGGGCGTTGTGCATTGGGGTTAAGGGTTTATTATTATTATTATTATTATTATTATTAATATTATTATTATTATTGTTGTGTTTGTGTGTGTGAAGAGGAAGAGAAAGAAGTGAAGAGGAGGAGGAAGAAGAAGAGGAAGAAGGGAAGAAATGAAGAAGAAGAAGAAGTGAAGAAATGAAGAAGAAGATGATGGAGAAGAAGAAGTAGGTGGGGAAGGGGTAGGTGGGGTGGGTTATTATTTTTTATTTTAATTAATATTATTTTTAATAGTAAATCTTATTTTTTTATTATTGTTTTTTAACTTAATAAATTTCTTTTATTATTATTATTATTATTTTTTTATTATTATTAGGTATTTAATATATTCTTATTTAAATAAAAAACAATAATTAACCAATCATTACCAATCATTTATAACCCCAACATAACCCTCCTTCCCACTACACCCTTTTTTTTCATAACCCCAACATAACACCTTTTCTATTACTTTTTAATATTTTAATCCTATAACCCCAACATAACTATCCACCACTACACATACCCTTAATTCACTATATTTTCCTGCAAGATTCATCTGCATAGCACTGTTTACCTGCAAATATCAAATCATTGCAAACACTATTTAGGCCTATGGATTAGTCCTACCCTTGTAAGTGTATGCATGCTATCCTATATACACACACTAATAAAATATTATAAACCTACATAGATTCTATACAACCTTATTGAATGCATCACATGAAGAAGCAAACAAATTAACAAAGCTGCATGGTGTCGCGGTTGGTCACGTGAAAAAAAAAAAACAAAAAACTGAAGATTGCCGAATGGATAAGCGAACTAGAGGGAAGATGGCAGAATGGTTTAGCGAACTAGGGGGAAGTTCGCTCAATGAATCAGCGAACTTGTAGAAGATCGCTCAATGGATCAGCGAACTTGTATGAAGATGGCATATTGAATTGGCGATCTACGAAGATTGATAAATTGATCATCGAAGTTGTATGAAGACCATTGATTCAATCAGCGATGTGAATCAGCGATCTTCAAAATCAGAAGTTGAAGTTCGCTGGTTGGGGTGGCGAAATACCTATTTTCACAAAAAAAAATCCGATGCCACACCCAAAAACACTCTTCCATCTTCAAAATCGCCTATTATTACAAAAAAAAAAAAAAAAAAAAAAAAATCTTACTGGTATAGTATATGAGTAAGTTTTTACTTTTAATGAGTATGAATATTATTACTAATTTCTATGCAAAAAATAATGAGTAAGTTTTTACTTTTAATGAGTATGAATATTATTACTAATTTCTATGCAAAAAATAACTTACTTACTATTACAACATAAATCGTTGCAGTCATTTGAGTTTTATTGTGCAATCGTTAGTTCTTTCTGTTAGTTTAGTGTATAGCATTTGTATATTTTGTTGTTTTAGTGTGCAATCGTTCGTTGCATTCATTTGAGTTTTAGTGTGCAATCGTCCGTCCCATAAATATCATCACGTTTGACCCTTCACCCTACCCAACCGGATTATGCGGGTGTAGTGTTGCTCTCATGGTGTATTCTTTTGCAAGTTGACCCAATCCAATCCAATCCAATCCAATCCAATCCAATCCAATCCGTGCTATAAGAAAAAAAATGCATGTTTTGACCCGTTACACTACCCAATCAGGTTAAACAGGTTTAATGTTGTCCACTGCGTATAGAATTAGATAAATGAAACCTACTGAGATTGTGGTCTACAGAAAGCAACTTGAATATGTGTCAAATATGTTGTGTTTGAGTGTCTGCCTATAACATGTTATTAGTCATATTCTTGAAATGAATTAATCAATTAGAAGTTACAAACCACATAAGAGAATCTGTCATATACATTTATTCATGTTATATGTCTATGTGGTTTTGGTTGTGATTGTATAATTTAGTTTATGAATTTGTCAACGTAACATGATACAATTTGATGCATAAATGGGATAGTTACATACCAGCATAAGCTAGGCATGTCTTGTTTCATTTTGTTCATCTGTCAAGCAACTGATGCTATTTACCTTTTACTCTACTTACTTTGTAATTTGTATTGCATTTACTTTGTTAATTTATTTTTGAGCTACTGCTTTATCAAGTACCAAATTTGTTATTATGTGTATGTTTTTCTGTTTTGTTGGTTACAATATTTCTGAGAATTGACAGCCATAAACTGTTAATCTGTTATATTATCTTAGGGGTGTAAACGAGCCGAGTCGAGCTCGATCAGGCTCTAACTCGAGCTCGACTCGTTTTTAATTTCTCAAGCTCGAGCTCGGCTCGTTTAGTATTTATTAGTTAATATGTTAAATAAAAATAATATAAATAATAGTTGATTTAGGCTCGTGAGCTCGAGCTCGAGGCTCGTTTACTAAACAACTTTAAATGATTGGTAAATATTATTAAATATTAAAAAAAAACCCTAATATTACACTAGGCTCGAGCTCGATAATTAAACGAGCTTTGTTTTAGGCTCAAGCTCGGCTTGTTTCGAGCTTTTTGCCGAGCCGAGCTCAAGTAGCTCGTGAGCTGCTCGGCTTGTTTGCACCCCTGTATTATCTATTGCAACAACAATAACCGTACCTCAATAAATCTCACTATAACCAAAAGTTATTAGTAGGGTGTGTGAAGGGTAGGATGTAGGCATACATTTCCCTTATCCAAAGGTTATCTCACAACTAATTTGGTCGCACCTAGATTGACTTCATCATCCCGTCGCAAAGCGCGCGGGTATAGGGCTGGTCACGAACCAAGCTGATCCGAGCAGAGCTTGGCTCGTTTACAAACCAAACCGAGCGGAGCGGCTCATTTACAATCGAGCCGAAAACCGAGCGAGCATTCTTCGAGCGCAAATTTTCTGAGCGAGCGCCGAGCGAGAATCGAGCGGAGAATAATATGGACGATCATAAAATTGGGATGTTTTCTTTGATGTTTTCATTGTCGGGTGACAACTAAGTTCGAAATGTCCGATGATAACACTAATATTGAGATCCCAATGTCCAATGATGAGGCTTAGATTAAAGCTGGTGAGGTGATGAGCATACGTCAGAGAACAGTTGTTGCATTATGACATAGGTGTGATATCAAGCTACAATTAGCGATGGACGACTAATAACATAAAGAAATCAAGACTGTCACCTCATGACTTATTGTTTTACTATTAAATCTAGTATTAATTTTTTTTATTGAGTTAAGTGGGCTGGTTATATTTTGTTTGCATATACTGAGTCAAATCTAATAGAATCTTATATATAAATCCATAAATTTATCTGTAAATTGTGTGTATATTTATTATTAAATAAATAAAAATTTATTCGAGCCGAACCAAGCCGAGCGTACTGTGACACCCCAGGAAAATCCCACATCGGCCGTGGCCAGGAGAGATCCTTGGTTCATAAGTAATGTCTTGCCTTTTAAATCACCAACGCGTTTTGGGGCTTAATGTTAGTGGATGAGAGGAGAAGTCCACAGTTAAGCGTGCTCAGGTGGGAGCAATTTCAGGATGGGTAACCTCCTAGGAAGTCTCTACCAGGGCACCCAAAAACAAATCCGTGAGCTCTTGACGGGCAACCCATCGGGGCAAAGCGGACAATATTGGTGGTGAGAGGGGCGGGGTGTTACACGTACCTTTGCTCGTGCTTGGCTCATTTACAAACCGAACCGAGCGGCTCATATACAACCGAGCGGAAAATTGAGCGAACATTTTTCGAGCATTTTCCGAACGAGCGACTAGCGATCCACAAGCGGCGAACGATTTGAACAGCCCTACGCGGGTAATAACGCTAGTTATGGGTTAAAAGACACGTCAAGTGTATGGATTCAAACCTATTGAGCGAGACTTGTAATTCATACGCCTCAAGGCTCAAGTTAAGAGAGCTTCAATCCCTGAAGCAATCAATGGCATTGGTTTATTCTTGTGTTCCCAAACGCACCGTCATCTTCTTCCCTACCAGGATCACCCCGTTCTCCTCCACCGCTTCACCACCGTCCTCCGGGGACGACCCCACCGTAACCTCCGCCGTCACCATCCTCAAACACCACCGCTCCAAATCCCGCTGGTCCCACCTCCGTACCCTCTTCCCTTCCTTCACCCCCTCCCAATTTTCACATATCACCCTCCAACTTCGCAACAATCCACATTTAGCCCTCACTTTCTTCCAATTCACCATCAACCACTCCCTCTGCATCCATTCCCCTTCTTCTTACGCCTCAATTATCCACACTCTTGCCCGTTCCCGCCAAAAAACACAAACCCTAACCCTAATTCAGACAGCGATTCGCAAGTTTCATGATCCGAATTGTTCCAACTCACCGAGGTTGATGTTTGAGACGTTGGTTAAGACGTACAGGAGGTTTGATTCTGCTCCTTTTGTGTTTGATTTGCTGATTAAAGCTTGCTTGCAGGCGAAACGTGTGGAACACGCTATCGAGATTGTAAGAATGTTGCGGTTGAAAGGTATTTTTTTTTCGTGTTCGTTTGTTAAGAAATGAATGTGTTCGTGTTTATTTATGTCCGTTGGTTAGTATTTTATTAAATGAATGAACATAAACGAACAACCTGCCAAACGGTTCACGAATTATTTACTGAACGTTTGGTTCGTTTACAGGCCTAAATCCGATGATTAGCACTTGTAATTCGTTGATTTTGTCTGTTTGTAAACACCATGGGAGCATTGCTGGTTATGAGAGTTATAACGAGCTTTTCGAGTCGAGTGGCGAAAAGGTTGCTGGTGTGAAAACAGTTGTTCCGAATGTTCATACTTATAATATAATGATGCATGCTTTTTATAAAGATGGTTTAATTGAAAGGTTAGAGCGTGTGTGGAGTGATATGATTGTGAACAAGTGTGTTGCTAATGAGTATAGTTATAGCGTTGTAATGGCGGCTTATTGTGACGATGGAAGAATGGGGGATGCGATGCGCGTGTGGGAAGAAATGGAGAACAATGGTTTAGAACATGATGCTATGGCTTACAACACGATGATCAGTGGGTTTTGTGAAGCTGGAAACGTTCGTAAAGCGGAAGAGTTTTTCAAAGAAATGGGATTAAGTGAGAAAAAGAGTAGTTCGGTTACGTATGAACATTTGATCAACGGGTATTGTAAAATTGGGGATGTTGATTCTGCAATGCTGTTGTATAAAGATATGTGTAGTAAAGGGTTCACACCGATTGGGTTTACCGTTGATTCGTTGATTAAGGAACTTTGTACAAATAATAAGGTTTCGGAAGCATTGATGGTTTTAAGATTTGCGTCGAAAAGCAATGTAGTTGTTAATGGTGGAAGTTATGCGTTTTTGATCAAGGGTTTGTGTAATGAAGGAAGGATGGAAGAAAGTATGAAGCTTCAAGCGGAAATGGTGGGAAAAGGATATGATCCGAATTCAGAGATTTATTCGGCTTTTATTCACGGTTATGAAAAAGAAGGGAATATTGAACTGGCGGGCAAGCTAAGGACCGAACTTCTTGGAATGCAGTAACCTCTAAACAACAATATGGTACATTCATTCAATCTTTGAATATGATAGATATTGTAGTAGTACCATATATTGCAAGTCTTTTTGGGTCTAAAAATCTTGGCCAAACCGATAACCTTGGTTTATTAAACCGGTTATGTATTTAATTGTAATCCTGATAGTCTGGAAGGTATTATCTATCTTCAGTTCTCTTTTGTTACTGGTCCACATTCCGTCTTCAGATTGAAACAGCGCAGGGTTCCAGTTTATTTTTGAATCCATGTGTTTTCTTATCATGGGTACCTATTCTGCTAGCTTCGCATATGTGTGTTCCATTATCATACATTTACCCCTTCTGTTTTCCGATGGTAAACTATTGGCCTCTTCGCTTTGCCTCTGCACTCTTAATCAGGGAGTTTGCTTTTGTTCGGTTTTGAGTTTTCTTTTAGTCATGATGTTCATCTTCGGCCTTTGATTTCTGTTGTCAATTTTTGAATGACTTCTGATTTCCATTGTCGATATTTTAATTTTGGTTTATTTTGAGGAATAGGTTTATCAGAATGACTGTATTGAGTACTGTTTAATTGAGATTTTAGATTGATATCTTGGGTTTGAATTGTTTCCGCTGTGTTTAAATTAAGTTGCATAACAATAGTCGTGTTTAAGTAGTTGCAGATGAGCTGTTGATGAATTGTCTAAGTGTATTGGGTTGATTTGTTGAACTATAATTGTTTTGAGTAGTTTTAGATGAGGTGTTTGAGGAAAGCTGATAAATTTCTACCGGGTTGTTCAGATTTTGTTTCTTATAGTAATTAACCCTAAGCAAACAGTTACTATTTGTTTGAACCAGTTTTGCAATTTAAATTTTATTTTTACATACTTTTACAACTTTTGAGTCGCAATTTATTTTTACACTATTATAAAAATTTGTATAACTCACAATACATGAATATACTAGAGCATGAATGTGTTTGTACCTAAGTAGTTAACTCGGCCGATATATCGGTACAAAATATCGGTACCAATATTATCGGTGATATTGGCCAATGTTTGACCGATATATCACCGATATTCCCGATATTGGTGTTTTTCTTTTGAGGTGTTCCATTTGTCTTGCTTCTTATAGTTATTATTACTGTTTTAAGTCTTAATTGTTAATTGATAGTGTTAAATATTAGTGTTTTAAGTCTTAACAAGTTCCCACTTGCTACAATTGTTAGTGGTTTGCAAGTTGTAAAAGGTTAATATGTTAATGGTAGGAGAGTATATTGAATTGTTAGTGTTAAATTGCTATATGTATGGATTTTGCATGATATAAAAATTGACGATATCCCACCGCGATAACCTATATCTCAAATATCGGTCCTTTACCGATATCCGAAATTTTACCGCATTATATGCTTAGGTTTGTACTGAAAAAAGCTTATATAACGACAATGGATTTGCCTGCAATGCAAACAATCGATTTATTAAGAATCGTTAGTTCTATTCATTTAACTATGTGAAGTTATAGGGTAAAGTGGAGAAATATAATGTATTACTTGTGTTTTTTTTCCGATCAATCAGCATTGCATCTCGGAGTAACCAAAGAATGTGTCCATACCCATCATGTTTTGTGCATATCAATCAGTTGCATAATTGTTATTTATTCACAAATGTTCATTTAGTTATACAACGATATTCTGTTATCTTGATTATAGGTCTTTCCATTTGGATAATGCCAGTTGTTGTGATTATTAGAACGTGCTATTGGATACATGAGATTCTCGCAATATAACAGAATTTTGCTGTGCACACTTAAAAGTGCGACTGCATTCAATATGGTAGTGCAACATGGATATTCAGACCCAGCTTCATCAACCAAGTCTTCAATAGCACTGTCATGACAACAAACACCGTCAGCACACGACCTGTCAAGTTCACCTCAACGACAACTCAGGAAACACCGATACCCAAGACACAGACTTCAGCTGAAGATGAACACGCATCTGCAAAACGATAGCTCTTCTAAACTCCAGGTATGTACTTATGTCATCAGTTTTATATGTATAGTATTATTAGCGCATTAAAGTTTCTTTTAATGGCAAACCTAGTAAGCTGGAACAACCATTAAGGTTGACCTCGTTGTTTGGTCGAGCATTAATTTTGTTAGATGTAATCTGTTTTTCACTGTTCATGCAAGTGCGTTTTGAGTTTCTGATTTTAGGGACCTAACATAACTCTTCAGATTAATGTCTGTGTAATAGTATTTACAGCAGTTGACAGTCCATTCTATGGAAATATTGAAGGGTAGCGCTGTAGCAAATTTAAAGAACCGCAGGTTAGCAGTCGGTACATGCAATTGGAAATGTTAGATCAGTTTTCAAAGAGTAAGATATTGTTAAGAGCAATATTGTTTTAGTAATATTATTGACTATTGAGGAATGATGGTTTTTGAAACGATTCGTTTTTACTGGAATAGTTTTTGACCCGTTAGTCTTCGTTATCAGGTTTTTCCAAGAATCCAAGATAACCCATTACTCTTAATGATTTGATTCCCATAGTTCTGCAACACTAGTGTTGGCTTAATACAGCACAAATAACGGATCGAGAAACTTATTATTTACTAAATCTAGATATGAAGATATATTTAAGCAGCTCCTTAAAAAATTATCTGTGACCTGAACATAAAGGACACGAACGTAGCCTTCTCAAGAGCGACGTTTCCCAACGCATTAAATTATTTTGTTGAACCTCAAGAAGAAGACTCGCCTAACATCATTGTATGCCATAATCTGTTGCAATGCGCAGCCAGCAACATCTAGTTTGTGTAATATCGAACTGTCTATAGCGTAAACTCTAATATGAAATCAATTAAAGAGACTCGCCTTTATAAGCGTGGACATAGGTCATTCTTCTTGGTTTTCTACGTGTTATTGATAGGTTCTAGCATGGTAGGCGCGATCTGAGAGAGGTAATGTCTCCAGTACAATACAAAACCAAAGATAAAAAAACAATAACTTAGAACAAAAGAAAACATAGCCTGCTATAAAATTAAATACTAGTAACTGCTTGTGTTAATTGCTCCCAGTCTCCACTACTCCATATTCTCCCAGCTGTGTTGACCCAATGGATCTGTCCCAAAGCCAAAGACCGACACGGCGACATGAACTGATCCAGCTCAGCTGCTGTTGCTCGAGTCTTTTGCCTTCACGTATACACCTTCATCGGAGTTATATCAGTTATGTTTCCCTTGACGTGCGGGTTCCACGATTTCCCAAAATTTAAAATTTGTGAATGATGAAAAGTTAAAAATCATATATTACCAACATGTTAAAGGAAGCAAATTTATAAGGGGAGGTGGGGCACTTCATGAAATGGTCACGGGTAGGCCATTACCACCACGGCAACACCGCCGCAGTGGCATGCTAGTGTGTTCTGGTTAACGAAAGCGGTCACGGGTGTAGAGGAGAGGGAGAGGGGAACCAGAAAACTCCACATATGGTGCTGCCGGTGAGGGGTTCACGGGCGGTGGTCTAGGTGGCGGGTTGCGATTGTTACCGTGGGGGTACTGCACGGATCCTTTGTTGGTGGCGCCCCACCTTCCCTAACATAAGCAAATGATAAAAAAAGTTGGTTTTAAAATAAGTAATTAGTAACAACTGAACAAATAAAGTGAGTTAAAAAAGAAGCTGAGAGATGGGTTCCTTTCTAAAACTCAGGATGCCCAACCAATTCAACCCATCTCTTTTTTAGGGTAAAGTTTTATAGAAACTAATTGAGCTTTGTAATTGTTCATGTGCACACGTGCAATGCAATCTTCTTTTTACTCAAAAGTTTTCATCATGGTGATCAAAGTGTGATAAATTTAGACCAATTTTGTATTTGTTGGAGGTATAGATAAGGGTCATAATTATTTTTTGCTAATGTATTATGGGATCCATCTTTACCTCATAATTTTTGTTTAATACATGAATAACTCAGATTCTAACATGAATTCCCTTGATGCTATCACGAAAATTGGTCAAAATCCTAAATTTACCAAAAGAGCATCTCCCTTTACTCTGGATGGGCCTACTTATTGACTGCACTCCATGAAATTGCTGGGACTTTTTATTTGGTAATACTTGTACTTGACTTTAGGGCTGTTTGGTAGCCTCTTAATCAGTCTCTTAACCATTCAGGTCTGAATCATTCAGCATTCAAACTGTTTGTTTCAGCATCTGAATGGAATGATTAAATGCTAAACCATTAAGCTAATAAGGGATGCTGAATGATTCAGCTCTTAAACATTCAGAGCCTCTTAACCATTCAGACCATCTTAATGATTCAGCACTTAATCAACCAAACAGCTAGGTCCATATCCGTAGTGGATTTGGGTTGAACCAACTTAGGTTGGTTTGATGATTTGACCCGCTTAAGAACTCATTGACAATTTTTTTCTTATTGCAGTAGTTATCATTACAAGAACTAAGCATCCATCAAACAGTACTAATTTGAAACTCCATGAAATGAACGAGCCCAAAACCGTAATCATGTCAACCGAATAAATTTATTGTGTGATCAACACTACGAGTTTTGATATAGTTTCTGAAAGGTATCAATTTTCATAAGCATCCTTTTAATATTTATAGTGTTACCCTTTCTAAACGCTAAAACCGCTATGTTTATTCAGGAAAAGGTTTAAAAGCTAACAAGAAACGGGGAGGGATAAAATGAAAACCCACTTGAGTTGAGAAAACTTTAGAAACACATGTAAAAAAAAAAACATTTTCTTTTGAAAAAATCCACAATGTAACATACATGTTTTTAAGCATTTTGGGCCAAAAAAAAATGAAAAAGCGCCGACAGAATATTTATATAAAAAACAATATTGCGTTATTTACATGTTTTCTGCTTTCAATTGTTGCAACAGAGCTGTTGCATATGTAACCGCACAACTTTGTTTATTTTTTTTAATATCCCATCGCCGTTTTTTTATTGTTTTGGCACAAAACGCTTAAAAACATATATGTTACATCCTGTATTTTTTTTTTTGAAAAAAGAGATTTTTAGATGGTTTTTACATGAGTTTCTGAGGTTTTCTCTGACTCAGAAGGTTTTTATTTGATATGTATATATACAAAACTAATCATGCTAAAATTATAGGAAGGAGAGAGATGGTGTAGCAGAAGAAGGATGTATATAATATAATAAAGCTGAACAGTAAACGACATGATCAATCACTGCAGAAGTGAAGCACAAGAAAAAGACTGTTTGATCAAAAGCTTTAGCACCGGTCCCCACTTGATGCTGGTACTTGATCCATAAGTCAAACAGTCAACCCATTACCCACCTGTGTATTGTAATGGGAATACGACATAGTATTTTAATAATTTGTTCAACCCTTTTGCCTATGTATGTTGTAACATGACAGTTTTGTAACAAGTACAAAAGTGGTGCATGTTTTTATATAGTACATGTTAGCTTGCCTTTGATAATCATAGTGTCAGAAGTTTCATTTGTTCATTATCATAGTTAGATTATTATGTGCAAACTTGTTATGTAGTAAGTTATATTCTTTTGCACATGAATGATAAATCAAGCTATATACTTTTGCAAATATAAGAGTGGAGGGAGTGGGGCGGGAAGAAGGGGCGGGAGAGGGCTTCAAGGGCGGGAACATCACTCCTTAGGGGCGTGGAGAAGGGGGCAGGGGTGTGTGGCGGGGAGAGGAGGCCGGGCGTGGGGGTTTTGGGGTGTGAGGTGGCAGCTTGTGGTTTATTTTTTTATTTTTTATTTTTTTTTTAAATCTAACACACGCATAATGGTCGGTTGAGAGTTATAAACATATGTGAATAGATAAAGGGGTTAAATTTTTGTTCAACATCATTTTACAACTTAATTGGTACGAGGCACACTGATTGATTGAGAGTTGTCATGTCAGTAAACAAAAACACTTAATGTTTGCTAAGACTATGGGGTATGGATCGGTGAGAGCAATCGGGGAGCTGATGTGGAAGGCTTCCCCGTCGGGGAACACCGCCCCCCCCCCCCCCCCCCCCCCACCCCCGAGTTCCCTTCGGTGCAAACGGTGGATCTCCACCGATCACTTGTTCAATATAATATTGTTATTATATATATTTTTTGTCTTTTTCTCTTTAAAAATATTATAAAAAGGAAAGGGGAAGGAAGGTGAGGGACGGTGGTGGCGTTGGTGCAGGTGGAGGCGGAGGCGGAGGGTGGCGGGGTTGGTGCGGGTGGAGGCAGAGGGTGGTAGGGTTGGTGCGGGTGGAGGTAGACGGTGGTGGGGTTGGTGCAGGTGGAGGCGGACGGTGATGGTAAGATGAAGGGGTGAATGGTGATGAAGAAGATGAGTTTGAGAGAGAGAGAGAGAGAGAGAGAGAGGGAGGGAGAGAGAGAGAGAGAGAGAGAGAGAGAGAGGTTGAAGAAGATGTGTGTGGGTGTGGGTATCTGTTCGTTTTCTTTCTTTCTATCTTTTTTTTTTTTTTTTTTTTTTTTTAAGGGAAGGGGGAGGGGAAGAGGGAAGATGATGTGGCGATGACGTGAACAAGGGGGAAGGAAGGGAGAAGGGTACCACACTCCATAGCCTAACTAGTCTCTACTAAAGAGACCCTGAATCTGACGTCAAACAGTCAACCCACCTGTGTATTGTAATGGGAATTCGACATAGTATTTTAATAATTGGGAAAATGGCCAAAATAGCCCGTTGACCGTGTGTTTTGCAAGAATAACCCTCTCCCCCCTCTTTGGAGAGACGGGACACGGCTCCCAACGAGCCTGAACCGTCTCCGAGAGCCTTTGGTTTTAGATCCAATGGCCAACCAACACGTGGCGTCTCTCATCCCGAGGCTGTACCGTCTCTCTCCAGACGGGTCAGAATTCAACCGTCTCTCTCCCAGACAGGGCACATTTCCCCATGCCGGCTGGCCTTCGGTTCAACCGTATCTCAAGACGGGTCACATTTCCCCATGAGGACTCGCCGTCTCCCAAGACGTCTCGGGTATCGTCGTCTCCGGTGAGTCCCGATGATTTAGTCCGACGCTTCGGTTGTCCAGCTCAGCCCTATAAATACCGTTCTCAGTCACAAACTCCGTCCTATTCCCGTCAGACTATCACTCCACCACCGTCAAACACTATCACCACCACCACACCACCACCACCGTCCACCACCACAGTTTAATTCATCCAAATGGCACCGCAACGATGGACCGAAGAATAGGAAATTGCACTGATTGCAGCATGGCGCCATGTCGAAGAAAGCACCCACCAAACCAACAAATGGTTCTGTATATTGCACGAGTACAATCGGCTGGTTGGAGGGTCAGACCGAACAACCGAGTCTCTTAGCCGGAAGTTGACCGATTTGACCACGAAGTGTCAAATCTTCAACGGGTACCACAACCGGACACTTCAGGTGGTACCCTCTGACATGCCCGAAGACGCGGCAATTAGATACACAAAAAGACAGTATCAAAGCAGGGAGCGCAAAGAATTTAAACATGTGTCTGCCTGGCAAATGATGAGGGATCGTCTTAACTTGTAGTTTATAAAACCTTTGTAATCGAAGTAATTTTATTAATGCAATGAATGTTTATTTATGTTTTTTTTATATAAAAGTAAATATTTCATTAAACAAACTATACTATTACAACAAACTTCCTAAATTTACTTGCTAAGAACTTTGTTTGAATGGAGTATGTGCTCTACATAGACAAAGAACTCTTCTTGCAAATAAAATAGACTACCACATTGTAGATGCAAATTACACGGGTTAACCCACGCGCAGATGCAACAACAATCCAAGTAGGCGTACGCAGATGAAACAACAATCCAAGTAATCGGACAATATTTTCGTAAGCCGGTAGGCTTCGGTTGGGAAAGCAAAAAACATCATTGGTTTGGAAGATGAAAGGTTTGGGGAGGGCGGTGAGTGCAAATTTTGTTAAGTGAATTGGGGTATTTATATACACTCGTGAGACGGTTCAGACGGTAGCCCAAAACGGCTTGAGACGACTTGGGGGTTCTGACCCGTCTGGAAGAGAGACGGTTGAATTCTGACTCGTCTGGAGAGAGACGGTACAGCCTCGGGATAAGAGACGCCACGTGTTGGTTGGCCATTGGATCTAAAACCAAAGGCTCTCGGAGACGGTTCAGGCTCGTTGGGAGCCGTGTCCCGTCTCTCCAAAGAGGGGGGAGAAGGTTATTCTTGCAAAACACACGGTCAACGGGCTATTTTGACCATTTTCCCTTAATAATTTGTTCACCTCTTGCGTATGTATGTTGTAACATGACAGTTTTGTAACAAAAGTGTTGTATGTTTTTATATAGTACATGTTAGCTTGCCTTTGATAATCATAGTGTCAGAAGTTTCATTTGTTCACTATCATAGCTAGATTATTATGTACAAACTTGTTATGTAGTAAGGGGTGTTTGGTAAACCTCTTAATGAGGCTCTGAACCATTCAGAGCTGAAAGATTCGGTATCCAGCACGTTTGTTTCAGCTTCTGAATGAAATGGTTAACGCTGAACCATTAAGACTTGAGATGTTGCTGAACCATTAAGCACTGAACTGGGCTGAACCTTAATGAGATTTTACTACCAATGTGGGACAAGAAAACTAACCATTAAGAGGTCCAACTTAATGATTCAGCACTTAACTATTTAGACCCCTTAACCATTAAGATCTCTTAATGATTCAAACACAGCCCTAACTTATATTCTTTTCAACATGAAAGATAAATCAAGTAATATACTTTTGCACATATAAGATACTCTTTGGCATATTGACATAACATCAAGTAGCTAAGTGAGATGTTTTGATGATCAGACCGACCCTTGTAAATTACGGTTTTTTTTTTTTTTAGGGGAAATGGATTTAAATACTCCCAACTATCATCTATTGGCGGATAATACTTCCAACTTTCACTTTGGCCAATAGCACTCCCAAATTGCAACTTAGTTTGTTTCATCACCCCCAAACTAACGGAGGTCTAACCTGGTTAGTCTTCGTGGCAAAAATATAAAAAACCTAAACTTTAGGGACCTTTTTGAAACTTATTATTATTATTATTATTATTATTATTATTATTATTATTATTATTATTATTATTATTATTATTATTATTATTATTATTATTATTATTATTATTATAAATCCCAAACACCCCACCCTGTTCTTCTTCTTGTGACAGACCACCCCCCCCCCCCCCCTCATCCCCCCAACAACCACCGTCCTCCCCCACAACCACCGTCTCCCCCTATCCACCCGACCACCACCTGTCACCCACCAAGTTCCACCATCTACAAAAACCCTCAACAACCATAGAACACCACCATCGTCGCCTGTCACATCCAAACACCACCACCATCGTCGCCTGTTCACCCAAGACTGTCCATCAGTAACATCAAGTATATCCAAAGGAAGAGGAGTTAACTTGGGGGGGGGGGGTACCACATCAACAATCGCCGGTCCCTTTCTCTCTCCTCTGCTTCTCTCTCTCTTCCTCTCCTCTGCTTCTCTCTGCTGCCATTTTGCTGTCCAAGAGTTCATCTGCTGCCATTTCTGCCCAACGAGTTCGTGGCTCCATTTTTTAGCTAGGGTTTCCATTGGGGTTGGGGGTGAGAGACATAGTTAAGACAAGTTTGTAATCGGAGGTTTGAATTTGAGTGTTTATTTCGAATTTAGGGTTTTGTTGGTGTAGGTGATGATGGTCGAATTTAGGGTTTTGTTGGTGTAGGAGATGAACTCGTGTGGAGGCAGAAAAAGAAAGAAGGGGGGAAAGAGGGGAGGCGTTGTCGGTGGTTGTTATAGATGGCGGTTTCGGACTGGTGGGTGTGGTTGTCGAAGGAAGGGTGGGTGGTGGTGGGAGTGGCTGGTGGTGGAAGAGGGTTGTTAATAATAATAATAATAATAATAATAATAATAATAATAATAATAATAATAATAATAATAAGTTTCAAAAAGGTCCCTTAAGTTTAGGTTTTTACATTTTTGCCACGAAGACTAACCAGGTTAGACCTCCGTTAGTTTGGGGGTGATGAAACAAACTAAGTTGCAAATTGGGAGTGCTATTGGCCAAAGTGAAAGTTGGGAGTATTATCCGTCAATAGACGATAGTTAGGAGTATTTAAATCTATTTCCCTTTTTTTATCACTGTTAAAAAGTGTCCAAATTTGGGCTAGCATTGCAAACAACAAAATACATATTATGGGTTGTTTGGCAACCCTTATGCGATAAGTGTTGAGCCATTAAAATGTCTAATTGAGTAACCAGACTCTGAAATATTAAAAGGTTTAACTTGGCTCGGCCTAACTAGTTTTTGGTGGATGAGGTGGTGGTGAGTTGTGGAGGTGGTGTTTGAATGGTCGATAGAGGGTTTTGAACACATGTGAATGGATAAAGGGTTAAATTTTCGTTCAACATCATTTTAAAACTTAATCGGTACAAGGCACACTAATTGATTGAGAGGTGTCATGTTTGTAAACAAAATACACTTAATGTTTGCTAACTAGTCTCTACCAAGCAGACTCTAAAACTGACGTCAAAAGACCAAACTATATCCAAATTGAAGGGAGAATCAATACAAGCCAACAATTATGATGAAATACCATAATAACATGAGCAAAATCCGCGCATGATAGTATAGTGTTTTTTTCCTTTGATCCTTGTTTGAAGTGGTTTGATTATTATGCTTTATCTAATTGTACCTTCGGCATTTTTATTAGGAGGGATGGCACTTACCGTGTAGTTTTTTAACTTCATTGATTTCTATCAATACTTCATTGCCACATTAATTCACTGAAATAGTTTTTTAGAGGCAATACTTCACTGATTCTTTACCCAACAATTAATTATTTTCACACACAATAATAATAATAATAATAATAATAATAATAATAATAATAATAATAATAATAATAATAATAATAATAATAATAATATATTACCCTTTCCATTCTCTCTCCTCTATCTCTCTTAATAATAATTGCATTGGCACTCTCTCCCCGTTAACTACAACCAGGAAAAGGTCAACGAGACCCCTACCATCACTACCGGCGGCGATATTACCGTGCTAATAGTGAGGTAACCGTGATTAAATTTGGTGGTGTCCCGTCCTCCCTTAGTGTTTTAGCTTTTACTTTCCCTAAAGTTACGAGGGTATGATAATTATCTTTCTTTTCTATATGCATCCTACAAATGTTTAAAATGAAGGTTAGTGAGTTATGAATGAGAAAATATGTGTTAACTGTGAGGTAGAATTAATTCTTCCATGCTAGTTCAAACCCGGCAACTTTGAATGGTGTTCTTTGAGTCTTGAATTGAGTGGTGATTTTTGTATTTTGGCTTACGTTTAGTTTGCCCAATGATGAGTCGGTCGTCACGGGTCATACAAAACCTAATTAACCTAGGTAGCTAGGGTAAGTAGGGTATCGAATCCAGAGGAGCGTGTGGTTAGTGAATATTATTCAGTTGATTAGAAAATGTTGCTTATGAAGATACTAAATTAATTATGAAGATTGTAGTTTATCATTTAAGAGTTTGATTGAAAAGTTGTTTATTATACTAAGAATTTAATTGAAATTATAAAAATAAAGAAAACAATGATATTTGTAAACAATGAGATTAAAAAGATTACACTAGGGATTCAACAATTGAACACTAGGGTTTCAACAACTGGGTAAACAATAATAATGCGATTGGTGTTAACGGAGTGATTGTTCAATAGGCTTAGGTATCAAGTTTTATCAATATCAAAGATAGATTAAACTATACTTCATTACCTAGAACATACAATCCTATGGTTGTGTTAAAGCAAGGAATCATGCTCATCTCATTAGAAATTGGCACAAGATCAATTAACTAAAATGAGTTTAGCATAAGATTAATCACAATTCAACACATTTAATTCAAACACACAAAAAACATAAACAAAGTTTTAAGAGCAATACCCAATGTGTTTTAACCCTAGATATCAAAAACCTACATCCCCAATGTAATCAAATGGATTAGCCACTATTGGCCATGAAGCTTGAGTCTTCAAAAGTTCGATCTTTAATCCTCCTGTGTGTGTCCTCTGTCCAAGGAAAAAAAAACCTCTGCGACTCAATCCTTGTTTTTCAATCAGATATGTCGCCGCACAAAAGATGATATCTGCCCTAAAAAAAATATATCCACCTACCTCATTTCATATTTTTTTTTCGATATGGGCTTTCAACACGTGACTTTCAAAGTCACAAAACAAATTTGTGTATTATTATTATTATTATTATTATTATTATTATTATTATTATTATTATTATTATTATTATTAATGGTATTATGACCCTGTGCTCTCAACTCGGGTGTTCGGGTCTCGAATATAATTTGTACTGTTTTAGCCCCGCTCTATGCGATCACCTACCAAAACTATAAAATAAATAAATTAATAGTAAAAACATCCAAAAATTAATAGAATATATACAATACTAAAATAATAGAGTACATGACTAAAACTAATAAAAATATTATCTAATCGACTAAAAAATACAAAAGTGGCAAATAAGCATGATGCGTGCAACCGCGCATCACCCAACGGATCTGATTGTATGGTGTGTTTGTAGACCTCGTAATTTCAACCCATCTAGTTGAGTTTGAGTTGTTTTGGTTTAAAATTTAACCTTGTGGGTTAAAATCGGTTTAGTATATTTTTCAAGGGGGTTAGGATGGGTAATTTTAATTGTAGAAAATAAGTAAGTGGGTCAGGATAGGTATGCAAAAAAACAAATGGGTCAGGATGATATTTTTAGATAAGCATATACAAATCTGAATTAAAACTCACACAACATCAAAAGCGTTGATGCCTCATAGAAATCAATGTCATTAAAAACAAAAAAATTATATATTTTTCATTTGTTGATCACCCCAATCGGTTCGAAACCGTTCGGGTCGTTAACAGATAGCAATGTCGAATCAAGACGGGTAGTTAACGAGACCGATCTCACCGAAACGGTTCGAGTCATTAGCGGGCTTGATCGAGTCCAAACAGTATGGGTTGTTGACCGGCCCGTTCGAGTCGAAATGGTCTGGTCGTTGACGGGCCCGGTCGGGTCGAAACAGTACGGGTCGCTACGACACGGGTCAGGTTGAAACGGTCTGTGTAACACCCCAACCGATGGCGGAAACATCGGGATGTCACGTATTGATGATTGTTCAGAAGCTCATGATGAATAATAAATTTCATTAAATAGTTTAAATAAGTTACATACAATTGTTCTAAGAATTTGTACATCAAATTGAATAAAACTATACAAACATCTTCAAGCATCAAATCAAATCTTCAAGCAAGTAGAAACCTGAAACATGTTAAGTTGAAAATGTTTTGGGTCAACAAAAGTTGGTGAGAATTACATAGGTTTTTGATAATAGAATAAAAATGTTGTGCAATTCATGTGTCATGTCAATCTAGTCCATATGTGAGAACATACTAGAAATAAATCGAGTGCATAATCAACCCTGATGACTGTTATAAAATGATACATACCATACGCTCATGGTCCAATTGAATATGTTATGCGATAACAAACACCCACGTAACCTTTGTAGGAGGCACGTATCCGGGTGGGATTGTCAGTCCAATAGATCTATCAATGTATACCGTCGACTTGTACGGAGTTAATGATTATGCTAGAATGGTGCTTACTCTAATCATGCTCAAGACATAATGCGACATAGAAAACACATAGACACATTGATGATTGAATTGCAATGATAATGTTATAACATGTTTCACCCCAAAAATGGTGATAAATAAAAGGGGCTATGTAAAACTCACCTTGGTAAAATGTTATATCTGTTGAGAATTTTGGATAATTGTGTTGACCCAATGTATCAAGTATCACCCTAAAATAAGGTAATAAATATGTCTAAGTCTATCAAGTCTACAAATGTAATAGTTCTAGGGTTTCGAATTTGGGAATAATCAATTGTTGAATTTAAATTAAAATGTTAATTAATAAAGGAAAATTTGATAATTAATGAAAGAAAGTCTTTTTATAAAATTTGGATTTTGAATGTGCACATTTAAGTGTTTGAAGCATCAAAATAATTTTTATAAAATTATTTTATTTAAAATAGATTTTTAAATCTATTTATTTATAAATAGCCAATATTTAACTTTAATATTCAAAAATACTAAAATTAAAGAATTCCTATTTTAAAAATCATATTTCTGTTCTAAATAATTAAAAATAATTTGTATAAAATTTTGGTGCAAAAATGATGAAAATTGGATTTATTATGATTTAATTATGATTAAATCTAACAAAAATTGTTTAAAAATATAAAATAAATGATTTTACTGATTTAAAAATTATTTCAGTAAAGTTTGACTTTATAAAAAGTCAGGATAAATTTTGGAGAATTTAATAAAATTGTTTTGATATATAAATGGATTTTTATAAATATAATAGTATAAAAATGATTTAATTATTATAAATATTAAATAAATGAATTTCTGAAAAATAAAAATTACAAATAAAACTTTTATCTCAGATTAATCAAATATAATTTTTTTAGAATTTATAAAATAGTTTTGATATTTTAAAAAGAATTTAAAAGATTAAAAGGTTTTAATATATATATATATAATTGTTTGTTTTTAAAAAAAAAGAAAAGAAAAGAACAAAAACAAAAACGGTCAGAGCGGGACTCGAACCCGGGTAACCTCAGTGGTGAAACAAGGTCACAACCACTTGGCCTAGGCCGGTGGTTGTGATGTTTTGCGTTTAAAATTAATTAAATACGATTACGCGAATCAAGTTTATCCCCAAATCCAAATGAACGAGCCCTAGAATTTGCAATCTGGTAAATCACACATCAATAGCCTGATTAACCATAGGGCTATTGATGTGTGATAGCCGATGAATAAAACCCACACAATAAATCGAACTCACAGTGTTGAATTGGTGATAATAGCCGGGTCAAGGCAAAAGTCAAACGACGAACGTGATTATAATAATTAGAGTATTACAGAGAGAATTGGAGGGTGAGAGAGAGTTGTGAGCGAGTTTCAAAGGTTCGTGGATGTCCAATTTATACAGGGGATCGATGTATGGTTTAATTGGAAGGTTTGACTAAACCTTAAAGTCCATACGCGTAATCAATCAAATTAGTCAATGATTTATGGTTAATTGATGTG
The DNA here is from genome assembly GCA_028751855.1 of Ambrosia trifida. Taxonomy (NCBI): domain Eukaryota; kingdom Viridiplantae; phylum Streptophyta; class Magnoliopsida; order Asterales; family Asteraceae; genus Ambrosia; species Ambrosia trifida. The sequence continues at coordinate 97,042,891 of CM054127.1, forward strand.
TATCCGAGTCAGATGAGGCCGGTAATCAACTAAATTTGCCAAATTAGGATCAATCACGAGTTAAGAAGGTTTGATTATACATACGCGTGATCACAGTTGACTTACCAAGTCAACTGTGATGAATTGAAAGAAGGTATAAGGTTAAAACGCGTCTGGTTTTATTCCAAGTAGATGGCCAGCCCAGTTGGTTAATGTGTGTGTTGTTTGTTTGGTTCAACTCGGGTTCGAAACCCGGCAAAGGCAAAACCCCCTTTTTTTTTTAACTAAATCAGACAAGGGGGGGGGGGGGGTTTGGGCTTGGTTTGGGCTTGGTTTGGGCTCAGTTTTGGGCTGCTGACACTGGGCTGGTCCTACAGGTTTGGGTAAGGTGAAAATCAATTTAATTTAGTATATGTTAAAATTATTATTGTTATTATTATTATTATTATTATTATTATAAATCTTTGTTTATATAAATATATATATATATATAAAATGCTAAAAAACTAGTCGTTTAAATCCAAATTATTGGTAACGTATAATTATTAAATGCGTAATGTTACAGTCTGGGTCGTTACCGAGCCTGGTCGGGTCGAAACGGTCTGGGTCGCTACAGGACGGGTCAGGTTGAAACGGTCTGGGTCGTTACTGGGCCCGGTCGGGTTGAAATGGTCCGAGTCGCTAGCGGGCCTGGACGGGTCAAAACGGTCCTGGTCGCTACGGGACGGGTCAGGTTGAAACGGTCTGGGTCGTTACCATGCCCGGTCGGGTCGAAACGGTCTGGGTCGTTACCGGGCCCGGTCGGGTCGAAACGATCCGGGTCGCTATGGGACGGGTCAGGTCGAAACGGTCTAGGTCGCTACCGGGCCCGGCCGGTTCAAAACGGTTCCGGTCACTAACAGTCCCGATCAGGTCGAAACGGCCCGCGCCCTCACTGGGCCTGTTCGGGATGAAACTTTCCCGGTCGTTAAAGGGCCATTTGGTTCAAAACATTCCCGATCGTTGACGAGGCCGATCGGGTCGAAACGACCGGGTCGTTGACGGGCCAGGGGTCGTAACGGTCTAGGTCGTTAACTGTCCGGTTGTGTCGAAATGGTCCGGGTCGCTAACGCGCCCTAGTTGGGTCGAAATGGTTCGGGTCGCTAACGGGCTCAGTCGTTGACTAGCCCGATCGGGTCGAAACAGTTTGGATCGCTAACGTGTCCGGTCAGGTCGAAACGGTTCCGGTCGCTAACGGGCCCGACCGTGTCGAAACGGTCCTGGTCGCTAACGGATCCAGTCAGGTCGAAACAGTTCGGGTCGCTACCGCGCCCGGCCGGGTTGTTAACCAGACCGATAGGGTCGAACCGGTCCGGTTCGAAATGAAATATTTCAGATCCCTTAAAATTTTATTTTTAAGTTTATTTTTGTTTTTTTTTTAAATTTTAATTTTTTTACTTTTTTTATTTTTAATTTTTTTATTGTTATTTTTTTTTAAATTTTAATCTATTTTGATGTGAACCTATCCTAATCCAAACCATCCAAACCCAAACTCATCCTGACCTAACCCATACTAACCAATTTTTTTAATCTACTCATCTTGACCCAAACCCATCCTAACCCAAACTCATCCTAACCCAACAACAAACCCAACCTACCCATTTTGCCACCCATATGTGTTTGTATTACAACCTACCGTTGCCCATCCGTTTCTACCCGTTTTCTTTTTTAATTTTGTTTTTATCCGTTAGTGTACTCTGATTGCTAGGGCCTTTCTTCTAACAAACAGGGGCGATCCTTAATAGGGGCGGCCGACCCCTCTCGAATTTTCGCTTAAAAGTTCCAATTATGTAGTATTCGTATATAAATTGTTTGGTATATAAGGTTTCAACCCCCCCCCCCCCCCCCCAAACTGGTTTTCGACCCCCTGAAACTAGTGACTTTCGACCCCCCCCCCAAAGTTCCGGGTCAAGATTCGCCACTGCTAACAAAGAAGAGAACTTACGTTTAATGAACTGGAAAAGTGCTTAATTCAATGCTCAGTTTTGTTTAAAACGTTGGTTATTATTATTTTTTTTTTTTTAAACAATCAAACGAGACCACTTTATTCATTCACCAAAATTCGCCACAAGTTCGCCCAAGCCCAACTAGCGAGAGGACTACCCAGGCCATATGTACATACACCACCTATTACACCATAGCAAACCAAAACACGAACGTTACATAACACACATCGCCACTACTCCTAACAACTAATCGTTGTCAAACGCTGCAAATTCCCACCTCCTTGCTTTATCCAAGTCCGCCCCGTTCCCTCTCTTTAGCATCCACTAGTAAGATTCCAGCTTGATTTCTTCCAGTAGTTGCGGCGTAGCCAGATTCACATTATTAAACACCTTATTGTTTCTCCCCAACCAAAGCTTCCACATGTTGAGCATAATAACCGCGTGCACCACTTTTTTCAGTTTTGGAGGTCTGCACAAGCTTCTGCAGGCCTGAATTGTCTGCTGAATTGAAACAAATGGGTCGGCATCGGAAATCTGCAGCCACTGTCGAATACTCCACCAAAGGGATCTGGCCCAAACACAATTAATTAAAATATACTCCACATTTTCCGGTTCAAGGCTGCAGCGTTTACACAATCCATCACCAATATTGACACCTCTATACGCCAAAGCTTCTACCGTCGCAATCTTATTATCCGCAGCCCGCCAAACAAAACACTTTACTTTCGGGGTCGCCAAACTATTCCACCAAAACGGTTGCTGCGTTTGCGAGTTTGCTAGCGTCCTTGAAATTTCAGCTCTAATCAATTTGACCTTAAACTCCTTCACCGAGTCCTGTGAAACCCACTTCCACGAGTCTGCAGCAGTACCCACTGGTTGTACATTTATCAGGTTCCTCAAGCTTTGCGCCTCGTTCAGCTTTTCAATTGTTGCAGGCGCTCAAGACCAAGGTATCTCCCACTAAGTACAATTATTAATCTTCTTGTAACATTCATTCACCTTTAAACCTTTGGCTTTGGCAAGTTGATACAGCCGCGGGAATTTATCTTTCAAACGTCCAGCCGTATTCCAGTTGTCTTCCCAGAACCTAGCTGAATCGCCGACACCAACCTTACAAAAGAATTTTGATTGAAGATCAATACCCCTAGAGCTCAACACATTCTGTAGAGATGCTATCGTATGCCACACCCCAGCAGCCGATTTTTTTTAGTGGGATGAAATCAACCTCTCGTCTACGACAATGGATTGCTTTCACCACTTTACACCAAAGTTGGACTTTTAACATTTTGTATCTCCAGCACCACTTGACCAAAAGCCCCATATTAAGTTCGTCAATGCTCCCAACCCCCAACCCACCTATTCTTTTTGATTTCATAATGTTCTCCCATGCGACCCATCTAATTTTGTTGTTCCTAAGTGCCCCACCCCATAGAAACCTCCTCCTCATTCCTTCGAGTACTTTTAGTACCCCAACAGGAACTTTGAACAAGGAAAGGTAGTAGTTCGGTAGTGCACCAAGAACCGATTTGACAAGAACTACCCTTCTTGCGAATGAGAGAGACCTAGCTTTCCAAGATGACAATTTATCTTGGAACTTGTCGATAATCGGTTTCCAGCTTTTGACCCGCTTCATGTTATCGCCAACAGGTAGACCAAGATAAATAAAAGGGAAGGATCCCTTATTGCAGCCGAAATGCAAAACTTGAACTTCAACTGTTTCGTCGGACACATTCAGCCCGTAAATACTGTTGTTCGACAAGTTAATGCTGAGGCCCGACGCAAGGGAGAAACACCGGAGGATCCTATGCAGATTTGCCAAATTATAATCAGACCACTCACCAAAGAAAAACGCATCATCTGCGTAGAAGAGGTGAGAAACCTCCGGACCACCATTAGGAAGCTTCAAACCCACTAGTGTCCCTGCTTCAATCGCTCTCGTAACCATGACATGTAGAGCTTCCATAACGATGGTGAATAAGAATGGCGACAACGGATCCCCTTGTCTAAGACCGCGCTTTAATTGAAACTCCCGTGTCGGTGAACCATTGACCAAAACCGTCGACATCCCCGTAACAAGAGAGCCCGTGATCCAATTCTTCCATCTAGTCGGGAACCCCATATGGTGCATGGTACTAATTAAGAATTTCCAAGATACACAATCGTAGGCTTTTTCGAAATCCGCCTTAAAGAGGAATGCCGCCCTTTTCGCTTTCTTGGCCCAAGATACAAGTTCGTTAGCTATTAGTGGCCCGTCAAAAATGTTCTTCCCCTTTATAAACGGCGTTTGTACCGGTGAAATAACAGTCCCAAGTACCTTTTTAATTCTTGCCACTAGCACCTTTGAGATGATCTTTCCAACCACACCTATGAGGGATATCGGCCTAAAGTCCGAAAACGTTAACGGGTCTTTAATCTTTGGGATAAGTGCGACAAAAGACGAGTTGCAAGAGTTATGAATTGAACCATGTTCGTAGAATTCATTCATAATCCCAACCACGTAACTTTCCATCTTGTTCCAGAAGCATTTTACAAAAGCGAACGTGAAGCTATCCGGACCCGGGGATTTTTCATTATGACAATCCCATACCGCCTCCCGAATTTCTTCATTAGAGAATGGAACCACTAGACTATTCGCCTCACCCTCGGAAAGCTTTTTAAAGCCGTCCCCATTCATTCTTGGTCTCGTCGTCATAGGTTCATCAAACTTCCTTTTAAAGATCTCCACGGTTTTGTTCTTGATAGTACTCGGATCCTCCACCCAAACCCCGTCAATAATAAGCCCAACCACCTTATTTGTTGATCTTCGACTATTGATTAAACCGTGGAAAAAAGCGGAGTTCTCGTCGCCATTCAAAATCCACTCAAGTCTTGAGTTTTGCTTAAGATCCCTTAGTTTATCCCAATCATACTTCTGTAACATAAGTTTCGCTTCTTTCCAAGCTCCAATTTCTGCATCAGAAAGCAGCCTGGTTTCGGCCAAAGACTCAAAAATAGACACTGAACTCCGCGCCAGGGCTGCCTCACTTTCTTCGGCTGCTATACAGTCTTTTCTCCACTTCCGAATATCTCTCTTAATCTTCTTTAATGTTTGGATTAGTTTAACATCCCACCTGGATGCCGTGACATCACCTTCAAAGCCATTATTCACCATAGTTTCTAATCCATCCTTATCTAGCCATGAGTTGTAAAAATGAAATGGCGTCGGCCCAAATGATACATTAGTACACATCAACACTATTGGTGAATGGTCCGAAACATCCCGTAGAAAACGTTCACACACAAGGAATCGATCAAGCTTGCTTTGTTTTCTCCCGTTATACGACATGTAGGTGAATTTACGACCCTCCATGTTATATTCATTTAGACCGGCATCCGAGATAAAATTATTGAAAGCCAGGGCCGCACCCGGAACAAAAACTGAATTCGGCCTTTCATCTTCGCACCTTACATCGTTAAATTCACCGAGGAACATCCATATGTAACATCGCAAAATTTTCCCCAAAATTTTAATACATAAAAAGCCCTTATATATATATATATATATTTTTTTTTATTACACCTTTATTATTAATATTATACAAATGTGCCTAAGTCTTTATCCTAACTCACAACTTATATACATACATAAATGTATATAAATAATAATAATAATAATAATAATAATAATATGATTCTAAATTCTTTTTTTTTCACATACAAGATTTTTTTTTTTTTTTTTAAATAAAGCCTTAAGTCAAATAGTCAAAGTCCTAGTCAAAGCCTTAGTCAAACAGTCAAAGTCTTAGTCAAATAGTCAATTCCTCATAAAACCTTAATTTATGGTGTTGACCAATTTTAATGGCTAATTGAATCCAAAACTAGTATAAAAACCCACCTATGACCCATTATACTTTGCACCTCTAAATCGGTTGTTTCAATCCGATTAAACTTTCCCTCGTACCTTTCTTCTATAGTCTATTACTTCTACAATTGAAGTTTTGATTATAAGCTCTTGTAATTGGCAACTTTGGGGCTACACATATTCTATTTCTCGAGACTTAATACTTTGCTAAGGTGAGTTTACGTAACCATGTTTATGCAATTCTTTATACTTGCAACATTATACTTAAGCAATTCTACATGCATGTCTAGTTGTAAACTTAATGCCTCATGAATTAGACAACAACAACAACAGTTTCAACGAGTTTCAACATTACATAATCATTAGCTATGGCCAAGCCGGCGATACTCAATAATAGATCTATTGGATTGACAATCCCACCCGGATACGTGTACCTCCTACATAGGTAGCGTGGGTGATTGTTATCGTTCCAACATATTATTAAGGTGAACCGTGGATGGCGGGATGGACCTAAACTAGAACGGAGGTTTGATTATGTCGATTCAACATATTATGTTTATTCATGTAGACTTAAAATTACGATAGACATATGAATTTGCTAAACTTTTATACTTAAACTATTTGCTTGACATGGCTTATGTATTCTCACCAACTTCTAGTTGACCCCCCCCCCCATTTTTCCAAACTCAACAGGAAATACTGATGCTTGAAGTCTAGAGCTAGCATGAGGAGATATTTGAAGTTTTAAGCTTTGTTTGATTATTTGATGTAGACTTTAATGTAATTCAATTTTGTAATGAAATAAAGGATTATTTAAACATATGTATTACCATGAGCTACTGAACAATCATCAATACGTGACATCCCGATGTTTCCGCCATCGTTTGGGGTGTTACAGATTGGTATCAGAGCCTTGGTTATAGGGAATTAGGTTATTAGAAAAAAAAAATAATCTAGTCTATAACCATAGGAATATAACCAGTATTTTCTCCATTTACTTGCTATTCTCTATCTCACACCTACTTCTTATCCCTACTTCAACCCCTACAAGAAGATTGCTCTCCATCACAATATCTACTCTTAGACTAATAGGACAATCCTCAGGTTTAGCCTGAACCACCTTGAGATCTCGTCGAAGTTCTTGATTTTAATAACGAACACATGCAGTCTGGAAGGGTGAACACGTGTATTCTGAGTTTTCTGTCTAGGACTGGCATTGCGCATATATCCCAATCAGACGAGGGACCCGGATGCCTACCTGGGAATTCTCGGGATGAGTGTTCACTTATAGGCTAAAGTATGTCTTCACTATGTTATTAGAATCTAGAAGTTTTGATAAGTCAACGTTTTCGTTTATTCATTTTATTTAATGAATAAATGATTACACTCACCTTCCTTAAACTAAGCTCAAAAATCTCAAAATTTTACAGCTTAAATCAATCTCATTTCATAACCATCCATGAATTTCACAATCACACTTCACCTTACCATCTTAGCCACTTTTTAAATATTCAACACCCTACCCAAATCATATAATCTCCATACTATAAAATAAACTCTTTATCAACTATCTTCACATTCACTATCTCTCACAACTTTGATTCTGCTTCAAGAATTTTTCATCATCCTCTCAAGAACTAAATTCATATCCTTCATGAGCTAGTTACCCATGATAACCAAACTATTGAAACTTGATTGTGTGTTGCATCAAACATAATCCTTAGTTATACATGAGGATTCGACTATTTGCCTTATTTGAACATTTGAAACTAGAATTCATGGAATATAAACTATTTACTATAGACACACCTAGAGTCATTAACCTTATCTAGGGCAACTCTATTACAACTCGTATGCTATACTTGATACTTGATTGCTTACATGTACATATTATCAATTTGCAATTCATGTGTGTAATAATTGGTACACTTAATCAAACAACTGATAAAGGATGAAGTACTTGCTCAACAGTTAGTAGAGTACAAAATAACCTACTCAACGATTGGTAGAGGTCATCATGCCTGCTCAACAGTCGGTAGAGGCCCTACAACCTGCTCAACGACTGGTAGAGGCTATCATACCTGCTCAACAATCGGTAGAGGTTCCTACTCACTGACTGGTAGAAGTCTTTTTCCTGCTCAACAGTTGGACTCATTTTTGGATACATGGTTAATCATATTATTTTACATGTGTGTCTAGAGTTATAGGACATAAAACCCTAATGTAAGGTAAATTGGTGATTGCGGTCCGGAACGTAATCATGAATTTACAGGTACGTTAAGGTAGTGTGAAATTCTATCAAGGTTTTCGGTAGTTGGCCAATTATAAACCTTAGTTACCTGGCAGTTCATTTAGTCTTTCAATAGTCCATCAACTCATTCCTTTTAGGACTCCTAAAACTTAAGATTCTTATTCTCCTTGCTATTTCAGATGAACCTAATCCAACCCTTAAAACTCACACATATCAAAACTCTTACCCAAATTATTCGAAACAGTTTATTCTGTTACCTATAAATTTATGTCATGCCTTAACTCGAAACTTCCCAAACCACCCTTGTCCTAATTTCTACCCAATCACCTTCAACCCTGTGTTTTCAATAAACTTCGGGACGAAGTTTCCAAAAGTAGGGGAGACTGTAACATCGCAAAATTTTAATACATGAAAAGCCCTTATATATATATATTTTTTTTATTACACCTTTATCATTAATATTATACAAATGTGCCTAAGTCTTTATCCTAACTCACAACTTATATACATACATAAATGTATATAAATAATAATAATAATAATATGATTCTAAATTCTTTTTTTTTCACATACAAGATTTTTTTTTTTTTTTTTAAATAAAGCCTTGAGTCAAATAGTCAAAGTCCTAGTCAAAGCCTTAGTCAAACAGTCAAAGTCTTAGTCAAATAGCCAATTCCTCATAAAACCTTAATTTATGGTGTTGACCAATTTTAATGGCTAATTGAATCCAAAACTAGTATAAAAACCCACCTATGACCCATTATACTTTGCACCTCTAAATCGATTGTTTCAATCCGATTAAACTTTCCCTCATACCTTTCTTCTATAGTCTATTACTTCTACAATTGAAGTTTTGATTATAAGCTCTTGTAATTGGCAACTTTGGGGCTACACATATTCTATTTCTCGAGACTTAATACTTTGCTAAGGTGAGTTTACGTAACCATGTTTATGCAATTCTTTATACTTGCAACATTATACTTAAGCAATTCTACATGCATGTCTAGTTGTAAACTTAATGCCTCATGAATTAGACAACAACAACAACAGTTTCAACGAGTTTCAACATTACATAATCATTAGCTATGGCCAAGCCGGCGATACTCAATAATAGATCTATTGGATTGACAATCCCACCCGGATACGTGTACCTCCTACATAGGTAGCGTGGGTGATTGTTATCGTTCCAACATATTATTAAGGTGAACCGTGGATGGCGGGATGGACCTAAACTAGAACGGAGGTTTGATTATGTCGATTCAACATATTATGTTTATTCATGTAGACTTAAACTTACGATAGACATATGAATTTGCTAAACTTTTATACTTAAACTATTTGCTTGACATGGCTTATGTATTCTCACCAACTTCTAGTTGACCCCCCCCATTTTTCCAAACTCAACAGGAAATACTGATGCTTGAAGTCTAGAGCTAGCATGAGGAGATATTTGAAGTTTTAAGCTTTGTTTGATTATTTAATGTAGACTTTAATGTAATTCAATTTTGTAATGAAATAAAGGATTATTTAAACATATGTATTACCATGAGCTACTGAACAATCATCAATACGTGACATCCCGATGTTTCCGCCATCGGTTGGGGTGTTACACCATATCCCGTCCAATTCCCTCCTAATCTCTAGTAACTCCACCCATAAGTTTCTTCAAAGAGCTTGGTCATTTGGTGCATATATGTTGGCAATAAAAACCATGTCGTCTATCCGGTTAATTTTACCCCAACCATAATGTAATTTAACCCCTTACGGACTGTTATCATATCAAATAGAGCAGGGTTCCACAGTGTCAGTAACCCTCCCGATCTCCCAACCGCATCCACAATAACTTTACCAAAATCCGATCTATCCTAAAATTTCTCAACCTGGAAATCTGTCATAGCCGCTTACTGTGTTTCTTGTAAGGCAATTACCGAAATATTAAAAGTTCGTTTGAGCGTTCTAACCTTAGCCGATTTTTCTGCCCCACCAGCCCCCTTTAAATTGAACGAAAGATAATTCATTTTGAATTAACCTGCGCCAATTCATGTGTGATCTTGTCGCTGATATCCTTTTCAAAGCCATCCAAAGTTAACCCAATACCTTCACCGACTATCTTCGTTGCGTTGGTTTCCATGATAATAGCAGCTTGATCTATTTGTATCGCATCAGTGTTAGCCTGAACATGGGGTGGAGCAACCAGACCATCATCTTCCTCCCACTCAGACTCATAACCATCCTCCACACTACCCGAGTTATTAATTGCAGGCCCAGTGGAGTTTTCACCGGCCGACATCCAGGATAGCCGAACTTTCCTACCTTTACGCCTTTTGTCCTTATCACCACCAGAGCTAGAACTTGGGTTACCTCCCTCTGGGGTAGAACAGTTTAGGTCATGGATGTTTTTTTTCCCTTTAGTCTTAGTCCTCCCAATTTTGCTAATGTCTCATTTGGATCGTTTTCTTTTGTTGGTGGACCCCCCCTGAACACAGAAGCCCATACTTTTGCCAGTTCAGGCCTTGAAAGGTCCAGTACATCTTCAGGCCCATTCCCAAGTCCAACAGGTACCTGTCCCACCTCGTTATTAGCTGCATGTTCCAAAGCAGAATTATTATTATTATTATTATTATTATTATTATTATTATTATTATTAATATTGTAGGTAATAGTATTATTATCATTATAGGAAGTTGTGTCCATATTATCCCCCAGGTGCATTGAATGCCCTTGCTCCTTCCCATGCTAAGGTGACCGTTCAGCTTCCCCAGCCCCTTGGTCTTCTGACTTTTCCGACCCAGGAGCACCGTCATTGTTACCGGAGATAGGAGCCACCACCAATGACACATCGGCTTCCGATGGTGAGTCCTGGTGCACCACCTCATCTTCACCGATCGTCAAAACGTTTTCACCAACATAATCCGGTAGCCATCCACCGGACCCTTCCGACACCCAACACGTGTACAGCTGATTATTCCACCTAATCTTGACCTCATCTTCAATCTTCTTACCACAATTAACAAGAACTCCGACGTAAGCCACTGAGAGATTCGTGTCTTCAACCCCATTTTCAACTTCTTTGATTATACTCCCATAACTTGCTCCAATTCTTTTCGCAATACGGATAACGTTGAGCATTAACGGTAGACCAGAGATTTTGATCCACGTTAATCTCTCATACCCAATAGGTTGGCCATTCCAAATAACCACTTCTCCTAACCAAGGCTCCCAGATTGCCTTTATTGACATGAACTCCGCCGCTTTATCTGATGTGGAGAAGGTTAGAAGAATATTTAATCCTCCCAAATACCTCACCTCCATTTTGACGCTTTAATTTCTTTCAGACCTTTAGCCATCTTGCAAAGACGGAAATAATTCTTAGCCCTACCGATCACCGAACAGCCCAACCACTGTCTAATCCTTTCAGCAACCATGCCACCCAAATCCACCATTCGAGTATTCCCAAGACCCGGGGGGTCCCTCTTACCTGTAAGTTTCTCTCTGAACGATGATGACTCCCCCTGAGCCTTAAAAGTAGTCCCACCCTGGACCGGAGGTGGTCGAAAGTCTTCCTTCTGATTTGTTTGATGTTCCGAGTTACCAAAAGCAGCCTGGTTTCTAGGAGCATTCCTGGAGCGACTATCTTCCTTGCTAAACCGGGCCACTCTAGCATAGATCTTTCTCCCCTCAATCGCCAAATTGTTTAGTGCCTTGATCATCTTCTCCACGTCCCTAACTCTTTCATAGCTAATGAATGCAAAAGTCTTCCCAAACTTATCTTTCTTTCTCGCAACGTATGCGTCTGTTAGCCTCCCACATCTTCGGTATTCCTCTCTGATTTTCTCAGAAGATATGCCCTCCGGTAGGTTTGAGATAAAGAAGGTAATTTTAGGTTGTTGGCCGCCATTAGAGTACTCCGGTGGTATTTCTCCTTCCTCAAGAGTCGCCGCCATGGAAAGGAAAAAAGTTTTTACTGCTTACAATAACATTTTTTTTAATATGTGTACATAATTTATCCTTTCACTTTTTTTGACACTTGTTTTCTATGACTAAGGCCCCGTTTAGTTATCTCTTAACGCCTTTGACCGAGGTTTGCATCTGACTCAATCAGATGAGGGGTCGTTTGGTTGGGCAGGTCTGAATGAAAATGGTGTCTGACCCAGTCACTTGTCCGGACAGACTTGAAACAAAGTCTGACTGAGAATCAGAGCTTGTGTTGCTGTTGTTGTGAAGCCTGAACCATGAACAAGTGTATCCCTTCCTCCTGTCCTCTCGTCTCCTGCTCCGATTAAACGAAACCCGCCACCGCCCTTCCTCCGCTCGACCTCTCGTCTCCTGTTCCGATCACCCGCCGCTGCCCCCACCCTTCATCCTCTCGTCTCACCCGAGTGTGTGTGGGTGTGTGGTGTCAAGTGTGGTTTTGTGGACTTGAGGTGTCAAGTGTGTGTGTCTGTAAGTAAAGAGATGTGTTTGTTTGTTTAAAGAGAAAGAAGATAAAAAAGAAGATAAAGAAGAATATGTGTGTGTGTTTGGGGGGGGGGGGGTGTCGTGTGTGTGATTGTAAGAATATTGTGTTTATTTGTTTTCTTTTTTTATAAAAATGATATGAGTATTTTTATTTATTATTAACCAGTTAGATGTCTAACCAAACACCACTTAATGATTCAACACTTAATCATTTAGTACCTCTTAAGCATTCAGATCTCTTACTGGATCAACACTTACCCATTCAGACGTTGCCAAACGGCCCCTAAGTCGGGTCAAATATATCACACATTTTTTTTAAATATACTTGTGTGTTTCTTAATGCTAACTTTCTAGGACATAATGCATTCTTTATTTTTTAATACACCGTTGCGATTTTTTATCTCTCAACATTTATTCGTTTTTCAAATTTTATCAAAAATTTGTTTGCCACAATTTTCGGGTTCGGGTCAATCCGAGAGTATTCAAGTCAGGTTCGGATTTGGGTTCATACGTATGTCATAATTTTCAAATTTGGGTTTATGTAAAATTTTCATGTTCAAATTGGATTGTACCCGCCAACATATGAACCCGACCCGTTAACTACCCCTAACTAAAATAAGTAATGTCCGTCAGCATCAAAACCGATCACTTTAGCCTTGAGGTCAACAGAATATAAACCGAAGCAGATATATAAATGCAAGACACGTGACCATCATGGAGTTTATATCATATTATTCATATCCATCACCAACACACACACACACACACACACACACTCACACTCTCATCTCACACCACCACCGATGACCACCGTATCTCCGTCACCATCACCACCACCACCATCCTTTCAATGGACACCTAATCCCTTACCAAAACCTCCAGTTAGCTTTAGTCCACCATTAATAGCCATGGTAATAATAATCGCCACAGCCTTCATCACAATAACCTACTCCCGCACACTCTCCCGCCATTTCCTTCAACTCCGACGCCGTTACCGTAACTGGCGACGCCGTCGCCGCCTCCTACGTTCATACGTACCGTCTTCCGTTACAAACGACGACGTTGAGTCTCCTTACTCAGATCAACAATCGTACGGTCAAGTTCCAGCTTACGGTTTAGATGATGATGTGATTAAGTCTATTCCGGTAACGGTTCATACATGTAAAACAAATAGCAGCAGTGATGTTATTGTAAATGAATGCGCTGTGTGTTTGTTAGAGTTTGTAGAAGACGATTACGTCCGTACTTTACCTGTGTGTTTCCATTCCTTTCACGTCGATTGTATCGATATTTGGCTTAGATGTCACGCTAACTGTCCTCTTTGTAGATCTGCTGTTTTCGTTCCGATCATGTCACCTAGAATCCGCCCTAGTTTTCATGACGTCATCATCCACAACACAGTTCTAGAACCAGAACCAGGATATGAACTTGAACTTTCGCGCCATAATAATAATAATAATAATAATAATAATAATAATAATAATAATAATAATAATAATAATAATAATAATACTGCAGTTGATGAGATAACACTGCATGAAGTATCATCATCTTTTCCGATGAGAGACGATCTTTGGAACAGCAGAAACTTGATGCTGAAGCGATCGTACTCGTTCGGATTCGAGAGTAGTTTATACACATCGAGGCTTGTTATGGAGGCGGAGATTTCGTCTCCGTGGAGATACCGGCGAGGAGGAGGAAGCTTCAGATGCAAGAAACCGTCTCCGTTGCCGAAAACAAGAGTTTTTTCTTTCCGTCAATCTCGCCGCATGAAATCGCCGTTCTTCCGCCGGAGAAGCTGCAGCTTTATTCCGTTATCGGATACCGACGGTGGCGTTAACAGGTAGTACTGACACAACTAGACATTTTTAAAAGTATGTTATGTAATTTAATATTTTTTCAAAAATAATTTAAATTAAGAGGCTATTCTTCGTTATTTCTCTCTCTCTCTTTTTTTAAAATAAATCAAATAATTCTTGATATGTTTATTATACAATTAAATATTTTAAATAAAAGTACACTATATGCACTATGAGTAACATGAGGTATGCGGCGCATCTTGTTGCTTATTTAACTTGTTATTTTACTGTAAAATTATCTTTTTATTTAATTAAATAATGCGGCGCAGCTTGTTCCCTATTATATTTTATCTTAGTATGTAAAAACATACAACTGTTTTATAAACATAACATATATACTAGGTAAAATAGTTGTTTTTATATTTGATACTTGTGTTATCCACGTCGTCTCTTTATTTTGTTAGCCTGAGTAACGGTGGCATTGGCCGCGGAGGAAGTAGTTCGTCTCGCCAAAGGAAGTCGTTTGCAAGCCCTAGTTTTATAAAACATGGAAGGATAAATTCCGGTGTTTTTTCATCGAGTCGGTTAAGAAGTGGTGATCCAGAAGCGTTATTGTCACCGGAGAGATACGACGGACGGTGAGGTTGAATGACACGTAAGATGAGGTGGTGCAGGAGGTACGGTCAGGATTGAATGAGGGTTAATGGTGGTAATTAAGGCTTGCCAATTGGGCTGGGTGATGAAGCAGCAGACCATTAAGAAGAATTTAAATGGTGTAGTGGGGGACTGGGTAAGAGCATTTATGATCGTTATCATAAAATTAAACCTTCTTGTCTATCGACATTAAAGATCACCATAATTCATTGTATTTTTTTTGTATGTTTATATTTTCATTATTGAGCTATTTTTTTATAGATATATTACGATTTAAAACATATTTTGATAATAATATGTATATATAAGGGCTAAAAAGTATCTTTCTGATTGGTTCGGAATTACAGAGATCAATAAGATGGGAATGATCGAGTGTGCTCAAATCTTATTAAACTTGTAAAACATAACACCGTTAGGCTTGTCACAGGAGAGCTGGAAAGTCTCTTTGTGAACACCTTACTGAGTGAGAATAAGTATTGGTTTATGAGATGATAAATTAGAGAGAAGTATTTGGTTTGAAGGTTTACTGATACCCTTAAATCAGGGTTGAGTTGGAGTATTTATACTTTTCTTGGCGGGTTGATGTTAAAAGACCCATGGGCCTTTACTCTGAAGCCAGACCATTGAAGCATCAGCTCGTTGTCTTAAACGATAGTTCTGCATTCGGCTATACATCACATATTCTCTTCATATATAAAGATTGGAATGATCTTGCTAAAAGAAGGGAGAAAACAGTATTTCATGTGTGTTATTTATCTTTTGAAGCAAAATGAGTTGTATGTATAGGGTTTAAGACACGTTTATTTATGAGTGTACTTTCTAATGTGACACAACGTACTTATCAAATGGACATGTCTACCCCCATTGGTCGTCATTGTCACTGAATGTTTGATGTCTGAACTCACTATATTACAAACCATCATGCTAGGTTGATGGCATTGTGGATTAGTGGTGACTTGCAAACCATGTGCATCTTTTGATGACAATTTAAATCAATTAAAATGATCGTTTGTTTTCAGCAAAGATTCAATTGCTTTTGTTTTTCTAACGTATTTATTTTAAACGGTGAATATTACATAATCTCTACTCCTAAATTACACCTAGCTAATTATTTTATGTCAGAAATAGAAATTGAACTATGATCTTTTCTCAAGAGGCATAAAGCCCCTCTACCACCCACACAGTCAAAGCTGGAATTGGTAATATGTTATAATTGTGATATGAGTGTATGAGGTGTCAAATACGTTATTAAATATCATATCATGCACATGACAAAAATTAATTAACCACTAATCTTGTAAGCGTATTGACTGAATTACCGGTACACGATTCAAATATTTTTAACTGTACCCGATGTTGGATATTTTAGTGTAATTGGATTGACTGTTTGATCAATATGTTCATAATAATACATCATGTAGGTATGGTGGTGCGGAGTGCACGCCTATTTGAATTTATTATGAATTTAGGGGCGAAGCCCCTAAGGAACGGGGGTCCGGGGGCAGCGCCCCTGGGAGCAGGGTCCAAGGGGCGGCAGCCCCTGGCGGGGTCCAAGGGGCAGAGCCCCTGGCTGGGGTCGAGCTGTGGTAAAAATGTCTCCGAAAATTAATTTTCAGAAATAGAGGGACTATTTTGGCAACTTCGAAAACCTTGGAAAACTGCCTAAAAGGCAGTTTCTGGCCCTATTGTTTCATTACGAAATCATCTTCTTCTTGATCAAAATCTCCCTGGTTCTTTAATCTCAATCACAACATACAGAAAATTCTCAATCTCTGATTGTATCCAGTTGAATATTCGATAGAACCGTCAAATTGAATCAATCTGAAAGCGATCACGTGCCTTCAGAGATTTCTGTTATCCAGTTTTGTTCGTTTGTTACGGTTATTCCCCAACAAAGACTGAATCAATTTCTTAAGATGACGAACAATGAATCTGTGAAAGATATGACGAAGAACTTTACGAAATTGGACAAGTTTTCTGGACAGGATTTCAGACGCTGGCAAAAGAAGATGCACTTCTATCTCACGAGTCTGAAAGTGGTGTATGTTCTGAGCACTCCTTGTCCCGAGATTGTTGAGAATGAAACTCTGGAACAAACCAGAACACGTTCAAAGTGGGAAAACGCAGACTACATCTGTCGTGGTCATATTCTTAACGGTATGTCTGATTCTTTATTTGATGTGTATCAAAACGTAGAGTCTACAAAAGAATTATGGGATGCCCTTGAAGCCAAATACATGGTAGAAGATGCGTCTAGTAAGAAATTTCTGGTTGGTAATTTTATTAACTATAAAATGGTAGACACTAGGCCTGTTATGGAACAGTATCATGAATTGCAACGAATACTAGGGCAGTTTCATCAATATGGAATGAAGATGGATGAAGCGATTTCTGTCTCTAGTATTATTGATAAACTGCCACCCTCTTGGAAAGATTTTAAGAATAATCTGAAACATAAGACAGAGGAAATGAATCTGGTTGAATTGGGAAGTAGTTTCCAAATTGAACAAAACATACGTGATATGGAAAAGGGTTCTGGTGTTGGTACTAAAACCATGGCTGGTTGTTCTTTTGTGAACATGGTGGAGGAGGGTGAATCATCCAAGGCTTGGAAAGGGAAACAAAAGTTTGAAGGGAACAACAATAAGGGTTCTGATAAGAAGCCTAAAAAGGTTTGTTGGAAGTGTAATAAACCTGGACACTTCAAGAAAGACTGCAGGTCTGGTAAGAGTGGAGAAAAAGGCAAAAACGTGGCTGGTACAAGTGGATCCAAGGATCCCGAAAAGCAATCAGGTTCGTTTTTGGTACCATGTGATCATTATATTGAGAATTATTATGTATTAATAATCTCTGAAGCATTTTATGTGCAGGATGATGATATTTCATGGTGGATAGATTCGGGAGCAACATGTCATGTTTGCAAAAATCTTCAATGGTTCAAGGATTTTAAGCCAATTGAAGATGGATCTTTACTGAAGATGGGCAATGTTGCTACTGAACCAATTAAAGGAATAGGATCTGTTGTTTTAGTCTTTACTTCTGGAAACTCTTTACTATTAAATAATGTTCTATATGTACCTGGGATTCGTAAGAACTTAGTATCTGGTATTGTATTGAATAATTGTGGTTATAAGTAGGTCTTGGAAAGTGACAAGTATATCTTGTCAAGACATGGAACCTTTATTGGATTTGGTTATTTGAATGGCATGTTTAAGTTGAATTTAGATGTCCCTTTTGTTAATAATTCTGTTTGTATGGCTTCTACTAGTTCTAGCAATGATTTTAGTAAATCAGAATTATGGCATGCTAGATTAGGTCACGTTAATTATCGCAGAATGAAAGATATGTCTAAAATGAGTCTTATACCTGCTTTTGACATACAAAAATGTAATGATTGTCATACTTGCAAATTGACAAAAATTACAAGAAAACCATTTAAAGATGTCAAAAGGAATTCTAATGTATTAGAATTGATTCATTCTGATTTATGTGACATTCATAGTACTCCTTCTCTAGGAAATAAGAAGTATGTTGTAACCTTTATTGATGATGCAACTAAATTTTGTTATGTATATCTATTGCATTCAAAGGATGAAGCTCTTGATAAATTTAAAGTTTATAAACAAGAGGTTGAGCTTCATAGAAATGGTTTGATTAAAAACCTTCGTACAGATAGAGGTGGAGAGTATTATGATCTAGTGTATTTCCAATCTACTGGTATAATACATCAAACAACTTGTCACACCCCGACTTTTCCCTCGTCGGTTGCGACGTTTGGTGCCTTTGTCAGCGCAGCGGAAAGATGTATCTAAGACTCTGGTTCCCTGAACGCCAATTCTAAACCTCTAGGATTCCCGATCCCAACTGTCACCTACTCCAACCGTGCCGTTACCAAAGTTTAAACCTGAAAGACATACTTAAAAAGTCAACATAAAGCTGGTGAGTTCACAAGTTTTGCAAAATGTTATCAAACATTACCAAGTTCCAAAAGTGTTACCATGTTCACCCTGTCCATACTATAACAAATCGAAAACCAAAGTACGCTAGCTAGGCGTATGTTTTGTTACTATCACGATTGGAAAACCATTACTAACTCGCAAACCAGATGTTGTGCCCGATATAGTAACCCTGTTGTTCCTGTTTGAGACAATATGCACTCGCCCGGCCCTCCAAGCCGACGAGCGGGGTTGGTCACTCCCAATAGCGCTATTCACATTTCCCCGTTGTGCAAACCCGCACATTCATGGTTCCCCCCGGGACTTCCAAAGATCGTATAGTAAACCATAGAAAACCCATAGTATGACAGTAGTTACCAAAGATAAGTTTTAACACATGTTTTCTCCCCCGAAAAGTGAAACCAATTAAAAGAGGGGCCGTAAACTCACGCAACCCGTTTCATTTTCCAAAACTTTGTTTCGTTTTAAGTTCCTCAGTTTTTCATAAAAGAAGCATGTCTTCCACCCCGGAAACATTTATAAAACAGTAAAAAGTGGGGTTATGAACTCACCTTAATTTCCTTGCTAAGCTAGCAAACAAAGCCTGAATCCTCGACCGACTTCCTTGTGCCCTAATACAACAAAGGACACCTTAAAGTCTAACACATATAAACCTAGCCTATTATCCGGCTAAAAGATAGTTTATCCAACTATCTAACTTGTGGGTATTAACCCAGGTCTTAAGCATTTTAACTCGTCGAACCGATCGTGACTTAAATATGTTTTCTACGACCTAGTACCCAAGTTACTCACTTGTCACTATTCGTGTGTAAACCTTGTTGGACTATAACCCCGAAACGTATAATTATCCTGAGCCGAAGATCATCTCGTAAATCATTTTAGAAAATACTCTTTGAGGAAAGACAAGTTTAGTTATTAAAATCAATTAATAACATTTGCTACTTTTTCCCAAACATTGTTTGAAAATCATCTTTATTGTTACAAATAGATAAACTTTGAAAACACCTTGATTTTGTATATAATAATGCATTTGTCCAAAACGCTGAAGGGAATTTATTTAACAGAAATAGCAGTTCGTTACGTTTTGGTTTTTATAAAAATTTGGGCAGAGTTTCCTCTGTTTTTGTACAAACCAGACAACACCCGTTGTCTACAATTTTCCCCCAAAATCAACTTTCAAACACAATTCAACAAGTTCTTTTTATCCACAATTCCGATTCACGAGATTACACGTTTCGACACCTAAATACACTTAATTATATAAATATATATATATATATATATATACCAATATATATATATATATAATATAGTCCGACAATATAGTCCTATTATATTTAGTCCGAGTTCGAAACCATAAGTCACATCAAGTTAATCGTTTACCAAATCGTTCGATATTTAATATATATAGTTTCCGTTTATTATCCGGTTCGTTTGCGAGTCAAACGTATTTCATCCATAACAATATATTTACAAATATATATAATATCTACAAATAGTAATAAATACAAATTTAAAGTATACCGAATCACACGCGCGCGTCTCGATCTACGCGTTAACCGGACCAGATCTGACCCGAAGACCACAACCACCAAACTTTGACCCGAACTAACCCGCACAACAACAACCGTTCCAGTCCCGACCTTGTCCTGAGACCCGAGCACCAAAAGATCTGAACCAGAGCCGGACTCGACCCAAAGCCACCTGACCCGAGCCCAAAACCATGGCCAACACCAACTGACCCAGCCAAACCCACCATCGGACAACCACGAACCTGAACCGAACCCCCAAAACCACGCGCGGACCCGGACCCAAACATACCCAACGCCGCCATCGGACCACCACCTGCCACCGGTCATTACTTCTGCCCAAACAACCACCATACCGGAACCACTAAAACCCGTCACCCGCACCCACCAGCGGCCGCCATCAGTAGCAAAACCATCTTCAAAACTGGCCCAACCCGAGCCCTAAACAGACCCGAACTGAACTTGCTTCGACCTTGAATTCCTAACCAAACTTACCTGGTCCTTGAACCCGCCGGATCTGAACCCGTCCTTCGCAAAAACACCACGCCGCCCCACCCTTGAACCACGAACCACCACCAGCTGAACCATCCTGCACCACCACCGTCGTCTCTTACAGCAGCAACCACAACCACCACGACCACTCCCTCTTCCGGCAAATAATACCACCGCCGCCGCCTTCATCTTCATCGGGCCCTCCCTTTTCCCGACTATAACCACCACGCAGCCACCACCAAGAGTGGTGGTGGTCGGCTGCAGCAAGTAGAGGCAGAGAGAGGGAGATTGTAGAGAGAGAGAGAGTTTTAGAGAGAGAGTAGAGAGAGAGAGGAAGGGTTGGGGCTGTCAAAAATGAGAGGATGAAGAAGAGTGAAGCAATTTATAGTTAGGATTAGGGTTAGGTAGGTGTATACCGCGTATCGAACCCGTATAAACGTAAAACGTCTCGGTTTCTATTCTAGGCCCGCTAATTAATTATAAAAAGTAATCGGTTTTGTTCGAAATACAAAACCGAGCATAAATATAAATGTTTTCGATGTCCGACGCGTGTTTTTAGAACACGCGTTTAAATCGCGTTAACTAGATCGGTCGCAGTTTGGATTGTAAAAACGGTCAGTAAACTTCCGAAACTTAATAATTAACAATATTTATAATAAATATTTATTTAAAATCACATCGGTATTAATCGGAAGTTGCCGGTTGTCACATTCTCCCCATGTTACAGAAATTTTGTCCTCAAAATTTGAGGTAGGATATCATCCAAGAACCAATGGTAGTACAACAAAAATAGTCAACGGACTTGCCGGTACAAATGGCACGAAATAAAGTTTCGGAACTGTAACAACCGGCAAAAATAAGGTAATTCCGTACAAATTAATTAATATATGATTAACGTAATTAAATGCAATTATGTGTGATTTAATTATCAAGGCCTTAGGAGATAGCAATTTCCAAGTAGTGCATAGGAATGCATACGTTTAACGGTAAAACATGTTTGGATCATGTGCGAATAAAATATCCGGTATGGACGTTGGCAATTACCCGGTAATAATTAAATAAACGAAAAGGATCCCGGACACCCAGGATATAAAATAAAGGGTATTTTCACAAAATATAATGAGTTTTGGAACTCCAAAACCATAAGTGAAAACGTCTTGTACAAATCTCCCGGTAACGAATAAAATGCGCGTACCGCACCCGATACGCGTATAACTCATAATTTCACCCGGCAAAGGCCTAAATAACCAATCAACGCTTAAATTAGACTATATTTAAGGATTATTAAAGGTATTTTTAATGTCTGATTAACGCGTGATTAAAACCCGAAAAATACCCGAACGACACCCGAACGACGAGGGATTAAACATAACAAATATTGGGTAAATATTTGGAGTTGTGGACCCCACCTAAACCCACACAAGGGCCGGCCTAGAAGGCCTTGTTATGTCCATGCATGTGTGGTTATGATAATAATCTATAAAGCTAGTATTAACCATGCATAAGCATAAAGCCAAAAAGGTGTAAGACATGTAAGTACAAGCATGCAACTTCTTGTCCCTCCCTTACACAATTTTCGGCCATAGGCCACAAAAATCCAAGACAAAGAGCAAGTAATCATAGCCTAAGTATGTGCATGTGCATGGGTGAAAATCTTGTATAAAGATTAAGTGTAGGATCATCCAAATCCTTAGCCAAGATTTACAAGCAAAACCCCTTCCTTGCCCTCCAAAACCCATGGCCACCACCACATTTCCACATCCATCCAAGATCACTTGTGTACTTCCTAAATCTCTTATATCTTTGGTAATGATCACAAAATCCATGGAAGATTACATGTGATAAGGTTATATAAACATGTGTTAACCATTAGAAGAAACAAAGCAAAAACTCTTCTTCTTTCTCTCTTTGGGCCGTGAGTTTCACCTCCACCATATACACATTTCTTTCAAGTTTTTACATCTCCAAATCACTCAAAACAATCCATCATCCAAACCCCTATTGTGTGTTTCAAGCTTGGAGCTTAACCATTATGGAAGAACACACTAAACCCCTCTCAAAATCCAAGGTTTTGTCTTCCCTAGCCTTGTGCTAGTAGTAAGCTTCTTAACCTTGTTTTTGATTATTATTATTCATGTATGTGTTCTTAGAAGCAAGTTGTACATGAAGGGTTTAAAAGGTGGTTTGAACGTAATCTTTAATAGGTTTTACATGAGTAAAATGGATGATTAAAGATATGTAAATAAATCATGGATTTGATGATGATAAAGTAATGATCTTGAAAATATATAAAGTTTACACTTAAACTAAGTAGGATGGTGATTTGGTTAAGATTTGTGGAATAAACTTGAATGTATTAAAAAGTAGTATTAATCATCTTAAAATGATCATCCATGGTATAATATATGGTGGAACATGTTAGAAGTTCAGGGATAAAGAAGATGAAAAATTAAAGTTACTAACTTAGAAGAATGATATTTTGTTAAAATGGGCAAATACATAAAACACACATACAAGTAGTCTCACATATGAAATATAAGACTAATAAAAGTGTTTTGATACAAAAATAACTTACCAATAAAAAGATGGATCTTCAAAGTCTACTATTTGAGTGAAAAATGTTAACTTTGGAAGTTAGAGTGAAAAAAATGCAACATTTGAAAGTTAAGGGACTAATATTGTAACTTTGAAAGTTAGAGGACTAAAATGGATATTTTAGAAACTATTAGTCCAAAAATGCAAGGATGGAAAGTTTGGTGTCAAAAGTATAAGTAATAATTTTCCAAGGTTGATTTGGTAAATACTAGTAGATATACTTGGGTATTTTTGTATAAAAGTATATTTTTGAAAGTTATAAAATACGGATGGTATTAACATAAGGATTTTTATAAAGTAGAGATTTTATAAAAATATCAAACAAACATGAGAAACTTGTACAAAAATGAATACTTTTATATAAATGGGAATATAAAAGTGTTGGAAACAATTTTGTAGTAAAGTTAACAAGTTGGGTTAAAAATACATAAGTATTTCAAACCTTCCAAGTAATATGTGTAAAAAGGAAGAAATATGGATAATATTTCTATAAAACACATGTTGGGAAAAACTTGGAGAAATTAACTATTCGAGCTAAGATATCGAACTAAGACGCGTTAACAAACCGTACGCGGACAAAACATGAGAAAAATGCCATTGCGGCAAGATGAGAAAATATATATTTTTAAGAAGTAAAATATATATATATATATATACATCATGGGTGAAAACTAATAAACACTTTCCTAAGTGTTGAAGGAATTATTCGTGGGAGAAAAACATGACATAAACAAATAAGACGTTAAACAAACGTATATACTTAACAAGAAAAATTACACATTTATATATATGTACGCTCGTCTCGGCAAAATTCTAGTATATCTATTTAATGGGAAAGTAGATATGTGGGAAGGAAAGCCGCGATGAGTAGACAAGGATATATAAATGTGTATGCCGTACCGACAAGATCCTAGTATATTTATTTGAATGGGAAAATAAATATACGGTATGGTAAGTTGAATCGGGTGTTAAGAATATACAATCGAACGACAAGATCTTAGCATATTTGTTTAAATGGGAAAACAAATGTGTGGCAAAGTGAGTCGGGTCGAGTGTTGAAATATATATTATATCGAGCGATGCGATCTTAAGTATAATTATTTAAATGGAAAAATAATTATATGTTAAGTGAAGTCGAGTCGATGATAATAAGGTACAAGTTAAGGAAATATTAACAAGAGTAATATATAACTTGTAACACAAAGGGTAATCTAACGCCAACGAAACCTAGGATACGCGCTTAATTAAACGGGATTTGGAATAACTTGTGGTCGGGAGTTGGGTGTACAACTTGCCAAGGCACATGCACTATAGGAATAGTGACTTATACGTCTAGGACGTTTGTAGGTGCGAGACCCTCTTTGCTATCCGCCTAGTAAGCCAGACAGTATTTCAGGTGAGTTTCACGGCCCCATTTTAAACTATTTTTACGTTTTTCGGGGGAAAGATATGTTAGGGAAAATGTTTGACGGAATTATTACTTGAGGTGTGACCGCCACTCGGGGTTGAGTCCTCGCCTCTATAATCATTTGTTCAGGGAAATGAAACCGGTGGAATATTGGATAGTACTATTGGTGCCTGACAAGGCCCACCCCTAATCGATAGCGTCGATTATGCATTAGGTTATGCCTGGGGTGCAAATATTCTGAACTTAAGTCGTGGGAAACCGAGTAACGACTTGGAGCGGGGCATTATTATTATACGTCTTGGTTTGATTATAGTCTCAAGTAGAATTATAGGAATTTGCAACTCCTATATATTGTCATAACATGGTATTTCCCAAGTATTTAAGTTTTGGAAACTAAAAACCTGTGAACTCACCAATATATTTATATTGACGAAACTTTCAAACATATCTTTCAGGTAATTAGATGAAGACGTACCGGGGCAAGCTGGGTCGTGGAATCCTCCGATATGGCGTTAAACCTTTTGCGGGGTTTCACTTTTATTTCCCAAGGCATTTGGGATATATTTGAGAAACCTCTATGTTATCTTAAAAACAATTTACTTTTATGTAATATTTGGAACAAGATTTGACGCCTTAATAAATGACCCATTTTCTTAAATTACTTGTGTTTAGCAATAACCTTGACTTTATGCTTTGAACCGTCGCGCCACGTGTTTCCGCCATTGTCGTGGTGTGACAGAAGGTGGTATCAGAGCCAAGGTTATAGAGAACTAGAGTATTTTCTTTAAAAACTAGACTATAACCGGATTTGGTTCAAAAAGAAAAAAAAAAAAAGGGTTTTCAAAAAAATATACATAGTTGCTAAATGCAAATAAAGTAATTTTTTTTCAAGAAGCATTGGGCATGAGGAGATTCCGACCAAGGCAGCCATGGGTATCGTTATGCATTAGCGTGAAATTAGAAGTTAGGAAGGATACTGATAATGTACGCCTTAACTATCTAATTTAAATTAATTCATATATATACATGTACGGTTCTTTTGCCAGGATGTCGGACGCTGGTAGCATAGCGCCCAGTTACGATAGCAGTATTCAGATTATCCCAGCACCGCCAGCAGAGCCGATCGAGGTTGTGGTACTCGATTCGGAGGATGACGAGATGGAGATTGACGCCGCCGTAGAGGGCGCAGGAGGAGATAGCTCGGACGAGACTGACCCGAGCGAGGACCCAGCGTGGGCCCCCGCTGAGGGCGACGTGGTCGACCTACCTATGGCCGAGGCACCACAGGCAGACTTGCCTATAGTGCCAGTCCAGGCAGCGCCACTGCCAGTACTGCCCCTCCAGGCCAACAGAGACTTCCCAGAGGGCTGTGCAGGTCCATCGAGGCCTGTCCCCGTGCAGTCAGAGACCGTTGAGTCTCCCTATGACCGACACGCACCAATCGATCGTGAGCCCTTACCTACCCCACTTATCCCCGTACCCCCGGGCATGATGCTCGTGCCTGTTCCCCGAGGACACAACGGGTGGATCTCTGATGACTCCGACGATGAGTCGACCGCATCGGTGGAGCACATCGCTGTACCGATCCCACCAGCAGACCAGGAGGAGCACGTCGCTCCGATGATCGAGCATGCCACTACTGCACCAGCCACTCTACCCACCATACCCGAGCCCGTACTGGGCACATCCTAGAGGGGAGCTCTGCCCGCAGCTCGGAGCTGCACCGGGCAGGCGTGACGGCATACGCCACTGCGAGCCCTCCCACCCCCACTGTCGTGGTATCCACCCCAGAGTGGGCCACTGTTTCAGAGCCTCTTGTAGCCCCATTGGCCGAGCCTGTACCACCACCCACAGTAGCCATGACATTACCGATCCCCACCCTTCCCAGCATGACACCTGCACCGTATCCTCTAGGTGCAGGGGACCCTTACATGATGCCACCTCACTTTACCAGACCACAGGGTTTTACCCCGTTGCTTCCACACATACCGATACCAGCCCCCTTTGGGCCATTCCCATCAGCTCACCCAGATATACCCGGACCATCCCAGCCACCTAGGATGACACCCTTGTCTGGACCAGCATGGTCCACTGCCATCTCCTTAGAGCGAGACTTCCAGACTCTCGCTGACACGGTGCAGCGCACCGTGACACAGGTAGAGCAGCAGACCCGTCTGATGTGGACGAGGATGATTGATGCACGAGATGCTTTGGCGCACTATGCGGAGGAGTTACTGAGCATGGACGCACAGTGTGGTATTACAGGGGATGCGCATTTTGCGCATCGACAGTTCTTATATGAGCGTATCATGACGATTAGCATGACGATCAGTATGCATGCACCACAGTACCAGTTTCCGCCGCCACCGCCACAGTAGGGATGCATCAGGGACGCACGGAAGAATCACCAGCTTATGTACATAGTAGCCGCAGTATGGTAGTATAGCACGGGTTATGACACTCGTCTGCATTTTGCCTAGCCGTACGGGTACGACGGCACATGATATGATGTTTTATTTATTTCAAAAACAATGTATTGTATGAGAGAGGTATTCTCCATTTTGTTATTATGAACAAGCATTGTACTAGTACTATTGAAATTAATGAAAAATCTTATTATTATGATGGTGAAATATGTTGTTGTCTACGATTATTATTGCTTACTCCATATATTGTGATTTGTGTGTTTGTGTGGTGATGTTGTGTGGATTACTATTTATTTTTGTATGATGTGTTGGTATGTTGTGTGATGACATGGTGTTGATTGTTGTATTCATATTCTGGTTTGTTATTTATGCTTTATATTGTATGAATGTTTGCCAAATTAACCTTTAATAATTATTATTGAAGAGAAATGGCACCAGCCACCAGAAGCAACAGTGGTGCAGACGGACTGCCCGCAACACCAGCTGAACTGGAGACCATGATCTCGAAGCGCATAGCCCGAGCGATCGCGGAGCACGAAGCTGCTCGCTCCGAACGATCACGTGACTTGACTGGGAGTGACCGACGAGAACCATCCCCCAATGGTAAGAAGGTTTAAAAATAATTGATAAACCGATGGGAGAATATCTTAAAACTCCTATCCCGTAATAACATACAACTTTATTAATGCAGAAACGGCCTCGCGAGAGCGTGGCTGCACCTTCAAAGCCTTCCTAGACTGCAAGCCGATCAACTTCAACGGCACCGAAGGATCTGTTGGACTGGTCAAGTGGTTTGAAAAGACCGAGGCAGTCATCCGTATCAGTGGGTGTACCCCTCGCCAATCGGTCATGTACTCCACCAACTTGTTCTTGGATCAAGCACTAACATGGTGGAATGGACAAGTACAGTCATTGGGTGACGACACTGCTTACTCCCTGTCATGGACAGAACTGAAGGAACTCATGATTGCTGAGTACCGCCCGGCGAGCGAGGTACAGAAACTGGAAACTGAATTCTGGAACCTCACTATGATGGGAGCGGACGTTACTGGTTACACGTCTCGATTCCATGATCTCGCCAGACTAGTGCCACGGTTGGTCACCCCTGAAAACAACAAGATTGAGCGTTATTTGTTCGGCTTAGCACCGCAAATACGCAGCATGGTCACTGCTTCTAAACCTACGACCATGCGCGCAGCTATCGACCTTGCACTAAGCCTCACCGAAGATGCGATTCGCATGGGTACACTGATCCGACAAGTTTCGGGATTAAAAATTTCTGAGGCCAGCAGTGTAGAAGCTAAGAATCAGGGGACGAGCTCAGCAGTTGTGTTAAACGATCAGGGGAACAAGCCAAGATTTGGGAAAAGGAAACGGGATGAAGGGAAAAGGGACAGAGCGTCGGGTAGCTCAAACAAGAAAGGAAAAGGATATGTCGCCACGGGACGTGGTAATGGTAATAAACAGGGTAATCAGGGAAGAAACAATGGGTTAACTTGTGGAAAGTGCCACCGCACAGGGCACAAGACTGAAGACTGTCGGTCCGGAGCACCGAAGAATGGAGGGGCTAGACCATGCTTTGCATGCGGGTCACTGGATCATTGGAAAAGGGATTGCCCCAAGATCAACAATCAGGCCCGCGGGCGGGCATTTGTGATTGGAGCCGGTGATGCACGACAAGACCCCAACGTGGTCACTGGTACGTTTCCTCTTAATGGTCATTATGCCTCTGTATTATTTGACACCGGTGCTGACTTTAGCTTCGTATCCATTGAGTTTAAAAGACTACTTGGATTAAAAACTAGTAAACTAGATACACCCTACTCCATAGAACTGGCTAATGGTAAAACTATTGAAACGAGAGAAGTAGCGAGGGATTGTAAATTGGAACTCTGTGGGCACGAGTTCAGGGTTGATCTTTTGCCGGTCGTATTAGGAAGTTTTGACATAGTTGTCGGCATGGACTGGTTGTCCGCGCACCATGCCGTCGTGATTTGCAACGATAAAGTCATTCAAGTCCCCCTCGCAAGCGATGAAACTCTCTCAATTCAAGGGGAAAGACACGGGACGCCACTAAGGATCATTTCAAGCATGAAGGCTCGTAAGTGTCTAAGAAAAGGGCTTGTCGCATTCTTGGCACACGTAGTGGACAAGAAGGCCGACGAGCGAAAGTTGGAAGACATTCCAGTAGCTAGAGATTTTCCGGATGTATTCCCAGAAGATTTGCCGGGGTTGCCACCACCTCGACAAGTCGAGTTCCGCATCGACCTCGTTCCTGGAGCTGCTCCTGTGGCACGATCGCCATACCGCCTAGCTCCATCAGAGATGCAGGAACTGTCCAGCCAGCTACAAGAATTATTGGACAAAGGCTTTATAAGACCGAGTTTCTCACCTTGGGGAGCTCCCGTCTTATTCGTAAAGAAGAAGGATGGCACATTTCGCATGTGCATCGACTATCGAGTGCTGAACAAGCTAACCATCAAGAATCGCTATCCTCTCCCCAGGATCGACGATTTATTTGATCAGCTCCAAGGTTCTAGCTATTACTCCAAAATTGATCTGAGGTCTGGCTATCACCAGTTGCGTATACAAGAAGAAGATGTACCAAAAACGGCCTTCAGAACCCGGTATGGACACTATGAATTTTTGGTAATGCCGTTCGGCTTAACCAACGCACCAGCGGTTTTCATGGACCTAATGAACCGCGTGTGTAAGCCATACCTGGATAAATTCGTCATTGTCTTCATTGACGATATTTTGATCTATTCGCGCACCAAAGAAGACCACGAGAATCACCTTCGGTTAATTCTTGAAGTATTACGCAAAGAGAAGCTCTACGCTAAATTCTCAAAATGTGACTTTTGGATTCGGGAAGTTCACTTTTTAGGCCACGTGGTAAACGAGAAGGGCATACACGTCGATCCTGCCAAGATCGAGGCAATTAAAAATTGGGAAGCCCCTCGGACTCCTACCGAAGTACGACAATTTCTTGGCCTGGCGGGTTATTACAGAAGGTTCATCGAGAACTTTTCAAAGATAGCACAAGCTTTAACCATGTTAACCCAAAAGGATAAGAAATTTGAGTGGACGGAAAAGCAAGAGGCAGCATTCCAATTACTAAAAGACAAGTTATGTGGCGCTCCGATACTGTCACTTCCAGACGGTACGGAAGATTTTGTGGTTTACTGTGATGCCTCACATCAAGGCTTGGGTTGCGTATTGATGCAGCGAGAAAAAGTAATAGCATACGCTTCCAGGAAACTGAAAATCCATGAGAAGAACTACACTACACACGATTTGGAATTAGGTGCAGTGGTGTTCGCTCTCAAGATATGGAGGCACTATTTGTACGGAACCAAGTGCACGATTTTCACTGATCATAAGAGTTTGCAACACATCTTTGATCAGAAGGATTTAAACATGCGACAACGGCGATGGGTCGAATTATTAAACGATTACGATTGTGAGATAAAGTACCATCCCGGTAAGGCGAACGTTGTGGCCGACGCCTTGAGCCGCAAGGAACGGGTTAAACCATTGCGTGTTCGAGCTTTGGGTCTGACTATCCACACGAATCTGACTGAACGAATTCGTGAAGCTCAAGTTAACGCCCTTAAACCCGAGAATGTCAAAGGCGAAAGGTTACGAAAGATGGTTGATTCACTAGCACCAAAGGCAGACCAGACACTGTATTTCATGAATAGAATTTGGGTTCCAGTGTACGGGGGATTGCGTGAGCTAGTATTGGCCGAAGCTCACAGTTCTAGATATTCGGTTCACCCTGGTGCAGACAAGATGTTCCACGATCTGAAAGAACTTTATTGGTGGCCGAATTTCAAAAGAGATATAGCAGCATATGTTGCGCGATGTTTGACTTGCGCAAAGGTCAAGGCTGAGCACCAGAGACCTTCCGGTCTGCTCCAACAACCGGAAATACCGGAATGGAAATGGGAACGAATCACCATGGATTTCATTACCAAGTTACCCAAGACGACAAGCGGCCATGACATGATCTGGGTAATCGTAGATCGATTGACAAAATCTGCACACTTCCTTCCGATTCGCGAAACGGACAGGTTGGAGAAATTGACCCGTTTGTACATTAAGGAAGTGGTGTCTAAACACGGCGTACCTGTTTCTATCATCTCCGATCGGGATAGTCGTTTCACTTCCAGATTTTGGGAAAGTTTAAATGAAGCCCTCGGTACTCGCCTCGACACGAGCACCGCATATCACCCCCAAACGGATGGTCAAAGTGAACGAACCATCCAGACCTTGGAAGATATGTTACGGGCATGCGCGATTGATTTCGGAGGTAATTGGGATACACACTTGCCATTGGTAGAATTTTCTTACAACAACAGTTATCATACGAGCATTCAAGCCGCACCGTTTGAAGCTCTATATGGACGTAAGTGTCGTTCGCCGTTATGTTGGGCGGAAGTTGGAGAAAAACAACTCACCGGGCCCGAAATTGTTCAAGAGACCACGGACAAGGTCTTTTTGATAAAGGAACGCCTCAAAGCGGCCCGTGACCGCCAGAAAAGCTATGCTGATATGAGGCGAAAGCCTTTAGAGTTTCAAGTCGGAGACAGGGTCCTACTAAAAGTGTCACCTTGGAAAGGTGTCGCGCGCTTTGGAAAGCGCGGAAAGCTGAACCCACGATATATTGGACCGTTCGAAGTCTTGTCCAGGGTAGGCACAGTGGCATACAAGCTCAAGTTGCCTCAAGAGCTTAGTGGAATACACGACACGTTTCACGTGACAAATTTGAAAAAGTGCCTATCCGACGAAACTCTCATCATCCCTGCAGACGAAATCCAGATTGACGACAAGTTACATTTTGTTGAAAAACCAATCGAGGTAACTGATTGGAAGGTCCAAAAACTTAGGCGCAGCAAGATCAGATTGGTCAAAGTGCGCTGGAATGCCAAGCGTGGACCGGAGTTCACGTGGGAAAGGCTGGACCGGATGAAGCAAAAATACCCCGCCCTATTCGAGAAGACACCTGTACCGGAGAACTCGAAGTGAATTCCGGGACGGAATTCTCTTAACGGGGGGAGAATGTAACAACCGGCAAAAATAAGGTAATTCCGTACAAATTAATTAATATATGATTAACGTAATTAAATGCAATTATGTGTGATTTAATTATCAAGGCCTTAGGAGATAGCAATTTCCAAGTAGTGCATAGGAATGCATACGTTTAACGGTAAAACATGATTGGATCATGTGCGAATAAACTATCCGGTATGGACGTTGGCAATTACCCGGTAATAATTAAATAAACGAAAAGGATCCCGGACACCCAGGATATAAAATAAAGGGTATTTTCACAAAATATAATGAGTTTTGGAACTCCAAAACCATAAGTGAAAACGTCTTGTACAAATCTCCCGGTAACATAAAATGCGCGTACCGCACCCGATACGCGTATAACTCATAATTTCACCCGCCAAAGGCCTAAATAACCAATCAACGCTTAAATTAGACTATATTTAAGGGTTATTAAAGGTATTTTTAATGTCCGATTAACGCATGATTAAAACCCGAAAAATACCCGAACGACACCCGAACGACGAGGGATTAAACATAACAAATATTGGGTAAATATTTGGAGTTGTGGACCCCACCTAAACCCACACAAGGGCCGGCCTAGAAGGCCTTGTTATGTCCATGCATGTGTGGTTATGATAATAATCTATAAAGCTAGTATTAACCATGCATAAGCATAAAGCCAAAAAGGTGTAAGACATGTAAGTACAAGCATGCAACTTCTTGTCCCTCCCTTACACAATTTTCGGCCATAGGCCACAAAAATCCAAGACAAAGAGCAAGTAATCATAGCCTAAGTATGTGCATGTGCATGGGTGAAAATCTTGTATAAAGATTAAGTGTAGGATCATCTAAATCCTTAGCCAAGATTTACAAGCAAAACCCCTTCCTTGCCCTCCAAAACCCACGGCCACCACCACATTTCCACATCCATCCAAGATCACTTGTGTACTTCCTAAATCTCTTATATCTTTGGTAATGATCACAAAATCCATGGAAGATTACATGTGATAAGGTTATATAAACATGTGTTAACCATTAGAAGAAACAAAGCAAAAACTCTTCTTCTTTCTCTCTTTGGGCCATGAGTTTCACCTCCCCCATATACACATTTCTTTCAAGTTTTTACATCTCCAAATCACTCAAAACAATCCATCATCCAAACCCCTATTGTGTGTTTCAAGCTTGGAGCTTAACCATTAAGGAAGAACACACTAAACCCCTCTCAAAATCCAAGGTTTTGTCTTCCCTAGCCTTGTGCTAGTAGTAAGCTTCTTAACCTTGTTTTTGATTATTATTATTCATGTATGTGTGCTTAGAAGCAAGTTGTACATGAAGGGTTTAAAAGGTGGTTTGAACGTAATCTTTAATAGGTTTTACATGAGTAAAATGGATGATTAAAGATATGTAAATAAATCATGGATTTGATGATGATAAAGTAATGATCTTGAAAATATATAAAGTTTACACTTAAACTAAGTAGGATGGTGATTTGGTTAAGATTTGTGGAATAAACTTGAATGTATTAAAAAGTAGTATTAATCATCTTAAAATGATCATCCATGGTATAATATATGGTGGAACATGTTAGAAGCTCATGGATAAAGAAGATGAAAAATTAAAGTTACTTACTTAGAAGAATGATATTTTGTTAAAATGGGCAAATACATAAAACACACATACAAGTAGTCTCACATATGAAATATAAGACTAATAAAAGTGTTTTGATACAAAAATAACTTACCAATAAAAAGATGGATCTTCAAAGTCTACTATTTTGAGTGAAAAATGTTAACTTTGGATGTTAGAGTGAAAAAAATGCAACATTTGAAAGTTAAGGGACTAATATTGTAACTTTGAAAGTTAGAGGACTAAAATGGATATTTTAGAAACTATTAGTCCAAAAATGCAAGGATGGAAAGTTTGGTGTCAAAAGTATAAGTAATAATTTTCCAAGGTTGATTTGGTAAATACTAGTAGATATACTTGGGTATTTTTGTATAAAAGTATATTTTTGAAAGTTATAAAATATGGATGGTATTAACATACGGATTTTTATAAAGTAGAGATTTTATAAAAATATCAAACAAACATGAGAAACTTGTACAAAAATGAATACTTTTATATAAATGGGAATATAAAAGTGTTGGAAACATTTTTGTAGTAAAATTAACAAGTTGGGTTAAAAATACATAAGTATTTCAAACCTTCCAAGTAATATGTGTAAAAAGGAAGAAATATGGATAATATTTCTATAAAACACATGTTGGGAAAAACTTGGAGAAATTAACTATTCGAGCTAAGATATCGAACTAAGACGCGTTAACAAACCGTACGCGGACAAAACATGAGAAAAATGCCATTTGTAACACCCCAAAAATATTAAATTAATGATAATATGGTATGTATGTATATATGTATATATATATGTTATTGCGGGTATGTATGTATGCGTGGATGTATGTATGTATATGTGTGTACCCCTAGTTGTAAGTAATGCATTGTAGTGGTACATGTAACAAAAATAAAAATTTAACCAAGTTAGCTACTTGGTTAATTTGGTAGAACTTAGTTGGTAAAAGGGGGGAGGGGTTAAACATGACCCAACACTCTTCTTGAGGGGTGGGTTTTGGGAGGATTGAAAGACTAACTAGATAAGGGGGTTAGACGGAAAATTTGGGAGTTTAGAAAAAAAGAAAAGAAGGGATACGCAGAGAGAGAGAGGAGGCGACATAGAGGACTCCCAAACATCCATCCATAGCAGAAAATTAGAGCAAGGGATCATCCCCAAATCCCTGCATGTCTAAGAGTTCATAACCATCTAGTGGCCCTAATATTATTGGTAAGTTGTAGAACTAGTAATTGTAAGGTTTGGAAGTAGTATGGTGGGTTTCATGAATATGTTGT
Source organism: Ambrosia trifida (assembly GCA_028751855.1). Taxonomy (NCBI): domain Eukaryota; kingdom Viridiplantae; phylum Streptophyta; class Magnoliopsida; order Asterales; family Asteraceae; genus Ambrosia; species Ambrosia trifida. The sequence goes on from CM054127.1 coordinate 97,078,226, forward strand.
GATAATTACTTCTTGTGGTTAGAAAGCATGCTTGTTATGTGTAGTAGTGTGAAATTGAAGAAATTTGTATGTTAATTGCTTGTAATAGGGTTGAATTGAGAATGTGTTAAGTGGGTATTGGAATGAAGGTTTCTGTTGACTTTTTAAAAGTCAAACAGGGACTTAATCTCATGAGAGCTCAATTGATTATGCTTATTGTTAAGAAATTCATGAAGAATTGTGAGTATAAGTATAGAATTGGGAATGTTGTGTCATGGAATGTTATGACCACTTAAATGTATGGATATGCACACCAATTGTATGATGAAATGCCTAGTATGTTAGAATAGGAGAAATTGTGGGAAAAATACATGATGAATATGATGGTAGATGATATAGCTATAAGATTATGCTAGTTTATCTACCTTGAACCTAGAATGGTAAAGGGTAAAGTACGAAAAGCTAAAGTATGAATTCCTTCACTATGTAGGTGTGAAGGTGGAAGGTACTAGCGGTTATAAGGAGCAAGGCGCACACGACAAAGGTAAGTTGGTTACTACCAACTATGTAGTTTAATGAGTATGTTAGTCATAATTGTTATGTATGCATTTTGTGAATGAATTTGGTAGAATGGAAGTACCCTTAACGGGTCAAAATGGTAGGAATACCCTTAACGGGTCAAAATGGTGGGAATACCCTCAACGGGTCAAAATGGTAGGAATACCCTTAACGGGTCAAAATGGTGGGAATACCCTTAACGGGTCAAATGGTAGGAATACCCTTAATGGGTCAAAATGGTAGAAGTAAGGATTTCATTGTGATTCCATGGACTTCTTGGGTCCCTTGGATAAGATGACCATATGGTTTATAACCTACTAAATGTTTGCTTTGTTGATTTGAAATAGGTAAAGCACATGAATGAAGATCAAGTCTCAAGCAAGGATGGGTTATGCACGCTCGCGTTCTTTTTGGGTTGGGTACCATGGTTGTGTTAGGATCTTTGAGTCTTTTAAAAACAAATGGTTAATGTTTTGTATATGGTTTGGATATGGGTCAAAGATTCGCATGGTAGCCAACTTAGGCTTTGTCTTTTGTAACTTAACTAGTGTCGCCAAGGTTGTTGGCACGTTGTGAACTTGACGTTTTGGATATATATATATATATATATAATGGATGTTTATATATTATCTACATGTTTTAAAAAAAAAAAAAAAAAAAAACGAGCCTTACAAGTTGGTATCAGAGCCAAGGTTTGAGCGAATCAAGTATATTAGGTACTTGATCTCAAACCGGAAGCTCGTAGGGGCGTGCATTCGATCCAAGACTTGATCAAGGTATGTGCGGGATAATGGGTGGGAGAGTTACCAAATGAGAAGTGGGAATGTCGGGAATTGCGGGTAAGAAGGGCAGGAACGATATGGCGTTGAAACGGGAAAAGCGTGGGCAAACCTGCAGTTGGCGTACCCTACGCCAATTTTGGCGTAGGATACGCCAGACCAGCTTGCCTACGCCAACCTGTTCTGGCCTACGCTACCCTGCCTCCTTTTGCCTACGCTAGTGGCGTAGGCTACGCCATTTTTGGCGTACCCTACGCCAAACCTCCTGTCAGCCTTGGATGCTGATTTTTCAGCTTGTCATGCCTCCGTACCTCACCCGAGCAACCCCGAAACTCGTTTATAGACGCATTTATACACATGGGATTGTGAATCCGTGTATACATGTAGTAAGGAATGTGGAAGCCCAAATATTGGTAGTAGAAAAAGTTACTTTCGTAGAAAGAATGAATGATGACTGAGATACCGTGATATGGTATACATGTTAAATGGTTGTTAATGTTTCAGAAACATGGAGGACGAAGGTGATAACGTGGTGGGGGAGCGTACCCAACATGGCGAGTTGAAGGAGATGGTAGCAACCGAAGTGGGGGAGGCTATAAAAGTAAACCTCCCCAAGATAATGGAAGAGGTGGAGAGTAACATCATGGGGATAGTGGAAGGTATGTTGACAAGCAAGTTCGATGAATTGAAGAAATTGGTTGAAGAGGGGTCGTCCGGCTCCAAGAATGTTAAGAGATGTACATACCGAAACTTCATGTCATGCAACCCCACCGTGTTTAAGGGAGAAATAGATCCACTCGAATGTCTAAGGTGGATCTCGGATATGGAGGGGGTGTTTGCACGAAGTCATTGTGAAGGCGAAGATGAAGTAATGTTTGCCACGGGGCAATTGCGACTCCGCGCGAAGGATTGGTGGGACAGTTATAGTAAGGAAGTGGGGCAAGAACGAGTAAGAACCATGACATGGGCTGAGTTTAAAGAGCCCTTCCTGAAGCATCATTGTCCTCAAACTGCAATCGATCGCATTCAGGAAGAGTTTCTACACCTCCGCCAGAAGAATGAAACCATTGATGAAATCACAAACATATTTCTTGACAAAATGAAGTTTTGTCCAGAATTGGTGGGAACGGAACGAATGAAGATTAACAGGTATCATGCCATGTTAAGGGCAGAATACCGGGAGTTTATCACTGCATCGAAATGCAACACGTTGGGTGAACTCATCGATTGGGCTCGTGAACGAGAAACGGAATTAAAACGACAAGAACAACGGGGTGAGAAGAGGAAGGCCGAAAAGACTTGGGAGTCGCCAAAGAAGGCTAAGGGGCACGAACAAGGCAAGAAGGATCCTAAGAAGGGAGAAACACCGAGTTGTAAAACGTGTGGGAAACCACATACGGGGGAATGCCGCTTGGGGCAAAAGACGTGCTACAATTGTGGGAAGACGGGACATCCGTTTTACAAATGCCCTAGTCCGGTTCAGTTGTGTTATCATTGTTATGAACCCGGGCACTTCAAGGCGGATTGTCCCAAGCTCAAGAAGGAGGCACCGAAAGAAGGAAAGAAGAATGAAGCTTCAAAGGCTCGTGGAAGAATGTTCCAAATCACCGCCGAAGAAGCAAAGAACCACCCCGAGGTGGTGTCGGGTATGTTACTAATCAACAATACTCCTATGTATGCGTTGTTTGATACAGGGGCAAGTAGATCTTTTGTGTCTACCAAAGTGATTTACCACCCCTCCTTTATCATAGAAACGTTGGCAAGCCCATTAGAAGTAGAAATTGCGGATAGTAAAAACTATTTATTACACAACATATGTAGAGATTGTACTCTCACGGTAGAAGGGGAGGATTTTAGGGTAGACTTGGTACCCATGACAATGGGGGAGTTCCAAGTGGTGATAGGCATGGATTGGTTGGCCAAACACCACGCGGAATTCCAATGTAAGAATAAAACCATATACGTTACCTCACCTAGTGGGCGGCGGGTAAGTTTTATAGGGGATAGAAAGGTCGAAGCCAAGTTATGCACCTTGGTGGAGACCATGAAACATGTGCGTAACGGGGGAAGGGCATTCATGGCCTATGTGGTTGATACCACTATCACCACCCCTAAGATTGAAGAAGTACCGATTGTTAGGGAGTTTCGGGATGTATTTCCGGATGATCTTCCGGGGCTTCCTCCCGAACGCGAAGTGGAGTTTAAAATTGAATTGGTGCCCGGGGCTCAACCCGTTGCAAAAACACCATATAGGTTGGCACCCACCGAACTCCGAGAGTTGATGACACAACTTCAAGAGTTACTCGATAAGGGCTTCATTCGCCCGAGTGTGTCCCCGTGGGGAGCCCCTATATTGTTTGTGAAAAAGAAGGATGGGTCTATGCGAATGTGCATAGACTACCGGGAGTTGAATAAATTAACAATAAAGAACCGCTACCCCTTACCCCGTATTGATGATTTATTCGATCAACTTCAAGGGGCGAGTTGGTTCTCAAAGATTGACCTTCGTTCCGGGTACCATCAATTGAAGGTAAGGGAAGAAGATGTGGCCAAAACGGCGTTTAGGACCCGGTATGGGCATTACGAGTTCCTAGTAATGTCCTTCGGATTGACAAATGCTCCGGCCGCGTTCATGGATTTAATGAATCGGGTATGTCGTTCGATGTTGGATCGTTTTGTGATAGTGTTTATAGACGACATTTTGATTTACTCCCGAAGTGAATCAGATCACGCGGACCACTTACGGGAAGTCCTCGAGACGCTTAGAAAGGAAAAGCTTTATGCTAAATTTTCTAAGTGTGCCTTTTGGTTGAGGGAAGTCCAGTTTTTGGGGCACGTAGTGAATGAGAAGGGCATTTCGGTAGACCCTTCGAAAGTGAAGGCGGTGGTGGAATGGGTTTCTCCTAAGAACCCGAGTGAAATTCGAAGTTTTCTGGGCCTAGCCGGTTATTACAGAAGATTCATCCAAGATTTTTCAAAGGTGGCACTACCTTTGACCCGGATGACAAAGAAGAGTGAAAAGTTTGTGTGGGGCGAAGACCAAGAAAGAGCCTTTCGAATGCTAAAAGAGAAGTTGACCAGTTCACCTGTTCTGACCTTGCCTGAAGGGTCGGATGATTTTGTAGTTTACACGGATGCCTCGCATCAAGGGTTGGGGTGTGTTCTGATGCAACGGGGGAAAGTCATCGCCTACGCATCAAGACAACTCAAACCCCATGAATGTAATTACCCAACCCATGATTTGGAATTGGGGGCCGTAGTGTTTGCATTGAAAATCTGGAGGCATTACCTGTATGGGACAAAATGTACCATATATTCCGATCACAAAAGCCTCAAGTATTTCTTCGAACAGAAAGATCTCAACATAAGGCAACGGAGATGGCTAGAGTTGATCAAGGATTATGATTGTGACATCGTGTACCACCCGGGCAAGGCTAATGTGGTGGCCGATGCTCTAAGTCGGAAGGAATACCCACCCCCGATTCGAGTTAAGGCCTTGGGTGTTGTAATTACACCTACCCTTTTGGGTGAGATACGAAAGGCCCAAGTCGAGGCTTTGCAAGCCAATGACCCAAAGAAGATAAGAATGAAAGGGATGATAGACAAGTTGGAAGAGAATGCGGATGGGATGAAGACCCGATATGGGCGGGTATGGGTCCCTTGGACATGTGAAGTCAAGACTTCACTACTTGACAAAGCCCACAAATCCCGGTTCTCAATCCACCCGGGGGCGACCAAGATGTATCGGGATTTAAAGAAAGACTATTGGTGGCCGGGAATGAAGCGCGACATCGCTAAGTATGTGGAGAAATGTTTGACCTGCTCTCAAGTCAAAGCCAAACACCAAAAGCCTTATGGGAAATTACAATCACTTGAGGTCCCGGTGTGGAAGTGGGAGGAGATCACTATGAATCTCGTGACAAAATTACCAAAGACAAGGAAGGGTTATGATGCGATTTGGGTAGTGGTGGACCGACTCACTAAAAGCGCTCACTTTTTGGCTATCCGGGAGGCTTACACCTCCGAACGGATGGCAGAAATTTATGTGAATGAGATTGTATCCCGGCATGGTGTACCCGTGTCTATTGTGTCGGATCGGGACACTCGATTCACATCCCGGTATTGGAGGAGGTTCCAAGAAGAAATGGGTACGAAGTTGTTGGTTAGTACCGCCTACCACCCCCAAACTGACGGACAAACCGAAAGAACCATTCAAACCCTCATAGATATGTTGAGGGCATGTGTCCTAGATTTTGGGGGAAGTTGGGATGAACACCTACCATTAGTGGAATTCTCGTATAATAATAGCTATCACAGCAGCATCCAAATGGCACCATTTGAAATGTTATACGGGAGAAAATGTAGAACCCCGGTGTGTTGGGGGGAAGTGGGTCAGCGGGAGTTAGCTCCAAGTGATTTGGTGGCTCTCACTAACGAAAAAATTAGCCTAATACGGGCTAGGATTCAAGCCGCTCAAGACCGACAAAAGGCGTATGCGGATCGTAGGAGACGACCGATCGAATTTCAAGTGGGAGATTTTGTGTTGCTAAAAGTCTCCCCTTGGAAGGGCATCAGCAGATTTCGTAAGCGCGGGAAGTTAGGCCCGCGTTATATAGGACCCTTCAAAATTTTGGCACGGGTCGGGCAAGTGGCTTACCGGTTGGAGCTACCGCCATCCTTGAGTGGGATCCATGACACCTTTCATGTGTCCCAGTTACGAAAATGTCTCGCGGATGAAACCGCGTACGTGCCTCTTGAAGACATAGAGGTAGACGACAAGTTGAATTACATAGAAAAACCGGTGGCTATAAAAGATTTCAAGGTGAAGCGGTTGCGAAATAAGACCATAAACCAAGTCTTGGTTCAATGGCAATATCGGAAGGGTTCGGATCTTACGTGGGAATCCGAAGAAGAAATGCGGAAACACTACCCGGCTCTTTTCGGTATGTATCCAGGTTTCGGGGTCGAAACCTTTTTAAGGGGGGTAGACTTGTAACACCCCAAAAATATTAAATTAATGATAATATGGTATGTATGTATATATGTATATATATATATGTTATTGCGGGTATGTATGTATGCGTGGATGTATGTATGTATATGTGTGTACCCCTAGTTGTAAGTAATGCATTGTAGTGGTACATGTAACAAAAATAAAAATTTAACCAAGTTAGCTACTTGGTTAATTTGGTAGAACTTAGTTGGTAAAAGGGGGGAGGGGTTAAACATGACCCAACACTCTTCTTGAGGGGTGGGTTTTGGGAGGATTGAAAGACTAACTAGATAAGGGGGTTAGAAGGAAAATTTGGGAGTTTAGAAAAAAAGAAAAGAAGGGATACGCAGAGAGAGAGAGGAGGCGACATAGAGGACTCCCAAACATCCATCCATAGCAGAAAATTAGAGCAAGGGATCATCCCCAAATCCCTGCATGTCTAAGAGTTCATAACCATCTAGTGGCCCTAATATTATTGGTAAGTTGTAGAACTAGTAATTGTAAGGTTTGGAAGTAGTATGGTGGGTTTCATGAATATGTTGTGATAATTACTTCTTGTGGTTAGAAAGCATGCTTGTTATGTGTAGTAGTGTGAAATTGAAGAAATTTGTATGTTAATTGCTTGTAATAGGGTTGAATTGAGAATGTGTTAAGTGGGTATTGGAATGAAGGTTTCTGTTGACTTTTTAAAAGTCAAACAGGGACTTAATCTCATGAGAGCTCAATTGATTATGCTTATTGTTAAGAAATTCATGAAGAATTGTGAGTATAAGTATAGAATTGGGAATGTTGTGTCATGGAATGTTATGACCACTTAAATGTATGGATATGCACACCAATTGTATGATGAAATGCCTAGTATGTTAGAATAGGAGAAATTGTGGGAAAAATACATGATGAATATGATGGTAGATGATATAGCTATAAGATTATGCTAGTTTATCTACCTTGAACCTAGAATGGTAAAGGGTAAAGTACGAAAAGCTAAAGTATGAATTCCTTCACTATGTAGGTGTGAAGGTGGAAGGTACTAGCGGTTATAAGGAGCAAGGCGCACACGACAAAGGTAAGTTGGTTACTACCAACTATGTAGTTTAATGAGTATGTTAGTCATAATTGTTATGTATGCATTTTGTGAATGAATTTGGTAGAATGGAAGTACCCTTAACGGGTCAAAATGGTAGGAATACCCTTAACGGGTCAAAATGGTGGGAATACCCTCAACGGGTCAAAATGGTAGGAATACCCTTAACGGGTCAAAATGGTGGGAATACCCTTAACGGGTCAAATGGTAGGAATACCCTTAATGGGTCAAAATGGTAGAAGTAAGGATTTCATTGTGATTCCATGGACTTCTTGGGTCCCTTGGATAAGATGACCATATGGTTTATAACCTACTAAATGTTTGCTTTGTTGATTTGAAATAGGTAAAGCACATGAATGAAGATCAAGTCTCAAGCAAGGATGGGTTATGCACGCTCGCGTTCTTTTTGGGTTGGGTACCATGGTTGTGTTAGGATCTTTGAGTCTTTTAAAAACAAATGGTTAATGTTTTGTATATGGTTTGGATATGGGTCAAAGATTCGCATGGTAGCCAACTTAGGCTTTGTCTTTTGTAACATAACTAGTGTCGCCAAGGTTGATGGCACGTTGTGAACTTGACGTTTTGGATATATATATATATATAATGGATGTTTATATATTATCTACATGTTTTAAAAAAAAAAAAACGAGCCTTACACATTGCGGCAAGATGAGAAAATATATATTTTTAAGAAGTAAAATATATATATACATCATGGGTGAAAACTAATAAACACTTTCCTAAGTGTTGAAGGAATTATTCGTGGGAGAAAAACATGACATAAACAAATAAGACGTTAAACAAACGTATATACTTAACAAGAAAAATTACACATTTATATATATGTACGCTCGTCTCGGCAAAATTCTAGTATATCTATTTAATGGGAAAGTAGATATGTGGGAAGGAAAGCCGCGATGAGTAGACAAGGATATATAAATGTGTATGCGGTACCGACAAGATCCTAGTATATTTATTTGAATGGGAAAATAAATATATGGTATGGTAAGTTGAATCGGGTGTTAAGAATATACAATCGAACGACAAGATCTTAGCATATTCGTTTAAATGGGAAAACAAATGTGTGGCAAAGTGAGTCGGGTCGAGTGTTGAAATATATATTATATCGAGCGATGCGATCTTAAGTATAATTATTTAAATGGGAAAATAATTATATGTTAAGTGAAGTCGAGTCGATGATAATAAGGTACAAGTTAAGGAAATATTAACAAGAGTAATATATAACTTGTAACACAAAGGGTAATCTAACGCCAACGAAACCTAGGATACGCGCTTAATTAAACGGGATTTGGAATAACTTGTGGTCGGGAGTTGGGTGTACAACTTGCCAAGGCACATGCACTATAGGAATAGTGACTTATACGTCTAGGACGTTTGTAGGTGCGAGACCCTCTTTGCTATCCGCCTAGTAAGCCAGACAGTATTTCAGGTGAGTTTCACGGCCCCATTTTAAACTATTTTTACGTTTTTCGGGGGAAAGATATGTTAGGGAAAATGTTTGACGGAATTATTACTTGAGGTGTGACCGCCACTCGGGGTTGAGTCCTCGCCTCTATAATCATTTGTTCAGGGAAATGAAACCGGTGGAATATTGGATAGTACTATTGGTGCCTGACAAGGCCCACCCCTAATCGATAGCGTCGATTATGCATTAGGTTATGCCTGGGGTGCATATATTCTGAACTTAAGTCGTGGGAAACCGAGTAACGACTTGGAGCGGGGCATTATTATTATACGTCTTGGTTTGATTATAGTCTCAAGTAGAATTATAGGAATTTGCAACTCCTATATATTGTCATAACATGGTATTTCCCAAGTATTTAAGTTTTGGAAACTAAAAACCTGTGAACTCACCAATATATTTATATTGACGAAACTTTCAAACATATCTTTCAGGTAATTAGATGAAGACGTACCGGGGCAAGCTGGGTCGTGGAATCCTCCGATATGGCGTTAAACCTTTTGCGGGGTTTCACTTTTATTTCCCAAGGCATTTGGGATATATTTGAGAAACCTCTATGTTATTTTAAAAACAATTTACTTTTATGTAATATTTGGAACAAGATTTGACGCCTTAATAAATGACCCATTTTCTTAAATTACTTGTGTTTAGCAATAACCTTGACTTTATGCTTTGAACCGTCGCGCCACGTGTTTCCGCCATTGTCGTGGTGTGACAGGAACCAACTGGATGCAAAGTGTAAACAATAACTTTGTCAACAAACACTATTGGCGCACCTCAAACGAAACAACTAGTGCACCAACTTTTTCATTACACACCACAAGGTGTGTCTGCATTTAAAGCAATAACAAACAAGTTGATGAAAGTGAGACATGTCAATAAAATCATTCATTATTCCAAGTAGATTGAATATTCACCGCAAGGTGCTGTATTAAATTCCAACAATTCGATTTAACTGAGATGTCGACTTTAAAGAAACTCATCGACGAAGTATCAAAGGATTCATTGCCCACAATGGCCTAATATAGCAAGACTATAAGACAAACATTACGAGCAACGTAATGAGAGAACAAATCATTAATGAAACAATTGTTTGATGCGAAGTCCTACAATAGACCTTCACAGGTTTAAAGAATCCAAACATATAACAGTCGACACGTGTACAAAATGCGTGTCTAATTTGGTGAAAAGAATAAGGAATCAACAAAAATTAAATTCCTTTATGATTGAATGTTGAAGGCCACAAATACAAAAGAAGAGAGATGTAGATCGCACTGAAAAAGATATAACTAGGTTTTACAACATGAACCTTAGAAGTTCAAGAAACGAGATCATCAAGAACTTAAACTGGTTTAAAAAAAAACAAGGTCACAAATGACACGAACAGGGGAGAATCGACAATCACGTCCGTAACAACAAAATAATGAAAAACCCTTATCCATTATATATATATATATAGATGTATATACAACAACCTAATAGCATAGATACCCTCACGATAGATGTCTTTAGAATTATCAAGTGCCTGTAAATTCGCAATAGCGTGACGTCTGCGTTATCGAGAATTTACCTCACCAGATCATCCTATTAACCTCCATCATAAGTTATATCACGAGCACTCGTTACATTCATATAATAACACGTATATATATCATAATATAATGATCGCCGTGTGCGCCACTTTTTCCCAGTGCTCCTCCCGTCCGCATTCCAGCTTCACAGCATCATCAGCAAAACGAGGTGCCTCATCAAGACGTTTCTCACCCAAGTCTACTTTGACGACATAGCATACTCCGAACCCGGGATGCGAGACCGCAAATGCTGCAACAATCCCTTTGCCGATTCGTCCAACAAACGTGACACGTGTGTGCGTTCCCAATACGTCCAAGCTTGAGTCGACAACCATTGGCGATACGTACTATATATACTTTACATAAATACACATTGTATACAAACAAGTAGATTGTTCCTCATAGCAAGAAACAATGACTCAGCTAACTCTATGTGAATAACCGCTCTGAAGTCTAAAACGATGACTCGCCAGTCACCAGTGAGGTATGCCTAACCACTACATGCCAATGTCCTATCTATATACCACTATAGAAATTACCGACTTCCTATTCACATAAGAAAAATAAATGTTCCTTGCGCCGAAGGAATGTACGCTGAGCTAGTGTGATACACTAATAGTCATGTAACATACTTGGCAACGGTTGGAATTTCAGTTCCTAGGCGTTCATAATAAATATCATGTCTTAGAAATTTTGGTCCCAACTTCAAAACAAACTCAGGTTAAAGCCTAGATATCTACCCAGACACCTAATTCGCTAAAACCTATTGCTCTGATACCAAACAGTCACACCCCGACTTTTCCCTCGTCGGTTGCGACGTTTGGTGCCTTTGCCAGCGCAGCGGAAAGATGCATCTAAGACTCTGGTTCCCTGAACGCCAATTCTAAACCTCTAGGATTCCCGATCCCAACTGTCACCTACTCCAACCGTGCCGTTACCAAAGTTTAAACCTGAAAGACATACTTAAAAAGTCAACATAAAGCTGGTGAGTTCACAAGTTTTGCAAAATGTTATCAAACATTACCAAGTTCCAAAAGTGTTACCATGTTCACCCTGTCCATACTATAACAAATCGAAAACCAAAGTACGCTAGCTAGGCGTATGTTTTGTTACTATCACGATTGGAAAACCATTACTAACTCGCAAACCAGATGTTGTGCCTAATGTAGTAACCCTGTTGTTCCTGTTTGAGACAATATGCACTCGCCCGGCCCTCCAAGCCGACAAGCGGGGTTGGTCACTCCCAATAGCGCTATTCACATTTCCCCGTTGTGCAAACCCGCACATTCATGGTTCCCCCCGGGACTTCCAAAGATCGTATAGTAAACCATAGAAAACCCATAGTATGACAGTAGTTACCAAAGATAAGTTTTAACACATGTTTTCTCCCCCGAAAAGTGAAACCAATTAAAAGAGGGGCCGTAAACTCACGCAACCCGTTTCATTTTCCAAAACTTTGTTTCGTTTTAAGTTCCTCAGTTTTTCATAAAAGAAGCATGTCTTCCACCCCGGAAACATTTATAAAACAGTAAAAAGTGGGGTTATGAACTCACCTTAATTTCCTTGCTAAGCTAGCAAACAAAGCCTGAATCCTCGACCGACTTCCTTGTGCCCTAATACAACAAAGGACACCTTAAAGTCTAACACATATAAACCTAGCCTATTATCCGGCTAAAAGATAGTTTATCCAACTATCTAACTTGTGGGTATTAACCCAGGTCTTAAGCATTTTAACTCGTCGAACCGATCGTGACTTATATATGTTTTCTACGACCTAGTACCCAAGTTACTCACTTGTCACTATTCGTGTGTAAACCTTGTTGGACTATAACCCCGAAACGTATAATTATCCTGAGCCGAAGATCATCTCGTAAATCATTTTAGAAAATACTCTTTGAGGAAAGACAAGTTTAGTTATTAAAACCAATTAATAACATTTGCTACTTTTTCCCAAACATTGTTTGAAAATCATCTTTATTGTTACAAATAGATAAACTTTGAAAACACCTTGATTTTGTATATAATAATGCATTTGTCCAAAACACTGAAGGGAATTTATTTAACAGAAATAGCAGTTCGTTACGTTTTGGTTTTTATAAAAATTTGGGCAGAGTTTCCTCTGTTTTTGTACAAACCAGACAACACCCGTTGTCTACAATTTTCCCCCAAAATCAACTTTCAAACACAATTCAACAAGTTCTTTTTATCCACAATTCCGATTCACGAGATTACACGTTTCGACACCTAAATACACTTAATTATATAAATATATATATATATATATATATACCAATATATATATATATATATAATATAGTCCGACAATATAGTCCTATTATATTTAGTCCGAGTTCGAAACCATAAGTCACATCAAGTTAATCGTTTACCAAATCGTTCGATATTTAATATATATAGTTTCCGTTTATTATCCGGTTCGTTTGCGAGTCAAACGTATTTCATCCATAACAATATATTTACAAATATCTAATATTCATAAATATATAATATTTACAAATACACAATATTTATAAATATATATAATATCTACAAATAGTAATAAATACAAATTTAAAGTATACCGAATCACACGCGCGCGTCTCGATCTACGCGTTAACCGGACCAGATCTGACCCGAAGACCACAACCACCAAACTTTGACCCGAACTAACCCGCACAACAACAACCGTTCCAGTCCCGACCTTGTCCTGAGACCCGAGCACCAAAAGATCTGAACCAGAGCCGGACTCGACCCAAAGCCACCTGACCCGAGCCCAAAACCACGGCCAACACCAACTGACCCAACCAAACCCACCATCGGACAACCACGAACCTGAACCGAACCCCCAAAACCACGCGCGGACCCGGACCCAAACATACCCAACGCCGCCATCGGACCACCACCTGCCACCGGTCATTACTTCTGCCCAAACAACCACCATACCGGAACCACTAAAACCCGTCACCCGCACCCACCAGCGGCCGCCATCAGTAGCAAAACCATCTTCAAAACTGGCCCAACCCGAGCCCTAAACAGACCCGAACTGAACTTGCTTCGACCTTGAATTCCTAACCAAACTTACCTGGTCCTTGAACCCGCCGGATCTGAACCTGTCCTTCGCAAAAACACCACGCCGCCCCACCCTTGAACCACGAACCACCACCAGCTGAACCATCCTGCACCACCACCGTCGTCTCTTACAGCAGCAACCACAACCACCACGACCACTCCCTCTTCCGGCAAATAATACCACCGCCGCCGCCTTCATCTTCATCGGGCCCTCCCTTTTCCCGACTATAACCACCACGCAGCCACCACCAAGAGTGGTGGTGGTCGGCTGCAGCAAGTAGAGGCAGAGAGAGGGAGATTGTAGAGAGAGAGAGAGTTTTAGAGAGAGAGTAGAGAGAGAGAGAGGAAGGGTTGCGGCTGTCAAAATTGAGAGGATGAAGAAGAGTGAAGCAATTTATAGTTAGGGTTAGGGTTAGGTAGGTGTATACCGCGTATCGAACCCGTATAAACGTAAAACGTCTCGGTTTCTATTCTAGGCCCGCTAATTAATTATAAAAAGTAATCGGTTTTGTTCGAAATACAAAACCGAGCATAAATATAAATGTTTTCGATGTCCGACGCGTGTTTTTAGAACACGCGTTTAAATCGCGTTAACTAGATCGGTCGCAGTTTGGATTGTAAAAACGGTCAGTAAACTTCCGAAACTTAATAATTAACAATATTTATAATAAATATTTATTTAAAATCACATCGGTATTAATCGGAAGTTGCCGGTTGTCACACAACTGCTCCTTATACACCACAACAAAATGGTGTGGCTGAAAGGAAGAATAGGTCATTGAAAGAAACAGTGAATTCCATGTTGTCCTATTCTGGTTTAAGTGATGGATTTTGGGGTGAGGCTATGTTGACAGCCTGTTATTTATTGAACCAGGCACCTAATAAAAGGTCTAAGGTAACCCCATATGAACTTTGGTACAAAAAGGTACCAGATTTGAGTTTTCTCAATGTCTGGGGATGTAGAGCTGTTGTGAGGCTTACTGAGCCCAAAATGAGTACCATTGGTGAAAGAGGCATAGATTGCATATTTATTGGATATGCTGATCATTCCCCTGTTTATAGGTTCTATGTCATAGAACCAAATGATTATGTATCTGTTCACTCTGTCATTGAGTCAAGAGATGCTAATTTTGGGAATGAGGATAGATTTTCTTCTGTTCCTCGATTGAAGGATACGCCTCAGTGTCTTAAAAATTATGAACAGACAGTTTCTTGTGGTGACAATTCTGGTAATTGTGATGATGTACCTTCTACTAGTACTGAGCCCAGAAAAAGTACTAGAGTCAGAAAACCCAAGTCATTTGGTGCTGACTTTCATCTTTATTTAGCAGAAGGAACTAGAAATGGTGTTGAACATCAATATCAATATTGTTTTAATATTGATAAGGATCCAAAGACATTCAATGATGCTATGTCTTCTAGGGATGCTGCATTTTGGAAAGAAGCAATCCAAGATGAGATTGACTTTATAATGCACAATAATACTTGGAAATTGGCTGATTTACCACCTGGGTGTAAACCTTTGAGTAGTAAATGGATCTTCAAAAGGAAGATGAAGGTGGATGGTAGCATAGACAAATATAAAGCCAGATTGGTCATCCAAGGCTTTAGGCAAAAGGAAGGCATTGACTACTTTGATACCTATGCTCCTGTTGCTAGGATAACCACCATAAGATTATTGTTGGCATTTGCAGCTATACATAATCTTGTAATTCACCAAATGGATGTCAAAACTGCCTTTTTGAATGGTGAATTGGATGAAGAGATTTACATGAAACAACCTGAAGGTTTTGTCATGCCTGGAAATGAACATAAGGTTTGTAAATTGGTAAAATCTCTTTATGGCCTGAAACAAGCCCCTAAGCAATGGCATCAAAAGTTTGATGATGTGGTGCTGTCTAATGGTTTTGCATTAAACCAAGCGGACAAGTGTGTTTATAGCAAATTTGATACTTCTGGAAAAGGAGTAATTATTTGCTTATATGTTGATGACATGTTGATTTTTGGTACTGACCAAAATGAAGTTGATAAAACTAAGAAATTTCTGTCATCTAAATTTGATATGAAAGACATGGGGGAGGCAGACGTGCTTCTTGGTATTAAGATCATACGTGGAGAACATGGTATTACTATCTCTCAATCACATTATATTGAGAAGATGTTGGAAAAGTTTAATCACAAAGATAGTTCTCCAATGGGTACACCTATGGATCCTTCTGTAAAACTCGTACCTAATAAAGGAGTTGCTGTGAATCAACTTGAATATTCAAAGGCTATTGGATCTCTCATGTATGCCATGATTAGTACTAGACCTGATATAGCTTTTGCTGTTGGAAAACTGAGTAGATATACTCACAATCCAAGTTTGATTCATTGGCAAGCAATAAATCGAGTATTTAGGTACTTGAAAGGAACCATAGATTTTGGTTTGACTTATACTGGATTTCCTTCTGTTCTTGAAGGTTATTCAGATGCAAGTTGGATTACTAATTTGGAAGATCATTCTTCCACAAGTGGTTGGGTATTCCTTCTTGGAGGTGGTGCTATATGCTGGGCATCAAAGAAACAAACTTGCATTACTAATTCAACAATGGAAGCTGAGTTTGTGGCATTAGCAGCAGCTAGTAAAGAAGCTGAATGGCTAAGAAATTTGATTTATGAAATTCCATTGTGGCCGAAACCGATATCACCATTGTCTATCAGATGTGATAGTGAATCTACCTTGTCTAAGGCATATAGTCAAGTGTATAATGGAAAGTCTAGACACTTAGGTGTTAGACACAGCATGATACGTGGGCTTATCACGAATGGTGTGATATCTGTGGTGTTTGTGAGAACTCAAAACAATTTAGCCGATCATTTAACCAAAGGGTTAAGTAGAGATCTCGTGAAAAGGTCGGCTATAGGGATGGGATTAAGGTCCACTAGAAATCTCTGATGTTAAGATACCCAATTCCCATCTAGTACAACGCTAGATGCAGAATTCAATGCGGAAAGCTTAATATGTAGAGATTGGAACACATTAGAAGATTCATCCCAAGGTATGTGTTTAGACCTGCAAGTTAAGGAGGTTGAATGTATATATTCTTAATAGCTTTTTTGACAAATTGCATTGCAGGTGCAAGACTAAAAGAGCTACCTATGTAAGTATGAAGTTTAGCCGCTTCAAGAAGCTGGGACTTGGCTTTGACATGCTTATGAAGGATAAGGACATAGGCTAGTAAAACATTATGTCAAGATAGAACTACTAGGTATGTAAACTTTTGTGTACATTATCTTTGTGTATTCAAGATGAGTTCCCAGGGTTTAATCTTAAGCGACACCCTGGTATTCGAATATTCAGAATGTGTAATGTACTAATATGAAATTCAATCGTCACGACATTTCATTTAAGAAAAATTTTGAATGTTTGAGATTACTTGTTTTAGTTAATCAAGGATTACACTAAAATAGGGGAGGATTGTTGGATATTTTAGTGTAATTGGATTGACTGTTTGATCAATATGTTCATAATAATACATCATGTAGGTATGGTGGTGCGGAGTACACGCCTATTTGAATTTATTATGAACTTAGGGGTGAAGCCCCTAAGGAACGGGGGTTCCGGGGTGTAACACCCCAACCGATGGCGGAAACATCGGGATGTCACGTATTGATGATTGTTCAGTAGCTCATGGTAAATAATAAGTTTCAATAAATGATTTAAATAAATTACATACAATTGTTCTAAGAATTTGTACATCAAAATGAAAAAAATACTAGCTACGCATCTTCAAGCAATAACTCTAATCTCCAAGCAAGCTATAACCTGAAACATGTTAAGTTTGAAAATATTTTGGGTCAACAAAAGTTGGTGAGATTTACATAGGTTTTGATAATTGAATAAAACTTGTACAATTCAAGTGTCATGGCAAGTCTAGTCCATATGTGAAAACATACTAGCAGTAAATCGAGTGCATAATCAACCCTTGTGACTAGAATATTGTGGTCCATCCCATACGCTCATGGTTCACTCGATTATGTTATGCGATAACAATCACCCACGCTACCTATGTAGGAGGTACGTATCCGGGTGGGATTGTCAGTCCAATAGATCTATCATTGTATACCGTCGGCTGATCAATGTTAATGATTATGCTAGAATATTGTGCTTACCCTAGTCATGTTTAAGTCATAATGCAACATAGAAAAACACATAGACACTTTATGATTGAATTGTATATAGAATGTTGTAACATGTTTCACCCCAAAAATAGTGAAATAGAAAAGGGGCTATGTAAAACTCACCTGAAATTCACTGTGCAAGTACTAGCAAGTAGTAACAAGTCTGAACTTGGATTAATTGAACTCTTGTATCCTATTACAAATAAACAATGCCTTAAATTCTAATGCAAATACGCTTGTTTCGTTTCTTGGTTGTAAAGATAGCTTATCCAACTACCTAGACTCGTATTGAAAACAATACTCGTCTTAAAGTATTTATAACATGACGAACCGATATGACTTGGTTTTGTTTTCTCGAAATATGCGTAAGTATAGTTATATAAAATATATGCTTTAATGAAATCTTTAGAATTTCGTCTTGAAACTATTTGTAAATAGAACATTTGGATATTAATATAATGCATGTGTAACTTGTCTCG
Source organism: Ambrosia trifida (assembly GCA_028751855.1). Lineage (NCBI taxonomy): Eukaryota > Viridiplantae > Streptophyta > Magnoliopsida > Asterales > Asteraceae > Ambrosia > Ambrosia trifida. The sequence continues at coordinate 97,096,382 of CM054127.1, forward strand.
TAATAAATATATTTCTATCTTGATAATATGAGGTTTGGATATAATTTATTTGTAAAACCTAGTTTTAAGTGTACGAATTTATAGATTTAAATGCTTCACATGTTTCTTACATTTTATTAAAATTTGGGCAGAGTTTCCTCTGTTTTTGTATAAAACCAAACAACTCAAGTTGTCTATATTTTTCCCAAAACTCAATTGTTCAATTTGACGACACATAATTTGACTAAGCTTTTTGACACGATAAGTGTTTACTCATTATAAAACAAACGAGGAACTAAACTTTTCGACAAGTAAAATAAATATATAGTCCAACATTTGATAGTCGTCATAATAATTCACATAACTATAAGTTAGTCATTAGACGATAGTCCGAAAACAAAATAATAAATCGATTAGTTTTAAAACTTGAATAGTCATTTTTGATAATTATAAATATACACATAGATATTATACACTACGGCTATTCCAATGTCCCATATATTACTAACATATTGCTTGTCCATTTCTATAACACGCGACACAAACTCACCAACTCTTTAAAGTTAAGAAATATATGTTTCGCTAAAAAAAAAGTTTATATATCCAAATATATATTCGAACAATTATTTCTACAATTTAATGATTCGTCACAAGTAGGTTCGGTTCGTTACAAGTTCATAATATTTATATTTATATTTATATTTATATTTATATATAAACAATAACGCGGAAGGTTACTAAACCAAATACACGGGTGCGAGTTATACCTTTCCGCAAACAATCTCGCGAACCGACACGTACGCGCCTCGAACCGAGTATCTATAGATCTGACCAGGTTTGGCCATTGACTAAACTTGACAGAACCGGACTTGACCAGCCTTGACTTGTTGACTTGAGTCTCGACTACCCGATCGATGACGCTGCCGCGTGAACTTGACCCGGAATCAGCAACCCAACAACGCCCAACCATCGCTCAGTCTTCAGTCATCGTTACCGTCTTCGGTCACCGAACTAGTACAGAGCCAAACAATCCCCACTAGCCGAAACCGCCAATCCTTGACCCGGAACTAATAAACGATCAGATTAAACCCAGAAAAGAAAAAAAAAAGAATTGTTTCTGAACCAATCACGACCATCATCAATGTCGTGCCCCATCACTAAAACAACCCATCACCATGACCTGACCCAGCGGGTCTCTTTCTTTCTAAATGGCGGTGGTGGGTAGAAACCCAGATCCAAACGTCGGGTCGGGTCTTGCTGTTGCTGCAACGGAGCGTCTCACAACCGAAAGGGGGCAGGGGATGACGTCTGTTGTGGTGAGCCGACAGGTTCGATCGGAACCTGATTCCGGTCACTGAACTATAGCGATAGGGAGGAAGAGACATGGATGTGTTTTATGGTGGCTTCAAGGTGGTTGGTTGAATGACGGTTTCTGGAGTGGTGGTTCTCGTTTGCTGTTTGTGGCGGGGTGGAAGGGATAATCAGACGAAAAGGTGGTTTCTTGGTGGTGTTGATGGTTGTTGGTGGCGCCTGCTTCATCTAGAGAGAGAGAGAGAGAGAGAGAGAGAGAGGGCAGGGAGATCAAGGTGGAATGTTAGAGTTGAGGTGAGTGTGTGCGTGGATGATGTATGCAGAGGAGATGAGGTAGGGAAGGAAGAATGGGAGGGTAAGGAGTTGATGTCATGGGGGTTTAAGGTTGGTGGTGGCTAGGGTTATGAGGAAGAAGGATTAAGAAAATAGGAGGTAACTTAAGGTGTTTAAATAATAAATAGGTAGGGTTAGGTGTGAGCTAGGTTAAGTGGACACCGCGTAGACGAACCTGTTACCGACTCGGATCTCGTTTAAATTACATAACTTGTTTAACCGCTAAAATAGATATTTTGTTAAATTTATTTATATAAACCGACTTAAAACGAGTGGTTGGACTATATATTTGTTATAATATATTTTTAGTCACGTTTAGAAATTTACAAGGATACAGGTCGGGTTACTAGTGTGTTATTATTTACAAACGCGTTATTTGGCGAATTTAGATAATTAAATTTATTAATGAATAAGTATGTATTTCTTTGTTAATGAGATATTATTGTTAACGAATTAACGCATCGTCTTATGAATAAAATATTATTATTATATTATTCGAGAAACGCTGGGCGTTACAGTCTCCCCTACTTTTGGGAACTTCGTCCCGAAGTTATTAAAAACACTGGGTTGGGTGTGATTGGGTAGAAATTAAGACAACTGTGGTTTGGAAAAAAATTGGGTTAAGGCACAACATGAATTTATAAGTAATAGAATAATAAGTTTCGAATAATTTGGGTAAGAGTTTGGATATGTGTGAGTTTTAAGGGTTGGATTAGGTTCGTCTGAAGTAGCAAGGAGAATAAGAATCTAACAAAACACTAAACTTAAGTTTTAGGAATTCTAAAAGAAATGTGTGAGTTGATTGACTATGGAAAGACTAAATGAATTACTAGGTAACTAGCGTTTATAATTGATTAGCTACCGAAAAACCTTGATAGAATTTCACACCACCTTAACGTACCTGTAAATTCATGATTACGTTCCGGACCGCAATCACCAATTTACCTTACATTAGGGTTTTGTGTCTTTCTATAAATCTAAACACACATGTAAAAAATGCAATTAACCTTGTTATTGAGTCATATACATTGTAATTGTATCAAAAAATGAGTCCAACTGTTGAGCAGGAAAAAGACTTCTACCAGTCAGTGAGTAAGAACCTCTACCGATTGCTGAGCAGGTGCGATAGCCTCTACCAGTCGTTGAGCAGGTTATTAGAACCTCTACCGACTGTTGAGCAGGCATGATGACCTCTACCAATCGTTGAGCAGGTTGTTAGATACTCTACTAACTGTTAAGCAAGCACTTCATCCTCTACCAGTTGTTTGATTAAGTGTAACAATGGTTTTTGATTTAGCACGTAAGTTGCAAGTTGTTAATATATACATGTAGCAAGTTTGTAAATGCATCAAGTATCAAGTATAGCATGCGAGTTGTAATAGAGTTGCCCTTTACAAGGCTAATGACTCTAGGTGTGTTTATAGCAAATAGTTTATATTCCATGCTTTCATGTATCATGAATAGTCAAATGTTCATGTAGATAATCAAGTCCTCATGTATAACTAAGAATCAAGTTTGATGTGACGAGCAATTAAGTTTTCAATAGTTTGGTTATCGTAGGGGTCAAGTTCATGTTCGAGGAGGTAAAGGATGTGAATTTGGTTTTTAAGAGATGATGAAAACTCAAAGTAACATCAAGATTGTGAAAAATGGTGAATGTGTAAATGGTTGATAAAGGGTTTAATTTATAGGGTTTCAAAAAGACGCAAGTAGTAAGGTGATCATGCAGAATAATCGTGGGGTTTGAATGAATGGTTAGATACAAGCGTATGAGAAAACATGATTGCGGTATTCGCCAAACATTTGTAATAGTTCGAACAAGTTTAAAATAAGTGGGGGTCAATGGGAATTGGAGATTAATTTTTGTTCATGAAGATTTTATTTTACATACAACAAAAGTTGTTAAATAGTACAAACTATGTGGCTTTAAATCAGAATATTTCAGTTAGTTGGGGATTTTAAACACGACATTATGTTTTATAAATCAAGGTGACATTATATTGAAATTTTTTTTTGTTACGCTAATGAATAAACATTTGAACTCATTTGAACTTAGAAATAAAGTTTGTGGACATCTTTTGACAAAAATATGTATTTCCCATAGTTTATAGGTGATGAAAATTTGACAATATTAAGAAATCTTTATTGTTGTGTTAGGGTATACTCAAGTTATGAGGTTACAGTTGAACACGAATTTTAAAATCTTGAATGTGATGGAATTTAATGGTTAGGGGTACCTAAAAAAATGTAGGGGAACATTTAAAATGAAATTAGCTAGAAACATCAAAGGTAATAGATTTTAAAATATATATATATATATATATATGTAACATGTTGTAAAAAAAAGAAACATATTATTTGGGTTAGACGTTGAAAATAATTAAACGTACATGTAATATTATAAGTTTGTAAAATGAAGTGTGGTTGTGAAATTCCACAAATGATTCATGAAATTTAGGCTAACAGATGAATTATATAAGAAAGGGAATAGATTTGATTTGCAAAAATTTTGAGATTCAAAACTTAGAACTTATACGGGAGTGAGAGGGTATAAATGAAAATGAGTCACAAAGTGTAACATCCCAAAAATCCATTCCGCTTAATTACGCCATTAGGCGTGAATAAGAAATGACAAAAACGAATTAAATAGTAGAATGAGCCTCTTATGGATAATAAAAGGGGATGATACGAATGTGGGTTATGTTCTAATATGAAAGTTTACCTAGTGAAAGTAATTATCATTATAATGGGGAGATAACACTAGAAAGAAACTTGCATAGTTAAGGTTTCGATAATAAATGGCTTTGGGGTAAACTTGAGGGACTTGTGGTGTAAATATACCACAAACAAAATGCCCAAACACACCCCATTTGGGGGAAAACGAGTTCAGCCCCAAAGAGGGCATTCTTGAGCCATAAACCAAGCCCTAAGTCCCCTAAGTTGAAGAATTAATGCAAGATGTTGATGTAGGAGATGAAGGGTGTATTCTAGAGGGTAAATCTTCAAGGATTGAGCTTTGGTAAGAACCCTAATCCCTAAATTCGTGTAGGGTTCGAACCCTACATGTGGGTTTTGAGCAAAACATGTTAAATTCGTATTATTGTTTGATTGTAAGTGATATTGATCATCTCTAATGGTTTAGAGATGAGCTAATCACTAGAAGTTGCTTATTTGCATAGATGATGATATTGGGTTTTTCATTTGAGCTTTGATATTGCTTAGTATGGGTAAATCCATGTAATAGTAAGAATAATGTGTAGTTGATGATATGCATGTGGAAATTGATGATGATTGAAAGTGGTATATGTGTTAATTGTATAGAAATTGAATGAATTGAAGGATATGTGTAGAGTTGAAAGTAGATGTTGCTATTAGTGTAACCCATGGTCATTTTTAGTTAAATGGGTGAATAGATTAGAAAGAAAGTGAGTTTTGTTATGTTTAATATTTATGGAATGAAGGGTAATTGATGTGGGTAAGAAATGTGATGATTGATGCTATGAGCTATGAAAGTATGCATGAAATGCTTGTACATTGTGTTTCAAATGTTGTACGCACACCATGTGTTCGATGAAATGTTTAGATGAACTTGCGTGCAAGTAATTGATGAGAATGAATGGAATATGATGAGTGTAGGAAATTAATATAAAGGATGTGTTTTGATGGAAACCATGTGTGAATTATGATGGATTGTATGTAGGTATGTATGTATGCACATAAGCGATCCTATGGTTGTATGTGTGTTCTATAATGTGTGAATTTGTATGCAAGACTCGACAAGTATGAAAGTAATGTGATAGTTGGTGCAAGTGATAGTAGGTTAACATGGGGATTTCATCTTAGGAAGAGATCATGTGGGAATTAGTTGATTGTATGAATTGGTAAGAAGTATGCATTAGTAGTATGTACACTATGCTTAAATATTATGATGTACACGATGTGTTGATTGATTGGGGTGACGAATGATCTTGTATCTTAAATGAGATGCGAATATGATGTCTATGGCGAATCGTGTATGATCTAGTACATCAATATGGACATATGTTTCTAAGTAGGATGTTGGTATAGTTGGAAGTTGACTTTCTGGAAAGTCAACAATGTAGAATAACATGATTAGGCTCCCAAACTTGATTGTGTGATTAGAACACTATGCGACGCATAATATGTTAGAACTATGAGACATATATGATAGTAAGTGGTATTACATGATGTGAGAATAAATGTGGTTGTGAATGTATGTTTAGACATGATAGAAATTGACTAATGAAAGTCAATGTGATATTTGGTTGAGGAGAGTTGTTAGTGTGATATGATCATGTATGCTAACAATGATGTGAACATGATGATATGAAAGGATAGGAAGGATGGACTCAACCATGGGAAGCTAATGGGTCAAGAGGAGACAAATAAACAAGCATGAACTTGGAGGACTTGAGGTAAGTGATTCCCGAACTTAAATCGCATCTATGATATTGAATTATGTTCACATAGAATGGGAATCTTGAAGGAGTATGTGGTTTTGGTTATGGGTCAAGGATCCACATGGTAGTTAACTTGGACATTGTCTTTAGGTAAATGTAACTAGTGTAGACAAGGTTTGAGCGAATCAAGTATATTAGGCACTTGAACTCAAACCAGAAGCTCGTAGGGGCGCGCATTCGATCAAGGTATGTGTGGAATGAGGGGTGGGAGAGTTGGTAAATGGGTTGCTAGAATGTCGGAAATTGTGGGTAAGAATGGCATGTAAGATATTACGTTGAAAAAGGAAAACAGTGCGCGAGGTCTGCTGTTGGCGTACCCTACGCCAGTTTTGGCGTAGGATACGCCAGACCTGTTTTGCCTACGCCAACTTCTGCTGCCCTACGCCATTCTGTCACCCCTTCCCTACGCAAGTGGCGTAGGATACGCCACTTTTGGCGTACCCTACGCCAAAACCCCTTTCAGCCCCGGATGTTGATTTTTCAGCTCGTTTATGCTTCCGTACCTTGCCCGAGCAACTCCAAACCTCATTTATAGTACATATGTGTACTCATGCTCGGGTTTGAGAGAGAGCTTCATGTATATAAGGGTTGGTAGTTATATGTAGATTGAGTAGAGGATTGGAAACGTCACATTTGTCTTAGAGATTGGCGAAGAAAGAGTAACATAACGGGTAAAGTAGGTTATATGAGGGGTTATACGAGGGAATTGTATGCTCGTACGTATTGTGGGGTTATACGAGGAAATTGTATGCTTGTACGTAAAGTAAGTTATATGAGGGAATTGTATGCTTGTATGTAAAGTAGGTTGTATGAGGGAATTGTATGCTTGTATGAATTGTGGGATTATTAACCTTGTTATGTGAATGGTAAGGAAGATGCAGGTATGTAAGTGTGAATGCATGAGACTTATAGGATCAGCTCGGGGTACCACACCCGAACTTCCAAAAAGGCGTTGGAACGAGATCATGGAGCATCTGTGGATATTATCTCCGCATTTTGAGTAGTGTGTATTAAGTCACTAAGTGAACTAACGAAACGGTTATTGGTGATCGCAGGTTGTCTTGTCTACCTAATAGAGTAAGGAAAGGATGGAGATCGAGCAAGGAGGCGGATTGTACGAGGACACGGCCCTATAACGTGATATAGATGGGTCATGTTCAATGTGATAGAACATATTTAAAAGATGTAATACCTAAAATGTTTAGTAGATTTGGGTTATAAACATCCAAGGTTGTTTTTAAAAGAAATAAATTTTTCGGTTGGTATTTTCCGCTGCACGTTTTTCTGTAAATTGGTTTAGGGTGTTTCAAGTTGGTATCAGAGCCCTGGTTTGAGTGAAATCTTGTACAAGGAAGTAAGTACTTGAACTCAAACTTGTGTGCTCCTGAATGCAGTGACCCGTACAATCCAACACTCGATCAAGGCCCAAAGGTAGAATTTAATTTTAACTCACATGACATGTTAAAAGCTAATTGCGGTGTTTATGTTAAGGTGAGCTTTTGTGGATAATGAAGAGGTCTCAAGGACACGATTCAAGATAGATCGTGGGAATTGTAGATAAGATGGAAATTTCACAGGTACGCGATAATTAACTATTGGTACCGGTGGTAGGAAAGTCCTCAGGGGTGGTAAAACATAGAAGGGAAATATAACCATGTTGTTTAGGAACGAATTTGAAATATAGCACGAAGCTGAAAACCAGTCCCTAGGCATAAGGTAATGATTACACGAAGGCACGTGGATAGCATGTGGACTGTGCGCCTGGCCAGTGCACAAGAAGCATGCGATGCACGTGAGACCGTGAGAATCATCACAGGTATGCCCGGTAAACTTGGAAAGTAAGTGGTCGTGTGGGTAAGTGGGTGGAATGAAACTTCTATAAAAATGGGAATGTGAAGGGGGATTCCCTTAGAAGGTATCCAACTAAACGTATGTATATTGTGCCTATAAATCAACTATGGCAATAAATGTAAGGTTGGAATGAAAGGTTTGAGTCCGTAGATAAGTACGGATCAAACCAATATTAATAAAAGGTTGGAATGAAAGGTTTAAGTCCGTAGATAAGTACGGATCAAACCTATATGAATGAAAGCCTGAAATGAAAGGTTTGAGTCCGTAAGCAAGTACAGATCAAATCAAAATTGTAGAAAACCCTTATGGGTCAAAATTGTAGAAAACCCTTATGGGTCAAAATTGTAGAAAACCCTTATGGGTCAAAATTGTAGAAAACCCTTATGGGTCAAAATTGTAGAAAATCCTTATGGGTCAAAATTGTAGAAAGCCCTTATGGGTCAAAATGGTGGGAAAGATCCTTGTGGGACAAAATGGTTGGGAAGATCCTTATGGGTTACAATGGTTGGAAAGGCCTCAATGGGTCAAGAGGTTGGAAGGACCTTAACGGGTCATATGGTTGAAACCATGTAAAATAGGCTGGAAAGACCTTAGCGGGTCAAACGGTTGGGAAGACCATAAAGGGTCAAAAAGGGGTGAAATTATAGAAATTGTGAAAAAGACCTTGAACGGGTCAAATAGTGGAAATGTAAAAATATAGAATTACCCAAGTAATGGGTCAGATTTGTTGTAAAGTTGTAGGAATATAGAATAGTCTATGAAGTGAGTCATTTGGGTAGGAATGAAGGAGAGAATACGCCATTCTCTCTAACCAAGATAAGCACAAGTTAGTAACTTGATTTAGATATGCATGTTATGTGGCATGTAAAATGCATATATATATATGTGTAGTAGAAGATGGTAAGGCATGGTATTAATGTGAAAATGAATGAACGGTTAATCTTTTGAAAGATTCGTACCTCTATATGCAGAAAACGAATGATATTATGAATTATAAGAATGCAATGTAGAAATTATTATTAAAATAGTAGGATATGACACAATTGCCTTGAAAGGTCAAATTGTAGAAATTTACAAAGATAACGAATAAAACTTAAAGAGGTTGCGTAGGAAATGAAATAAGTAATGTAGTATAGCATGAGAATGGGAAATCAAGAAGGAAATGTTTATAATTAAACATTACAAGTGAGGGAATTCTTGAATGGACCATTGAAGGTCAATTTTCATGAATGTAAGGTGTATGTCTAACCAATGATTTGTAGAGACGAATGGTCAAAATTTTTTTTGGATATGATAGAATCTACAAGATAGGTGATATGATGTTAACGAGTTGGAAATCATTGTCAATGAACTAAACCAAGCTAAGTATGGTGAGGACTTGTGAAGGAGCAAGTCAAGCCAACATATGGATGGTTGGTAAATGTTGTGAGAGTGATAACCATGATTTAAGGTCCGGGATATACATATGCATATAGTCTAACTAGTTACATGATTGAAGGGGTTTAGAAGGGATGCTAATAGTGGAGTATTGTAGCAATCCAGTGATGGACGCCTTGGGACTAATGTGGGAATGAACGGCTAAGTAGGATTTATGGGTTAAATATATAACCAATCGATTTATTAGGTTTAATAAATGCGACAGGCCTCTTATAATATAAAAGCGTAAGAACAAAACATAGAAATATGTTTTGCCACGAGTAAAGTTGTTTTTATAATATATATGTAGGCTTGCGATGTGGCATGAAACTTTGAATGAAGTGAATGAGTAAATAAGCATGTAGAGAATTCCTGGTATGGTAGTGATGAAGGAGGTTTCGGGGACGAAACCCTCTTTAAGGGGGGTAGACTTGTAACATCCCAAAAATCCATTCCGCTTAATTACGCCATTAGGCGTGAATAAGAAATGACAAAAACGAATTAAATAGTAGAATGAGCCTCTTATGGATAATAAAAGGGGATGATACGAATGTGGGTTATGTTCTAATATGAAAGTTTACCTAGTGAAAGTAATTATCTTTATAATGGGGAGATAACACTAGAAAGAAACTTGCATAGTTAAGGTTTTGATAATAAATGGCTTTGGGGTAAACTTGAGGGACTTGTGGTGTAAATATACCACAAACAAAATGCCCAAACACACCCCATTTGGGGGAAAACGAGTTCAGCCCCAAAGAGGGCATTCTTGAGCCATAAACCAAGCCCTAAGTCCCCTAAGTTGAAGAATTAATGCAAGATGTTGATGTAGGAGATGAAGGGTGTATTCTAGAGGGTAAATCTTCAAGGATTGAGCTTTGGTAAGAACCCTAATCCCTAAATTCGTGTAGGGTTCGAACCCTACATGTGGGTTTTGAGCAAAACATGTTAAATTCGTATTATTGTTTGATTGTAAGTGATATTGATCATCTCTAATGGTTTAGAGATGAGCTAATCACTAGAAGTTGCTTATTTGCATAGATGATGATATTGGGTTTTTCATTTGAGCTTTGATATTGCTTAGTATGGGTAAATCCATGTAATAGTAAGAATAATGTGTAGTTGATGATATGCATGTGGAAATTGATGATGATTGAAAGTGGTATATGTGTTAATTGTATAGAAATTGAACGAATTGAAGGATATGTGTAGAGTTGAAAGTAGATGTTGCTATTAGTGTAACCCATGGTCATTTTTAGTTAAATGGGTGAATAGATTAGAAAGAAAGTGAGTTTTGTTATGTTTAATATTTATGGAATGAAGGGTAATTGATGTGGGTAAGAAATGTGATGATTGATGCTATGAGCTATGAAAGTATGCATGAAATGCTTGTACATTGTGTTTCAAATGTTGTACGCACACCATGTGTTCGATGAAATGTTTAGATGAACTTGCGTGCAAGTAATTGATGAGAATGAATGGAATATGATGAGTGTAGGAAATTAATATAAAGGATGTGTTTTGATGGAAACCATGTGTGAATTATGATGGATTGTATGTAGGTATGTATGTATGCACATAAGCGATCCTATGGTTGTATGTGTGTTCTATAATGTGTGAATTTGTATGCAAGACTCGACAAGTATGAAAGTAATGTGATAGTTGGTGCAAGTGATAGTAGGTTAACATGGGGATTTCATCTTAGGAAGAGATCATGTGGGAATTAGTTGATTGTATGAATTGGTAAGAAGTATGCATTAGTAGTATGTACACTATGCTTAAATATTATGATGTACACGATGTGTTGATTGATTGGGGTGACGAATGATCTTGTATCTTAAATGAGATGTGAATATGATGTCTATGGCGAATCGTGTATGATCTAGTACATCAATATGGACATATGTTTCTAAGTAGGATGTTGGTATAGTTGGAAGTTGACTTTCTGGAAAGTCAACAATGTAGAATAACATGATTAGGCTCCCAAACTTGATTGTGTGATTAGAACACTATGCGACGCATAATATGTTAGAACTATGAGACATATATGATAGTAAGTGGTATTACATGATGTGAGAATAAATGTGGTTGTGAATGTATGTTTAGACATGATAGAAATTGACTAATGAAAGTCAATGTGATATTTGGTTGAGGAGAGTTGTTAGTGTGATATGATCATGTATGCTAACAATGATGTGAACATGATGATATGAAAGGATAGGAAGGATGGACTCAACCATGGGAAGCTAATGGGTAAAGAGGAGACAAATAAACAAGCATGAACTTGGAGGACTTGAGGTAAGTGATTCCCGAACTTAAATCGCATCTATGATATTGAATTATGTTCACATAGAATGGGAATCTTGAAGGAGTATGTGGTTTTGGTTATGGGTCAAGGATCCACATGGTAGTTAACTTGGACATTGTCTTTAGGTAAATGTAACTAGTGTAGACAAGGTTTGAGCGAATCAAGTATATTAGGCACTTGAACTCAAACCGGAAGCTCGTAGGGGCGCGCATTCGATCAAGGTATGTGTGGAATGAGGGGTGGGAGAGTTGGTAAATGGGTTGCTAGAATGTCGGAAATTGTGGGTAAGAATGGCATGTAAGATATTACGTTGAAAAAGGAAAACAGTGCGCGAGGTCTGCTGTTGGCGTACCCTACGCCAGTTTTGGCGTAGGATACACCAGACCTGTTTTGCCTACGCCAACTTCTGCTGCCCTACGCCATTCTGTCACCCCTTGCCTACGCAAGTGGCGTAGGATACGCCACTTTTGGCGTACCCTACGCCAAAACCCCTTTCAGCCCCGGATGTTGATTTTTAAGCTCGTTTATGCTTCCGTACCTTGCCCGAGCAACTCCAAACCTCATTTATAGTACATATGTGTACTCATGCTCGGGTTTGAGAGAGAGCTTCATGTATATAAGGGTTGGTAGTTATATGTAGATTGAGTAGAGGATTGGAAACGTCACATTTGTCTTAGAGATTGGCGAAGAAAGAGTAACATAACGGGTAAAGTAGGTTATATGAGGGGTTATACGAGGGAATTGTATGCTCGTACGTATTGTGGGGTTATACGAGGAAATTGTATGCTTGTACGTAAAGTAAGTTATATGAGGGAATTGTATGCTTGTATGTAAAGTAGGTTGTATGAGGGAATTGTATGCTTGTATGAATTGTGGGATTATTAACCTTGTTATGTGAATGGTAAGGAAGATGCAGGTATGTAAGTGTGAATGCATGAGACTTATAGGATCAGCTCGGGGTACCACACCCGAACTTCCAAAAAGGCGTTGGAACGAGATCATGGAGCATCTGTGGATATTATCTCCGCATTTTGGGTAGTGTGTATTAAGTCACTAAGTGAACTAACGAAACGGTTATTGGTGATCGCAGGTTGTCTTGTCTACCTAATAGAGTAAGGAAAGGATGGAGATCGAGCAAGGAGGCGGATTGTACGAGGACACGGCCCTATAACGTGATATAGATGGGTCATGTTCAATGTGATAGAACATATTTAAAAGATGTAATACCTAAAATGTTTAGTAGATTTGGGTTATAAACATCCAAGGTTGTTTTTAAAAGAAATAAATTTTTCGGTTGGTATTTTCCGCTGCACGTTTTTCTGTAAATTGGTTTAGGGTGTTTCACAAAGATTGTAAATATCTAACCCCGAATAAACGAAAATGTTGGTTTATCAAAACAGATCAGGTCTAAGCCCAACAAATTTGCCCTAATAATCTAGAAGTACGTTAGGATTATAGCAAGTAAGTGAAAGAGAGTGGGCAAGACCAAGTTAGGCTAAGAATAAGGATGAGGATAGGGATAGAGATAAGGATAAAGTAGAGCTACAAGTAATTGAAGCAAGTACTGGTTAAAGTCTTAAGGTTATAGACTAGATTAATTTTCTAATAACCTAATTCCCTATAACCATGGCTCTGATACCAATCTGTAACACCCCAACCGATGGCGGAAACATCAGGATGTCACATATTGATGATTGTTCAGTAGCTCATGGTAAATAATAAGTTTCAATAAATGATTTAAATAAATTACATACAATTGTTCTAAGAATTTGTACATCAAAATGAAAAAAATACTAGCTACGCATCTTCAAGCAATAACTCTAATCTCCAAGCAAGCTATAACCTGAAACATGTTAAGTTTGAAAATATTTTGGGTCAACAAAAGTTGGTGAGATTTACATAGGTTTTGATAATTGAATATAACTTGTACAATTCAAGTGTCATGCCAAGTCTAGTCCATATGTGAAAACATACTAGCAGTAAATCGAGTGCATAATCAACCCTTGTGACTAGAATATTGTGGTCCATCCCATACGCTCATGGTTCACTCGATTATGTTATGCGATAACAATCACCCACGCTACCTATGTAGGAGGTACGTATCCGGGTGGGATTGTCAGTCCAATAGATCTATCATTGTATACCGTCGGCTGATCAATGTTAATGATTATGCTAGAATATTGTGCTTACCCTAGTCATGTTTAAGACATAATGCAACATAGAAAAACACATAGACACTTTATGATTGAATTGTATATAGAATGTTGTAACATGTTTCACCCCAAAAATAGTGAAATAGAAAAAGGGCTATGTAAAACTCACCTGAAATTCACTGTGCAAGTACTAGCAAGTAGCAACAAGTCTGAACTTGGATTAATTGAACTCTTGTATCCTATTACAAATAAACAATGCCTTAAATTCTAATGCAAATACGCTTGTTTCGTTTCTTGGTTGTAAAGATAGCTTATCCAACTACCTAGACTCGTATTGAAAACAATACTCGTCTTAAAGTATTTATAACTTGACGAACCGATATGACTTGGTTTTGTTTTCTCGAAATATGCGTAAGTATAGTTATATAAAATATATGCTTTAATGAAATCTTTAGAATTTCGTCTTGAAACTATTTGTAAACAGAACATTTGGATATTAATATAATGCATGTGTAAGTCGTCTCGTGATAAATATATTTCTATCATGATAATATGAGGTTTGGATATAATTTATTTGTAAAACCTAGTTTTAAGTGTACGGATTTATAGATTTAAATGCTTCGCATGTTTCTTACATTTTATTAAAATTTGGGAAGGGTTTCCTCTGTTTTTGTATAAAACCAGACAACTCAAGTTACTCATTATAAAACAAACGAGGAACTAAACTTTTCGACAAGTAAAATAAATATATAGTCCAACATTTGGTAGTCGTCATAATAATTCACATAACTATAAGTTAGTCATTAGACGATAGTCCAAAAACAAAATAATAAATCGAATAGTCATTTTTGATAATTATAAATATACACGTAGATATTATACACTACGGCTATTCCAATGTCCCATATATTACTAACATATTGCTTGTCCATTTCTATAACACGTGACACAAACTCACCAACTCTTTAAAGTTAAGAAATATATGTTTCGCTAAAAAAAAAGTTTATATATCCAAATATATATTCGAACAGTTATTTCTACAATTTAATGATTCGTCACAAGTAGGTTCGGTTCGTTACAAGTTCATAATATTTATATTTATATATAAACAATAACGCGGAAGGTTACTAAACTAAATACACGGGTGCGAGTTATACCTTTCTGCAAAAAATCTCGCGAACCGACACATACGCGCCTCGAACCGAGTATGTATAGATCTGACCAGGTTTGGCCGTTGACTAAACTTGACAGAACCGGACTTGACCAGCCTTGACTTGTTGACTTGAGTCTCGACTAGCCGATCGATGACGCTGCCGCGTGAACTTGACCCGGAATCAGCAACCCAACAACGCCCAACCATCGCTCAGTCTTCGGTCATCGTTACCGTCTTCGGTCACCGAACTAGTACAGAGCCAAACAATCCCTACCAGCCAAAACCGCCAATCCTTGACCCGGAACCAATAAACGATCAGATTAAACCCAGAAAAGAAAAAAAAGAATTGTTTCTGAACCAATCACGACCATCATCAATGTCGTGCCCCATCACTAAAACAACCCATCACCATGACCTGACCCAGCGGGTCTCTTTCTTTCTAAATGGCGGTGGTGGGTAGAAACCCAGATCCAAACGTCGGGTCGGGTCTTGCTGTTGCTGCGATGGAGCGTCTCAAAACCGGAAGGGGGCAGGGGATGAGGTCTGTTGTGGTGAGCCGACAGGTTCGATCGGAACCTGATTCCGGTCACTGAACTATAGCGATAGGGAGGAAGAGGCATGGATGTGTTTTATGGTGGCTTCAAGGTGGTTGGTTGAATGACGGTTTCTGGAGTGGTGGTTCTCGTTTGCTGTTTGTGGCGGGGTGGAAGGGATAATCAGACGTAAAGGTGGTTTCTTGGTGGTGTTGATGGTTGTTGGTGGCGTCTGCTTCATCTAGAGAGAGAGAGAGAGAGGGCAGGGAAATCAAGGTGGAATGTTAGAGTTGAGGTGAGTGTGTGCGTGGATGATGTATGCAGAGGAGATGAGGTAGGGAAGGAAGAATGGGAGGGTAAGGAGTTGATGTCGTGGGGTTTAAGGTTGGTGGTGGCTAGGGTTATGAGGAAGAAGGATTAAGAATATAGGAGGTAACTTAAGGTGTTTAAATAATAAATAGGTAGGGTTAGGTGTGAGCTAGGTTAAGTGGACACCGCGTAGACGAACCTGTTACCGACCCGGATCTCGTTTAAATTACATAACTTTTTTAACCGCTAAAATAGATATTTTGTTAAATTTATTTATATAAACCGACTTAAAACAAGTGGTTGGACTATATATTTGTTATAATATATTTTTAGTCACGTTTAGAAATTTACAAGGATACAGGTCGGTTTACCAGTGTGTTATTATTTACAAACGCATTATTTGACGAATTTAGATAATTAAATTTATTAATGAATAAGTATGTATTTCTTTGTTAATGAGATATTATTGTTAATGAATTAACGCATCGTCTTATGAATAAAATATTATAATTATTATATTATTCGAGAAACGCTGGGCGTTACACGGGGGCAGCGCCCCTGGGGTCCAAGGGGCAGAGCCCTTGGCTGGGGGTCAAGCTGTGGTAAAAATGTCTCCGAAAATTAATTTTCAGAAATAGAGGGACTATTTTGGCAACTTCGAAAACCTTGGAAAAACTGCCTAAAAGGCAGTTTCTAGCCCTATTGTTTCATTACGAAATCATCTTCTTCTTGATCAAAATCTCTCTGGTTCTTTAATCTCAATCACAACATACAGAAAATTCTCAATCTCTGATTGTATCCGGTTGAATATTCGATAGAACCGTCGAATTGATTCAATCTGAAAGCGATCACGTGCCTTCAGAGATTTCTGTTATCCGGTTTTGTTCGTTTGTTACGGTTATTCCCCAACACCCGATGATGATGGGAGGCTTTGCGATGATCACTAGATCGATTCTTGAATTGAATGGATTTTACCTCACTTTCATGTCTTTTGTTGAGTGTTCTCGTGATTCGGTCCTAGGTGAGGGTTTTCCATGATCTGGTTGGCGAATGTATCACAACGCGGTGGATTTCATGAATAGCCCATTTAAAAGATTCGTTAGTCGTAAAAAAATATTTATTTACTTTGATGTCCAACTTCAATTTATAATTTAATGTAAATATAGTGTATAAACTATAAAATAAGCAAAAAGCAAAGTATTACTCATTATATTTTGGGATAATCATGAAAATAGCCCATTGACCAAGTGCTTTACGAAAATAGTCCCCTCTCGTCTCTTTGAAGAGACAGGTCACACATTTCAAGACGTCTCCAAATCTAGCCAATAACCTACCGTCACGTCATCACCCACACACACACCCTCTCTCTCTCTCCTCACACACACACACACACACACACACTCTCTCTCTCTCTCTCTCTCTCTCTCTCTCCTGGTGTATTTTTCTTTTCACTTCAACTTCAGAAGTCTCCCAAGCTTCTTTCGCTCCCTCTCCTGGCTTTGTATTCCACTCCCTGGAGACGTCACAAGATTTTTATCGGACGTCACAAGATTCTGACATCACCAACAAATGAATTCGCCACTGTTCGTAAGGGAAACCTCACACCGGAGACGTCCCCGGAGATGCCTGGTTGCTCACCGGAGACGTCACAAATTTACTAGAGTCTAACTAAAACAACTATGGTAATCGAAGACGCCAAGCTGAAGACTGTCAAGAGAGCGAGACGCACCAGAGATGCATGCCTGCTAAAACGTCTCCGGTGACGTTTAGCAGCCAGGCGTCTCTGCTGACGTCTCCGATGGGTGTCTCCAATGATGTCTCTAGGTCGAATCATCAATCGACATGAATCTTGGATTACTTGCAGTAGTTGCTACATTCCATAAGAGATGCCAATCTTGATATGAAATTAGAGGTGGAGGGAGTCTTGGGTTCATATTGACTCGGTAGCATTAGCAACTTTATGTCTAGACATGAGGTTTTCAATTACTCCAAATGAACCTTCTATGCTTGGAGGTGCACTTCCACTTCGATTAGCTTCATAAACATAAACCAAATTGTAGTTATAACATTATGCTTGGAGGTTTCAACACTTCAACAGCTTTGTGACGTCTGGTTTCTTGAGTAGAGAGAGAGAGGAGGGAGAAAGTGAGGCGAGAGAGTGATGAGGTGTCTGTTTTGTATTGGTCCCTACGGGAAATCTCACGGAGACGCCTTAGGTGCCTCGAACTTGATGACTCGTCTCTCCAAAAAGACAGGATGAGGCTATTTTTGTAAAACACTTTATCATGGAGTTATTTTTGTGATTTTCCCGTATATTTTTATATTGTTTTTACTTTTAGTCAATGTCATTAATTATGTCATTTTTTTTATTTACTTTTCCACCATCTTATTTAATCCAGTTTCAAAATTATTGATAAAAAACTGATTTATTTCAAAAACATTAAAATATTGGAAACAACTAAACATGTTTTTATAACGCAATTCTGATCATTTATAACGACATCGAATTATCACATCAGTTATCAAAACCTATGTTGGGCAACAAAATGTTATATAACATCTCAAACTCTACTGAATGACAAGGATACTTTGGTAATTTAACCAAAGCAGAAGAGCCAGAACTAAAATTATTAAATTTGGCCCATGCAGGTCATTTTTTTTATTTACTTTTCCACCATCTTATTTAATCCAGTTTCAAAATTATTGATAAAAAACTGATTTATTTCAAAAACATTAAAATATTGGAAACAACTAAACATGTTTTTATAACGCAATTCTGATCATTTATAACGACATCGAATTATCACATCAGTTATCAAAACCTATGTTGGGCAACAAAATGTTATATAACATCTCAAACTCTACTGAATGACAAGGATACTTTGGTAATTTAACCAAAGCAGAAGAGCCAGAACTAAAATTATTAAATTTGGCCCATGCAGGTCTCGAACCTGCGACCTTCGCGTTATTAGCACGACGCTCTAACCAACTGAGCTAATAGGCCAATGTATTAATTTTTAGCCTTCTGAACTATTAATTCTAGCCTTCAAACCAGCAAAGAACCAAGTTTGAAATTACACTGAAACCAACTACACAGGAACAATGGAACACCACAAAAGCTTTACATAAGTCACAAAACATTCTACAGTAACAAGAGTTTGCTGTTCGATTAAAATACCAAACCGATCAAAGCCCAAACAAGGAAGGCGAATAGAAGAACGATACCCATAGTGTAGGAAATCCCGTTGTTCTTGGTGAACAAGTGTGTATATCGTGTGAGTTAATTTTGTGATGTATATTGTGTGAGTTGATTTTGATGTGTGTATAAAATCAAAACCTATATAACTCACATGTAAATGTAATAATTTATGTATTAAGTTAGTGAATTATATACATTACCAATTTATCACAATATGTACTCAAGGCATGACTGTGACAACCGACGAATTCTGTACAACGATTAACGTGATTCTAGTCATGTTTTCGAAGTAATTAGCATAACTTAAGGTTAATTATGGTTAGTTGAGCCGTTATGAGTACTACGATGTCCTTCTCAAAGTTCGTAGAAGCCTTTATGCCTTTAAAGAAAGACTTCGCGTAATTAATGTTAACGAACTGACATCAGAAAAAAAATCCGTCAAACTGGAATAACATAAGGTTATTCTATGAAAATACGACACGTATTTGCTGTTGACGTGATCGAATGTGAAATCGGGGCGGTAAACGGTCAAAAACGCAGTGCTTCGGAGAACGCGTAAAGAACCGACATGAGAAACGGACGTCGAAATGCGTAGTTTTATCCATACTTGTAATTTCGGAATAATTATTTATTATAAATAATGTTTCTTATTAGATTTCGAAAGTTATCGGATCACTTAAATGAAGGAAACCGCGACCGCAGTAATTAACGCGATTTTAACGCGTGTTCTGATTTCAAGCGTCGGGTGACAAAAATAATAATTTAATTGCTCGGTTTAGTGGTGTTTATGATTACGAACAAAACTGAATAATTTTGTAAATTATTTTCGAGCCTAATAATTAACCGAGACGATTTACGTTTAAACGGGTTAGATACGCGGCATACCCTACCTAACCCTAGGTATAAAAGGCACCACATTCTTCTTCTTCTTCATTTGAAAGCAGCCGCAACCCCTGCCTCTCTCTCTCTACACTTACAAGAACCCACGACCACCCTTCATCCTCACCATGCCAAAGATCGGCCAACACCATCCATGGTGGTGGTTGTGCGGTGGTCTTAGAGCCTGAAACAGGTTGAAGCAGCATTGAAAACGAGGTGACAGTGGTGGTTGTGAGATAAAAGGCGGGTGGTGGTGGTGGTTTCGAGGTAGGTGGTGGTCATGTCGGGTTATTGGTGGTGGTTACTGGAAGACGTACGACGTCTGGTGGTTGTTTGCTGGCTGGAGATGGTTTAGGTGAGGGTCCGATGGTGGGTCTGTGGTGGTGAACAGAGTGGGTGTTAAAATGGTGGTTCGATTGGTGGTGGTTTTGGTTGAAGGAGACGGTGGTGCACGATGGGTCTTGGGCACGGGCCGGTGGTGGCTAAAGGTTGGTTATTGGCCAGATATGGAGGCGATTCAATTGTGGTTCGGTCTGGTTTTGGATCGGACCGCTTGCGTGCATTTTTGAGTTTGGGGTGTTCGGGTCAGATCTGAACGTTTCGGGTCTGATCCGGGCGTTCCGGGTCAGATCCGGGCGTTTTTTGTCAGATCCGTGTGCTTCGGGTTCGACTCAACCTTGGTTCGGGTCAGTTTTGGATGCTCGAGTCAGATCTGGTTTGTCTCGAGTCACATTATTTTCTAGTCGCGGGTCAAGTGCAGATCTGGTCAACCCGGTCAACTGATGGTCAACGGGTCAGATTTCGGGTTCGGTCAAGACCCGGTCAACTCTGTGAGCTTCGGTCAAGCTTTTCGGTATAACTAACTCGTGATTATTTCATTATATTATTATTTACACATATATATTTCTAAAATATATAAATATAAACGACTAACTCGCTAACGAACCAATATGAATAATAAGCGGTAAGTATAATCGGAGTATTTGGTAACTGTAAATAAAAACGCGACTTATAATATTGATATCGGACTAAATTCTTGGACTATAAATATAGGTATATATATACACTTATATAAATATGTGTAATTTATATAAGTAACGGATTGCTACAGTTGTTGGATTGACTTGATGATGTGATAACTTGTCGTTTGTTTCACTCTTGGTTCCCTCGGGATAAAGACATCACCCCAAACCCACATTGGTGTTGTTATGCTGCTGACTGGTTGTGTAGTGTCGACATCGATAATGTGGGAATTCGGGTGTCTAACGGACCTTCCAGGAGTCATACTAAGACACTCTAGACCTAGTGTTAGCACATGTATCTCCCTAAAGTTCGAATCTCGTGGTAGTTTGAGTAATTGACTGAATCATGTGTCGACCTCTTTATATGCTCGCGCGTTTCGTGAGCATTAACTCTTCAAAATCTAAGGCATCAGTGACGCCATGTCCAGCCTTAACCTTTTACGCGCATTTTGGTCGACTAACCACTCTCGAATCATGTCGGAATGAAATCCCATGATCCACACATGACGGGGCGAAGCTCGTCTTTGTGATAAGGGATTTCGAATGCGTCTCGAACCTCGAAGGTATCGAGTGATTGTGAGCAATTTTATGAAGGGCATATAACCTTGTCTACTCTATAAGGGTGCTACCCTATTGTTATGAGATGGTCGATCAACTCAGCCCTTCGATTAATGTTGTTATTCCTCTAATGGTAGGTTTATCTTGTCTTGATGTCTTTACGTAGTTTCTTGGGATGGGGAAACCCTTTCAACCGTGGGTCGATGCTGGTGTTCACAGTTATCCTTTAGTAGCAGTGCTCGCGCTAGAGCAAAACACCCTATCATTGACAGACACTGTTGGAGATACCATAGTAACGTGAGCTGCCAGGTCAGTGCGTTCAGCGTCTCACTAATCAAGGTGAGTTTGAAAGCTTACATGTTGCACCCATGTGTGTGACTACCTGAGTCGTTGAATGGGATGCCTTACGGGAAGGCTCAAGACTATTGCTTGTTGTGCGATCTCAGTCGTTTGCTTGGTTTGAGTAATGAATTTGGCGCATGAAGCCGTCAAGCCCCAAACGTGAAATCCATGCCAAATGCATTCATCTATGACTCGATTTCACCTCTTACCTCGATAGATCCCGAAAAGATGGAACCTTCGGCGAGTGAGGGTTCCGGTTTCAGGACTCCTTTCACTCAGATCTCTGCATAGGATCGGATAGTCAATTCGAGGGCGAGCGGCCTGTATTATTCAGAATTGACTTACTAGGTTGCTAATACTGATAGGACACCATTGCCCGTGAGGCACATATAACACGACAAGTACTGGATACCCTTGTTATGGGTAGCTACCGGCTCTCTGTATACTGTTTCGGTGGAGACCAGCATGTCGAGATGTTGCCGAAACCTTATGTCCTGTTTATTGCGGCAACCATCTTATGATGATTCATATAAATAATTCCCGAGTTGACGAGTGTGATGAGGTGATGTGAGCTTTTAGTCAATTGCGTTTAAGTCGGCTTTTAATTCTTGCGGATTGTAGAATTGTACGGCCCGTGTGCCGGATATACATTGTTTACTGTTTGGGGAAAACTGAGGGGTGAGAGTGACGCAAAAGCTTTCGACCTCCATCAGTCCATACTCATTTTTAGTTACAATATGAGGCTTATGGATAGCCACCTACACTCTGGAGGGTTGTGGCTGGACACTAGACGCCAACTTTTATAATATCGGATTTTAGTAGTCATCCTACCTCAGGGTTCGCCAAACCTTGAACGCAAGCTGGGGATACTCAATTTGAAATGAGTATGGCTTATCATTCTCGAACGAACGAATTGAATGTCCTTGACGGAAGTTTCCTGTGTGATACGATTGATGTCCGTGGCAAATCAAATTCGTGTGCTTCATCGCCAGAATTTCCTATGTGATAGGAATTATCACCCCCAGCGTTCGGGGTGTATTACTCAAGACTTTTGGAGGGCGTACGCGTACATCTCCACTACATTGAATGAAAGACGGAGATATACACAAAATCTGGCTTGAGTTGTTTGAGAGATGACCAATAAATCTTGTAGATTTATGGCGGCTTGAATGAGTTGCGAAACCAATCGGGAAGTTGTACTAACAAGGTGCTAGCCTTAGGAACTTCGAACTGGTAATACCCTTTCACTGAGAGTTATACCCTGAGAGGGTGTTGACGAGCTTGGAAATTGTAATAGGCTAAATTCTTGATATTCCAGCGGCACGAAGATATAGGTTAAAATTGGTCTCGCAACGAGTGAGCTCGAACTATCGCAGGAGCTTAGTGGTACTCTTGACGAATCCCGCAAGTTTAGTCTGAGGAAGCATTGTCACTTCCTCGAACGACGGAATTTGGGTTGACGCGAAGCTCTATTATTTCGGGAAAACCGACATAGGTGCCGGATTGCGAAATCCAAGAGCTCGGTCGTACCCAGCTCATGATATTGTGTTCGTTAGAACATTGAGCGTGAACCTGAGTTCACTTAGAAAAGAGGAGACCGCGTGAGTCGCAAACATCTCGCCCTGTTCAAGGATACTAATGTATCGGATGACTTGAACTGAATTCCGGGACGGAATTCTCTTAACGAGGGGAGATTGAGACAACCGGCGAATTCCGTACAACGATTAACGTGATTCTAATCATGTTTCGAAGTAATTAACATGACTTAAGGTTAATTATGGTTAGTTGAGCCGTTATGAGTACTACGATGTCCTTCTCAAAGTTCGTAGAAGCCTTTATGCCTTTAAAGAAAGACTTCGCATAATTAATGTTAACGAACTGACATCAGTAAAAAAATCCGTCAAACTGGAATAACATAAGGTTATTCTATGAAAATACGACACGTATTTGCTGTTGACGTGATCGAATGTGAAATCGGGGCGGTAAACGGTCAAAAACGCAGTGCTTCGGAGAACGCGTAAAGAACCGACATGAGAAACGGACGTCGAAATGCGTAGTTTTATCCGTACTTGTAATTTCGGAATAATTATTTATTATAAATAATGTTTCTTATTAAATTTCAAAAGTTATCGGATCGCTTAAATGAAGGAAACCGCGACCACAGTAATTAATGCGATTTTAACGCGTATTCTGATTTCACGCGTCGGGTGAAGAAAATAATAATTTAATTTCTCGGTTTAGTGGTGTTTATGATTACGAACAAAACCGAATAATTTTTGTAAATGATTTTCGAGCCTAATAATAAACCGAGACGATTTACGTTTAAACGGGTTCGATACGCGGTATACCCTACCTAACCCTACCCTAGGTATAAAAGGCACCACATTCTTCTTCTTCTTCATTTGAAAGCAGCCGCAACCTCTGCCTCTCTCTCTACTCTCTCTCTAAAACTCTCTCTCTAAAACTCTCTCTCTCTACACTTACAAGAACCCACGACCACCCTTCATCCTCACCATGTGTCACACCCCGCTTAGGCGGAAACACGGGAGTGCAACGATCGAAAAGTTTTCAAGCACAAGGTTTAAGGAAAACACATTCATTCAAAATAGTACCACCATAAAGATGGAATTCGTCATGATCTTATTGAAAATTAAACATAGTGTAAGCACATGAACATTGTCTTATGGAAATTGAAAACATAACGTTTTGAAGCTGACAAAAGCCATCAAAGTGATACCACGGTGTGCATATTCGAACCCTTCCCTCAATCCTCCGTGGCCCTCCATTAGTTACCTGACACACATGCATAAAGGGTTTTGTCAACAATAATGTTGGTGAGTCTATGGGTTTTGAATGTACTGTGAAATGAACGTGTCATCCGTGTTTGACCAATCATGAGCTAGCTAAGAAAATGATCACTGTGAGAACCATGAGTCCTGTAACCAAACCTCGTGACTGTGGTGCCTCGTGCATTGTACACTAAAGACAATGTATGTATAGTAGAATACTAACACTCTTTTGCATGTGGCCGGTTAGAGCGACTAACCAAGAGTGGGGGTGTCAACCCAATAGATCTATTAAAGTGTTCCATGGCTAAATGTCTAGCTAATGGTTACAGTGAACATTGTACGAGGACTAGTGAGCTCATGAACCAAAATGTCTCATGTTCCACATGGTAGTCATGCTAGAATGTACACACACTTGAAATTGACACAAGTATTGATGCATATATTTCCCCCAAAAGGTAAAATAGTAAAATGGGGCCATAGAAAACTCACCTGTTTGAGTCGTGTGTGGTCTAGTGAGCTAGTAGATGATCACTGTCCGGACAAATGATACCCTATGATCATTATGGACATGGTAAGTCATCCGGATGTTATTTATCATACAAATTGTTCACCCGACAATTGTGGACCGTTGTGTTTTGTGTGTTTCATTGTTCGTGATACTCGTTAATGTTCTAACAAACATATAGTTTCCAAAACCTTGTTGTTTTGAAATGTAATGTACATGGTGAACTACATTGGGCCCCACATGGGATAATTGGGCCGTATATTAGCACCAAATCACCATGTGTGGTTGGTTTTTGAGAAAACATTACTTAACATAGGTGTAGAACCTTTTCAAGTCCATCATATAATTATCACATGTTTCGGCATAACTAAACTTATGTTAAATGATCATGGCCAAATCGAATGCACTTAATGGAGCTTGAATTTGATGGTTTTGTGGTCTATTAGCGATTTATATACGCTTGCTAAGTCCAAGCCATGGACTTGTAACTGTTTTAATGACCTAGGTCGATCGTTTATCATCTAGGTGGAATATTATAGCTATATGATCACATAATAACCATACTTTCATGAGTATGTATTATCTATGTGTGTGCAAAACTGGTTTATGATGCCACAAGGACCGGTAGTCGGATCACATTATAGGTGTAGTGTTAAGGGTGGATTAGAAATAGGAAAGGGAGTTGATCTACTTACCTACTTGAATGCGAGATGAGTAGCCGAGATAAGAAGCTTTACAAGCTCTTGGAGGCTTGCTCTTGATATGGATCGGCCGAGAGGAATGGATGGAGAGTAAGAGGAGTGTATTAGTGAGGTAGTGGTGCAAGGTTTGTGATGGATGGCCAAGCCTTTGATAGTACACATGCATACTTAGTGAAAGACCTTGTCAAAGTGTAATGTTTGTGTGCTTCTTGGAATCGGCCAATTGAAGATCAAGAGAGATCTTTCATTTTGAGACTAGATAAAGGCTATAGAGGTCTTGAGTTGGCCTAGTAGTTTCCATAAGGGTATAAGTGTTGAGGTTTTGTCATCTATTGTCATGCATGGATAGTGTGGACAAGATTAATTAATAACTTGTAAGTGAAGTGTGCTTGAGGGGTCATTATCGGCCGCAAATACTAGGCAAGAGGGAATGTTTGTTTCTTTCCCAAAATAGCAATGGTCTTGCTTGGATCTTTGAGGTAAGGTTGTGTTTAACCAAATGGGTGAAGGATTTAGGTTTATAGGGACTTCTTTTCTTGTTAGTAGGCCGCAAATTGTCATAGGAAGGAAAGAAGCTTGTTTGATGTTCAAGTATAATATGTTGCATTGTCTTGTCACTTTCGGCTAGGAAACATCTTGGACGGTGGTTTGTTATCTAGCTAGCCAAAGGAAATGTAATTGGGAAGGAGTTTTGGGTAGGCGATCATGCTCATGATTATGGTGATAGACTAGGATAAGGCCTAGTTTAGTATAACATAGCATGAGTTGGTATTTGTCCATCATTGGAAGGTTCTACTTGTCCTACATGATCACCAATGAACTGAAAGCATTTGTGGCGCTGGAAGGCATGCTTTTCGGTCGAAGCATGTGGAAGGGAAAAGACAAAAGGTAAGCTTCTAGATGAGGGTGATAGCTCTTAGGATGGTGAGTTGTCATTCTTGCAATTGTCTTCTTCTCGTCCCACCTTGGTGGCTGTGAGATGTGGAAGCAAAAAGGGTATGTGTGGTTGACTAGTTGGGTGGTGAGTACATACTAATTTGGTGCAACCTAAGTGATAGGTGTGTGTGTATATATGTAATTTGTGAGCATGGGTGTGTGTGTATATAATGCCGTATAGGTGTGTATATACACATGTGAGCATAGCTTGTATAGTCTCTAAGACAATTAGCTTGGTTTATGATCCACTACTTAACATGTTATGTTGAATAAATTGGCCTATTCATGTTAATAGTGTTGTGATTGTTCGTTGTATGGCCTCTAGTACACCTTTGATATAGGAATACCATCCGGTTTTATAAGAGTAAGAGGTTGTTAAATTCCATGCCTCTTGATGACGACATTGACATGTATTTTGTTTCACATGTGTCATGGGTTTGTTGATTGATTTCCCATGATGATCTTTGTGTTCACAATCGTGTGTTAGAGGTGCATTAGCATGTGTTAGAGGGCATAACCTCTTGTAATGCTTGTTTTTGATGGTGTGTCCGGGTGTTGTATGACTAAACTAGTGCATTATGTTGAGTTTTCTGTTTAACTCATGCTTTACTAGCCTGGGGGGGGGGGGGGTATAGTGCATGCAAATTGTCTAAGAATGCACATATATTGACATAATAAACGAAACATGTACGGTTGTTGACCTGTTACGTTGACTGTTGTCATATTCTCCCCTTGTTTTGGGAATTTCGTCCGTGAAATCGAGTTTCCCTAGTATTTTCAGGGAAAAGAGCTGGGTACTTGTGTCTCATTTCACAAGTTTAGTGCGGCTCCTTCTCATTTTTTGGACTTTCCAATCAGTCACCTCGATTGGCTTCTCGCCGAAGTGGAGCTGATTATCGATGTGAATCTCTTCGGGAGGAATGATCAAGGATTCGTCGGATAGACATTTCTTTAGGTTGGATATGTGGAAAGTGTCATGAACACCACTCAGCTCTTCGGGTAGCTTGAGTTTGTATGCCACGGGACCAATTCTAGAAAGTATCTCGAATGGACCAATGTATCGGGGGTTGAGTTTCCCACGTTTGCCAAATCGTGGTACACCTTTCCAGGGTGAGACTTTAAAGAGTATTTTATTTCCAACTTGAAACTCGAGTGGTTTACGATGGCGATCAGCGTAGCTCTTTTGACGATCTCGAGCTGCTTTCAAGCGATCACGGATCTGGAAGATCTTATCAGTGGTCTCCTGAATAAGCTCGGGGCCAGTCAAATATTTGTCTCCAACTTCTGCCCAACACAGAGGAGATCTACACTTGCGTCCATACAAGGCTTCGAAGGGGGCAACCTTGATACTGGTGTGGTAACTATTATTGTAGGAAAATTCAACCAATGGTAGGTGCGAATCCCAGTTTCCACCGAAATTGATTGCGCATGCCCGGAGCATGTCCTCCAATGTCTGGATTGTACGTTCACTTTGGCCATCTAAAGCAGCAGTGAAAACGAGGTGACAGTGTTGGTTGTGAGATAAAAGTCGGGTGGTGGTGGTTTCGAGGTAGGTGGTGGTCATGTCGGGTTATTGGTGGTGGTTACTGGAAGATGTACGACGTTTGGTGGGTGTTTGCTGGTTGGAGATGGTTTAGGTGATGGTCCGATGGTGGGTCTGTGGTGGTGAACAGAGTCGGTGTTAAAATGGTGGTCCGATCGGTGGTGGTTTTGGTTGAAGGAGACGGTGGTGCACGATGGGTCTCGGGCTCGGGCCGGTGGTGGCTAAAGGTTGCTTATTGGCCAGATATAGAGCCGATTCAGTTGTGGTTTGGTCTGGTTTTGGATCGGACCGCTTGCGTGCGCTTTTGCGTTTGGGGTGTTCGGGTCAGATCCGAACGTTTCGGGTCAGATCCGGGCGTTTCGGGTTTGATCCGGGCGTTTTTGGTCATATCCGTGTGTTTCGGGTTCGACTCAACCTTGGTCCGGGTCAGTTTTGGATGCTCGAGTCGGATCTGGTTTGTCTCGAGTCACGTTATTTTCTAGTCGCAGGTCAAGTGCAGATCTGGTCAACCCGGTCAACTGATGGTCAAAGGGTCAGATTTCGGGTTCGGTCAAGACCCGGTCATCTCAGTGAGCTTCGGTCAAGCGTTTCGGTATAACTAACTCGTGATTATTTCATTATATTATTATTTACACATATATATTTCTAAAATATAAAAATATAAACGACTAACTCGCTAACGAACCAATATGAATAATAAGCGGTAAGTATAACCGGAGTATTTGGTAACTGTAAATAAAAACACGACTTATAATATTGATATCGGACTAAATTCTTGGACTATAAATATAGGTATATATATATACACTTATATAAATATGTGTAATTTATATAAGTAACGGAACGTATAATGTCTCGTGTGGCTTGGAATGGATAAGTCGATTGATTGTCTTGTGTTTGTAAATTGTTTTGGGAATTTTTAAGGCGACTTGTGTTTTCTAGATCGTACAAAAACAGAGGAAACTCTACCGAAATTCTTATAAAATCGCGGGGAGGTGATATTGATTTGAGTTTTTATAAGCCACTTTCCAAGTGTTTGACAAATATGTTTTATGCTAAACCAAAATGTTTTCAACAAATAATTATTGTGACGTTAAAGATAAACGTCGAACAATATATCCCAAAACAATTATATAATATCTACCGAGCGTCAATTGTGTCTACTTTCAATGGTTTTTAGTGACTAAAACATTGCAAATTGTACGGATTTTAAATATATAAACGCTCGGCCTATTTGGGAAAAATTATATGAGAAATTATGTTTCAAAACCCTTAAAACACTCGGGTTTTATGATAAGAGATAACAAATGTTATTAAATGGATTCAATAACAAAAATCGTATTTCCTCAAGGTATGTTTCCTAAAAATAATTAAACAAGACAATCACATTTATCCGATTCACGAGACGAGCTAAGACTCATGATGAATTATACGTTCGCAATACTAGTCCAACATGGTTTACACACGAATAGTACCAGGTGCGCGACTTGGGTACTATGTCGTATGTGAATATAAGAATTATGGGTTGTCACGATCGGTTCGTCGAGTTAAAACACGACTCGGGTTTGTACACACGAGTCTAGATAGTTGAATAAACTATCTTATAACTGGAAAATAAGCTAGGCTTATATATGATAGTCTTTTAAGGTGTCCTTTGTTGGTAATTAGGGCACGAAGAAGTCAGTCAAAGCTTCGGGCTTTGTTTTCTAGCTAAGCAAGGAAATCAAGGTGAGTTTCACGGCCCCTTTTTACTGTTTTTGTTTGGGGAAAAGATATGTTTGTCAAATGTTTTACATGACAAAATGTTTTCAAAAGTTAAAACGTGATAAGTGGCATGATGAGTACTTGGGTTTTGTTGTTCGCCACTCGGGGTTGAGTCCTCGCGGCTGTAACCATTAATTCAGGGGCATGAAACCGAAGGAATATTTGGATAGTACTATTGGTGTCTGACAAGGCCCACCCCTAATTGATAGCGTCGATTATGCATCGGCGTATGCCTGGGGTGAACGTATTTTGAATTAAGTTGTTATTTGCCAAGAAACAACTTGTAATCGCGGGGCATATTTATTAGTCTTGGTTTGGTTATGGGCTCAAGGGATTGCTCATCATCATAGTTTTGTAGGAGCTAGCTACTCCTTGCAAAGGCCACAAAATATGATGGTTTCGCACATGTTGTAAAAATGTTGATGTTATGAAACTAAAACCTGTGAACTCACCAATATCTTATATATTGACGTCTTTTTAAATATATCTTTCAGGTAACTAAGTGCTGAACAGGTATGCAGCTAGTATGGTGGAATTTGGGATGTCGGACACTGGTTGGGGGTTTCATCTATTGTTACCATCGGGTTGGGACATAAACGGAAACACCCCACTTTGAAACTTAATGTTTGAGGTTTTATGTAATGTTTGAAACAATGTACTCCTTCTCGACGTCTTAATATAATGATCGTTTCTAATTATATATAGTTTGTGTTAATCTTGACTTTGATATGCTTTCGAGCGTCGCGCCACGTGTTTCCGCCATTGGCGTGGTGTGATAGAATGGTATCACAGCCAAGGTTATAGCGAACTAGTATTTTTGAAAAATCTAGACTATAACCGGTTTCGGCTCGAAAACAAAAGTTTTCAAAACCAAAACACAACAAAATATTTTTAGAAAAGAAAAAAAATTGTACATGGGTTGTACAAGGGGAAATTCCGACCTACTAGCCATGTGTGTCAATATATAAAATGTTTGAAAATAAAGGATAAGAATGTTTATATTGTGTAGAGATCCGATTTTCTAACTAGGGCTAGTTAATGCATACAAGTAGTACAGATAGCTTGCCTGTAAGGATGTCGTGTCACGCTTCACTTTAGTCCACACTTTTGCATCGATTACCGGTATCGACAAGTGGGAAGGACGCGGTGGTCTACGACGAACTCACCCGCTTACGTGCGGACAGAATACTCGGAAGGACTAACCTCTATTGCGCAAATGGACGTTGTCGTGTTGTTGATGTTGTGACGGCGAAGCTAGTCTAGGTCTTTGGTGGTATGAAATCTTTGTTTTTTGATCAGGAAGCTCGGAACTAGCGGGCACCAAAATTACCTGGCAACAACGATTATTATTACGGGTGCACACGTAATAATTTGTGGTGCACGGTAACCTTGGTGGGCGCTAGGGCCGAGGTTGGTGATCATTCCTTGTCTTGTTTGTTCTTTTTCTTTAGGTTCAGTCTTAGCTTTTGGTTGGCCAACGGGTTAAAAGGGAGGTCTCGTTGATGTCCCTTGATTTCGATCCTAGCTAACCTAATGAGCTTTCTTCGACATTACCTCTAAGGTACAAACATGGAAGAGCTCGAACGTCTATTCATCTGAATAATCGGATGTAAACCCTCACATCGGATGGGACGAGAGACGAAAACTTCTTATATTGGAGTTGAATATCTCCGCCACAAAGTCCTTCCAAAGGAGCAGACATACGAGGATGCACTGCCTACCGAAGCGATGGATGTCTGGAACGGTGTGTGGAGTGCTAAACCTGGAACCTAGTGAAGACCTAGGGTACGTCCCTGCAAGACCCGTGCGTTTTGAGCCCGGGACTCCGTGTGGATCAGTTATGAGACTCGTGGCTCGTGTGCTGTTGTGTTGCTATTGTGAATAAGTCATTCTTGATCTAACACATGCCCAAGTTGTCTTCGAGGGTCAGGCGTTTCTTCCCCTATTGGAGGACAGAATCGACCTTGCTGAGTTAATAGGCTTGATCATCTTTATCTAGAAGGCTTGATAGCCCTCTTCTGAATCGACAATGTTGGTTATTCCTATGTAGTTGTGGACTGATTGCGAAATCATCCAGACGTATTGCACTTCCGAGTAGATTTATTTTATAAATATTTTACAGACAATATATATATATATATATAATAATAATTATGGGTGAAAAATGTATATAACACTTTCCTAAGTGTTGGGAAAGTATTCATGGGGGAATTAACGTTAAATAATCTATAACGATTACACGTTTAAAACTAAGTTAAGTATGCAAACTTAACAAAGTAAAATATGTTGTCGAATCGGCAAGATCCTAGTATATTTATTTAATAAGAAAATAAATATATGGTAAAGTGAGCCGAGTCAAGTGTTGAAAACGAAATATCGATCGACAAGATCCTAGTATAATTATTTAATGGGAAAATAATTATACGGTAAAGTGAGTCGAGTCGATGGTTGTAAAATGTAATATCGATCGACAAAATCCTAGTATAATTATTTAATGGGAAAATAATTATACGGTAAAGTGAGTCGAGTCGATGGTTGTAAAATGTAATATTGAATCGACATGATCCTAATATATTTATTTAATGGGAAAATAAATATATGGAAAAGTGAGTCGAGTCGAATATGGGAAAATGAAATCTCGATCGACAAGATCCTAGTATAACTACTTAATGGGAAAGTAATTATATGGTAAAGTGAGTCGAGTCGGAGATAATTTTATCCAACTTAGTTAATATATATTGAAACATATATATATATACATATATATATATATATACTGAATATAAGATCACGACGTGCGTGTTGCGTCTGAATCTGTCATAATACTTGGGGAGTGAAACCACATTTCAGGAGCCGAAATCGTAAAGTGTGTGATCCGTAATTGTCAAATGTCGCAAGACGCTTTCTGCTGACGTTGAAATCCCCCTTGAAAATCAGATGACGGACTACTGCAAACGGTCACATTATTCAATTAAATTAAACTTACCCATGGGATGACAATTCATTTGCTCTTGTTGCAATGTTGAACGTCCGCCATCCTCGTCACGATGACGAGACTGGTTATCTATTTGGGGCGACAATCGATACGAAGTGTTTTCCATCAATCCCCATAGATACTGAGACGTTGCGTCCCCTCGTCACGGTGGTTTATAAACTAAGGTTGCGAGATCCATTCGTTATGGACAATGTGACCTGTCTAATCTCTTGTCGTATTACGATACTCTCAATGCGTGGCCTATCAGGAAGAAAGTCCACCGGCCCCGCTTGGATGGCGGAGAGGCATTTCAGTTGATGACTATCAGTGCTAGGGCCAAAATAACATGCAAGAGGACCCTAATGAGAAGGATGACTCGGCTGATTTGCCAGAGTGTATCGTTTTCATTTTATCGTGGTGTCTCGATAAATCATGATCCTTCTACCTCTACTTGCTACTCTCGTTGTGACCACTATCTTTGATACTGGAAAAGATGTTGGTTGGTTTCTAGGTCCTATGGATACTATTTACCACACATCTAATAACTACGACGAGTCTAAGGCTCCCGCCGAGCCTAATGTTGCTGCTGCTGTTATTGTTCTATGGCCCAAGCGAATCATATCGTCGTTGCTGAGAGTGTAGCTCATACTGAGTGTGTTGAGGATGTTTCTATGGCATTTATCAAGTTTGATGTTGCTGTTGTTTCGAAGGCTCCTGCTAAGATCACTGTCATTAACATAGACGTCTCCATGACCCTTGCCAAGCCGCTATGACCATGTTTGGGTCATGATGGAGTTTGTTGCTGTTAACTCCATTTTCTTTGAGGCATTCGTTGAACCGCTCGTTATCATTCCCTGGCTCCTGCCAAGACTAATGTTGGCGATGGTTCCCAGGCTTGGGTTGAGTCTGTCAATGCTACAGTTGCCATTATTCGAGTGACTTATATCGAGCCTGCGGTCGTTCTTCCTAAGGACGATGTCAGCCTGATAAGTCTACTAAATTATGTGGAACCCATCGTTCACATTTCTGTTATGATGGCAGATGCCCTTGGTGAGTCAATCATTCCTACCAATGAGCCTATGGAGTATAGGTTTGTGGCTGAGGATACGAATAAGGATTCTGCCACCATAAGTAGCTGAAACGTACCAGGGTGCGTGCTCACCGTAAAGGAGCTTCTTGTAGTTATGTATAGTGGACTCGCTAGGTGGTGTGTCATCCTACTGTCGTGAATTCATGTTGTGGTGTTACCCCTAGCGATTGTGCATTCTTGTAGTTGCACAGTTTTGCCAACTGCGTATCCATGTGGTTGTGTTGCGCTGTCG
Source organism: Ambrosia trifida (assembly GCA_028751855.1). Classification (NCBI taxonomy): domain Eukaryota; kingdom Viridiplantae; phylum Streptophyta; class Magnoliopsida; order Asterales; family Asteraceae; genus Ambrosia; species Ambrosia trifida. Next base: position 97,130,740 of record CM054127.1, read on the forward strand.
ATGACGCATCTCCGTGGTTGTGCTGCTCCTGGTGCGGTATTCCATTGTTGATTTGTTTCGCGGACGTGTTGCGATCATTGTCGTGTTGTCGCTAATGTCGTAATGCGCCGTGAACGTATTGCTACAGTTGTTGGATTGACTTGATGATGTGATAACTTGTCGTTTGTTTCACTCTTGGTTCCCTCGGGATAAAGACACACTACAACAAAAATAGGTTTTTAGTACGCATAAAAGTGTCCTAAAATGTTATTTTATAGGACCTTTTAGTTAATAGGACCAACGGTAAAAGCGTTTCATGTAAAGGGGTCGTAATAGGTCAAAAGCTTAAAAAGCATCCTAATATCTCAAATAAGATTATGAAACCAATTTTATGGTGGCATAATATGTCTATGAACAACCCAAAAAACTTCTAATAAAAACATATTAGGACACTTTTACAATGTTCTAACATGTGCTTACCTACTTTTAATCTTTTAATACACATACAATCGTCCTTAAAAATTAATTTATAGGACCCTTATGATGTAACATTATAGGTACTTTAGTACCAAGAAAGGGGTCCTAATATCCCAAATATGATTATGAAACCAATTTTATGGTCGCATAACATGTCTATGAATAACTCATATAACGTCCTAAGAAAACCATATTAAGACACTTTTTACAATATTCTAACAAGTTTAATATAACAAAATTTCATAGTCCTAACAAGCCATATGATACAACGCTTTTTTAAGCATCCACACACACAATTTTATGATATGGTTATGGACATCCAAATAATGGTTTTTATTATACAATACAAAGGCCATTAACTTATAAAATCCTAATAGTTATTGTGTATGTAACATCAACTAATGAAAGAAATAAAACTTTATTATATTTCAAATACGCATATTCATAACTAAAACACTAAACATAAATAAGTTATAGCATTATCCAACATAAAGTTTTGTAACATTTAACAAAAAATTAAAAGCAATGAAAGAAACAAGCCGCAGAGAATCCTGAGTCATCATGCGTCCTCAATCCTCACGGACTACCTACAAATAAACCACCCACGTATAAACATTAAGTTCCAGATTATTAAGTAGATTTTGGTATGTAATGCATTAAAACTACCTAGATAGCATAACCAGATATAATAATTTTTTTTAAAACACAGATATTATAAACAAATATATGAAGATTAAACAGAGAATGTAACAATTAATTATGGATTTATAGTGACTAAGATCATGGCGATTCATGCCCAAATGAACATCATACAAAACAATGTGATAAATACATAGATTTAAGAAATCAAATGAATTTGCAGTAGCTCTATTTGATTAGATTAACCAGATATAGTCAAATAAATTAATCCAAACCAAACAAGTTTGATTGTTCAAGCAAAAAAAGCATCTAACTTTACCTAGTTCCGGCTAAAAAACCATCTAATTTAACCACTTCTATTGATTTAATGGTTCTCTTAATCGGTTCATTACCATCTAATTACCATGTTAAATCTCACTATCTACTAATTAACATTTTAATTTGATGGGTCTCATGTACAACATTGTGTCAGTTATTTTTTTTTAATTTAAATTCATACCTTGGCTTGAGTAATAAGACCCCTGCAGCATGTTTTAATAAGTCCTGCTGGACAAGCATCTCGAGCTTTTATTATATGCTTAAAACACATAAGAAGTTATTCATATTCTGCACAGTTATACTTCAAAGATCCATCATTAAACAAGATTATATTGGCATATATAAAATTAAAAGCTTGCGTACCATGATTTTGTGAACATATTATGTTGATTAAACCAACCTTTTGTAAAATGTATTTGGGCGATTAAATAATAGTTTCAGGTCTAGAGGGTTATATGTGTCCAAGAACTCAACTACACCCACCTGAACCTGCATATAGTATAAAGTTTCTCTAAAAAATACATATAATAAAGTAACAAATATGTAAGATAAATAAGACTCACTTGTGAGCTTCAATAGCCGTCAATGCTAATATATATATATATATATATATATCTTGGAATGTCTAGCAGACGTTTCGTCAAAGAAGTTATCTTTCTGTTGCCAGGTCTGCATTAGTTATAAATTTGAATCATTGACAGCAAAATGTAAGACAAATGTACTTCTAGCATCTACAAGAAATGTAGGAAACTACATAAAGCTTGAGAAACAAAGAAGGTGTTGGATCAGTATATGCTCTTTTGTTGAACTTGCTAGTTGACACTTAAGTGTTTAGCAAGTTCTTGATGAGTGATAGCACAGCGGAATGTTTATAAGTTTAAAGCTACACTTATCAACATGAGTTATTACTCCCCCTGGATTCAAGAACTAATAAATGATAAGTGTTTATTGAGAATCTAAGTATTGAATGAGAATGAAACACTTTGACAGATTCTTAATAAACACGAAATGGAAATAACAATAATAAGTGTTGAAGGATTTCTTGTATTAAAATCAATGTCTAAAAAAGAGGGATGAACCCTTCTATTTATAGACTTTACAAATACATGAACCTTGCCAAAAGCAAGTTCAGAAACAAGTTGCAACAAGTTGCAGTCTTGGAACTTGTACATAAAGCAAAAAGAAATACTAAAGTAATAAACTACTGATATACAAAGGCGGTGGAAAAGATCTTCTGTAAGTACTGATGAATGACAAACTACTGATGAGTAGTTTGTCTTCAGTAGTTCTTCAGTAGAAGTGTCTGGTTTGAACTTCAGAACTTCTGATGACTTTTCTTCTTCAGCACATCTGAATCTCTTCTTCAGCAGTTTGATCCTTCTTCTTCAGCAGTTCTATACTTAGAGTATTTTGACAGAAGTGAATTAGACTAAGGTTTGCAAAAGTGGTTTCACCAATCCTTTTGTCCTAACAATCTCCCCCTGGATTGATGAAGCCAAAACCTTACTAATTCCTTATTGTTCTTTTCTGTCCTTCACTATTTTCCATATTCCTTTGAACATGGAATTCTTGAGCTGGTTCAGCTGTTCATCAGTAAGAGACCCTTTTTGAGGTTCTAAGTGTTGGATTGTAAGCAGTTCTTTGGTTGATAGTTTCTTCAGCTCATTCATCGACCTATATGCCCTGCTTGTTTGATCTCTTCTTGTCACAAGTACTGAGTTGTTATCAGTAAAGGACCATCTGATGATTGGTACTTTAGACTTGTCAAAGTCTGCAGTGTAGGGAACCATGGTGGTACCCTGGGTTTCTCTTGAGTGTTGAATGTTTTCAACTTCAGTGACTCTCAGGTGGGATTCACTTCCTTGTTCTTGTTGCATCACATTAGGTATCTGAAATGTTGGTAAGTGATGTTCAGTTACTACCTTAGTGTGCAGTTTGTCTGTGATGGTCTTTTGGATTTGATATGCAAAGGTGGAAGGATCCCTGAATTGTGTGATCAGAGGCTTTTCTTCTATATCAAAATCAGAATGGACTACTGTACTACCTTCTAGTAGTACCATTCTGAAATCAGTCTTTACTTTCTCCTCTGATTTCTTTCTTTGTGTAGCTGGTCTTCTTTGAACACCAGAAGTTCTAACTACTGAAGTTGAAGCTTCAGCAGTTTGAAACTTCTCTGGATTAGCAGCCCTTGCAGCCTTATATTTTCTATATGTGTCCACCAATCTTTCTTCTTTCCATTTGGACACTGAGGCTTTTGAACCAGAACCATTAGCTACCAGTTCTTCTATCATCTGAGCTCTCTTGGCCTTTGTGTCTTTACTTGTTGCAAGTTTATCTGCAATAAGTTGAGCTCTTCTTGTCAGCTCTTCCACAGAGAGTCTCTTCAATGTGTGGGCTTTGATTTTGCTGTTCTTTGTAATGTAAGACATCAGTTGATGTCTTTTATCTTCTTCAGCAATTTCATCTAGGCTAGCCTGCCTTTGTAGTTCAGCTTCATAAGCCTGAAGTTTTTCTTCATGGCTTAGATCCAAGTCATCCCTTTCTTCCAGTGTTTTCCAGATCTGATCTTCTCTAGCCTTCTTTTGGGCTGCCACTAAACTCTTCTCAAGTAATTCTGCTGATTGAGAGATTGGAGAAGGGTTTAGCACAGTCATTGTGGTAACTGTTGTAGTAGGCCTAGTAGGAACAGAAGTTGGTTGAATACGAGCAGTTGATCTGGAAGGGTCAACAGTTTGAGTCTTGAAAGTGTTAACTTCTGATGGGTTGACAACTTCTGAAGGTTTGTCAACTACTGAAGGATTGTCTTCAGTACTTTCTGTTTCTTCATCAGAACTTTGGCCATCAGAGGTTTCTTCATTGTGCCCTTGGGATTCATCAGACTTTTCAGCATCTTCTATTTCTTGAATAGAGACACCAAATTGTTGGGCCAGTTTTTCTTTTCTGGCTTGATTCTTTTGATCTCTTTCAAGGATAGCCACTCTTGCCCTTATCCTGGCTTCGAATGACTCCTTAGGTTCCCTAATTTTCTTCCCCTTTTTGGATTCATCAAGTTTGGAAGTTGAGGGTTGGGAGAAATGACCTGTAAGAGTAGCAATCTGTCTGCTGTTGAAGTCAATCTTGTTGGACAGATCGTTCATCTTTGTCTTGATCACTCCAAATTGGTTCTTGATTGACAGCTCCAAGTTAGCTGTGTATGTTTGGAAGTGATTCTTGATGTGAGTGTTCATCATGTGGTATAAGGGACCATCTGGGCTGCATAGCTGGTTCATGTCTATGCTTGTTTGCCCAGGGA